>JAWRVZ010000037.1:567500-1260833 GCA_037043235.1 Rhodeus uyekii | reverse complement strand
TTCTATTCAGAGATGTTTAATTCCTTGGACCGGGAATAATGCATTTATATGGCAGCACTATTAATGCCTGAATGAATCTGCAATGGTGAGATGGTACGGGGTGATGGAGTACAAATGGGAGCTTCTTAAAAATTCCCATCTTAAAAATGCCATGGGCCAAATAATATTTTGTTGAATGAACATACAATATATCAAAAGGAAGGACAGATCTTTGCTTTTAAACAAAAACAAGAAGAGAAAAAAACGTTTTTTAGCTTCAACATTCTTTTTTTTTTCAGAACACTTGAATATGGGTAAGTTTCATTTAAAAAAAATAATTTGAGTTCCTTGATAGTGTTACTATATAAATGCATGAATCCAACTCTGGGACATGAACAGCTTCGAGAACATCTTATACTATTGACCGCTATCAGGATGTGAAGAGAGTTTCAATCAGAATAACGAATCCTAATGTCTCTTTCTCTCTACTCTTTTCTAAATCTCACTCTCTCTCTATTTCTCAGCCAACACTTTATATACATGCTAGGCACATGATTAATGCTATATGTTTTTATATAATCTCTATTTTGTAATTGTAAGTGTAACTACCAGATATTTCCATTAAACCCTTTCAATTGCACCGTATGTGCTAGCTAGCTTTGATTCAGAATTGTCATTGAAGTGATACCTCTTGCAATGCAATAGTCACACTATAGCAATGCTCTCCCACATATTTTTCTATTGTGACTGTGATTATTTCCATTGATGGTAAAAGTAGTGGGTGGTAATAGATAGGAATTATACAGTATTAAACCATCTGGCTGATAACGTTTCTTAAGTGATTCGACAATACTGCAGCCTGAACCACTGTAGGGAAACCACCATTACCTTTTCATGTCAAATGTGACCATAAATCAGCAGAGGAGTGGTTCTTTAAGCATAAATAGTCATGAGAGCTTTTAATGATTATTTAATTATTAATGATGTCACAATGTGAGCCTTTTTCGTGTTATTTTTTGTCAGTCAACTTATGTGTAAATAAGCAATATGGTTCCTCTTTTACAAGCCTGCAAGTTGCATCGCTTTTGTGAGACTGCAGTTTGGTAAAGTGGAAGCACATGACTTACTTGAAATGCCTTTGTTGAATGCTTCTGTAAAATGGCTCCAATAAAAGAAATAGACATTGATACGCTGTAAAAAAAGAAAAAGAAAAGATTTTTGCTTCTTGTTAAATTAACTTACTTAGGGATAAGGGAGAAACAAGTAAGAAGAGAACAGTGTCAGTAATGAGAATGCAGACCGAATGTTCAGCACTTGTGGAGTTTTAGCTTGTTTTAATTTAGTAATGTTTAACAATTAAGAAAAATGCATCAATATTAAGTGAGTTTTGGCTGAAATCAAGATCAAATATCTGCCAGTGTAGTATGAAAAATATTAATTTATTATTCTGACTCCATTGGCAGACTTTTTGTTTCTTTCTTTTTTTAAGCATAAACTCACTTAATTCTTATAACCACGTAATTTTTTATACTCTTTTAGTCTTATCAGATGCCGTTTTGGTTCTCAAGTAAATATATCTTGATTTAAGAATGTTTTGATATTTGTACTGAAAAGCAGACAAAAATACCAAAAAGAAAATTGCAGAGCAATTCTAACAACAGCTAGACTAGAGCCTTTTCTGCTTTCTTCAAAAAATAAACAGGTCCGTCTGACCTCTTTTAGATTGACCTCATTTCATTTCATCACATTATCAAAGTCAACAATGCCCCATAAAATGAAAGTTATATTGTTTTTATAGCCCTCATATACTGAAACGCATAAGTGCAAATTCTTATGGATCAATATGTCAAAATCTAACGAAATGTTAGATTTTGACCAATTATTTTGGCAGGCTGCATGGCAGCTTTGACGCACTCATTTGTCTTTTATTTTGGGTTACTCAGCTATCACAAGATCAACTATCAAACAAGCTAACCTTGTTTTGCTGGAAAGTCCCTATTGTTGTTTAACCTGGTTATTTCTGTTTGGCTTGTTGCCTGGCTGTACCTGGCTCATGCCGTGTTGTCCCTCCCCCTACTGCCAGCGGGACAGACATGGGAAGGTTTGATCTCCATTTTATAATGGTGTGCCAGTCTTAAAATAGCAGCCGTTTTTCAGTTGTCATCTATTGGCTTATAAATGTTCATATGAAAGCATGTTCCTATGGTGATGAATAATTACATTGAGTTAGCAGGTCTGATATATCCTCTGAGATCATTTTGGTATCTAAGAAGCTTTATTGTAAGATGGTATTGCTGAAATGGAATCTATATTGCCTTATTCCATAAAAACCAAGCAAACATTTCTCAAAAAAAAAAACAGTTGGCTATAAATGGGTTAAGCATTTGAATAATTGTACATGCCAGTGAAGGAGCACAATTGGTTTAGTGAAACCATGTGACTTTCATGAAATGCCCAGGTTGCCACTCCAGTTTATCTGAGCTCTTTTTGGCAGCACCATTTTGTGATTGCCGGCCATTTTAGGAGATGAAATACTGATTTTCTAGTATTTCCTTCAGTAAGTAGAGTGAGAGTGAGAGTAACTCCTTTCTTTTCGTGTCCTAAAATTGAGCAGGTTTTTTTCCAATTGTCTGAAACAGTTTTAAAACTATACCACAAATGAATGGTTGTCTATAACAAAACCAGTATTCACTTTTTTTTTCTAGTTTAGTGTCATGACATCAACTTCATTAACAAATTCCAAGATTAAGTTAGTAGAACACAAACATGCTAATTGCTAATCGATGTGTTGACAGGCTGCTAACTCATACAGTTTGATTGTATAACTCAACACGTGTATGTGCTTGAATAACTAGCAATACAATAACATTACATGTACATAACATGCTGTATACAGAGTCTTGAAAATTTGCAGTCCATGCTTGATCTTGATCTTATTGGCAGCACCATTTTGTGATTGTCCTCCATTTTGTGATTGTTCCAGTGATAGTGAAAGGATCTCATCACATTCTCTTCGGTATTCAGTTTTTTTCTTCTTTGTTGTCGTGACACATCAACCTAATTTCCCCTAAATAGCCAGAGTTTACTGTATAGATCATCTTTGGGTTTTAATTTTGTCTTGTTGGAAAGTCCCTTCTGTTCTTGTTTTGGTGGTGCAGGTCTGTATGGCTTGCTGCCCAGTTCAGCCTGACTCAAGGGGCGTCCACAACTGTGATGTTGTTTTATCACCGTCTTTTACTACATATATTCTCGACATGAAGATGTTTTGGCCTCCTTACAACACTGCATTACATTGCACAATGAATGGTCGTTGCCAACATGCAAATTATGTACTGTATCTTTCTGGTCTCGTGCATCAGTTGTGGCACGTGTATTTTCAAATTTTATTTATCTATCTTTCTGTTGGGATAAGAAATCATTTACTTGAGTGTTTCAAGACAACATAACAGACAATACTGAATATCAGGATGTACTGCTGAAATGGAAACTTATGAATTATGAAACTTTAAGCCATCGATCTTTTCTCTTCCTTTTGACTTTCAATTAAATGTTACTGACTGAAATGTAAGGACACAAGTTGACTGGCTTTTTATGTACTTTCTTAGTTTCTAACAATAATAATTA
Organism: Rhodeus uyekii; assembly: GCA_037043235.1. Taxonomy (NCBI): domain Eukaryota; kingdom Metazoa; phylum Chordata; class Actinopteri; order Cypriniformes; family Acheilognathidae; genus Rhodeus; species Rhodeus uyekii. The sequence goes on along the minus strand of JAWRVZ010000037.1, from coordinate 1,257,230 downwards.
TTGTGCTCTTAAATTAAGAAAATATGTCTTGAAATTTCTGATTTCAGGATGGACTGTAGCAAAATATACCGTACACTTTAAAAAGATACATAATTAATTTAAAGAAATCACCAGAATTGTTTTTTCTAAGTAAGAAAATTCAAGCTATATTTTCTAAACAAGCAAAATAATCTTTCACTTTTAGTTCTAGGTTAGTTGATTTATCTTAGAAGGGGAAAAACAAGATTTATTGCCCTGTTTCAAGATTTTTTGACTCGTGAAGAGCTCACTTTAAGTTAACAGAGCACTTTGTCCCATGTAAGAGCACTGTGTCCCATGTCCCATTTTGTATTTAAAGCATCTTTTTTATCTTCATGTTGTATATACTAACATTTCACAAATCAAACGTTCGCTATACACACCAGTAAGGCAGATGGATAAAGATAAATGGGGGGTGGGGGGATAAACCGTTCGGTTTAGCTGTAAAAAGAAAGAAAGAAAGCAATTGGCCATGAACGAGTTCATTGTTTGCAGAGTTTTACATGCCAGTGAAGGTGCACAGTTGGTTTTGTGAAATCACGTGACTTTCATGAAATGCCCAGGTTGCCAAGCTAGTTTATCTGAGCTTGTATTGGCAGCACCATTTTGTGTTTGTCGGCCATTTTGTGATCTGAAATCATTTTCTACGTTCAGGTGATAGTGAAAGGATGTAAATACATTTTAAACGTATATCATTTCAGTTTCCCCTTAACATTAGGGGCACTGTTGTAGTTACGGATCACGTTTGGGTTTAGATATCGTCTTGTTGGAAAGTCCCTATCGTTCTTGTTTTGGTTGTGTTGCCTCTTTACACCTGGCTCATGGCAAGTCCACAATTGCCATGTTGTTTTATCACCCCCTATTGGAAAATATACTGTTGACAAGAAATGGTACAGTGATGTTTGTCCTCTTAACAATACTGCATTACATTGCACAATGAATAATTGTTGCCAACATACTGATTATATATATTTTTGGTCTCTAATGCATCAGTTCCAGCACTATTTATTTTCCATTTTGATCTCAGTTGGAATGAGAAAGCATTATTTTAACTTTTTTTTTTAACTATGCAACAGATAATACTGCAAATCACTATTTACTGATTTTTTTAATGTGTATGAAACTTCAAGCTAATAACCTTTTCTATTTCACAATTTGGCTTTCAATTAAATATGCAAAATGGCATCTGACTGAAATTTCAGGACACAAAATCGAAGGTGGAAGAGTGATGAGATATTATAAAATGGCTAACAGAAATTTAGGTACTTTTTTAGTTTGGCCAAAAACATGCTATACAGGAACCCACCCCCATTGTGTGTTTGAAGCATCCATTTCTTTCTTGTCTCCTCAAGACCTGACAAAGCACATATGAGTTTTTCTGCCTGTTCTTCTTTTGGTTTGATTGTATAATCACGCCACCAGTGGTTGGATATCACATGCCAAGCATAATGACAAGTCTTTGGAAAGTCCCGAGGTCGGCACTCTTTCACTTTCTTTTCTTTGTTTGTTGGTGATGGCATGCCAAAACCAAGCATACAGTCCTGGGATTGTGATTGTGGGGGAGGGAAGGTACTAACAGATGGATTAAAAGCAAACTAGCCGCAATGTATGAACGTTAAACACTCAAGTTATTTTGAATCTAATCAATGATTTAGTTTTACTGCCAGTGGATCTATCCATATAAACATTATAAAGTGATATTGTGGATGACATGACAGGGAAACTTGGGGAAATTCTCATCATTTTTAGCATGCCTATTGAAAAGAGGTTTGTACATGAATCTGAAAGAACCTGCTTCAATGAGTCATCGCAAATTAAAAAAATAATAATAGAAAAAGTTCCAAAAATGATCTGTGATGAAACTAAGTAAACCACTGGGTTGGATTTTTAACAAAAGAACTTGAACAACTTCTATATCCTAAACTACATTATACAAGCAGCTTCTGGGCAGCTGAGAAAATAAACATGTTAAAATGTAAATAATATTTTTTAAATATCCTATATTTCACATTGACATACACACATATTAGAAATTATATTATGCATTATAAACAAAACAATTATATAAGACAATGAAATTGTTAGAATTAAAATAAGCTTATTTATATATATATATATATATATAATTGTAAAGATTTGTGAGCAGACCACACAGGGCCAGTTTGGTTTGGGTAAAGGACCGATAATCCCCCAAAGTTCCCACCAGGGGAATTTGAGGGGTGTGTAGCTTTATGGTTTATGATCAAGAGAAATGTGGTAAAATGTGGCATTAACAATAGGCAAGCTCTTGTAGTTTGGGAAGTCCCTTCAGCAACAATAGCTTAGGGTTTGGCTGATAAAGAGCTCCCTCAAGAGACTAATAAATGCATTTCACTCCTGACCGACTAACAGGCAGTGTTTTTGTCAGTAGATAAGATATATAACATATTTTTGGTCCATTTTACTTTTATATTATTTTATATATTATATAATCTAACTTGATAATGTTGTCAAAAAACATCATCATTAAAAAAATATATATTTCATAAATTAGCTAAAAACAGTTTCCTGATATTCCAAACCTGATATCTCTTTGCTCTCATGGCAACTTCTTACGAATCACTCAGCCAATCAAAAGTAATAAAACAAATTTAAGGCGCCAAATGTGCCATTGACCTGATTTCTCATCCACAGACAATGGCGCCATCTTGTGAACACAAATGCACAGTTTCTCAACGAGATTACATAATACAGTAGTGATATATCAAATCCCTGATGAATATCACGTATATTAACTATATCAAGAGTTAACCTAGTAATATATGTATATGTTTGTATTATTATTGTTGTTGTGTAGTGCTCAATTTTTGATCAAATAGTTTTCTAACCTGAATTTTGCAGCACATGTGGTCTGAGGTGTGATGGTTTGTGGTTTATGTGTTAAAAGAGAGAACAAAGTAATGCTGTGGTTATGTTCAGGTCATATGGTAACGATGGGTTAGAGGCCACATGCCAGTGGGATTTCTATTGTTCTTTTGATCTCCTAGAATTTCATATAGCCCATAGGAGTGTGTGGAAAGGTTGCCAAAAATAGATGTTGTTCATTTACGCTCCCTTTGAAATTAAACACACAAAGAGAGAGAGAGAGAGAGAGAGAGAGAGAGAGAGAGAGAGAGAGAGAGAGAGAGAGAGAGAGAGAGAGAGAGAGAGAGAGAGAGAGAGAGAGAGAGAGAGAGAGTATACATTAGGTAAGAAACATTTGGTAAGTTGTCATAGCACAAAAGACTATCAGGGCATCTTACCTCACTATGGAATGACATTATCAGGTGCAAAAGGGAATATGAATTATGCACGTTTAATTGAAGATGTGTCATAATACCAAAAATATAAATTCACATTGAATGATTTACCTCATTTTTCATAGCCTTGCTCTTTTTCGTCCCCTTTGTCCTTGTCAAACATTCAGAGTACCTGTGAACTCTAAACTGACTTATAGTTTGTATACAATTGGCTTCATTCACATCACATTATTCACGTTCACACATATTCACATTATTGAGTCTCTGTGTGTAAACAACTGTGTTAATTGCTTGTGTTTAGTGTTTTCCAATTTTGTAAAAAGACTGCATGGGAATAGCAGGTTATTGCCAAAAAAGTTATTTATTTGACTAATTTGTTTAGGTCACTAAGCATTTGGTTCAAATAATTTGAGAAAAAGTCTATTTATTTGTAACTTTTTGTACATGACTGTAGCTATATTGGATTTTGTTGTATATACAGAGTTTAATGTAATCTTTTCTAGTGCTTTTCATATGCTGTAATTTTACGGTAAAAACTTTAGCTCATTGTATTTTACAGCATCTGCACCCTTCCATTTATGTTATTTAGTATAATAGACAATGACCAGCATTTTTCCTTAGTTTAATTTGGACAGAAGATAATGTTTTTGATTGACATTTTTTAGATTAACGTGGATGTTTGAGATTTGTGCAAAATGTCGAGTAGTCACGGCATTGTGTTTATTGTATAGAGAAAATGGTGCTTCATGAATTGTGTTAGCAACTGAGAAAAATGGTAAAAGTGTGTTAGCAACTTATAAAAATGGTGAAAGGTTGTAACATATTAAAGTGTTATCAAATATATTTTCAAAGTCCATGTCATGTTCTGTTAATGGCATTTTAATTCTCATAGACTTTTAGTTAGTTTTTCTTCAGTTTCCTGTTTCCTTTGTTCGAGTTTCCCTCCATTTATTAGTTGTCATGGACATTCATTTAATGAGCACAACTCTTAGTTATTTAGGTCAAGTCAAGTCAAGTCACCTTTATTTATATAGCGCTTTTTACAATGTAGATTGTTTCAAAGCAGCTTTACAGGAAAAACAATATAAACAAAGTTTGTTTGGCTGAACAGAAGCCCCAAAAGAGCAGGCGAATCAATACAATTGATGAATTTTAAGTGTTAAGTTTCCCCAACTGAGCAAGCCATAGGCGACAGTGGCAAGGAACCAAAACTCCGGCAGGTGACGTAACGAATGAAGAATAGAATGGAGAAAAAACCTTGGGAGAAACCAGGCTCAGTTGGGGGACCAGTTCTCCTCTGGCCAACAGCCAAACAGTACATGATTATTATACAACAATTCAAGTCCAATATGAAGTCCAATTTGGTCCGGTTAGAGATCATTATCATTGTATTATAATAAGTTCATCTTTCTATTTCAGTGCTTGGAAAGGAATTGTTGTGTTATGTTTATGACTGTTTACATTTTGTATCTGGATTTTGTCGAGTTTGTTTTATATAGTGATGGGTGACACCTGCTGGTAGTGATTGGAGAAATGGAACCTATTAAAGCCTCGAATCAATTGAATCAATTGCTTTGCAAAATGATTCACAAACACCTTTTACAAATGCATTGCAAATGTTTTATTGAAAGTAAAATCTATCAAATGCTATTAATTAATCATCTAATCTAAATATCAAGTGTCTGTATAATGTATTCTTTTGTCCCTTTTCAGGGCTTGTTTTGTTCTATAGGTGGCTCAGCTAAACAGGTCAATAAGAGGAACAACTACAATTATTCCTTTATACTAGTTCCTTTTTAAAACGTCAACAAATGTATAAAACTGAGGAGAGATCAGGTAGAATTCATAGGTTGAAATTTGAAAACATTTTGAAACAGTAACAAAGCCTCATTTGTGGAAATTGTGTGACTTTGGCAGTTTTTTACACACTACCAACCTCAGATTCAAAACAAAAGATTTGTAAATGTTTAGAAGCTTCATAAAGCAGTATTTCAAAATCGCCCATCACTAGTTTTATGTAATAAATACACACATTACCATAATACAGTAGAACCCCGACTTACGAAACGCTCTACGTACGAAAAGTTCGACGTACGATAAAAGATTGCAGGTTTTTTTCCCCCGAGCAACAACAAAATGTTTGAGATTTGAAAAACGAAATCTCGGCTGAGGCGACGAATTCCGAGTTTTGTTTTGAAATTTGCGCGCCACTGACCCGGAAACTCGCACCAATCGTCCCGCTCTCCCATTGGCTGTCTCCCGGCTTAGACGCTAGCTTTCGCTGCAGAATCCTGCTCTCTTATTGGTCAGCATCGCTCCCACCAGTCTCTGCGTAGTGGCGTTCCTCTCCCATTTCTCAGTGTTGCCAGATTGGGCAGGTTCCCGACCAAGTGGGCTCCTTTTGGTCACGTCCGAGTGGGGAAAAAATGCTTTGGGCTGGTTTTTGATGCATAAAAACCAGCCCAAATTTCATATAAATGCATATAAATTTGGACATTAAAACAAATTTTAACCCCCACCACCGTCAACAATCGTATATAGCCCCCACCGCCGTCAACAATCGTGTATAGCCCCCCCGTGAACAATCACGCTTAGGTCATTTTTTTAAATGTGCGGGTTTTATGCTGTAGTTGGGCTGGAAATCTTCAGTCCAATCTGGCAACACTGTCACGCTAACGCTAAAGTTCGCCAAAGTATGAAACTGGGATGCGCTTGTCCGCCATAGCGAAAGAATATAGCCGTGACCCTTCAACCATAGGGACCATACTGAAGCAAAAGGAAGCCATTAAAGCAACGAAACCCTCAAAGGGAGTGACCATATTATCAAAGAGGAGAACCCACATCCACAAAGAAATGGAGAGGCTGCTACTTATATGGGTTTTTGTTTCAGCAGATGGATAGTATAAACGGAGAAACCCATGGACATTCGGCCCCAACCCTATGATGGGCCACAATCACCACAGCTGTTTGTCATTTAGTTTGTCATGTGTGTTTAAGTTACTGACCGGTCTCATTTAAGTTATCATGTGTAAGTTGCGTCACTGCTGAACCTTTTGAGGATTACCTTGTGACAGGGATGGAGAAATTAAGCCTCTTAAATCTTTGAAGCTTTTCTCTTAATAGTTTCAGGAAAGTATGAGAAGTATCAGGAGCGTCAAAAACAGTGCCTTCTTGTGGCAGGTCAAATTTACAGCAGTCATAAACCCTAGTGTGCATCTCCTATGTTTTATCAATTACGAAAGCACATTAAAAGCATGATAATGCTAAATGTGTTCAGTTTTCTGTAAATATAATTCACATATTAAAGTGCAACAAAAAAAATCAATGTAATGTTAAGGCCAGCAGAGTTAAGTAAATAGTGCCATAATAATTTCTTATTATTTAAATTGCATTACATGTATATTCTGTGTATATATAGATACAATGGAATCCGGTTATGTCGACGGCCTCGGGGGTTGCAAAAAAGCGTTGAGATAACCGATGGTCAAGATAACAAAAAGCCAATATGGCGAGTTGTTTGATGGAGCGATCGGCATGCTATAAAAATGTACCTACGCTGTATATGTTTGCTAACAACAAAAGGCATATGAGCACCAACTAACAGCAGAGATTGCAACGGATACTTTGTTTATGTTGGGAATATACCTTTAAGACGGCGTATGTTGTTTTTGAGTGAGGAGAGAGATGGCCGCTCTACCGCTGACTGTTATATAGCATAATCTACTGCTTCTATTTTCCTTTTTTTTATTTGTGATGTTTGTCAGCATCACTGACCTCTCCGGGTGAAAACAGATCACTGTTTCCTCAGACCCACCAACATTTCATTTACCTTCTATATTCTCAGTTCGTGCAAGCTGTTGTATTTTTCGCCATGCTGAGTTTCATGTAATCATGGACTTTAGGTGCCTATATTCAAATGGCCACAGATTGTGTAATTTCAGACGGCTGGGCGGCCATATGCAAATCTTTCCAAATTACGGCAAGGAATCAACACTCACAACGTTGTGGTTCCTCAGCACAACTTCGTAGATCCGAACGACAGGGAGATCCACATGAACAACATCAAGAATATGTGGAAGCGTGCCAAACGCGAACTTAAAACACAGTTTGGCTCGTCTCGTCATTCCATCCTCATAAGTTTGTGTCCCGAAATCCATTTCGAAACGATGACGTTTGCAGCAGCATTATCTATAGCTGCCAATTATCCCGTGTAGATGTTGGGTTAAAACTGTTTTGTTACATTCCTTGACCATGTAAGATTATCTTTAAGTCCCTATTGCTTATTTAGTGTTTATTGAATATAGGCACCTAAACTCCATTATTACCAGTTTCATAGTGGCGCCGAATATTATATTCCTCAAGCACCGAAACTTGCTACAGCACACCAGCACACAGGTTTCCCGTTCGCCTCCGTGAACATATAGGGAGAGGTCAATTTTTCATGAAAAATCAGACACTTTGTGTCCACTTTTCTATTTTTTGACAAAGAAATTTTGACGATGAGGGTGCCTGGGCTAACAGGAAAGCGCGTAAACTGATGGAACTATACGCCACTCAGACCCTGAAGCTCAGTGCTGCCATGTGCTGTTAGTTCCGCCGAAAAAAAAAAAAAAATCATATTGCAGATTTATCTCCCGGGCCGGACTGAACCCGGGCCGTACGTTTGACACCCCTGTAATAAGACAAATAGGGAGTTTGGCGGTTCCACTTCAAAAACGTCAACATAATAGTATTGGCGAGTTAACTGTGAGTCGAGATAAGTGAACTCCAATATATATATATATATATATATGGGCAAAGTAATACTGTCACAGTTATGATACGCTCCTCCTGTATGTCCCTCCTTTGTTTCCGTAGCCACCCTTGTTATCACGTCCAGCTGTCTCCTGTTATTCCCAGCCCATTTACACCGTCATGTTTCCCAATGTCTTTGTCTTTCGTTGACGTTACCTCTGTCAAAGTGTGGATGTACTGCTCCCGAGTTTTGCACCCCCGTGTACCTTTTGGTTTCAGTTATTAAAGTGTTTTCTGTTTACGTCCGTAGTCTCCTCGTATCTTTCCGCATCGCATGCCAGCTCCAGTGTAACAAATACTTTGAGATATGAGCGTCCCAACATACAAGTATTCTGAGCCTTTGAGCAATTTTTGGCTTTGAGATGCGAGTTAATATTTGAGATATGAGCACGCTTACAGACACTAGTGGTGGAGCTATGGGAGGAATTTTTTTGAGTTAAGAGAGAGATGGTCGCTCTACTGCTGACTGTTGTTATACTGTTTCCATTTTCTCTCTTTGATTCATAATGTTTGTTGGAGTGTTTTCTTTTTCCTGTTTTGTACTTCGCTCTTTACATGTTTGAGAAGAGTGTGCTCAATATTAAAAAACCACAACTTGTTCCTAATGAATTAGTTAATTGCAGGCCGATATCGAATCTACCTTTTCTGTCAAAGATTCTAGAAAAGGCAATATCTTCACAACCATGTTCCTTTCTAGAAAGAAACTGTATCTACAAAGATTTCCAGTCAGGATTTAGACCGCATCATAGTACTGAGACTGCTCTCATTACAGATACAAATGATTTGCTCTTATCATCCGATCATGGTTGTATCTCGCTGTTAGTGTTACTGGACCTTAGTGCTGCATTTGATAAAATCCTGCATTTGTTGTACCCAAATGTTGACAGATATGGCTCTACCTTCGGCCTCTGATTCGTCTGATTCTTCTTGAGTTGCGGAACTCATCTGTTTCCATAGTCATTAAACATAGTCACCACAGCAGTTCATCATTTAGTTAATCATCATCTGTATTTAAGTTCCTCACCTTCACTCAGTGATTGTCCAGTCTTGTTCAATCTTCACAACAGACCCAGTGCCAGCTGGCAAGTCCATCATGGATACAAAGCCCAAGTTCCCAGTTGACCAGGTGTGTGAGCCTACAACAACATTCGTGCCAGTTTGAAATATCCGTAGTGCTGGATGAGGAGGAATGGCTGATCGACAGAGAGATGTATGTAGTGTTCCCCACACTGTCCACAACTAACCTTCTCTAGCGCTGGTCCCTTCCTGCATTAATGGATATTGTCACTTCTGTCTACAAAAATGCCACCATCACAGAGTCTTCTTTATCACCACCATCATTGTCTATTTCAGAACCTGTCTTCCTCTTGTAGGGGAATTACAGTTAAGACACGAGGACCAGGGTCCTCATGTACAAAGACTTGCGTTGAATTCATGCTAAAACATTGCGCATGGACAAAGCTGTAACTGTGCGTACGCACACAAAAAACAGATGTATGAATCTCTGTGTACAAAGGTTCCCACGTATATTCTCTTCGTACATCCCAATAAACGTAAAATTGAGCGCACATGCACGAGTCTCCTCCCTTAATTAAACTGATTTAAATATAGTAATGATTCCACTTGTGCAAAAGAAAGCAGTAAGAAAATGGCTAAAGCAAGCGGCAAGTAACAAAACTTTACAGAAAGTGATTTGGAGGTGCTAATATCGGAGGTAGAAATGAGAAAAAATATTTTATTTGGAAATTTGTCCTCCGGAATTGATAACAAAAGGAAAAAAATATGAGTGGGAGAGTTTGGCTGATGCCGTCAATGCGGTTGGATCTGAAAGTCGTACTGTAAATTATCTTAAAAATAAATAGTCTGATAATCGTCTTTAGTGGATAACCGCGGTCTTCTGAAGGGTTGTTGTATAATTAAAGTACTATTAGATAGAACCATAACTTTAAATGCATCACTCATCAAGAAGCTACCCATCGCGCACCCTGCCAGCTTACATTTACATTTACTGATTTAGCAGACGCTTTTATCCAAAGCGACTTACAATTTGAGGAGTATAGAAGCTATTTGTCCAAAGGATACAAAAACACATAAGAGCGCTTACAATACAGCTGCCAGCTGCCACCCAACCATGCACTTTGTTTGTAAGGATGAATGAATCATGGGTTGACCCAGGCCACCTTGCCACAATATTTGTTAGGCGCATTTGTGCATCACATATTATCTGCACATTTATTGAATAGAAATGTTTCCGATTCACATATGCAAATCCATCTTCAGATGGCGCCTTTATAGCAATGTGTGTGCAGTCGATCGCTCTGATTACTTTAAGAGGATAGCTCCTAAAGTAGGAGCTACTTTAGGATAGCCCTTGAAAATCTGAAATGGCTGATAAGCCAGTAATCATCCTGGGCCAGAAAATCATTGTGATCCCTAAAAACTCGTTCACTTCGGATTCTGCCATTAGCAATGTCCTCTAAGGTGAAAGCTGCCATTGCCATAGACTAAGGGTTGTATCAATTTGCACATGCTTTAAATGTTCTTACTTAACTGCACAATTGATAGAATATTCCCATAAGGCTTGTGTATCAATATATGTCAATTATTATATAAATTGTAAAGTAATAGCAATGCTTCCCACAGATGGTGGTGCGATAGACTTGTAGAACAATTTGTTGTGTACTGTTTGCAACTTCACTTCATTGCCTGTAGGAGTCGCCAATGGACAAAAACAATGAGAAATGTATGTACGCCAGACATGAAATTGGCGTAAAGAAACGCACATTCTCACGTTAATTTCACTGTTAGTACATCCGACTGTGAGCATGAAAGCTGGCGTACGCAAAGTTTTTGTGTGCACACAAAGTTGATACATGAGGCCCCAGATATGATGAATGAAGACCAGGAGTTAGAGGTGCAATCGAGCACCTTTACAATAAATTTTAGTTTGCAGTTTCATCAGCAGAAGCCAGCTTCTCACAAGGAGTTCGTAGGCCCCCTCACATACAATAACATTGTTGCAGCAATTATACTCTAACAGACGCTACTAACTATGTCATTGCTGAAGGTTAAATGATTCTGATAGGCTAAGAAAGAAAGCAAGAAAGTTAAACAAAACTAGTAATTTTCCACACAAGAGCAGACAGTCAGAAGCATATCTTCATTGATCACATGGTTGACGGGTTAGTGACCTTCCACATTCTAGAAAAGCACTTCTAGGTGTCAGATTGTCGAGAACAACAAGTAATTCTGTCTCCTCATGGTGCAGTTAATCAGCTCACCAATACAGACCATATTAACACACAAACAGATACACAGCTTCTCCAAGGCTGAACTCAGCTAAGGCTCCAACTATCAACAGAAAGATTTCTCAAAACATTCTGATAACATGTTCTATCTGGTGAGACGTGCAGAAAATAAAAAAAAGCAGAGAAAGGCTTTAACCAATAATTATTGGTTACATAGGCGAGTGAAGTCTACGTAAATTAAAATCCCTAACTGGATTATAAATCACTTATTACAAATTATTTTCTTTTTCTTATTTTAATGATATGTATACAAATAAGAAAAAGAAAATAATATATATATATATATATGCGGCAATGGATTTCCAAATCGTTCCTATCCCTCTCCTGCTCGCTCTACAGAGGCCAGCCATTCCATCTTCTCAGGTGAATCCCTTCAGTCCCTCAGATCCACCATCATCCCTGCCATGCAGCCCTGATCTGCCTTGGGGCTTCCAGTTCCCTGCATTGCCTGGATGAGGAGTCCCAGGCTCTGCCTTGTACTTTTGGAGTCCTCTGTTCTACCTCAGCCAGTTAACCAATTGGCCTCACCCAGGACCATTGTCCTTCTGGCTCCACTTTGGTCATGGCCTTCCGGGCCGTCTGCTGTGCTCCATCCAACCACCCCTAGGCCACCGTCTGGCTCCTCCATCACTTAGTCTCCAGGGCTGCTCTGGGATCTCTTTGGCTGTCTGTTCCTCCTTGGATTTTCCCACCCTCCACTTCTCAGTGGCTCCTCCCACCATCATCACCGTCTTCGTCTCTTCCGACACCATAATCTCCTATCTCCACCCCTTTGCTGGCTCCTCATTCTCATTCTCATTTGTTTGTTAGATAACTCATGAGCCCCTGACCTCCCTCCTCGGATAGGCTTTTAGGTCACACCTTCTGTCACGTTCTGTTAGTTAATATAATGTTAATAGACTTTTCGTTTATTTCTCTTCAGTTTCCTGTTTCCTTTGTTCCCGTCATTCTTTACTTGTCATGGATGTTCATTTAAAGAGCACAGCTGTTAGTTATTTTGTTAATTTTCATTGTGCTTTTAAGTTCCTCTTTCTCCTTCAGTTCTTGGTTGGGTATTTTTATGTTTGTGTCTACACTCTATGTTGCCATTTTACCTGTGGATTTGATTTTGTTTTTATATAATAAAAACCCTTTGTTTCTGAACCTTTTTCTTCATCCTTATCTGATCTAAAACTTTACATCTTCAAAACTGCTATTATACTGACGTTGTATTACTTCTCAATCCTGCTGCTAACAATATTACGCCACATTAAATTCTGTTCTGTGTTTTTGTATAAACATTTAAAGTTTATCTCGTTATTGTTAAATTAATAAGATGTGGAAAAGATCATAGCCACACTGTTACACAACCCTTACATTTTCTAGTTTTTCACCATCATAAACACTAGATGTCACTGTTGTACACAAAATAAAGAAATTCATCAGATAGTGGCAAAATATGTTATCCAAACAAGTATTCTATATCATTTAATTTGTTCTCTCTATTTCAGTGTTTTTATTCATCATTTGTTCATCATTCTGATAATTACTTTGCAAAATTAAGAACTAGAAATTATTATACAGAGCTTGCTAAAATTATCTATCACTGATTTGATGCTATCAGAAAAAGTTGAGTTTTAATAGAGAGACCACTTAACAGAGGAGTGAAAAAAACGTATACCCCCCCCCCACACACACACACATATATATATATATGTATATATATATATATATATATATATATAGAGAGAGAGAGAGAGAGAGAGAGAGAGAGAGAGAGAGAGAGAGAAAGAAAGAACATCAGTGGTGTTTCAACACTACTCGCATTACTGAGTTAGGTCTGAATTGTTTTGTTTTTCATTTCCCACCACTGTAGCTCCTGCTTAATACATTTAATAATGTATAATAAATGTATTATATATTATATAATGCCTGATGGAATCTGATGGCTGTTTGTTAGATATCTTTGGTTGGCTCAAGGTTTTTGCATTGCATACAGCTTGAATTGAAAGTGCTTCCATTTCAGCAACATATCAGAAAACGTATTGAAATATTGGTATGCCAGCCACAAAAATGTAAAAGGACAGTATTCATGATAGTATGTCATATACCACTCAACACATTCAAGAAAGCTGAAATAATAGGCTGAAAAAAACTATTTATCTCTTCATCCATTCAGTACTGCAACACTTGAACAAGTTGTGTTCAGTCGAGTCACTACCTTTCTTACACATAACAACCTCCTGGGCAACAACCAGCAGGTTTCAAAAGTGCATGATTGCAAAGGGATTGGTGGATTCTTTATTACAGAGGAAAATTACTGATAATACAACAATGGTTACAGGAAGACTTCACACCTGCGCAGCGTAGAGCCATTTGGTATTCATTGTGTCTGTGTTCAGAATAGAAGTGCAAATGACTGTGAGAATCACTGTTAATAGCTCCACAATTAAAAGACCAGTGAGATTTTTAGAAAGAAGTATAAGGCCTTAAAGAACAGGCTTCTTTAACCATGTCAGATACGCCTTGTAAAAGGAAGATTAAAACTGATTCTAAGGAGAAAAGATTATATAAAGAAAATGTTGTGCCATTCCATCACTTTAAATGTGCTGCTTGAATAAGCAATACACTAAAAAATAGTTTGGCCTGAAATGAGTGCATTTGAAATGTGTAAAATGTCTTTCTATTTGGATTGCTGAATTTTAACAGAAACTAATATATTTGTCATGCATTTTATATGCAATCAAACACCTAAATCTTATTTTTGGGGCTTTTTGTGTGTAGAAAGGCTCAGTAGAGAATGGGATGAACACGATTGTATACATTTTCAAAACTATAATCTCATTTTTTTTTAAATTGCTTTAAAATAATGCTATAACATTGCAATAAAACGATTTGAAATGCAGAAATGAAAAAGAATAAGACTGAATTGAAAAAATCTAAACCAATGAAACATCCTCCCCAATTTAAACCCTATTTAAATCTATCAAGCATTGCACTGACTGTACATTTTTGTGCTTTCCTTCAGCACTATTGCCAAGAACAGACAACTATTAGAAAAAAGGAAGAGTGTGTGAGCGACAGCCTCCATAGCAACCGTTTCCCTGCTGGCCCAGTGGCCTCGTGACGCTGAGTCAGACTGGGTTAGTGTTGTCTGTGCTCACTTTCATGGGACACTAGTGACCGGTCAGGCGTGTGCTTCCCCATTTTTCATACTGTCCTAACAGTTGTTATAGTATGTGGGAGAACAGTCAAATATTTACCTGATAAATAATTACCCTCAAATGTATTCCTTTAAAAGAAAGCTTCTAGAAGTGTCCCCCCCCCCTCAATGTTCACCTTTGTTGGAACCTTACAATGATGCATTGAATATATATGTTCCACTTATTCAGTTTCAATTCAGCTATTTTGAAATCAGTCAAAACTGTCGCAAGACAAGTTTCCCATTTTAGCTCACACTGTGAAGTTTCGGGAGGGGGAGGGAGCGTCAGATGAAACTGCACATGCGCAAAGAGGATTACATTCAAGGGAGATGAAAGCTATTGATTACATGGATTTCTCGAGCTCCTAATAAACTTTTTTGCTATGCGTTTACTTGACTGATTTATAGTAGTCAGAACATTTCGAAGGAACCCAAAGAAATCGGATTACATTTTCCATGAAGATAATCTCGGTGAAAAATAATCAGGTTTAATGTTTGCGATGGCGCGATGTTTTGAGAGGCACGTGATCTGCTCCATCCAATCACGGCGCAGCAACGACAGCCATTTCTTCTTTGTTCTGGATTTATCTACGTTGCTGACTAATTACTCGTTTACATTTGATGGACTTTAACGGATCGGGTGTTTAATCGCTAGGAGATGCTGTCTATATGCGTTGTATTTAAAAGGAAGACGTGTTTTACAGAATTTGCGCTTAAAAGCGGGTTTAAGCGACGCGATCAGGCGTGCGTGTGGTCACGTGATGCCCCTCCCCCACCCGATCCAATGAGCGGGGAGGAAGAAGTCGGACATGTTTGAGGGAAAAGTGTTGAATAAAGAAACGTGGCCGAAGACGACCAGAAAATCAGGATTTTTTTCCAACAATGAGGAACTCGACATATTTTGTTTTTCCTTTTTATTTTCTATTCACTTAATCTGGATAGAGGTATATGTTAAGATATTTAGATTTATTTCTAAATTCAGTCTTTGTAAAATATTAATAATTTAAACTAAGCGTTTTAATTTAAATAATTCATAGATAACTAATCATTTGGCCGGCTTAGTGTTGTACTTCTGCTTCCCCACAATCTATGACATTGTTTCATAACTGTAACCTTGATAGTGGGGGATGGGCGGCGGCGCATATTCCTAAATATTGGTTTCCTAAACTATTTTATTTCGAATGTAATTTTAAAATACAGTTTGTTTTATCATGTCATTTACTTTTAGCCTACTAACAAGTGTTAATGGCTCTGAGAGGAGTCTTTTAATCAGAGTAAATGTCCTTTAAAAGGGAACTCCGCTGATTTATTAACCTCGACGGGATTATTAAACAATAATTGGCTTTTGTAAAATATCTATAAAATTCGAGGTGAATCAAGCGTATTTCAAGTCTTATGGATGATTGAGCTCGACGTCGGCCTTAACGCAGTATTTATTTTTCAAAGTTTTTATGCAATTTTTCGACGTACTTGGACATTTTAATTTATTTCTGTTCATTTTAGTGTGTTTTGTGTATGTATTTGGTGGTTTAATAGTGTTTTGTCCTCTGCGGGTCGTCAGAGTTGCTGCGTCATTAATGGCGGCTGCTCGTGTTGAATCACAGAAGCGCTTCTCAGCGTTATGAGGTGTATGGTGTTAACTGGACGTTTAAAAACATTATTGTATGATTTTGTTTTTAGGCCTGTTTTTTTTCTTCCTCGTTTTATTTTCGGCATGTAACACTATCATGTGGTTTCCTTCGGCTATTTGACTTATTTAGCGTTATTTGTTGGTTTTTCCAGGCAGTCGGTGAGCGACAGACTGTAAGGCGAGGCGATCTATACGTGTGTGCGCCGCATTCGTCTGTTACGCGTGACTGATCTGGCCAACCAATGGCGTGTGTCCAACCGGCCCTCGGTGAACGCGCCTAGTTCCGCGCAACCAATCAGCGCAGTCTCTTGACGTAACGTTCAACTCTTGAGGAACGCAGCATTTCTGGAAATGTTAGCGCAACCTTAAGTGTGGTGGACTGTTCTCGAAAACGTTTCAGCGTATGTTGGATATAGTGCTGGTGTTGCCTAGACGAGTGTTTTTTGCGATGTAATATGTTTTAAAACCACATATCGTGCTTAGGGGGATGTATGGGCGTGGTCTGTTTGACTGACAGATTGAGTGGCCTATAGAGTGCGCGTAGGCGCTTACGAACGGCGTTACATCAGCCAATGGCGCCGTCGATGGGTTTATAAAAAGTCGGGCGGAGCCTCAAACTCGCCATTTCATTGTAGCGCTGCGCTGGTGGATAGAGGAAGTCAGAAAAACAAGGCCGCGAAACTCGGATACTCGAACGAAACCGGTTCATAAACAGAATCCGGATCCATCCCGATGGAGACGGCCATTAGCCCGCCCTTTGACAGGTACCGGTTGGAGTAAATGACATTGCACTTGTTCTGTGAACGAAAATGTTGTTTGGGATGCTGTCATAATTCGGCATCTTTCGGAATTATTTTATTTTAATCACGTGCGCCCTGTCGTAATATACCGGAATAATAAGACTGCACTGACTAACTTTCTAAAGGCAGTGGCGTTGCAGAAACGTTTTTTTACAACGTCATTTCGCCACTAGTCCAAGTTTAAAAGTGTTTTTTCTTAAACGAACAGCTGCTCGCGGTTAGTGCGCATGCGCGTTCGCGCGCCCTGAGATCCCCAGTTTGTTTATTGACAAATTTGTCTGTGTTCAGACTGTCAAGATTGAGTAATTCAACCGCGGTTTATACGCGAGATCGTTTGCACCGACTGTGTCGTTACACATGCAGTGCTGGGACGCGAGCGCGGAATCACACGCGTAAGCTAATGCTAACGACCGGTGTCTCGTCAATGCTGCTCCGGGCGGCCGATAGGCTTCTAGAAATAGATTATACGTTCCGTTTCGGTTGATTAATAAGACTCGGGAGTGTGTGCTGAATTTATATCCTCTGTTTATATTATGATGCATCGATATTTAATCCGCTAGTACGTTACAGTGATTATATACAAGTGAAATTAACCGGTAGATTATACGCAACACTGGAAGGGAACGTTATGATCAGTATGTTTATGTTATGTATAGATGTAGGTCATAAGGCGGCGCCTTGGATAACTTATTCATCAGGAGTTGCTTTGCTTTTCATTAATTTAAACGTTTGGTTTACTGTAAAGTTCGCGTGCGTTTCGTTTTTATAAACGCGTTAGTCATTGTCTGCTGGAGTTGAGCTTCCGCCTCGAACCACGTGGACTTTTGTCAACATTTCACACTTGTAAAGTCCTTTCTCTGAGCGCCTCACGGCTGGTTTTGGTGGTCAGTGTCGTTGATTTGTGGCATTTAATGGCACAGCACTGAATAATTTGTGGGGTTGTTTCGCTTTCGGTTGCTTAGCAACGCGGGTAGTTAAACTCTCCGCATGAATCCCGCCATCTGCCCCTCCCGACAGCGTGCAGGATATGGGACGAAACGATTAGACGTATTGTTTGTTTTTATTTTGTTTTTTCAAAACATTGTTTGTAATCCATCATTTTACTTTACTGAAAATAAAACGTTTTCAATGTCAACTGTTTGTGATCTTTGTATCATTCAATAATGAGTATATTGTACATTTTAATCAATTTTATCAGCTTGTTTAAGTGTTTATAAACTTTAAAAAATTGTTGAGGTTTATTCTGTGATTTAAGATAAAGTTACTAATTGAGCATGTCTGGATTTGTCAAATTCAGCTAATTAAATTCTTTTAAATGAATCCCAGTGTACATACTGGGGCAAGTATGCAAACCTTCACTTACAGAAGCTGACTGGAAGGCATGGCAAGCATTCTGCAGTGTGGACACCCACCTTAACTGTTTTGTAGTCTGTAGTTTCATATTAAAGTCGTGTAACTACTTCAGTGCTTTTACAAACATTGCATCACTGTGTGCCGTCTGAGCAAACCTAATAAACGAACCCGGGAGGAAGAGTGTGTAATGTAGCTGTTGTGATGTAAAGTCATGGGTGCTGTCAACATGCTCACTTTAAAGTGTTGAACAGGCCTCAGAAGAAGGTAAGTCTCAGAGAGGAAGTGCGATTCTTTATACTGTCAGGTTATTTAAAGCCAGCGTCTTGTATATTTAAAAATTAGTGGGGGCAGTGCAGTTTTATATCAGCATTTTCTGGCTTATCAAAATGCTTCCTTTAATGCCTCCTGGGAATACATTCCTGTATAAACAAGCTCACGATTATTCATATTTGTTTTTAATTTTTTAACCCGAGTTACTTCCACAATTAAAATAATTGCGTCAATTTATGGAAACCATTTTATACTGATAATGCCTGAGGTATTAAATGTATATAGATTCACGTCCAAGCATGTAAGTGCAGCCGATGGCACATTTTCCTTGCTCTTAAAAAGCAGGTAATTGTTAGACTCACTTGAAAGTTAATACATTTTATGGTGAGTCATTAGTAATATTAGAACTGTAGGAATAATTGATTTGTGGTTCAAACTATTTGTTTTAAGCTACACACTCATTGGCTAATTCCTCAGATGAACATAAACATGACCCGATCTGGGTTAAGAAGTCTATTTGAGGTCTCGCCCCCAATTTCCAGTTGGACTGTTGCATCAGGTTGGAGTGAGTCGCAGCATAACTCATCCGTGACTGGACAGATAAACTGCTGGAGGGGCAGTTGTGTTTTCACGCTCGGTGCGCATAAGCAAAACAGACAATTAGTCAAGAATTTGAGTCATGCTGACTCATCATATTTGATCTCATTAAATCACAAAGTTGGTCGGCGTTCCGTCTCTTGTTTGACTGGCTATACATAAAACAATATTCCGATTAGATATATAAAATTTGATTGTTTTTATTGCCTGGACTAAAATGCATGTTTAACCAAAAGCAACTTACACTGACAAATTTTAAAATATGACTCCCATTGTGTGTTTCAAGATTCTTAGAGATGTTTCTGAACGTTACTTAAATATCCTGAAGGCCTACTCTTGGCTTAATCTAAACTGCTTGAAACCAGGCCAAAATGTTCTCCACTGGCTGCTCTCTACATGACTCACCCTCTTCTTCTGTTCTCCACAGCTCTTTGGGCGGGGGCGACGGCATGCAGGGGCTCACGATGATGGATCAGACCATCTCTGGACCCGGCAAGCGCATCCGCAAGCCGTCGCTGCTGTACGAAGGTTTCGAAGGCCCTGCTCTGCCCCAGATACCCCAATCTGGACCTCCTCAACCCCCTGTACGGGACCCCGCTCGACAGGGCCGCATGACCAACCAACTGCAGTTCCTCCAGAAGGCGTTACAGAAGACCCTGTGGCGGCATCACTTCGCCTGGCCTTTCCATGAGCCGGTGGACGCTGCCAAGCTCAACCTCCCTGTAAGTTTGTTCTTGTTCCAGTTTGAACCGTTTGGGGGATATTTCTCAAACCCTACGACTTGTTATTTGGTTCTGAGTTTAAATATTTAACAAGATGGCATGTTATACCACGATTAATGAGCGCTTTCTCCTCTCTTCTTTCACGCAGGATTATTATAACATCATTAAGCAGCCCATGGACATGGGGACCATCAAGAAGAGACTGGAGAACAATTTTTACCGCAGTGCCAGCGAGTGCATGCAGGACTTCAACACCATGTTCACTAACTGCTACATCTACAACAAGGTCAGTCAGTTCATTGATGTTTAGTTACAACTTTATATTAGAGCTCAGCCACTTTTCATAGCTTCACGTTATACTGTTGTCTTCCACCCAGCCTGTTATGCTGCAGTTACGTCCATCAGTATTTTGGTGTTGTCTAGAGACTCACTGCTGTGTGTCGTCTGTTTGTTACAGCCAACAGATGACATCGTCCTGATGGCCCAGTCTCTGGAGAAGGCTTTCTTGCAGAAGGTTGCACAGATGCCTCAGGAGGAAGAAGAGATTCCTGTTCCGAGGGGAAAACCGGTCAAACTTAAAGGCCACAAATCATGTAAGAACAGAGCGAATATAATTATACGCGCTATATATATTAGTATTTAAAATGATAAACTATATATAGCTAATACAAAATATATACTTTTATAATAATTTCATTATTATGATTGTTCATTCTAATAGATTATAATATTTGAAATACGTATTTAAAGGGCCTGTGTGTGATTTAATTTTTTTAAATAATTATTTTATTTTTCAAATAAACCCGGTTGTGTCGCCGGCTTAGGGGTTTGCCAAAAATCGTCGATATAACAATGCTCAAGATAACCGAAAACAGCAGAGATTTACCAGTATACAATAAAAACTACCTTCAATTCTCGATACAAACCTTTAATTATATTCTCCAACATTGCAAACACAATGATCGCTCGCAAAAAAACGTGCGGGATGTAGTTAGTTTTCACAAAAAGCTAACCAGTGTCAAAATTAAATTCGCGAGTCATTTCGCTCTGACGCAGTTCTGAAAAGTATTGTACACGCTGTTACTATGGTTTCCGCTGTAGATCTCGCTCACGAGCCGTTTCAAGATCAACAAGAGTGAGTGAAGCGTCATTGGAGTGAGCGACCATACGGACCGTGACGCACGTGCAACGCAAACTTGGCGCATGTGCAGTGAACTCAGTACCATCATTAGTCACAGGGATTGAGATAACCGATGTTAAGTGGCGAATTTGTCCCTCTTTTGTGCTCGAGATATTAGAGTTCGGCGACATAATATAATCGACATAACCGATAAGGAAATGCTACGACAATGAGGGAATTTGGCGGTTCCGCTTCAAAAACGTTGACTTAATAGGGTTGGTGAGTTAACCGAGCTCGAGATAAGTGGGTTCCACTGTATATATATATCTCACACACAGGCCCCAAATGTATATACATTTGTTAAATGCTTCCAGTGATGCTCAGTTCTACAATACTTGATCCACAAACCCAGAAACAAAATGCTTATTGATTAATAATAAACTTGATTCAAATTCAATTTGTGCTGGTGTTTATTAGTTATTTGTCTGCCTTTGTGCTTATGTATTTCTTTTTTTCCCGTCTCACTTTTAGTTTCAGGTGGAATCACAACAGCTCATCAGGTCCCGGCCATATCTTCTGTATCCCAGTCGGCCTACTCTCCTCCCACTCCAGACACTCCAGACTCGGTCCTGTCCACCCCACCGCAGATGCTAATAACCAAGACTCTGCCTCCCACGTCACACAGCACCCCTGCACTGCTGGGTCTGCCGCATACTCAACCCACCGCAAAGGTAAGATCACAGTTTTCTGAGGCTCGTTGGTGCTTATTTGCATATTAGATGCAAAAATGGAATTCAGCTAATTTTTCTCTCCATCTTTTCAATAGAAAAAGGGTGTGAAGCGCAAGGCAGACACGACCACCCCCACTACCACAGGCATGCCCCTTGCTATGGGTATAGGTGGCATGGGCCTCAGCTTGGGCGGCGGGGACTCCCCGCTCACCATCTCCCCTTTTAGTGCAGACCCCAACCAGACCCTGTCCCTTGGCCTGAACCTGGGTCTTGGCGGAGGCCTGATGGGAGACACAGTCCCTGCAAGACGAGGTGGCAGTGGCCGGCCCATCAAGCCACCACGGAAAGACTTGCCCGACTCCCAGAACCAACATCAGCCCGTGCGGCGTGGGAGGCTGAGCCAGCAGCTGCGCTACTGCAGCACAATCCTCAAGGAGCTGCTTTCCAAGAAGCACACAGCCTACGCCTGGCCTTTCTACAAGCCGGTGGACGTTTCCTTACTGGGACTGCACGACTATCACGATATTATCAAGTGTCCCATGGATCTTAGCACTATTAAGGTGTGCGTTGACGGGTTTAAGATACATAACCATGTTAAAATACCACCATGTGCACAATCAGAGCTTCATGTATTTCTCGATCTTGCAGAGAAAAATGGATCATCGGGAGTACCGAGATGCATTGCAGTTTGCTGCTGACATCAGACTAATGTTCTCAAACTGTTACAAGTACAATCCTCCAGATCATGATGTGGTGTCAATGGCCCGAAAATTACAGGTACGGACAAAAATCATGTTTGTGATTATTTATCATGATTGTCCTAAAACTGATAAAACTTCTGACAAAAAAACACTTTGTATTGCAAACATTACAGTTTATTTATTACAGTTTGACACAGAGTTGGTTTGCTTACACATTTACTTGCAGCATATGTGCCCTTGTGAAGGAACCAAACTGGTTGCATCACAATCTCATTTGAGCGTCATCAGACCGTCAACCCTTTTTTTGTGCTCCATTTAGGGGATTTTACTCTTGTCATCTGGCAACCTCCAAGCAAGAAATGTACATGTTACCAATGCAAGATAACAAATGTCAAAATAAAAAATGTTTTTAGGATAAATAAGCAGTGGGCCAATATCACAGACGATTATGCTTAATCGAGCAATCGCAATTTAAGTACGATTAACTTACACTTTATCTTTACACTAAAAGTACACATGTCAAAAGTTGGATATTAAAATTGTCATCTCTTTATTTCAGGATGTGTTTGAGTTCCGCTTCGCCAAGATGCCCGACGAGCCCCTGGATTCCCTCCCACCTGCGTCCCTGGGCGGCGGTCTGGGCGGTCACTCCTCCTCTTCCTCCTCCTCTTCCTCCTCGTCGTCAGAGAGTGACGTGAGCAGCGAGAGTGAGAGCGAGAGCAGCCCGAGCTCCGACAGTGAGGAGGAGAGAGCGCATCGCCTGGCCCAGCTTCAGGAACAGGTGTGTACACAGGTAGCGACTGAACTTTTCCAACAAAGTTCGCTAAACCGGCACTGACAGATTTGACGTATTTGTACGTTTACTGAGAGCTGCAGTGGCCGTGGGTTTAGACACACAGTGACACTCATTCACTCGCTTGTCTGCAGTTGAGAGCGGTGCACGAGCAGCTGGCTGCGCTCTCCTCCACGCCCATCGTCAAGCCCAAGAAGAAGAAAGAAAAGAAAGACAAGAAGAAAAAGAAGAAGCCAGAAAAACACAAGCGGGCCAGGAGTATGATGGAGGATGAGGTAGTCATCCGATCGCCCAAAACGCCAAAGCTCTCCAAGACGCCAAAGAGCAGGAGCAGCAGCAAAGCGGCGAGCTCCACTCAGGGCAAGAAGGGCTCCAGTAAGAAGAGCAAGAGCAAGTACGTCTCCACTGACTCATTTACACCGTAACTAATTCATAAATGATCAACCAAACTAATCTTATTCTTTCCCGTAGATCCTCAAAGAAATCTCAAGCTGCGTCGTTTAACTCTCTCTCCATGAGCCATGGTGGGCTTACGCCGCACTACGACTCGGAGGAAGAGGAGGAGACCAGCCCCATGAGCTATGACGAGAAGCGGCAGCTCAGCCTGGACATCAACAGGCTGCCGGGCGAGAAACTGGGCCGCGTGGTCCACATCATCCAATCGCGAGAGCCCTCGCTCCGGGACACCAACCCAGAGGAGATCGAGATCGACTTTGAGACGCTCAAACCGTCCACACTGCGGGAACTGGAGCGCTACGTTATGATGTGTTTACGAAAGAAGCCGCGCAAACCTTATGGTAAGAGCACATTTCATAACAGTGTAGATGATTTGTAATATGTATGGATGTGAGGTTCCTTGGAAAAGGGAATGTTTGTTTTTGGGAAGCTAATGGGAATCTGAAGCTAGACTTTAACCCATAATGCTTTGTGTAGCCCTTCCTTTCCTGGTTTTGTTCAGCACACTCCACAGCTAGACAGTCATCTGCTCTTTGCCCTTCTGTGAACAAATACAAAGCTGTTCTTTCATTCCTCCACTGATGAGTCATCTACCATGTGACTCGTGTCAATATTGGTATAATGTTGAATAATTACATGGCAAGAGGAAAAAAAGAATATACCCTAGCATCTGCCTAGTCGTCCTAGCAACTGCCTAGCAACCACCCAGAATACCCTAGCAACCACCCAGAATACCCTAGCAACTGCCTAGCAGCCACCCCGGATACCTTAGCAACCACCCAGAACACTTAGCAACACCCTAGCAACATGTTAGTTTCTGATCATTCATAGCAGCAACTTCGTAGTTAATGTTAAATCGTGCTACCAACATGTTAAATTAAAGTTTCTGGTGCAACGCTATCAAGCCAACTTCTAAAGTTTGTCTCGACGAACTTTATCCTTTAGTTATATTTTAAAATACAATTTATTCCTGTGATGCAAAACTGAATTTTCAGCATTATTACTCCAGTCTTCAGTGTCATCCAACTCCAATCCCTCAGAAATCATATTCTCAATATTGAAAACAGTTTGGCTACTTAATATTTTGGTGGAAACTGATACAGTTTGTTTTCAGGATGTTTTGATAAGTAGAAAATTAATCAATCAATTATTTGAAATGGAAATTTTACGTCTTAACTTTAAAGATTTAACTTTAATTTTTAGAAATGTCACTCTTGATCAATTTAATGTGTCCTTTTTGGTGGAATAAAAGTTAATTTTTTAAAACTTTTTTTTTTTTTACAGTCTGTCGTTTATATATTATATTGGCTCTTTAAGATAGGAGTATATGCAGCCTTTTTACATTTGTTAGAAAATGAGACATTTTGATTTTAAATCAATAAATGCATCTTGGTGTTTGACTAATAAATATCCACCTAAATAGTTTTACTGTTAGTTTGAATTTATTTTATTTTATCTTTGATTTAACATTTAATCCACTGGTACAATCTCTTTACCGATAACGTACAGCTTTTCTTGATAAAACACTATAAATTACCTAATATTCTGTGATTTTTATTATTGATTTGACTTGATGAGATCAGATGAGAACTGACCTAATGATGTCTGGATGATGTCGCTGCTTTATAGATAAAATCTTTAAAGTCTATAAAGATTCTATATTTGATGATTTTTATGCAGGTATTGAACCGAATTGAATCAACACTTAATTGATTTCAGTGATAAAAAACAGAATCTAGAGCATCTTTACAGCTGATTTGAACTTTGTATATTTTTATCAATCGGTGTTGTATAATGTGCTATATCAATAAAGGTGATGAGTTGAAGTCTTAAGGAAATTTAACCAAATGTGCGTTCTCTGTTTCCAGTTGCAGTCAAAGGCGCTGCAGGAAAGTCCCGTGAGGAGTTGGCTCTGGAGAAGAAGAGAGAACTGGAGAGAAGACTGCAGGACGTCAGCGGCCAGCTCAACTCCGGCAAGAAACCACAGAAAACCAAAGGTAGGGACTGAAGCATTGACAGATGATCGATCAGAATCAGGATTAATGAAGACAAATGAAATGAACATGTGTCTCTCTCGCTCTTTCAGTGGAGAAGCCCACTGCGGTGGAACCTCATGCCATGGCGTCTCGTCTCAGCGCCAGCAGTTCCAGCTCAGACTCTTCCTCATCCTCCTCCTCCTCCTCATCCTCTGACACCAGTGACTCAGACTCAGGCTGACCCAATCAAAAGGAACAGACGTTAATTAAAACACGCACTCCATCCCAGAATAGAATAGAATGGCGTTCCTGCTCTTAATAAAAGAGAGAAATATGAATAAGGAAGAGCGGGCTTTCTCTTTAGATGTATAGACGCAATGTGAGGTCAAAGAGAATTCTGGGAAGTGTTGGATGGAGAAGGAACTGATGGAAAACAGACCTGGGACTCGTTTCCGTTGGTCCATCCTTCTTTACCTTGTGTATATACATGTACAAAGATATATAAATATCTATTTTTCTTTTATAAAGAAGAATTTTAAGCAATTCCCTGGTAGGGAAGAAAACAAAAATCTGACTTTTTCTTTTGTGTTGCTTTTTTTTCTTTCTAGACTCTCCCTCTTTTCGTTTGATCTATTAGTTGTCTGTCCTAAAGAAACAAAAGGCTTGGAGTGGAAACTACTGTCACTTTTGTTTGCATGAGCGAGTGTGTGATGTGTACGTGCGCCATTGAATCCAGTGGTTTTCCCGCCCACTCCGAGTGGATTTACACACTTTGCACATACTTGGATGTGTGGCTGCCGGGTTCTGCGTTTGAATGAATAAACAAAGCTCCACCTATTCAAATGGCACTCTCGAGTTAGGAGAACGTAGTCACGTCATCTGTTGGCTTCAGTGGCGTCTTAAAACTTGAATCTGATCTCACCTCCACCCAGCCTGCTTTATTTCCCATGCTCAAATCTGCATTAAACGCACAGAACTGTGCTCTGAATTCAGCTGGGCTACATGATCATGTGTACTCCTGAATTCATAAATTATTACTTTTCTGTTCGTGTGGTTTCGGCCAGGATTTCTGGAGTCTTAGATGCACTATCAGAAGAACACAGCTGCTTAATTAGGTGTTGATATGAATACTTGGTTTTTGAGTTTTAGTCTGGTTTTGTTTTAGTGTGTTTATTATTTGCCCGGAGAATTAATGCACAATTTATAGTTTTAACAAAATGATCCTATTCAGAAATGTCGTGCTTGGAAATGTAGTTTCAGTATCATTGCACATGCCGTTACACACAAGAAAACTATTTGAAATATGTATTTTTTTTGTACATATGTAAGTTTCATGACCTCGCAGCTTGCATCTGTCAATATGACCTGATTTCTGTTTCCTGCTTTTTTTTTTTGTTTTCTTTGTTTACTCCTGTCTTCGGCTCTTCTGTTTAGTATTGTGGCTGGTTTTTTCCACAGCTCATTTTTTTAAGAAAACGACAGCAAAACAATGAAAAGAAACCTCAAGCTATAAGCATCATCTCAACAGATGCTTCACACGACCATAATTCTCATCTGATAAATGTCACATTAAATAAAGAGGGTGAGATGTTCTTAAAACTACATCTTGTGGCTGAGTGTATTTTCTTCGGGACCGTGCTATTTCATTCAAATTTCATTAGAATATGTATTGCATCCAGAGATATTTAAAAATAGGGATGAAAATGATTTTTGTAAAAATTTCTATATACTTTATCTCATTCAGCTAGTTTCCAAGGCAAAATTTTTAATTTTCATTTAGTTGAATGCTGTAATAAAATAGATGACAGAAAAGAAAATAACTAAAATTAATATGGCAATAATAAATTACATTAAAAACTAATTGATAATATGAATAAATATGGTAATAGCTTGACAATGATACTAGTCACTCTTAATTGCATCATATCAATAAAAGGTTAAAGTTCAAAGCCTGTGGTAATACAGCTTTACTGTAGCTCATACAGTAAAGAATGGGGCTTGCAACACTAAGTCATGGGTTCGTTTCCCAGGGAAAACAAGAACTGATTAGAATGTCAGTGTTCCTTGAATACAATATAAGTTACTTTGGATAAAAGCATCTGCCAAATGCATAAATGTAAATATATATGAGCATTTATACTGAAAACAATCCTGTCAAATGCATTTTCGTCTACCTCTGGAAGTATTCGAACATGGACAAGCTCAAAACGTTTTAGACCATGTTTGCACCCGTTTTTAGCATCGTCCACTTCTGATCTGATCAACCAAAACTTATCTTAATACCAGCTGTGATTCTGGTGGAGGAAATCGTTTTCTGACTTGCTTCTCTAAAATACCCCAAAGTGCCTTAATAATATTTAGATGGGAGATGTTCAACTTCACTTTCACATTGCCATGATATTTCAGCCCAATCCATCACTGATCAAGCTCTGTGCTTCACGCAGTGGACCTCTTTGGGGGGTTTTCCACTGCAACTCCCACGGATGTGGGAAAGACAGTGAATGTGGACTGAAGTTGCACCATGGATACAATTTTAACCCACAGCCCATTAATATGACCGACAGATGGATGGTGATGTGATCTCCACAGAATTCATGGATAATGGTGACTGGAGCTACCAGATGCATTCATACCTGGAGCTGATGCTCCACAGAGGAGTCAGAGGGATCTGCCGGCCTGGAGAAACATCTCTCCGTTCAGTGGGGTGAGTTAAGCTTGAGTTAAGCTAGTGAGCTATATTAATAATTCTTTAGATTGTTGTTAGGATTTAGCAGTGGTGGTTGGTGTTGATCTGATGATCTATGAAAACAATTACAGTCACTGCCACAATCAATCAACTTCTCACTTCTGATTCATGCAGAAGAACCGAACAGGGTTATTATCAACTAAAACTATTAAAAACACTTTTATCAAAATAAAACATTTCCATTTAATATTTAAAGCACTAAAATCACACACCTGAACAAATAACTTAAACTAAAAGTGAAATCTAAATAAAAATAAACCTACAGTAATATTGAAACAGCAGGAAAGAATAAAAATGAGTGCATAACCAAAAGACTAAAAATGAAACTAAAGTTAAAATGAAAATAAAAGTGATTTAAAATGATTAATAACAGCTGTAACAGTGTATAAATAATGTTAAACTGACGCTAACATTGATGAGGCGTTTTGTACATGACATGACCCACCAAATGTGTTCTGCTCTAAATCTTCCCACACTTCGACTTTCCTTTCACAAAATGAAATGTCACTGATGTGTGTTAAAGTACTTTCTCTTCTGTTGCACTCATCACATTTTTCACAATCCACATGCATTTTGACTTCACAATGTTTTCTTGCAGTGTTTGGTTTACTGATATGCATGTAAACTCTTAAAACAGGTTATTTCTGTCCGTCACCTGCTGTTCATTTAGTTTCTCTGGTCTTTTCTCATGCTCAGACTCGACCTCTCTCGATGCCAGAATTGCAGAATTAGCTGTGGGTTGCTCTTTTTTGGCCTTATTGTGGTTCTTTCTAACACAGAGTCTATAGCGTCTACCACTGCTGATCCTGAAGCACTGATGTGATCATCCACTGAGATCTAAAGAAACTATATAAACTCTTTTCTTGCCTCACAGGTTGTTCTTCCCTTCCTCTCAAATGAGCACCTTTTTCATTGAAATGAATCTGCTTTTAAATGGATGTGTGTACATGTTTTCAACACGAACCTGTTGTAAATTATTGCTTATTTTAATAAAGAATATATATTTTTAACTTACCTATTCATTATTGTCTCATTTGCATATCAAAGACCAGTGCTCTAAACAAAGCATGGAAAAAAACTAACAATACATCAAATAAGTTGCATGCATATTTTCATTGATGTGCAGTTCTGTTATGAATCATCTGGTGTTGAATGATATAATTTAGGATAGAAAAGCTGCAGAAAGAGAACAGTGTGAGTGCGTTTAGTGTTTAGCAGACACAAGGGACCGTGGTTAATTGTTCTCAGTTTCCCCAGACGGACGGCGGAGGTTTGTCTTTCAGAGCAGATGCAGTGTGGAGCTTATTCACAGTCATTATCACTCCTGAACTCAGAAACCCTTCGTGTTAAAGCGCTTTATGCTTCCCTTAAGCATCTGACCTAAGAACAAACATTTGCAATCAACAAAAAGCTTATATGTAGAAGATTAGAATGTAGAAATGATATTATGCTCAAAATAGATAGTATATGATGTTGTACATCATAGGATAAAATAAGTTAATTATTTTAAATTCTAACTTAAAATATAAATTGTATAGAAAAATGATTAAATAAATATACATTGTATAAATAGTATATATAATTCAACTCTTTAATTTCACCATCATACCTCTTATTCACATTCCATTGCATAATTTGTATTTGTGTAATTTGTGTAAACTTTGGTCACCAAGACTTACTCTATATATTATATATATATATACTATTAGTCTATATACTAACTCTATATATATATAACTATACATACATACTTAGGACCATGTGATATTTCAGTTTTCCTTTTTTAAATAAATTTGCAAAAATGTCAACAATTCTGTGTTTTTCTGTCAATGTGGGTTGCTGTGTATACATTAATGAGGAAAAAATTGAACTTAAATGATTTTAGCAAATGACTGCAATATAACAAAAAGTGAATAAATTAAGGGGGTCTATATGTACAGAATATGGAAAGTATTATATATATATATATATATATATATATATATACATGTGTGTGTGTGTGTGTGTGTGTGTGTATAAATTTTTTTTTTACACTGTAACAAAATGTGCTCTTTACCATAAGGCCTGCATGGCTTCTCTCTCTCTCTCTCTCTCTCTCTCTCTCTCTCTCTCTCTCTCTCTCTCTCTCTCTCTCTCTCTCTCTCTCTCTCTCTCTGTGTATGTGTGTGTAAACAGGCATACTTGGCAATAAAGGTCATTCTGATTCGGATATAGCTATAATAATCAAATTATTATTACATCATATCTATAATTTATTTTAAATAAGTCTAAGAATTAATGAGGGTCCCTTGGAATTTTATTGAAGCCATTTGTTGACCAATGCTCTAGAATTAAATTTAACTCAAAATAAATAAAATACTTTTTTCCCCCCCACTATTTACTGTTATTTTTTCACAGTATGACCAAAAGTCGTCTTATTTTGAGTCAGTTTTCTACTTGTGCGCTTCTGTCCTCTTGTGGTCAGTCTCGGTATTGAGCATTTGTAAATTGGTTGGAATAGCCTACCTCGTTTCTTAAGTCTATCTTTTTAATGTAAAAATAAAATATTTTTATATTTAATGACCACGCACTTTATCTCTAACTCTCTCCTAACGACACTAACTGTAATCTTTACACTCAAAAATGCTCCCTGTTTAGTTTACTGAATTAAAAACGGTCAATGTAATGATCTAATCCTTTAGTAAAACCTAATTGATCTAATCTTAAATTTGTAAAAAAAAATATATATTTTCCATTAGTTCACGGCTTACATGCATGTCACGACAAACACTCACCTCGAGTAATATGATCTGGACGATTTATTTATTTAAAACCGATTAGGAACAACAGTAAAAGTTCTTGTTAAATGATTTATTAATGAGGCGGAGCTTAGAGTGGCATAAGTGTTAAGCGATCTTATGATTTGCAGGTGATTTATACTCATGGGCTCATAAAGGGTGAGCAGAGGTTTGCCAACAATCAACAACTCATACTACAAAGTAATAGTTTTAACGACATAAATGTGAGCGAATTATTTTCATTTTATTCATTAATTATTTAATTCCTAGTTCCCACTCATGACAGTGAAAGTCTAGAGGTCGTGGATTTGAAATATATCAGTGGGGATTTAATGGCCTCTAGTGGACATGATAAGGTACTGCAACACAGCGACTGTCATGGCGGCGTCCTCTCGACTCATATCCAGATTGACATTAGTGTCGGGTGAGGTCAAAAACAATTCAATTTGTATCATTTAAGTCATAATAGCATTTTATAGTTGAACACATTAGTTAAACAGTTCATACAGCTACCGTTCGTCAAAACACCTTTGTTGTTTAGAACTATTTAACTAATGATTGAATCTGTCAAAATCTGTAAAAATGCAACATTTAAAGCTACAGCTACAATATTGTTTTGTATATTGAACAAAATACATTACGTGCTTTTAGATTTTTTTAACCTTTAATGAATTAGATTGCTTTGTAACATTATGCAATACTTAGGGCATTTGTTATTTTGAAGTTTAAAGGCATTTATTGGAAGGTTTTTGTATGTATCTGAAATGAATTGATCAGATGAGTAAATCATGAAGCAGTTGTGGTGGTGTTGTTTCAGGAGGTGGCAGTGGCATCGGCAGGGCTGTGTGTCAGAGGTTCGCCACTGAAGGGGCTTCTGTAATAGTGGCTGACCTCAATGAGGAATCAGCCCATCAGACGTTGGAGCTCCTGTCACGTGACCGCAAAGGTCAGGAGCACATGGCACTGGGGGTGGACGTGTCATCAAAGGACAGTGTGGAGAAGCTAGTGACAAGTATCCAGGTGTGATGAACAGGTGTCTGTGGAGTTCATAGGCTCTTCCGCAGATCCGAGGGGTCGAATAATAAACCTTAATATCTTTTCTTACAGTGCCGATACTTCCAGCCGCCGTCGGTCTGTGTGAATGCAGCCGGCATCACTCAAGATGAATTCTTCCTCAAGATGGAAGAAGATGATTTTGACAAAGTCATTAAAGTCAATCTCAAGGTAGTAGAATCTAACTATTGTGTAATAATCATTGTGCAATTGTCACGAAAAGACATGTTTTTGATTTTAATCACTATTAAGTTGAAAAGATGAGGGAGGGAAGGGGATGGGGGGCTTTTGCTCTCTCTTGCCAAAAGTAACACAAATAACTGCTAATTTTTTAACAATGACGGCAAGCTCTTCTAATAACTTCTAATCATTGTGTAATAGTGTGCAAAACTTTGTGCCCTGCAGAAGGGAATCTGAAATTTTGTGAAAACAAACGTTCTTGTCAAGAAACACTAGTTTCAGTTATTATTATTAACAATAATTATTCAATGATTTTCTGGTGTAAGTGCTCATCCAGGCTCCGTTCATTTGATTAAAAGCATAGTAAACAGTAATATGGTAAAATATTAAGACGATTTAAAATACCTTTTCTGTTTGAATATTCATGTTACAAAGTTGAATTTTCAGCATCATGACTCCAGTCTTCAGTGTCACATGATCCTTCAGAAATCATTTTAATATGCTTATTTGATCAAGAAACATTTCTTATTTTTATCAATGCTGAAATTAGTTGATTAATATTCTTTTGGAAACCACACATTTCTCTTTTGGGATTCTTTGAACTTTTAATAAAAAGTTCAAAAGAACAGCATTCATTTGAAATCGAAATCATTTGTTTCCTTCATTTTTACTGCCACTTTTGATCAATTTAATGCTCACTGTATTTAATTATTACAGTTTTAATTTTTTACCTCAAACCTTTACATGGCAGTGCATATATATATATATATATATATATATATATATATATATATATATATATATATATATATATATATATATATATATATATATATATATTTTTTTTTTTTTTCCATTAAATTCGTCCCTTCTCCATAATGTTTCTGAACTATTTGAATGTAATCTGTACGATGTGTAAGACTGAATGTGATATTCTGTATTCCTGATCTTTCAGGGAACGTTTCTCCTGACTCAGGCCGTCTCTAAGGCTTTAGTGTCTGCCGGGGCGGCGAAGGGCTCCATCATCACTGTGGGCAGTATAGTGGGCAAGGTCAAGCATTTACTATCATTCTGTAGTACACTAGCAGTTTTATTAATGTGGATGCCTAATTAAGTCATGAACATTTTCCCAATGTTAATTTCTTAAGTGTCTCTTTCTTTGGCTGTAGGTTGGGAACATTGGCCAGGTGAACTACTCTTCCTCTAAAGCAGGAGTGGAGGGACTCACTCGAACCGCAGCCAAAGAGCTCAGCAGGTGTGTGAGAGACCCCAATATATGTACAGACCTGGAGCTTTTGAATGCACTGGATCCATTTTATGTTTTGTTTTAGGGTTTGTGGAGCTGCGTATGTGTTCGTGGACTGTAAATGACACTGGCGTAGCTTTTTATGAAGAGAGATCATGACTCAGAAATGGGTCATGATCATGATGGTCTTAATTATATGGTCATGATCATGACCATAAAACTTGTCACCTTCCTGCCCTGTCAGAGTTTGCACACAAAACTAAATGTCTGACAGACTTCTGAAGCAGTGTAATGGTTTAATGATCTCTGTAAAATAGAGAAAACTAAGCAAATATTTTATTGCTACAACAGTAATTTCTGTCTAGAAATGACATCAAAAGTGGAAAACAGTCAAAGACACAAACTGACCACCAACTGTAACTTTCTTTTTAATTTTTTTTAGCTCAACTCAATTCTCAAATTGCAAGTCGCTTTGGATAAAAGCATCTGCTAAATGAATAAATGTAAATGTCATATGTCACAGAATTTAATGTACAGGATTGTGGGATATCAAAGGCAGGGGAGGATACATCTATGCTGCCTTCAAAAACCGATCAGGTGAAGGTGATGGTGTCTCAGTAGACAGGAAGTGAAGCTAACCATGGATTCAGACGTGCCTGGATGCTTGACTAACTTAGCAGCATTTTTAATCTTTCAATTGCAGCTCATACAACATTGATGTTCTGTTTTTTATTAATGTAATATAAAAAAAAATAATTGTGCCTTTTTAGATATGGAATTCGCTGCAACTGTGTCCTGCCAGGGTTCATCACTACACCCATGACAGATAAAGTACCAGACAAAGTCATCGATAAAGTAAGGATGAATATTTCTGTCTTCACATTAATAAAATGAGCTGATTATTTATGCACATAAACATGTTGATTAGAGTTATTTCTTAGATTACAGTAATACCTTGAGATACGAGCGTCCCGACATACGAGTATTCGAGCAATCCTTTGATACATTTTTAGCTTTGAGAAATGAGGAAATATTTGAGATCCGAGCAGGCTTAGAGACTCAGACGCTAGGTGTTCGAGCACTCGGAGCCCACGCGCCTCACTCTTTCACTTCACACGTTCATCGACTTCAGTAAGCATCTCCTGTGAGTCTTCCTGTGGTGTATCTTATATACATTTATGGGGTAATTGCATATGATCTCCACTAGAGGGCCACCTTGGTTTTACAGCGGGGGGTTACTGGTGGCGACGAGTGATTCATGATTATTAAGCTGGGAGCAGCACGAGTTATGTGTGTTCAATAATAATAAATATGAGGTTCTGAGGCTATACATAACACTCATTACACTCTATCCAATACACTACATGGGAAGAAACGCTACACTTCCGTATTGTGGTTGTGTATAATCCCTCCTCCTCTTCCGCACATGCCGCTACTGTATTGTCTGTCTTGAAAGTAAGAACTCATACTTAAAATCATATTTTATTTTATATCACAGGAATCCTTATACAGTAATACCTCGGTTTACGAGCGATTTGGTATACGAGCAAATCGGTGTACGAGCATGGAGGGTCGAATCGGTGTACGAGAAAAAAATTCCCTCACCCACGCTCATTTTTGTGTGGAAAAGTCCTAATGCTCAGCATCGTCGTGCACATTTTTACTGGAAATATCCTAAACACAGCCTCTCATTACACAGTCACGCGGTTCCAACCCCTTTATCAACCCTTAACTCCTTCATTCTCTCAGCTTCGCTTGGTTTGGCTGCATCATTCACCACAGTGATACTTTTATAAGTGATTTACAGCGGTTTTTACTTCGTATTCTTAACATTAATTGTGATCGCTATTGTTCACGTAGTAAAATATACACGTAGCTACAGTACCTCTAAGCAGTAACTGTCACGGTTCATGAATTCATTGTCTCCTAGTTCTGCCTGAGTGTGTATGTGTGTGTGTGGTCACTGAACACCTGATTCTCATATCATCTGCTTATCTCCCCGCTTTCATTTACTGCTCCCGTGAGTTCGTTCGTTCGTTCGTTCACGGCTCCCATGTTCCACGACTTTCACTCTGGATTATCACTTCGTTTGTTTTCTGCACTATTATAATAAATTCACTCATTTGCTCTTGAATCCTTGCTTTCCCCCCCTCCTCCCTCCTCTCGTCTCCTCCACGCATGCTGCTCAAACCTGAAATGCATTACAGTAAATTGTCAAGTATTTTTAGAGTTTAATTGTCAATTATTAATTAGTATTATTATGAGTTAACAATTTTAACTGCAATAGGGTAAAACAAAACAAAATTAAATGGGCATTTGTGGTCGTGTGGAACGAATTAATTGATTTTTAGTGCATTCTTATGGGGACATTTGTTTTGGTGTACGAGCATTTTGGTTTACGAGCTCGCTCTTGGAACCAATTAAACTCGTAAACCGAGGTATTACTGTATACCATATTTTTCTATGTGTGTGTATGTCTCTATAGCAATTAAAAACATGTTTTTTCCATTGTTATTAGCACTAATAAGGGAGTTTTTTAAAGGGCCGGAACGAATAAATTTTTTCCCCTGTTATTTCATATGGGGAAAAAAATGATTTGAGATACGAGCAACTCGAGTTATGAACGGATTATGCTTGATCAGTGATTGTTTTTATTGATTTATAACAGCTTTGAACTTTATTGAAGAATCCTAACCTTTTTATTGCATTAATGTGTTGTTGTCAGACCATTGCAAGATATCCTAACACATTAAAGCCACTTTTATTATAACTTTAAGTATTTTGTGCAGCTCACGTCCATCATTCCAATGGGAAGGATGGGAGAGCCTGCTGGCAAGTATTATTTTTTCATTATTAAAGACATTTTTATGAATGCAGCTTGTAAGTATCACTTAAAACGTGTTCTAGCAATTAGTTTGAATGATCACAATGTACATATTACGGTAATATGCAATTAGATATATTTCTCTCTCACCCTTGCTTGTCCATGCAGAAGTCGCTGACGCATGTGCCTTTCTGGCTTCTGATGACAGTCAATATATTACTGGAATCAGCATTGAGGTTGCTGGTAAGAAACTTGATCTTTTGCTGAACATCATCTTCAGCAGAAAAGCTTTTATGATTTTATTTAGAAATATGCTGTTGTCAATTTGTTTTTTCTGTCTGTTTAATCGATACAGGTGGACTCTTCATTGGCTGAAAACAATGTTTTCAGAAAGTCTTAGTGCCTTTATCTCTGAGATACAATTGTCCTTGTATAAATGTAATTTAATTTTTGTAAAATTGTATACAATGCAACAAATGAAAATGAGAATTCTATATTCATACAATTAAAGTGTAAATATTTAAACCGAACCCACTTTTAAAAACAATTAAGTTGACACAGGAGCAAATGTGTTGATGTGTGGTTTAATGGGAATGTTTGGATCAAAACAACATCAATCAAGGAATTAAAACAGTTAACAGGTCAAAATTTCTATAGGTTTTTGATGAAAATATGGTTTCACCAAGGCATGAGAAGACTTGTGCTGGGAAGTCGTTGAAAGGTGAAAATGGGAGTTTGGCTCAGAAGAACGAGGCAGATCAAATATTAGCAAAAGCACCATGTGACCATAACAACAGGAAACATAAGAGGAAAAGAACAACAAAGGAGTCCAACAGCTCTTTAAATAGATTATATATTACACAAACAGATTTTGAAGTACTTACATAAAACAAGTTTTAGCACCATATTTTAGATAAAATAGATGTTTGTCTTTCACGGACAAAAAACAATTCTAGCATTATTGTCCTTGTGAGAAAACCACACAAACAACTTTTAATTCACAAATAATTTTTATAGCTTTTCATTCCCCTCTCCATGTTTTAAAAAAGAAACAAAAAATATACATACAAACAAACCACCATCAATTTCCCTCCCTCTCCTTCCTCTTCCCGTCCCTTCTCCACTGCTGTCTGAATCTCGAGACATTTCCGTCATTACGCTAAACTCTGCTAAACCTCTATTTGTAACTGAAATGCATTGAAACAATGCAGTGTTATCACCAAGATCTGATCACAAGCAAGTGTGTGTATATATCATAAAGAGAAGGCAGATTTGCTTTCTGGGGTTTCATTTACATATTTAATAGGTTGATGAAAAAACTACAGGAAGTAATTACAGATGAATACCACATTGTTTTTGTACTGCAAGTGTTGGTCATTTTCTTGTGAGCACCTGGTTGTTTCACAAAATAAATACAATAAAATATTTCTGTACAAATGGTTCTAATGCACAATTCCAGCCTGAACACTGTTCAAACAAAAGGTCTGATGAGAAAAAAGCTACTGAATGCTGTGAGTCAACCGTGGGCAATGCTAATTTGCTAACAATGCTAACCAGCTTAAGTTCTCTCACCATAAATACTGGACTGGTAAGTTGGCAGTGTGTCTTTAAAAACAAATTGCAAATTCATACAGATTTTCTTACTCTAATGTACAACAGTATCAGATCAATTACAATTTCGCACTGTTAATGGCTTTTATTTCATTGCATATATGGCCCAAGTCATTCAGTACGTTACAATGCTGTTGTGATTGTATTTCAGCACAGAAAGGCATTTTAATTTCACCTAATGGATGCTAATTTTCATGCTCAGCTTCCATTCCTCAGTTTAATTTTTTTTGCACCTGCATTCTATTCTATAAGGTAAGAAAGGGAGCGAGGAGGAGGAAGGGGCGGAGCTCTGCACAGACGTTAATGAAGGATTGATCAGGCATGGAGGTAGAAGAGTGGAACGTCTCGGAAGAGAAACAGTGGGGAGGGGAGCTGTAGGAGAGAGGGGGCCGAAACGGGAGGGTCTTCCGCTTTAGCCAGCAGTATCTGCTCAAACACTCTTCTGTTACTTGACAGAATATTTGTCAATATTTTCTCTTCTCTCCTGCGAGAATGGCTCTCTTCTCCTCTTGTTGTCCATCCATTGCTGGGAGTGTTTTTCCCTGGGCGTGTACTTTGCGTGCAACTTTGTTTCACAACCGTGTGTGTGTGTGTGTTGTGTGTGTGAATCTATGTGTCCCACTTCTTACATGTAATTTCAATTGTCTTTATAGTTTTGGCGTTACGTCTAGGTTTTAAGTGCATGATTAAGTGAGTGTGTT
This sequence comes from Rhodeus uyekii, assembly GCA_037043235.1. Taxonomy (NCBI): domain Eukaryota; kingdom Metazoa; phylum Chordata; class Actinopteri; order Cypriniformes; family Acheilognathidae; genus Rhodeus; species Rhodeus uyekii. Next base: position 1,218,364 of record JAWRVZ010000037.1, on the reverse strand, counting down.
TGTGTGTGAATGACTGTATCGGTGATTGTATTCCCCTTGCCCTCAGCATATACGTGTTTATCCCAGGAAACAGACAGGTCCCACTTCAAAACCAAATTTCTGATTGTCCTCCCCAAAGTCTGAGATCCTGATGTCCAGCAGAGGAAGCTGCTCCACCTGAGGTGTGTTCACCTCCAGCACTGTCCTGTCAAAACCTTTACGATACTGCAGGGGAGAAAAGAGAAATAATACCTTAAGATAGTGGGGGAAAATTAACTACAGAAATACCTCGGTTTACGAGTGATGTAGTATACGAGCAAATCGGTGTACGAGCATTGTATCGGAGTGCGAGAAAAATATTCCCTTGCCCACACGCATTTTTTGTGGAAAAGTCCTAACGTTCAGCATCTTCATGCACATTTTTACTGGAAATATCCTAACGACAGCCTCTCTCAAAAGCCCATCACCCCTTCACTCGTTCATTCTCTCAGCATCGCTCGGTTTGGTTGCATCATTCACCACAGTGATACTTTTATGCAGTGATACTGCTGTGATTTACAGCAGTTTTACCTCGTGTTGTTAACATTTGTGATCGCTATTGTTCACGTAGTGAAATATATACGTACAGTACAGCATATAGACAATGACCTCAAGATGAGAAAGACAGACGGTATGAAATTCTCTCTTACAGTAAATTGTCAAGTATTTTTAGTTTAATTATAAATTATTAATTAGTATTTATATGAGATCTTAATTGAAATGTAGTTTTCATATTTCATATATGAAAACTGTAATTAATAGGGTAAAACCAAAAAAAATATTTAAAATGGGCATTTATGGTCGTGTGGAACGAATCGAGTGATTTTTATTGCATTCTTATGGGGAAAATTGTTTTGGTGTACGAGAATTTTGAGTTACGAGCTCTTGGAACAAATTAAACTCGTAAACCGAGGTATTACTGTACATGTAATGGGTAGAAAAAATTTATATAAGACCAACTACCCAGCAAACTGAATAATACACCTAAAATCAAATAGTGTAATCAAGTTATGAAGAATTGATTACATGTTTAGATACATACTAAAAATCTACATAAAAATCAACTGAAACTTTGAAAATAATATTTCACAATATTACTGTTTTTCTATAATAATTGAAGCCATAGAGATAATACTTTTCCATATTATTAATCTTACCAGCCCCAAACTGTTGAAATGGTACTGTATTTAAAACAATTGTTGTTAAAATGTTACAATAAATAATTGTACTTTAGTGTATATTCAATTTTAACGTAGTGTAATGTTTTGAAATGCATGCGGTAACTTACAGAGCAGCCGTCGACGAGGGCTTTGATGTAGGGGCTGGTCTCGTAGCTCAGCTCTTCATCATTGGCTCCCTGGAAGTGTAGCGCCCTCTGGTAGCCGCTGTCGGCAGTGAGGTCAGCCCAGGCCACGGATCGGTGGCAGTGGTAGGTTATGTTTTGACGGGCCTGGACGCTGAGTAACCGCAAGAATCCCAGCTGGACTACACCTACAGGTTCTCCACCCAAGTCAACATATGAAAACTACAACACAATGGAAAGTATTATTGCAGGATTCAAAATATATTAAGCTTGACCATAATGTTTTGAGCAACACTTCAAAGATTTTGTCTTAAAGGGCTTTCACAATTCGCTGTCACTGCAAATCACTCTCAATGTCATTGACCTTCAAATTTTTTTTAAAGCATATTAGTTGGTTAAATGAAGTTGAGAACTTAAACTCACCTTCTTGCCCTTTGCAAACTGACTGTACCAGGATCCAGGCTTCTCCTTTGGCCAAGAGTTCATCTTCACCTATGCAAGAATTTTGAACAAATTAAACAGTACTTGTAAGTTCAGCTCAATCCATATTTCATTATGAATATATAAACATGTAAACATGTAAAGTTGAATGACTGGAAGTTCTTACATTCTCTACGGCTTTGCTGGGATTCAAGCACGTCTCTCCACCGGCACTGAAGTTACAGTAAACTCTGAAAGAGTCCCGGGCGCAGCCTTGATTTGGATCGATCCAGTACTCGCCTGAATCAAAGAACCATAATGGTTAGAATGCAACCACCTCACTCTTGGTTATATAATGTGTTAATCATATAATAACCACGACAATACCGTCTTTCAGATCTGGTTGGCTGAGGTGGAGGTCCTGGCAGGTGCGAGCTGGGCTTTCCTGCGTTCCCAGCGGGAAGCGCATGCTCTCGATCTCCTGGCGCAGGGAATTGAGCGAGCCGAAGATCTCCTCCATGCCTTCATTACCGTTCAGGAACTCTGTGCCCGTGCCGTCGGCAGCCTCAGTGTCAGTCTCAGAGAACATCTTACTGGCGTCGATGGAGCGCTTGGACTTCTTCGGGATCTGAATGGGCAGCGGCTGGATGACATCACCAGGGGGACCCTAAAACCAAAACCCCAAAAATTCAGCTGCATTTCAAGAATCTCCTTTAATATTTATCTTAAATGATTGTGGGTTTTTTTAGGTTCATCTCAACAAAAATCTTTCCCTGCCAAATGAATCCTGCATTTTTTACTGTGTATAACTCACCGGTGGTCCTGGTGGTCCTTGTACACCTTTTTCTCCTTTAGGACCGGATCCACCCTGTACCACAGAGATAAGACACACAACATTAGTGCCATTTTACTGTAAAGTATGATGTAAGACTATGTATAATGCTTTATTTAAACATTTCCTCTCATAACATGTCTCATAATATAATTTTCACACTCAAAATGGACATGTTATGTTAAGTATAAATATTGCATGGGTTACTCACAGTGGCACCTTTAGCTCCTTTGACACCCCTCGGACCCTGTGAGAAACATCACATCCATTCAGCTTAAATCAAACAGACCAGTGTTTTGAGAGTATATTTCTGTGCTTCAGAGCTCAGGTTGGAGACTCATAGTTTATATTTCCAGAAAATGCTGAAATTTGTATGATAAACAGCTCTAGAAAACAGAAATAGTAATGAAAGTTTACTCACAGGCATACCAGCAGGACCTCCAGGGCCAAGAGGGCCAGTTCCTCCAGACATACCCTAAAATAATCAAGAAATGAAAAAAAGACTATGATATTTGATTGTATGAAATAGGTTATGAAGGTTTACATGTGTGTTCAAAAGTTTAGAGTTGATAAAGTTTTAATGTTTTCTCTTATCCTCACCAAGGCTGCATTTATGTGAAGGAAAGAAAGCAGCAAAAAGTAATATTGTGACATGTTAAAATAGCTGTTTCCTATATATATATATATATATATATATATATACAATGAAAGATTATCTCCAGTGTCACATGATCCTTCAGAAATCATTCTAATATGATTGATTATGTACTACTTATTATCAGTGTTGAAAACATGTGCTGCTTAATATTTTAGTTAAGTTATAAATATAAATGTTAAAAACCAGAATTCATATTTGTTGCAGAAATATTTTGAAACATAAATGTATTCCCTATCACTTATGATGAATTTAATGCATCCTTGCTGAATACAAATATTAATATCTCTAAAATAAAAATGTGCAAACTTTTACACTGTCATCAATTATTAAATTGCAGACCTGACCAGACTTCACATACCGTTTCTCCCTTGGGTCCCGTTGATCCCTGGGGTCCCGGCATGCCTCTGTCTCCCTTCTCTCCTTGTTCTCCCGGAGGCCCAATCAGACCAAGCATACCCGGATGTCCCTTCTCACCCTTAGCACCAGGGTCACCCCGAAGACCTTGTAAACCTGGAGGACCCTGTGAGAGGAGGAGAAGAATGAATATTCATATATTACATGAAATTATAACAGTAGTTCTCTTTCATTAGTAATTACTTGTATATTCAAAACTCAATAAATTAACTGTATTTTGATAATGCAGAAGGTCTTACTATAGGTCCAGGGGGTCCCGTCTGGCCAGCAGCACCTGGGGCACCTTGCTGACCCTGTATTAAATTATTGTTATCAGAAGATCATTTTGATAAACGCTACATTAGATTTTGTTAAATAAACAGAACGTATACAGAAAAAACAACACTTCTGATGGGAAAAACTGCCATCTCATACCACTGATCCAGGCAACCCTCTCAGACCATCAGTTCCGGGTTTTCCTGGTGGACCCTGTGCCCCGACTGGGCCGGTCTTTCCTGGAGGGCCAAGGGCACCTGAATCCCCCTAGAAAAAAACAGAATTATTACAGGAGGAAAATAACTACAGAAAGCCTGTTAATTCACAATAGTTATATTTTCTCTCAAATATATGATCTCACCTTGCTTCCTTTCTCTCCTTGACGCCCCTCTGCTCCCCTTGCACCTGCAGGACCCTGAAATATGAGCATTAACACACAACTGAGAGTCCAGACTTTTTAGCATATCCTGTATAATACTGATTGTGTATCAAATATGTATATGTAAAATTACAAACGACTAGGTCAAGATCTCTTACTCTCTTTCCTGGAGGTCCAGGTGGTCCGTTCTCACCAGTTGGTCCAGGTGAACCCTAACGTAAATACAGCATATGTTGATAAACACCTTATGAGTCCCAGTGAGCATAAAAAAGATGTATAATTCATAAACAGGAAAACAATTTCTCACAGCTTCTCCTTGCTCTCCGTCCTCTCCTCTATCACCCTTTGCACCATCTTGGCCCTATAAGAGAGGTCAGAAACGATTTTCTTTTGAACTCTGAGCAATTATGAATAATATATGATAATAAGACCAGGAATATTAATGTACAAAGGATCTATATAAATGACATTAGCTCAACTTACTCGTGGTCCAACTTCACCAGGGGGGCCAGGATCACCAGGGAAACCAACAGGACCCTTAAAAATACAAATATCAGCTGCTGAAGAGTCACAGATAGACCTATCTCTTGTTTATCATGTTTAATACATACAGGGTTTCCTTTGGGTCCATCGTCTCCAGTGGGACCCTTTCCTCCAGCAGGACCAGGGGTGCCAGGCTGCCCAGACTCTCCCTTCTCACCACGCTCTCCTCTCGGGCCCTGCCATTGGACGAGCGCACCAATACAATATTAGTTGTGATTACACATACTAAATAAATACACATAAAGGGTTCAGAGGAAGACAAAAAAAAAAATCACAATTTTTCCTGGCTCTCCACCAACACCAGGGGGTCCAGATTCACCAGGCTCACCCTGTCCGTTAAAATAAAAAGACGTAAGTGCTGTCAATAAGAACAACTGTATGGTCATCCTCCATGCAAAAAGTTGAATTCTCCTATACTTGCCTTCTCTCCTAAGGGACCTGGGTTACCCAAACCTCCTGGAGGACCTTGAGGACCCTGCAAAATGAACGATATGCATGAAAATAAATAATCCCATTATACAAAACGTACTGACCACAGAATATGAATCATGTGTTTCAGAGAGTCCATGCATAGTGAGTATAAAACATATAAGAACTGGTTTTATAGTGCAAAATTAAGTTACGTACATCAGCTCCATTAGGACCAGCTGGACCACGTGGTCCTGGGGGACCAGGAGGACCCTACGGTAAAACACAAGCAGAAAGAATTAGGAAATACATTCATTTTAATTGTGATTTAAAACACTAGAAGATCATATGATGCATTATACATGACAATTGCACTTTTTGATTTCCTTAACTCTCAAATCAAAATATTAAGACTCACCAATGGCCCAACATCTCCCGTCTCACCCTTTTCTCCAGATGGGCCTGGCAAACCCTAATGAACATCAATAAATTGTTACTAAAACATCCTGTTTGTAGAATTTAAATGATAAGAGTGAATAAAACCCAAACTGATAGAGTACCTGCAATCCAATGGGGCCTGGAGGGCCAGGGAAACCTCTTGTCCCTTCATCTCCCTTAGCGCCGAACGGTCCCTGCTGACCTCTTGCACCCGTCTCACCATCAGCACCCTGAGAAGAGATTGAGAGATTTGAGAACTGGTTGATAACAAGCATGTGGAATAGTGAATGGTACCATGAAATTGTAATACCATTTGTTTCCTTCAAAGTGCAACATAATGTAGTATGTTAGATTTTCATGAAATTTCTTTCACACTTACAGGCGCACCAGGTTGTCCAACAGGACCAATTGTCCCAGTTGGACCGGGAGGACCCTGTAAATATGCAAATAATTGATTATTGATTGATAGTGTGCACAGCAAAACAAGGAATGGCTGATTTAAGTGAAAGCTAGTTTGCTCACATGTTCTCCTTTGGATCCTTTAGCTCCCTTTTGTCCATGTTCTCCAACTTCACCCTGTACAAAGAACCGTGCAGAATTCATATTTGACAAGAACTTCCATTTGAATGTGATGATTTGGGATGGGAACTGACCTTGTCTCCATCCTCTCCAGCAATACCTGGAGGTCCAGCAGGGCCGGGGAGACCAACTGGGCCTTGGATGCCATCACGACCAGCTGGACCGATTGGACCTTTCTCTCCCTAAAACAGGATGATCTTGTTTGACGGGTCTATGAATAAAATTGTATTACAGATACGGTGCAAACTTACAGTAGACACTTACTGGCACTCCTTTTTCTCCTGCAGATCCGGGGGGCCCCTGAGGTCCAGGTCTTCCGGGTGGGCCGACAGGACCTGCGGTACCAGCACCTCCTCTCTCACCAGATGATCCCTGCATACAAATTCAATGAGTTGAAATACCGACATATGACTTGATAATTTCTCAAATCTTGTAAAAAAAAATTCATAACAAATCAGCAATCAATTGTCAAGCTCAAACAAAACCCAATTTCATTGATGTAATGTGAAAAGAATATTTAAGTACAATTGTAAACATAAATCATGTTTGTATTTGTTGTGCTACTTTTCATTTATGCTGATTTAAATAAAAAATTACAAAAAATGTTTTTTTGTTACATTGCAGCAATAAGAAATGCTTTTTTGCATTGGAGAAAACTGAATTTGCTGGGAAATGTGCTTAACTGTCATGAAATCATGATGCAATCACAACATAAAAATAAGCATTATTCTGGCTATGCAAAATATAATTTCTAGGATTGTCAAAATTAACGCATTAACTCATGCAATCAATTTTTTTCAATTTTAAAGCAATTAACATAGCATCCGTTTTTTCTGTCATCCTTTGTCTAGCATTACATTATAAGGTCTTGCTCTTATTCGTTCAAATGCTTTCCCACGATTCAAGCGCAAAAAGACCCCAAAGAGAATGCAGTGCGGTACTGACGCATGTCTGTGTGACACACACATACGACTTGCGCACAGAAAGCCACTTCGGACAGTGACTGAACGGACTAAAACACAAACTAATGCCAAAATGACCATTTAGTTTGTTGTGTATCCTCGCAAGCAGTCTTAAATTAGTTAAATGAAGTCCTAAATGAATATAAATAGTTGTGAGAAAATGAGATAGGTGTCAGATTCACTCACTGCTCTTTTCTGAATAACTTTAGTAGCTTTAATAAAAATGTATCTATACTGCAGTTAATTTTATTTATGTAGTGAAGACTGTGAAGTGTTTGATAACAATATTACATTTCTGCATCTGTTAGACCTATCTGAAAATCTTTATCTTTTTGTTGTTTCTTTTAAAGCCTAATACATGTTAAAATGGCTTTTAATTAAACTGTATTGCTGAATGGCTATAATCAATGGCTAAAACAGAGAAAAAGTCATCTATTTTACAGAAACATCAGTATTAGCAGTATTGGTATCTGTGATTCTGGCCTTCTATCATAAAAAAAGATGCCATTAAACAAATTTTTAAAATACAGGCTATTGTCTTTATATTGTCTCAACATTAATTTGGAGATTAAATGTGAAATTATTACAGTATACAAATATATATGTTAGGTGCGATATGTTAGGTAGGATTAATTACAGAAAAATGTGCAATATTTCTTTTCTGCTGATTTTGTGTTGAAATATGAGACACACACCTACTCATGAGTCAATATAGAACTGATCTAAGCAAAGACTGTATTCTACTCATGATATTTTGATGATCTGTTTAATGTGAGCAACATACAGCAGGTCCAGGTGGTCCAGCAGGGCCTTCATTTCCCTTCAGTCCTCCAGTGCCCTATGGAAACACAGTTAGAGCTCAGTTATGAACTATAAAAACATTTATGTGGAGCTGATGGACCAAACGCATATAGAAAAGGTTTTACAATCAAACATTCACTGGTAAGAATGAGCAGGTGTTGTTACCGGAGTTCCTGGCAGTCCTCTCTCTCCTGGGAACCCTCTCAGTCCAGGGGGGCCGTCTTTACCGGGGCCGCCAGGGGGACCTGGATCTCCTTTGGTTCCTTCTTTACCAGAGGGTCCAGAAAGGCCTTGCTCACCGGGTGGACCTGGGGGTCCTGGATGGCCACGCTCACCCAACTGACCGGTCTCACCAGAGGGACCCTAAAAGAGAACTAGATTTGAGTAAAGCTTGCATAGTTCAATACATTTCAGAATTAATTTGAATGATTTTTTGATCTTTGAGGAACTTTATTAATTTGTCAGAGAAGAAATCCATATTGCCTCTACCTTCAAAGAAGCAATATGAAAGTCTCCAACCTTATACCTCTGATGAAATTACAAATCTCACCTGTGGTCCAACCACTCCTGGAGGCCCAGGTGGTCCAACTTTGCCTTGGAAACCCTACAAATGCAAAGGAAATAGAAAAATTATTGTTGCTGCACATTTAATCTCACCTTGATCTCAGGGAATATTGTACCTTAGAAGCACAAAAACAAAAGATACGTACAACTTCGCCTCTCTGTCCAGGGTGTCCAGGCAGTCCATCTTTCCCTGGAGGTCCCTTCCAAAATCAATCGACATATCAATAAGAAAAAGACAAAATCTTAATAAATCTGAATAATAAATAAACTGCAACCTACAGGAGGTCCCTTTGGCCCAGGGAATCCATTTACACCTTGAGGTCCGGTTAGTCCCTGTTGAAAAAAATGGAAACATTAAAAATAAAATAAAGATGAACCAAAAATCTAGGCTGGTTTAAATAAAAACAATAAGATTTAAGTAAACATACTCTCTCTCCAGGTGGTCCAGGAGGCCCATCACTGCCTGATCCTCCCTAAAACATCACGAGGAATTGGTTATGTACACATAATCGATCATTATTGGCGATTACAAGATTTAATACTTTTTTTGAGAATAATTTCACCTAAATTAGGTTAATACCTTAGCACCTGGTTTTCCTGTTGACCCACGGGGTCCCCTCTGCCCTCTGGGACCCTAAATAAATTAAATTAATTGATCATTGAGCACTGTTTTATAGGTGAACTGATCTGAAATCAGATATCTGCTTAAATCAAACAACAGCAAGATTAATCTAATTGTTTACACAATTAGACAACTAATTTCAACCAATCAAAACCATCTCAAATACATGTGTGTGTGTTTATAAAAAGAAACAGAATAAGATAAGAGATGAGATTAATTAAAACAGGTTCTTACTGTCGGCCCTCTTAGTCCTCTTGGTCCAGCTTTTCCAACCAAACCCTAGAAAGAGAAAAATCAATTCAGAATTTTTCAGCATCAATTATTTTTAAACGAAATTTAGCCTGTATGGTAAAATGTAAATCTCGCATTGACATCTCTGAATACTGCTGCTAATTTAGTCTAAAACAAATCTTACTCTTGCGCCTTTCTCGCCGTTTGTACCAGGGAATCCTGGGAAACCAAGGGAGCCCTAAAAAACACAAGCATTGATTGAAAAATCACATTATTTTTGATGAATTATTTAACTGCATATCCCATGATAAGTCATAAATAATATAATTTTTGTTTACCTTAATTCCTTGTCTTCCGGGATAGCCAGGAAGTCCAGGCACCCCAAGTTTACCCTGGATTGACACGATTTAAAAACATTTAACACATCTTTAGATCAGCAATGTAACATTATAACAATATACATTGCTAAAATTATATACATAACAAAACAAAGTCAGTGATTGCTTCTCGATTTATATAATCAAACTAACCTTCTCTCCTAACACACCAATAGGACCAATTTCACCAGGGGGACCGAAACGACCCTTTGGCCCCTCAGGACCATCTTCTCCTCTTGGGCCAGGCACGCCAACCTCTCCCTGTAGATGCACATCAAATTTTAGTGGGCAATACGATTTATTAAATCAATATAGTCAAGTTGTACTAATGTAGGTCTGACAGCTGAAGCTGCTCTGGACTGCATAGTTTTACATTTGTGCTTAATCACATGATAATTGATGAGTTTCTGTGCACTAATGTTTTATATGCAAGACATACCCTCTCTCCCTTCAGCCCAAAGTCTCCTTTGATTCCAGGGAATCCATCCTCTCCCTGAAAGATAGAAAAAGTTCATTAACATTGAAACTGCACTTTTGGCACAAACAGGTCACAAATTACTCAAATCGTTCATTATTATAATAATTAATATGACTTATTCTAATGTTTTTAACAAAAAACAACAACACTCACCTTCTCTCCCTTATGACCCTTCAGTCCACGGATGCCTTGACCTCCCTGTGAATGGCACAAAATATTCACACTGTTATCTTACAGGTGAAAGTAGAAATCAACTAGGCATCAACAGCCATTACTGAAGTTCCAATACATAAAGATGTCTATAGACAGAACTTTTTACACATATTTACTTTCCTGTGAAAAATGATCATAACAAAACAACAAAAACTACCTGTATCGAACAAAATAAAGATGAAATATTTTACCTTCACTCCCCGAGGTCCGGGATAGCCAATAGACCCCTGAGGACCATTAGGACCCTAAATACAAATTAAAAAAGAAAATAAACATTAAAATATGAACACACTGTAAGTTGTGTGAATGTGCGCTGGCTGTGTAAATCATGAATGATAGAGTGAGAACGTTTAATATATTATTTCATTGTACTGAAGGATATTACTGATTACACTATAACTTTCACAAATACAAAAAGGTATACAAATAGTTGAGGCACAAATGGCTTCTAATTATTGAAGGTAAATAGACAATATTATTGGTATTATGATATGATCTCACCTGATTTCCTTTGGTTCCACCAGGACCTTCCTTTCCGGGATGACCCTGTGGAACAAACATAAACAGCACATTAATCACCACAGGAACATTGTTTTTCCATAATCAGTTTGGTTTTTCCACAGTAAGTAAACTGACAACTGGTCTAAAATGTTTAATGGCCACAAACTGAAAGTCATGAACACTTACGGGAGGACCGTCAGCTCCGGGCATTCCTGGCAGACCTGGCTTTCCTGTGGGTCCCTGTTAGAAGACAAACAAAAGTACAGTATAAATTGGATTAAATTCCTTTAAACATAAAGTGTAAGTGTGTCATATCTTTCTTTCACACTCACTTTCTCTCCCGCTGGTCCATTAGGACCCTGTGGCCCTGGCATTCCCTGTTGCACAGAAAAGCATTGATGGTAAACACACTTCACTATGATTTTGTCATCAAATTAGTCATAAAAGTCTTTGTTCACCTGTGTTCCTGGAGCCCCCTGCTGTCCTGGAGGACCAGGCTCTCCTTGGGGTCCCTTTAAAGAGGAAAGATGACAATGAGGAGGAGGATAGATATTTAATATTGATGTTTTATCTTACACTGTTATTTTTTTTCTATTAAATTGTATGAATATTTAGCCTATTATATACATATGCGAAGTACTGTATCATTTTAAACTGTTAAAAAATTAGAATCTAGAGTAACGTCAGAAAACCCGGACTATTTACTGACCAAGTTTCCTTTTGGACCATGTGGACCATCGTTTCCACGAACACCCTGGGAAAGGCAGATAATGATATGGAGAGATGAAAGAAAGATCGATCTGGATATCAAGTACAAATATTTATTTTTGGATGGATGTTGAAGTTGAAGTTGCTGTGCAAGCATAGCAATTATCAAATGAACTCAAAAGACCTCATCTCACTCTTTAACATGCAGTATTTGTAGCTTTTTTTTTTTTTTTTAGCTTTTTTTAATACTCACAGGAGGACCAGGAAGTCCAGAAGGTCCTTTAGGCCCCAACAAACCACGGGGCCCCTGCATAATGAGAAAAAGGTTAATCAATGAACATTCAAGTAAAACACAGATTTTAAACTGGAGAGCGATTCCATGTGATCCAGGCCAATGCTATAATTTACATGGTGATATTGTTGTACAGTGTCTGAAAAACAGAAAAACCCACCGGTTCACCAGGAAGACCCCTGGGTCCGACGTCTCCGTCATCTCCCTGACAACAGACAAGATGAAAGCGGACAATTAAAATAAATCAAAACTTATTTTTTATGCTTCATGAAGATGATGATAATATATTTAAGAAAAAGGCAATCAACAAAGATTAAGAAAATGTTTAGACAACATATATAACAACTACTGTTAATTTACTGTAACAGCACAAAGGTAAAAAAAAAATCCTTGAAAAGTACCCTCTCTCCGTCCTCTCCAGGGGGTCCTGGGGGTCCCAATCCTCCAGTTTGACCCTGTAGAAAACAATTTTAATATTATTATACATCCAATAATTCCAGTTCCCTTTATTGTGTACGCATGTGATGCTGCATTCAATTTTGGAGGAATTGAATAATAAAATAAGTTATCCTAGAATCCATATTTTATGCTGCCTCACTACATTTTGGAGCAGGGCTTATGATTAACCATGAAGTTCAGTGAACTTTAGCCCTTACCCGATAACCTTTGTCACCAGGCAAACCAGGAAGGCCATCAAAGCCACGGTCACCCTAACACAGAGAAAAACACACACACACACACACACACACACACACACACCAAATGCTAGTCAGATTCAGTCAAGGTCAACATAATTGCTTTTCAAAGTTGGAAAAGATGTATAGCTGACACACAAAGAATCACAAACAGAACAACAATGGTTAAAATATCCAACCTTAATTCCGGGCTCTCCTGGCATTCCTCTGGCTCCATCAGCACCGGCACGACCCTGCGTGATACATTAAATATATTAACATTGATTTTAACACAGGAGGTGCTATAATGGTGTTAGGAAGCTCTGCGTTTTAGATTATTGACATAAGGTTGTTTACTTCCTTAAAATGCTTAAGATATTATGATGTTCTGATCCCTAGATATGGCCTGTCAATATAAATCAATGGCTTTGGATTTTATTCATTAGGACTCACCCTCCGTCCAGCTTTACCAGGGGGACCAGACATTCCATGAGGACCTCTGGGGCCCTGCAAAAACACAATAGGGTCTCTTTATCTCCTTCTCTTTAGATTCTACGCAAGTTATAAATACAATCTGACTGTCAAAGCATCTCAGGATGACTTAATGTCTGGGAAATGTTCTTGAAGGTGAGACTAAAAGCTCTAATGATTGAAAATGTGTGAAAACACAAACGCAGGACCTTACCTGAGGACCAGGGTCCCCACTTTCTCCCTTCAAACCAGGACTTCCAGGTGTTCCCTATTTAAGGGGACCAGATAACAAAATGCAAAAAATGACACACTGATCACAGCATCAAAATGTAAGCACTTGACAAAGAATGTAAAACTTTATATTTTTATTTTTGTTTAGTTCTTTTACCAATGGTCCAGGACGGCCGGTGAAACCCATTGGCCCTGGTGGTCCTTTCAGAGCCAACTAAACAGAAGAAAAACCCATTCATTCTAAATTAAGATGTATAACGTTAAACCTCAATGTGAAAAAGAAACATATAAATGTTAAATGACTGTTATATGACAGTTGCAACTAACCCGAGCCTGAGACAGAATGGCTTGAACTTGTGCCTCCTGTACTAAGGCAGAGGGTCCTTTTTCACCCCCACTCTGTCCAAAACGGAACTGCAAGAACAGAAATTAGGTTTTCAAATCAAGGACCAACTTGAACTAACTTAGTGACATCTAGTGGTGAGATGACTTTATGAACACTGAGCATGAAGAGAAAGAAAGAGGAGAGAAGACTTACAGGAAGCATGACAGAAGTTCCCGGAGGTCCTGGGACACCGTCCGCTCCAGGTATGCCTGCCTTACCAGTAGGACCCTACAGAGAAAACCAGTTTGATTCATTAAAATGCTTTCAATCATAACTATATTCACAGAGGAAACAATAAGAAAGACAATGTATGTATAATACTTCAAATTAGCATACTCAAAACTAAACCATAATTTGTGTAAACAAAAAAAAGTCCACTCACCCTCTCACCAGGATCACCAACAGAACCAGGGGGTCCCTGGGGGCCAGCAGGGCCAGGGAGGCCCTAATGCAGAGAGAGAATTAGAGTCTACACAAACTACAATGGTGAAACTTAATTTTTATCGTAACATTTTATTAGCATGCAGTAACAAGTACTCGCACTGGACAAGCTTGGGACGACCCTCTGTGGTAAACATCATAAACTAGGGTGAAGTCAGGTTGATTGGGACACTTTTTTGCCGTTGAAATGATTGGGGGAAAAGTGTACAAATCAGCCTGAATTCACACTATACGAGGAGGAGGAACAATAAATTGCAATGCACTATATGGAGGCTGTCGGATAGGAAGTTCAGTTAAAAAAGGAACGGGGATTAATTCCTAATTAATTATAAATTCACTCAAAATAAAAGTGAACATACTGCTGGTCCTTCTGGTCCAGGTGGCCCTTCAATCAGCATACCCTGTGAGTGATCAAATGAAAAAATTAAAGACAGAAATAATACATTTAGAAAATATGTAAACATGCAATACATCAATGTGGTTTTCTGAAGCTCCCTCTGGTGGCCTGGATGAATTACATGTCTAAACAGGTTTAGTAATTGTATTTACACTTCCCCAAAAGTTGCTAATGGCTAATGCTTTGATTACAGAATTATGATGCTTACAGGTTCAAGGATAGCAGGTTCTCCCTTCTCTCCCTTCAGGGATCTCACGGAGGCCTGAGGAAAACAGATATGTAACCCAAAACAGAGCCCAGTCAATATACAAAAATAATAAAATAAACCAACATTCCATGATTGCTGAGTACACCCACCTACATTATAACACTTGAGTGGTTATGAATGTAGCTCATAACTTTCCATAAACCACCATAACTCATGATATGCCTTGACTGACCATTTATTTTAAATGGAAGTCAAGTGAATACTTAAAATTCCACTTATCTGCTGTTGTGAGGTCATCCATCTAAATGTTGCACATTAGAGACTGAAGTAACCGCTATACATTTAGATTTTTGTAAATGTGGAAAAGGATCTACAAGACTACAGCACATTAATACATACTTAAGGCGCTGAAGTCAAGCTCAAACAGTCGTGGTGCCCTTCCAAGAAGATATGCTGTTCTATGCTGATTGAGATTAAGGCTGGTCTCAGATCAGCATGAGAGCAGACGAGTCAACCAATATTGATGGCGCCATACTGAACTAAGCGCTCTATGAAGTCTTGCAGAGGAATCTTGTGCAAAGAGGCAGTGTTCAAGTCCTGTGGTGAATAAGGTTTGCTAACAGGGGAACTGTTTCCTTTTGATGACATAACTTGCTAATCCATTACTCTAAACCAATTTGATGTAGTCTAAAGTAAACATTGACTGCAAATTAGTCAGCAAAATGTAAGTTCTTTTCCAAAACCTAGTGTGCTTCCCTGCTTGCCAACTGCCTACCAATGTTGTTATTGATAACTAAAATAAAAACTGGTAATTGAAATAATTTTTTTTAGATGTAAATTAGATTTTCCTTGGCAGATAATTGAAATAAAACCTAAAACCTATTCTAAAAATTAAATATGATTATATTAAATATGAAAATAAATGTTAATAAGTATTATAATACTAAATTAACACTGCACCTTAACCTAATAAACTTAAATAGCATTTATCATGTTAAGATTTGACTTACAGAGTTTGACTTTAACATCCAGCAAACAATGTGATACGTTAATAATCATAATACATAACTCACACATATTGTTAGTATTACTTAGATTATTAATTAAAGGGATAGTGCACAGAAAATGTTTACTTTAATTACTCACACTCATGTTCAATCTTCAGAACATGAAGATCTTTTGATGAAATCTGAGAGCCATAGACAGCTATGCAACTACCGCTTTAATATTTTAAAAAGTTCATAAAGAGATTGTAAAACTAATCCACATTCATTGAGTGGTTTAGTCCACATTTTCTGAAGAGACACAAACTGCTTATATGATGAACATATTTAATTTAGGCTTTTATTCACATTTAAACATTGATCAGCAAACATAAACAGAAGCTCAACCGAATCTGAATGAAGAAACAAAAGAAGAAGCCTTTTGCGAAAGCTTCATGCATCAATCGTGCTGCGTAACACAAGAATGAACCTCATTGGTTCTAGCATGTCAAGAGAAAATTATATTCAGATTTTCTTCACTCAAATATCATTTGAAAAAAGATGTTTATTTGTGTTCTGAAGATGAACGAAAGTCTTATGGATCTGGAATGAGTAATTTATGACAGAAGTTTAAATTTTGGGTGAACTATACCTTTAAGGTATTTAATTAGATTATTACAAACTAATTTTACCATTGCCAGAACTTAATAAAATGTAACTATATTTAAAATCTACATTCCTCAAAATCTCTGCCTAGGCATGGGCTTTGAAATAGACCTGGGCTGGTTGCATAAACTGCTTAGACTAGTCTTAAAAGTTAGTCCTGGTCCTAACTTTTTGAAGGCAGTTAAATAAAAAGGCAGATCAGTCTAATTTGAATCAGAAAAATAAGACTGATTACCTCTTGTTTAGGTATTTAGGTTAGTCAAACTAGTTCTTAACATAACTTCACGTAGTCTTAACAGTGGCTAAGTTTATGCAACTGGCTGCAGAACTTAACCGAGCTCCAGCGCTCAGCTGCTCTTCACAACTGTCTGCTTGATGCCTCTGCAAGACTTAAAGCCATAGCAAATTCAATTTAAGCTTTTATCAAAGCTTTAAAGGAAATTTGCTGGAAAGGACAAGGTAACTTACACCTCCCTCATCTGTCACAGCGGACAGGGCAGGGCCTAGGGTGTCTTCCGTCTTGCTTTCGGAGATGGCCTCACTGTAGTCCTTGTAGGAATAGTCATACTCCTTCATTCCAAAGTCGCTTGTTATGTACTCCTCAGTGAAGGGTTCGGCTGGAGGATGAGACACCTCTCCATCACCTGTCTTGCTCATATCCATTTCATCGACCTGGGCCATACCATTGGGAGCAGAAGTTGGGGTGGAATGGATGGATTGGAGGATGGAAGATTATATGGTGGGATGGAGTAGGAATGGAGAGAAGATAGGAAAATAGAGAGGAAGATGGAAATGAGAGGGCAAAGAGACAGAATAATCAGAATAATAGATCTTACCTTTTGTAAAACAGATCATGAGAAAGGAACACACAGATGGGCACAGGTTCACACACACTCAACACAACACACACAGACTAGTGTGATAGGGAATGTGGACTTCTCTATTCTTACAGAATTTGAACAATTATTAAAATTGCTTTGTTATAGTTATCCATCTTGATGTGAATGTGCCTTACGAAAGCACTGGTCCATTTCTTCTCCGACTATGCAAGATGTGTGACCATAATTTTGATCGTTGTGCCTCAATATGAAATTAAAGTCTTTTTTGTGGTTTGTTGTCCAATATTGTCGTTTTTAATTTTGATTTTTAATTCAAGAGAGCACATAATCACTCAGGTCTATGGCAACACACTTACTTTGAGGCAAAAACTAAAGCACTACTTCCTACTAGACTCTTACCATTATATTGTTGACTACTTCATTTTACTTTCTGGCCATGTAGATTGTCCATTTCCAAAACATGACTAAACATATTGTTTAATCTTAAATACAAACCTGACCAAAAAGTCCCACTCTAGACTACCCATAACTAACAGTAAACTAACAGTAAACCACAGTAAAATAACTGTATATGAAGTTGGTCCATTTCTCTGACCTTACTGATTGATAGTGTCTCACTCTTAAAAGCCGTCCAGCAACAAATGCTTGGCATTCATTCCATATTTGCACCATTTCTTTTGTGATTTTTTTCAAGATTTTCGTTCTTATGTAAAGAGGGTGAAATAAGAACAACGATAAAATCTTAGGGCAGGTGAAATACAAATCACAAAAGAATATCTAAGAAAATGGATGCTATGCATTGATTTTGCAGTTGAGTACAGCACTCATCATGGCACATGTGGCTGGAGAATTGTTGACTGTTAAGGCTGGTCTCACCTCCATTGGAATGATTTAAAGCAATTAAGAGACACTTATAGAGATGGTTGACCGCTCCATGTTATCTATGGGTGTGGGTTACCTGGTTAATGGTTTCGTCATATCCAGTCAGATCACTCTCTGGCTGTGGGGACGCCTCTTCTTCTACTGGGTAATAATAATCTGTCTCTGTGGGGGTGTGGTCAGCCTCTGAGTAAGGAGGATCTACGTCCTGATAGAGGTGGGTGGGGTTGGGGTGGTTTTGGAGGTAAGCAGATTTGAAGGGGAGAGATTGATTAGTGAAAAACAAGCTCAAGTCTGATGAACTTGTTACATGCAGAAAGAAGAAATCAATGCGCCTTTGCTGATAGAAGACGATGTGTCTTCTGGCAAAAAGCCATTGTTCTCATGTCATAGTAAAATCAGAACAGGAAACTTTTTCAGCTGGTGTCGAAAATCTTGGAATAAACCTTTGCATCTTGAAAGACTTATTGTAATCGTCAAGATTTGCCGTCCCAGACTGATTTCCTTTAAACTGATTTTATTTATAAGCCACATTGCCATGTAAAGCTAAAAGGAAGTCAATTTGGGTCTTGACTTTGCAGGGTTGACGTTATTGCCAAACGTATCTGGACCATCGACACACAGCAGACACAATTAATAAATACTTTGGGGAATTTGTCCACATCTTCATGGGACAGATCTTCAACAAAGACAGAGAGAGTTGATAATCATTTTTAAGTAGCATATTTTCTGTGAAACTGCTTCTCTCATATTTCATTCACATATTACTGACAGGACAGCATATAATAAACAACACATAAAAGAGAAACAGGTTGAAATCAGAAAGTGAGATGGAGAAAGAGACTCGTTGTGTCATGTGTAACATTGAGGTCTACCAATGGCCAATGACTGATTAAACTGGTATCTTACGACTACGTTTCTCAACTGATCACATGCTCTAATCAGCAATACCTGGTGAATTACTTTCTACAAACTAACCAGTTAGAGAGTGTAGATTTGGAGTGATAGGAAATAAAATGGAAGAGAAACAAAAGACTGTACAAGTAGCCATGCGGTGATGACACATGTCTATACCGCTTATCATATCCTTCTAATGATCACTCGGATCATTTGATATATGAAAGGGTGGAGATGATCCAGTGAGTCTGTATGTCTCCAACCTCACAGCTGGTCAAAGTCATGATACCTTTATGGTTTTACACACTTTTTTCTGAAATTGTATGCATAGCCTGATGAAAAGCAAACTGGAAAAATCAATTGAAAACAGCCAGTGTGGGCTTTAAAAATCTTTACTTTGGGTTTTAAGATCAATCCTGAAATGTAAAGAGAGTGTATGCAAAACCTGAAAGGTACGACACAGGACCTTATTCAAGAAGCATGTGTTGTATCTGTAATCTTTCAACATTTCAAATGAAGACAAACCCCAGATCAACCTGTACTTTGAGATGTGAATACAGTCCTGAACCAAGATGACGAGGTTGGAAATACAGCTCTGGACAGCCAACACGGGCTCTTGATTTTGTACCTGTTGATAACCATTGGTGACTTTCTTCTTGGGTATTTCAGGAGATGAGACGGTCCTGCCACTCACAGCAGCCTTGTCGAAGGGTGGGTAATTTTTGGTCACTGATTTGACGTTATTGACATCCAACACCTTAGGTTTTGAAGGTAGAGGCAGAGGCGCAGGGGTAGGTTTGAAAACAACAGGTTTTTGAGTGACGACTGCTACTTTGGCAGGTTTAAGGACCACAGTTTTGTTTGGTTTAGGCTTCACGGGTTGTGCATTGGCTTTCGTTTTGTCTGTCTTGTCTTTGGTTGGTTGAGTTTTGGCCAGTGGTTTAGCTTTTACCGTCTCAGTTTTCAATGCAGTTGTCTCTGACTTCTTGGTTGTTGTTACTTTGGTCACTGCTGCCTTTTCAGTCTTCACTGTTTTTGCACCATTGCCATTAGTTTTAGCATCTCCATTTGCTTTTTTCTCCACAGCTGCCTTCCCATTGCCATTGTTATTGGCTTTCCCATTGATTCCAGCCTTAGCCTTGCCATTAGCATCTTTCCCATTTCCGTTGCTTTTGCCGTTGCCATTACCATTACCATTGCTATTACCATTACCATTTACTTTAGCCTGGCCATTATATTTTTTGTCTTCAACTGCCTTTCCATTGTCATTAGCCTTCTTTTTGTTGCCATTCTTTGGGGCTGGGGTTGCTTTTGGTTTGGGTGCTAGTTTAGAAGCCAAAGTAGGTTTTATCTTTGAAATAAATAACTGTGCTGCAGTAGGTTTGGTCTTTGCAGTTTTGACTGATGGAGTTGGCTTGGCTTTAGCTGGTTTAGCTGGAGCAGGTTTTGCTGATTTTGCGCCAGTAATGGCTTTGGCTGGGGTATTTTTTTGCTTATCGGCTTTGCCATTTTTCGCTTTGCCCTCCTATTTGATAAATAGCATTTTTATTTATTGTATTAAAATGTGTAAGTGTCAGGTCAGCGTTCATGATCAGGGAGGGAATGAGAAAGAGATAGAGAGTGGAAGAAATCAGGGATGGGTGGGATTGAAAGTAGTGGGGATGGACAGAAAAAGAGAGAGAGAGAAAACACAATGAATTTAAGATCGCTGGCGCTTGAATGACTGATTGAGATTTTACTGGCATTACTGGATACAGTATAATATTCAGTCAGATTGAATTGTTCATATTTGTTTAATGAGTTTGTGAACTTCAATTGGGACTTAAGAAAGATAAGTAACGTGATTCTGTTTTCTCCAATAATGCCAATCTCCACATTAAAAAAGCAGCATGTTGTGCGCATGAGGACATAACGCTGTGAGGCACTGGGGGAAAGTATGCTCAAATAGCATCTGTTGATAAAACTGATGCATGGCTGGTACACTGTGCTGCTCAACTGCACAGAAAGAGAAATATTAAAGGACAGGGAGTGAGATAGTCATATTACACCATTCATAATCCCATCAAAATTGCTTTGCCGGCATGTATCAAATCATTAAAGAAAACCGTTTTAGACCAATAACATTAGCATTGTAATACTAATTCAAATATTGTTAGTTACATTAATCAAGGTGAAAGGAATGAATGGCGTAGGCTACCCAGAATCAGCTGATAAGCAGAGGCACAAACTGCAGAGAATAAAACAGGCAACTTAATTGAAGACTACATATTGACACATACTGAGCTAGTAAAAGTTATTTTTACTCACAGTGAAACACAAAGTTTAAGCTATTAAAACATAACAGTGAGTACACTAGATACAGACATGACTGTCCAAAGGGAAGGAAAACGGCACTAAAAATAAGTGAGAGTAAACCTAAGAAGTCAAGAGATGAATATGAATAAACACATAGACACAGACGGTCGTTGTACATAAAAACAAATCAGCGTGACACAAGACACAAGAGAACTCGCAAGTTTTGTTACTCACACAACAGGTGAAACGTGAAAACATGCATTTAAGAATAAAACCAGATTTCAGGAAGAGTAATGCCATGCAACTGTGAAGAATAAAAAGTGGCTTCCTTAAAGAACTCTGTGCACCTGAGCTATTCAGTTATCATCAGATCAACAAGTTACAGTTACCTTGACATGCACAGGAAATTTGGTCATTGGTTCAACTACAATGAAGAATTACTGAATTAATGAAAATTGATTTACATAAAAAAAATCTTCACTGAAAAATGTAAATATACAATTTAAATATAAAAAACACAATAATATGATTTAAAATGTAAATATAGACTAAACTCTCTAGATCTCCTAATTAATGATTTATTCTAGATATAATATACATGGATGTATTACCAATTCCTTGCCTGTTTAGTAAATCAGTGTTTCTACTTCTTTCTCTACAGCTGTTGGTTTAACACAATGGGGCCATGATCTGTGCGTGATACAGTGTGTGTGTGTGTGTGTGTGTGTGTGTGCCGCCAGTGCCCCTTTAAAATCCACATACACACAATCATGTACTGACAAACATAAACAAATATATACAAATATATGACAAAGGACAAAGCACATGTAGGTGACAAGCAACATCAATATAGTGTTATGGGTGACGGGTGAGGTGAAACGAGGTGGCGTACGGAAAGAGGTGGGACATCACACATGATGATGAAAAACAAGAATGAACAGAAAGGAGAGGATGAATTTATTCAATTAAAGACAGGTAAGTTTAACATTACACTTTATGTGTTCAACTCTGTCATTACATCTATTTGTGTAAGGTTTATACTTTACACTTATGTAAATGTGAACATATTTGTCATTGAATGACAATGTAATTTGTATACTAACTTCTGATTGGTGTTCTGACATCATTTGCATTTTAAATTCTAATTAATCTTTTATTTTTTATTTTTTATTAATCATGAACAAACAAGTAAATCATTTTTAAGTATATTTTCAGAGCTCTCTTTTTTTGTTTTAAGTATAAACCACATCAAATAGATTTATTTTATTACAGGATGTTTAGATATAAAATAATAATAAAACATTTTTTTTTAATTATTATTAAAGAAATAATAATAAAAATACATAATTTGTAATGGTTTCATTTTAAACCTTAAGATGAATGATATTTAATTTAGAATTCATTACTCATAACCTCTCTTTTCTGATTCACTCCATTTTCGCACACCCTCTTTACCTGTTCAGTGAGGGTCCCGGCTGAGACGGAGGGAGGGGTGGATTGGGAGGATTGGGAGGGAGGGGCACTCGTAGTTCCTTCATAATAATAGGGGTATTCATAATCATCCCGCTCTTCATCAAAGTACTTGGTACTTCATCAAAGTACTCAAAGAGAGACATGGGGGGAGAGAGAGGAGGAGTAAAGCCAGAGGAATGCAGGGAAGGAGAGAGATGGCATGTGACAGTAGGAGAATGTAGCAAATGACAAGATCGAAAAAAGAAGACTTGGGGAAGAGAAAAAAAATGAGAGAATAATACAGAGAGAGGAGAGAAAAGTTAGGGATGAGTGAAATAAGACGTAGGAAGAAATGAGGGTTGTAGCAAGGGCAGGTTGAAAGCATGATGGTTTATCATTTGTTCATCAGACTCATGGGTTTGAGTAACAGTTACTGCAAAACGCATTGAGAACGAAATGAATGAAAATAAAAACAAATGCATTAATCTGAAAAGCTAACTTTAGAGAATACTGTAAGAAGAAATTAAGCTGCTATATGCTGTTTCAGCACTGGAGTGAAATGGTTGTTAGATGCAGTGATGAGAAAAGGAGATTGCATTAGAAGAGAGCGCTTTTGATGACCTGGAAGAGCTTTGGATGTTTGTAAATGTATTGTAGGGAAGTGATGTGATTTGACTCAAATTGAGGGCTCTATATACCGTAGGGGAAATAAAATACTAATGTGCTTTGAAACATAAACGTTCTAGATTTGTGTGCATATGTTCCAGAACATGAATAATTAGCTGGCATTCTGATGTGAGATTTTGTGAGTAACATTTGCAATATCATTTCTGGACCATATTTATCCAATCCAAGTCCAATCCAAGTAAAAAACAGGTGCAGATTTTGAACGGTATGATTAATAACCTCGCTTTTTTTAAGAAAAAACTAAACATTTAACATGCTTTTGGTGACTTGCACAAATATACTTTGGGAAGAGTTGCATTAACAGTGTAAATTAACCATCAAACACTTGCTACTGGTGAAACTCTAAAGATGAGTGTCTATATATCTCACATCAGGACGCTTTGCCCTATTTTTACAAATGTGCTGTGGTACTCACGTAGGTGTTTGGGTCCTGGGACTGGACTTTGGGCAGAGGGGAGTCACAGTCAGGGCTGTAGTGCTCGCAGAAGTCAAAGGCGGCCTGAGGGTTGGATGCGATCAGCAGTTGCTGGATCTCACCCTGGAGAGAGTCAAAGAAAAAGAGGGGAGGTTGGTTTGCTGCCTGGAACCTGGGGTCAAAATCAGGCCAGCTTGGATAGTGCAATATTAGTTTATTGAAGGTACATTTATAGCAGTATGAAATGTTTTTGGGGTCTATTAGAATAGGTTTTAATGCTTGAATGTTCAAAAACCACGTTATTTTTCACATATTTTCCATTATTGCGCCACCTCTCTTCCCAGTCTATCAGCGAAACTGTTTAGTTCCGGTCTCTATGAAGCCCCTCCTTCTTAAAAGCACAATGTGATTGGTCGGCTGGATAAGTGTGTTTTTATCAGTCAACCATTTCATTTTGGCAATGTCAGAATTAATTTCACATATGACTCACTGAATATGTCATTTAAGATTAAAGTCAAAATGAAATGACATTAGCAACCCATTTAACATCCATAATCTGACATATTTGAGAAAAAAATATGGAAACACTGGAACTGCTTAGTCAGACTGCTTAAACAAATTTTAGTCATCTTATATTTTTCATAACTTTTCATAATTTTCATAACTTTAAGTCAAGTTAAAAATGACATTCTAAATTATACTTGGTAAAACTACTTATAAAGTCTTAACATAGTGGTTATGTTTATGTAACTGGCCCCTGTAATGTGCATTAAAATAGTAAATGTCAGAATTTATTTTATCGTGACTTTAAACAATTTTTGATTTGCCTACAATATCACCAAATTATAATGCATTTTGTGCTTTAAAAAAAACTAATACAAAATTTGCTTTAATTGTCATCTGTCAGTCACAAAGTTTGTATCAGAGATAACTTATTGCACAGGTGTACCAGACCTGGAAAACTTCCTCATCAAGGAGACGGGCTCCAAAAACAGTGATCCCCTTGGTGTCCAAGACTGGGTTGTTGCTTCGCGCCAGAGTTTTAGTTATACGATTCTTGCAGTCAAGGATGAGAGTGATGTTCTTCTTCTGCACAGAAATGGCTATGCGGTGCCACCTATAAAATGAGATGAGGCATCGACGGATTTACTGAGCATGTAAGGAACCTTCGTCCCTCCGACAATTTACTATTCAACCAACAGTTACACATGCTGAAAATGAAGAGCTACGCAAATAACAATGAGACATCTGAAACAGCAATAGACACAGATGGGCTGATGGGACTCAGCAGGGTTGGTTACTGACTTGCCGTCAGCCAGGTTGACCCCTTTGAACAGTGGGTAGTCCTCTGGGGCAGGTTTGCGATTCTGGTCCTCATACAGGAAGATGGGTGAGCGTCCCAACTCTAGACCGAGCTGCTGCACACCCTGCTCGTTGTAGATGGACAGCAGGAAGGCCTGAAGACCAGCCTTGGCCTTTACCAGAGTCATAATGGAGAAGTTCTCGGGGAAACGTCCTACAGGAAAAGAGCATTTAAAAAAGAAATGATACCTGAAGATTTGAGACAATAAAGTAGCTTATTATTTTGAAGCGCAGACGCATTTGCAGTCTGGGTGAAACCTGTGATTCATGACTCAACTTGCATAGATTATACTCGTTTCATTGACACTAACGTTCACATGTAGTGTTAACTATGCAACCGTCTCATTAGCTGCTGAAAAGCTCTCATCCTGCTTTAGAGGAGTAATTGCATGTTAGCGACCCAAATGATTTTCACCCAGACCCAATAATCTCTCTAAGCAGAACAAAACAACATTGAAATAAAACGCCTTGAAACCAGTCTGATAAATAAATCCGTCACAAAACAACAAAGTAATGAATTACAACGCAAATTCCCCATATAATATAATATAGAAATATAACATTCTTTCCAAACAATCAAAATGTAAAATTACTTGTTATACACAAAAAAGTTGCTGTTTGGATTTAAACAGGCAAATGCTTAGGAGTCATTCATTTTTGGGTCATTATTGCAGTATCTATTATGTTTCTAGCATGTTATATTATTGTTACATGTTCTATTTCATTGTCAATACAAGATCTTGACCAAAAATGTATCCACCTCTTGATGGAAATAACATTTATTTCCATCAAGAGGTACATTGATTTCTTTGCTCAATATCTTATACTGACAATACAAGAGTCCATCACTCTGTAAAGTCTCCTCCAGCACATCCCAAACACTTTCAATTAATCTAAGGTCTTGACTCAGATGTGTTAATTCATGTGTCTAAACCATTCTTTCACAATTTGAGCCTGATGAATCATGACATTGTCATCCTGGAATATGGCCATGATGTGTCTTCTTACATGGTTGCTTAAGAAATGAAAGCTACACAGTCCATCACTTAGGGTTAGAAGAACTGTTCCCAAACATATAACATGCTAAAAACATAATAATCACTGCAACAATGATCCAATCACAGACTCTCGAACTTTTGCCTATTTAAAACCAAACATGGCAGTCTATGTACAAAAGTCTATAAAAACTATGCAGTCTACAAAGTCTCAGCACTTTCCTAACATTGCATGCCTATGAATTATGAGCGGAATCATCTTTTTCTCAAATCACAGCCTTATCTTTTTTTAATTCCTCCATATTTCATACTGAAATTACCACTTTCAGATGCATATCACAGTAAGATCCTATTGTTGTTTGTTGAGAACCCAATAGAATGTCTTTAGGTTTGGTTTATATGATTAGATGTTATTAAAGCTATCAGATATGAAAGAAATGTACCTGAGAATAGTTGTTTGGTGGGGGCAGAGATCTGGGCTTTCTTATTGATGCGGTAGGCATGATCCGGAGTGCCGGCCCGGCGGGAGGTACAGAAACCCGGAACCTTCTGCACACCTTCAGGGAGGGAAGGCAACTGCAGCACCCGCAAAACATCTACTGGATCTGCAGGAGAGAAAGAGATTGGCCATTGTTAAAACAGGAAAGTGCATTAACATACTTTTAACATTCACTTTTTTATTTGCATGCATTTTTAAGAGATTAGATTCAAAGAGAATACATTCCTTCAGTCTGAGGTTTGCTAAATAATACTTATTTTTAGACAGGTTAAATGCGCCTGTTTTGGCAAAACCATTTTACACAGATCAAAAAAATTGCCCATAATGTATTTAAAGTGGCGTTCAAAACACGTGTTGAATCCCTGAAAAGGCCCCACACAGACAGGTTTTAAAATTTTATGTCTGTTTCCATCTTCCTATTGCTCTTGGCATGTCTGTTGCCCTTTCAAGTGAATCCTGATGCCATCTGCTCAACCCACAAAGTGTACTGCATTATTAACTGCCTAAAACTATGTTAAACTCTCTAACAAGACTTAATACATTTGCAATACGTGTTTGAGGTTAAGCATGTTTGGCTCTGCCTCTATACACTCTTTCCAGATCTTGAGAAATCCTTTATTTTAGTGCTGGTACTTTCTTCTGAGGTTCTGCCAATATTTTTGATCCCTATAACCACACTGACCAAAATATGGTCTATATAGTTACCACAATGTGTAGTTAAGTCATTTTCTATTTAGCAAATAGCATATTCATATTATAGACCGAAAATCGAGTTATGTTAACTAATTAGAACGTGTGTACAGTTAGCCATACAAAGACAGGTATTCATAAAAGGGAATATGAGAGAAATAGTGTACATTATTCAAAAAGATACTGTGGAAACAGCCTGAAAGAGGTTCAAGAGTGCAGGAATACCCTATGGGGCTTCTAACTAAAATGCAATGCTTCCTTGATTCTCAAAAGGTGAACCCATTCAAATGCTGAGAGAAAGAGATGAACAAGAAAGAAAAGGTCTCTGGTCACTGTATCGATTTCACTGTTTGAGAACTGAATGCACAGCACTATATGTCCACTGGGCCTTCTTGGCTAAATCTGAAGAAGAAGGAGAAAGGAGGAGAAACAAGGGCAAGCATGACTAAAATAAGAAGCTAAAAAAGCTTTAATTAGGTCCAAAATCTAGGTCAATTTAAAAAATTTTTAGGTAATATATTTAAAAATGACATTTTGCACTCTTTAAAAAGCAAAGGATGCATCGTCGTTGAAGAACCATCATTGGCTCCCCAAAGAACCTTTCTAAAAAGAAACATGTATTTAAACGTTTTAATAGAACCTTTTTCCACTATAAAGGAATCGAAAGGTTCAGTGGAAGTTAATGGTTCTTTATGGAGCCACTGATGACAATAAAGAACCATTATTTTTAAGAGTGTATATTAAATTTAATAGAATGAGTATTTATTTTACATAAACTTCCCTCACAAAAACAAAAAAATTGCACTCTCTGTTGATACTGATAATCTATTGGTGGATTGAGCAGCCAAATTATCTCAAAATCGCCAAATATCAGCAGATTAATCAACCTTAATTGGTCTGTCACTACTATTAAGCCATGTATTTATTACAAAAAAACATTATTTCTTCTATTGCATCTTCCAAATACCAGCACTGAATAAAGATATAAGTACACACACAGAACAGCTTAGACAGAAGTGTGTTTTGTACTCTGTAAACATGTCATTGAGTGCCTGAAACCTATGTTCACACAAACATTGTTTGCTCACACAGACTGCAAACACACGAGCAGACAATGGCTTTCAAAGAACAAGACTTTGTACAAACAGCAAGTCACCGCCAGTCAAGGTGACTCAAACATTTCTAAACAAACTTCCATCAGGTCTCTTTCATGACCATGCAATTTATGTGAGAGAACATTCCAGAAGATCCAAGAGTCGGACCTTCCATCTTCTCTATTTTGACCTTCTACTGTCTTCAAGCTCTCCCTCTTGTGAGCTTCAAAAAACTGTGCTAAATACCAGCAAGACTTACAACCTGACACCTTGACCTTTCAACTCTCACCTTTACTGTCTCACAAAGATGCCCTTGTTTTGAGTGAGATGGACAATTTGAAGCAGAAGTGGAGGATAGAGATGGAGAAAAGGTTCAACATTTCTGAAAGGTTAAAGGAGGAGACACTTCTGAATGTATCAAACAACCGTGACAACCAACCACAGACAGATTCAACTACAAAAGATGCAAAAGACATGCAGATAAATCCATCATGCCGTCTGGATCCGTCTCGTTCTCTCTTCCCGCCAACCGCAATAGTTAGGCGTGCATGTACAGGCCTGTCTGCAGGTTATAATTTAGATCATGGCTCTCTATATTTATGATTTATTTATAATACACAGACAGCTATGCTATCGTACCAACTTCTGGTATAATATGGGGTTAGAGAGACATAAATATCAAACGAGCATTTAATGTTCGCAGATTGCCAAGTGTGTTAGTGTGGTTGATTTTTCCTGATGAAAGGTTTAAAAAAGCCTGATACAAGTGCATTAGACTGACTACTGATGCGTTCCTTCTCGAGACTTGAAATAAAGGGATTTTTAGAGCTTTTATTTAAAAACAAACAGTCGATTTTTAAGCCGATTAGAGCAAAAAACAAATAGTAATCTAACTATACGCAACAGGGTGGTTCATATGTAATATATCTATTTAATTGCAGTGAAGAGAGCAATTCAATTCAATTAAAAAAATACATGTGGCCATATTGGAGGTTCTCTTGGAAGTCAGGTAAGAACTGCATTGGAACATATCATATATAATCAATTTATGGCCTAAGTCTGAGTGGTTCAGAATGAGTCAGTGTGGGTGCAGAGAGTCGCTCTGCTTGGCACTGCCAGGATGGATAAACTGACCACACGGGCACTATTAAACATAATGTAAGCTAAAAAAGACTGAGCGTTTATACAGCTACTGTATCCACCCTTCACTGTAAACCAAAGCACATACTACCCAGAAAATTTTTTAGATACTTCACTTGGAAAGATAATATGGTTGCCGATGTTTTGCTAACACTTGAAAATCAGCTTGATCACCTCTTTCTGTTGTGATCCTGAGCACACAGGTGTGAAATCAGACAACTTTCATCAACTTCAAGAGATGTTTCATCTAATCAAGAGCTACAACCGTGAGACATGCAGAAAAGTTGAAATTCCTTTTAATAAAAAAAGCCAGACTAAAGGAACCAGGGTGCTTATTATGTGCTCAGTGAATCTTTTAGATGTGGTGCTGTTGAGTTACAAAGCTTGGGCCCTCTTGTGGCGAGTCGTCTGCATTCCTAAAAACAATTTTAAACTAACTTTGAAATAGACATTTTGTGAGATAGAAAACTTGCTGCAACAATCCTAGTAAATATCATTTTCATTTAGATGTTTCAATTCCAGATTAACCATCTAATACAATGAAACATGTTTGGAAAGGAGATCCAGGGATCTATTTTAGATATTAATGTCTCAAATCATTATGCCAGCTTTAGCCAAGAAAAGAACCCTTGTGTGGACTGAACCTTGAAGACATGATGACTAACTATCTCTCTGAAACATCCCACAAAACGGTGCTTCTTCAACCAGAGGAACTGTATTGTTGTCAACAGAGTCATTTGTGGAAGTGTGAGGCTTCTGTTGTGGTTAAAGTGTGGAAAGGTTGTAAAGTGTGGAAGTGTTATATGACAAGGGTTAGTTTTGTTGGTTAGTTTGTCAGTTATGGGAGACAAATAATAATAAATAAATGCACAGAGAAAAAAGCATAAGTCTGATTAGCTAGAAAGCTAATAGAATACAATACAATTGAGGTGTTATTCTTGTAAAAACAATACAGGAGAAATTATACATTTAATACCAAGTAAGCACAATTATAACTGACCATGTTGTGCCCTTTCCATGCATAAACAACAAATTTTATGAATCTAATAAAGGATCTGAATAGGACACATTCAACTTTGGCCTTCATATTCCAAATTTACTTCAGAACAAGGGAAGGTTAGTGAGGGCGATGATTAAAAATGAAAATAACATACAATGACAAGCCGCTTTCATTTCACTAAACTGTCAGGAACGACGGACACACCCGTGAGGACAGTCTTTTCTCACGTGCTACAAATACACACACGAATATTCCGGGCATTTCCTTCACACACAGTGGCTCCATTCAGTCCTCAGCACTGCTTTTGGTTGAGGGTGTTTGGGTTAACAGAAGTGAGACAGACTGTTCTTTGAGAGCACTGCCTTTGAAATGAGGTAGAAGGAACATCCGTGTTAAATAAATATTCCACACCTAAAAATCACTGCGCTCTCAAAAGTCTGTCTGCTGTCCCAAGTTCAACAATATGGAGCAACGTTGAGGACACTAGCATAAATAAATGGACTTGGACATAAAAGGGTGGCTTTGGTTTCCATTATATTTTGGGGCTCACCAGTTTAACCAGCATAACCTGGTTTCTTACTGGTAGTATAAAAACACACTTTATCAGAAACAAAAACAGCAGGGTTTCACTGACTTTCACTGGCCTAAAGCTGGCATACTGTGGAAAATTCTTCAGGTGCAACAGACGTGTGCGTTTACACAAATATCACTGAGCTCACACACGGAGACACTAACTCATTCACTACATCTCTCTGAACCACAGGGCAGAATAATAACCTACTCATGCGAGGCACAAATATTCAGACTTCCTCCAAATACTCGAGGGAAGGAACGGGGAGAAAAAGTGCAATCAAATCAGCAACCTGTAATCACGCCATGCCTGAGGGACGTTAGGTGCGAGCCATCATATGTTATTGATTTGTTCATAAGCATATTCAAATGTGAATCAAATCTGTACTCATTTCAGGTATGAAAATCCATTATATCGATTTAAGTCCACTGCCATTTACAAGACAAGAAACTTCTTTGAAAAACAGCGGGATCTCTACCGCCACTCACCCAGTAGTGGTGGACACTGGAAGCGCAGTTTTTCATTAAAGTCTGGATGGGTGTTGTGATGAAACAACTCACTAAATAAAAATCTTTTTAGAATTAAAAAAAAAAAATTTTGCAACAAAAGAAGCATTGAAAAAAGAAGAAGAGCGATAATCGTATTCATGAAGCTTTCCTGTAGCTCAAACAGTGCTTGCAACGTAAAGGTCATGGATTCGATTCCCAGGGAAAGCCAGAACTGATTAGAATATCAATGTGTTTCTTGAATGCAATGTAAGTCGCTTTGGATAAAAGCATCTGCCAAATATGTAAATAGAAATTATTATAACTGCACAGTTATTTTTGGTGTCATAGTATCAGACATGCAAGGAAAAATGTCTAATAAACTCGACAGGATATTGTCGCAAAGGTAAACTTCTTTTTTTTTTACTTTATATGTATGCATGTATGTATATACATAGAGAAATACATTCATCTTCTCTATGTACATTTATAGAGAAATACATATGTACACACACATTCACACACACACACACACACACATATACATATATACACACACACACACACACATACATATATATATATATATATAAATAAATTATAGAACATAAATATTCATGTATAATTTAAAGAGACCGAATAGATGAGCACTAAATAAGTAGTCATTTATAAACTTTTACTTTAGGAATTATTATGGGCATTATTCATAAATATTTGATACATTCAGAGATATTCTGAATGCCGAAAAACATAATTAATAAAATTAATAATAAGTTAAAACAAATAAAATAATAAAACTCTAAATAAAAAATGTAAACTATATCTTTTGACATGGACTACGATGATACAACTCATGTTCATTGTTTGCACAAACAACAACAATCCACAGCTCCAGGTGTCGCGCGCTGAGATGAAGTGCAGGATGTGAAACCCTGTTAGTGAAAGCACCGTCCTACCCTATGCCCCCGTCGGGATGCCACACTGCACGTGTGCCAACGAGGCCCGGAGCTCAACTCACCGGCCTGAACATGAGTGCAGAATTCCGCTTTAACGAGATAAACGACTGATGAACGAATGTGCATTTAAGCTCACCAAAGTGAACAGCATCCACAAGGACACAGGCTATATGCCAAATTAAGAGTACCCTAATTAAGAACTGAAATCACTTCTGATTAGCATAAAGACACGTAAGAAAAAAACTATTTACGCATCTTCATGGGAACAACACCTGTGACCTCACCGTTTCACCGGAGTGCGTAAAAGCGCATCAAAACGCAATGTTGCATTGAGGTACAGTGACCTGTAGATAAATCACGTCAAGTCCCACAAACACCCCAAATATCAAAAAGCTCACCTGCTTGTGCCAGAGTAAAACACAGGAGCAGCACGACCGAGGTCTCCACGCACCACGGCCTCCGCTTCTTCCGAATATCCATAGTTCCCAAAGTGTTTTTGACCGGTTTGGTTGGACCACAAGGCAGGACAATGTCAAAATGAGCTTTTTCCTTCTTCCTCTAACAGTAACTGGCTTTTAGGGAGCCTTTAAGGAACTTGGTGCGCCTTCAGAGACGCACAGCCACCTTGTCCCGCAATAAGTTATCTGCGTTATGTACAAAACTTAAATAGAAAGAAGGGACCGGGTAATAAATATGCAATTTTACAAGTTGAAACCCCTAATGCTAGAGCCCCATTGAGTCTGAGTGAACAGAAAAGCGGAGAGAGCAGAGAGAGACTTCAAATCACTCTCTCTCAATCTCTCTCTTTCTCTCCCCCTCTTCTTACTTTCTCCCACGAAATGCGAGGGAGCGTGTGCGTGTGTGTGAGGAGAGAGAGAGAGAGTGAATGAGAGGGTAGAGAGTAAAAAAAGAGGGAGGGAAAGTCATGCACACGGGCTTCTGCGGCTTTCTGCACGATGATTACGTGCCGACAGATGTGCATTTCAAGAAATCATCATGCATCCATATAACCCAAAATATCTGCATTCATCAAACGCGCTGTTTTATGCTAACGTGCCAGCGATTGGCATGTAGATCAGTCAGATTATTTCTCTTGATTTATTTCTGTTAGACAGCTGAACCATGTAGGACCGATGGGTCCGTAGGCATGAAGAATTGCGGCGGCCAATCAGATCTTTATCCGCTCGTGACGTCACACACACTCCTTCTTTCCTGCCCTTTTCACGACTCGGTCCAACTCGGTTAGTGAAATGACCACGCCAGCAGGTACCAAATAAACGTTCATCCCTGTCAGCAAAAAATAATTTAAGTTATTTATAGACAATTATTAAATAAATTTTTATAGCATGCAAATTATGAATGACTTCCAGTACAGCTGTGTCAGTAATTTCTACCTTTGTCTCAAAGACTTTGGAATAAAACTGATTTTTTAACACATGTATGATGTGAAAATCTATAATAGGTAACTTATTTCTTGCCGTTTTATTCAAATTCATTCCATTTTTTCACAGCCTCAATGTTTAAAGTGGCTCAATTTACAGTAGCTTTAGTATAGTTTTTGCTTTAAGTAGTTCATAAAAGTAGGCCTATATAATCTAAGTAAGCCTTAAGATCATACATGAGTCAGAAAGCAGTGAGTAATCATGTGCTCTCTTTCATTTCACTATTTGATCTCTGATCCACCAAAGAAACTAGTTCATGTTGATGTCTCTCTTTCGCTTTCTCTCTCTCACCGCCTTCTATAGATGCAGTAAACTGCAGTTCTTCAGAGTAAGGGAAAACCAGTCATTATTTAGGTTACGCCTGTGCTCTGTCTGTCCAAGGATCTTTATAAGCGCCTTTGCTTTTGAAGAAACAACCTTTACGAGTCTGAGGTTTCTTTAAACGGATAGAAAAAACATCTACAAGTGCATTAAAGAGCAAACATTTTTTTAATGGTTGCCATTGATTGATAATAAAATGCCATACTGGCAGCAGCCCCTAATCGCAATATTCCCTAGTTTGATCTTTTATGAATATTAAAACTTCTAGCAACACTATTAGGAGCTGACGAGAGCTTTTTCCCTGCAGGGATGTTCTAATTTGCAGGGGGAAAAAGTGATTCAAATCAGTGCTTCTTATGTCCTGTGGCCCATTATGGTCTAAGGGAGACAATCCATAAACAATCACTGCATGTGTTTTTGTAAGGCCTCTGGCTGGTGCACTCTGGTGTTTCTATAATAAAACAGTATAATCATACGCTTTAAATCTGTGGTGTTCCCATTGACACACAGAGGCCGGAGGAGAATGTGAGAAAGAATGGAAGTATTTTTACAAATGTGAGAAAAGATCATGGAAAATGAGGATGTGGGTGGGAAGTGGGAACCAGGTGTACTACACTATATTACTACTGAAGATGAAATACGATAAAAATATAACAAGTGTGTTGCTTAGATAAGTCCAAGCTTTGTCTCAGATGTTTTTCTTTTGGAGAGAAAAAATTTTTTGGACAGATGTTAAAATAAAATATATAGTATAAAATTATATATATGTGTATATATATGGATATATATATATGTATATACACACACACACACACACACACACATATATATATAAATTATATATGTATAATTTTATATTATATTATACATTTTATTTTATTATAAATATATATGAAATACAAAAAATAAAAATAAAAAGCCAAGCACACATATTGGGCCAGGTTTTGGAAAATGCAAATCAGAGCCAGGGTTATTTGAGTTTGCATATTAATCTTCTAAATTATTGTTTTTTGTTTTGTTTTTCCAAATTAGCACTGATGCAAAACCAAACTGCTTTGCTGGGTAGAATAAAAATGAGCTGTTTGTTGTCATAATTACAGTTTTTTTACACCATTTAAAAAAAGGAAATATCTAAATTGACAAACTAAATGCAACTGGAACAACTAAATGTAAATAACTAAATGCATGACCGCCCACTTGGTCTGTCTGAAAGCATGTGAACACTGAGAAGTTGACGTACAGTTGAACACGGACCTGGAGAAGATATAAAAATACAGCTGGGGTTGAAATGGCCTGAGAGAAGTTTACATCCAGAAAAACACTGAAGCGCAACTTCCACTCAAACACTGCAAAGTACCTTGAGAACATTCACATAAACAGACGACTGACATAATGTCTTGGCGTGTGTACAAACCATGTACAAGGCAAAAGCGATAAAACTTATTATTAGACAGAAAAAGGTAAAAAGCCACTCTTTTTCTGACAGAGAAATCCTCAAGACAGATGTTTCCCACCTTGAGTGAATTCAGCTGTTCGTATTAATACAGCCTACTAATTTGTCCACAGTAATTTCAGGGTTTGACGATAAGCCACTAGCCATGCGGTTGTGTAGGTTTTGGTTGGCCACCCATGCTAACAGATTTTATGACAACATCTTGAGCGAGCAAATGAAATCCGCTGCGCATGTGAGAAAATGAATTATCTGCTGATAGGGCTACGTGCCGGGCGCAAACCAGTTCAATGGGGGGCACACGAAAGCAAAGCTCAAGTTTTCCTTGGAGACAGACATGGCAAGTGCTTGCGGACAGCCTGGTTATTTCCAAAAGGGGGACCTTGTAATTACAATAAAGCGACCAGATTATATTGCAGACTTCCTTAAAAACTCTGTATTTTACTGGGCAGGGCTGCAAACCACACACACACACCCTAGCCCACTACAACACACAAAAATAGATCGGAGAAGGGGGAAGGAAATAGATTGGCATGTGTATATTTGTGTGTGTGTGTGTTTGCGAGGAAATGGACTGGGTTGGTACAGGGTTACAGCAGGAGCATTGAGAATAATTGGCTATGTGTGTACCTCTGTGTTTCGCTACACAGAGCTCCCAGTAAAACCAAGATATAAGAGCACAAAATGAGAGAGCTAGAGAGAATGGATCAGTGATTTTGGAGACCGGCCTCATGTACGCCCAGATCAGGCTGTGAAATGGCACTGGTGAGACTGGAGGACGGCTAGAAGGTTTCAGACAGCAAAGGAAGCAAGGCTAATGGTTGCTGTGCCAGCTTGTATATGAGAGCGGCACATGGCTATCAAACCAACAGTTATGCTATAAGAGTTTAAAGCACCAACAAATAAATGTTTGTTTGTTGCACAGATTATTATGGTTTGTGTGAACATGTGAACACTCACTTAAGCTCTCGGTTTGACTCATTTTTTCTGATTTTCTGAATGTGGACGCCTGAAAGCGCCTCAGATCATTTAGCACAATTATGCATCATTAAGGAAATTTTCTTCAGTCGTCTCAGTAATAGGGACTATTAAATAATATTAAACGGCCACTTAACATACATTCAGAGCTCATGCAATGGAAAAATCAGAACAGAAATGCTTTAGTTTCTGCTATAAAAAAAGACTTTACCTTCACTTCACAGATCTCACGATGAACTCATATTTCTCATCACATTTTCTCCACAGGAGAAACGTCTGAAACAAAGCTAAACTCTCACATCAATTATTGTTTAGAGCTGTTATGAAAGCTTTTCAGAAATATGAATACAGAATGGGTTAGTTTTGTCATAATCTAGTGTTTATAGCTTAATGACCAGTGTCAAAGGACTAACTACATTTACTCAAAACAGGTGACGAAAACAAGTGTGGGAGTGAGACAGAAAATGACTATGGAAAAAGATGATGTGAAAAGAGAGAGAACAGGTACTTAACTATTTGAGAAGTCACGGAAAACTTCACGTTGGAAAAAAAATCATTGGAATGAACGGGGATGGTGTGGTGGGGTGGGGGGGGGGGGTCCAATGGCATGCAGCAGGAGAGAGGGAATGAATGAGGCCTATTGATGGAGAGAGAGAGAGAGGGATCAAACAGTATTTATTCAGAGAGAGAGAGAGAGAGAGGAGGAATTGACGGAGTCATGAGCAGAAGGGAGGAGGTCGATTCATATGACCCACTGACTGAAGTGGAAATTTGGGGACATACTGATGAGTCAAGGGAGGGGATGGTGATGGAGAGGACAGGGAGTGAGGGAAAAGAGAGAGAGAGACAGACAGAGAGAAGATGCCACGATGAAGAGAGTGAAACGATTTCCTGGATGAACTATGGCATTAAAAGAGGAACATCCACAGTCTTGTATCTATACTATAACAAAGTAAAAAATTTACATAATACATTTATATAGTAACGTAAATAAATGGTACAAGAAAAACTGATAATCAGGTAATTAGGTATGATTAAACAATTCTACAAATGTAATCACTTTATAGTTTATGGGAAAAGGGCCTTACTTGGCTATTTTCATGGTGAGTGACAAGCTAAAACATGTATGAATGTTTTCAGATAAATAAGGATATCTAAGATGATTAGAAAAGACAAATCGTGGGAAAAGTCTAAAATTAAAAATGCATCTGCATCTGTCCAGCCCTGAGCATTAGCAACAACACCAACTATCCCACTCTGAAATTCATGCATACTGAATGGATGTTTGCTTATTTTGTTGATCCTGGAACAACATTCCTCTCCGAAAATGTAGCCCTAACCATATCCCTACCCATAAATTATCCTTACAGCCAGAGGGAAGTCAATAACATTGTTAAAGAAGCAACTAACCCTAACCTAAACTTGACATAAACTGTAAATTTGCCCCTCAAATCTGATTGGTTGATTGGAGTGTTGTTTCTGGATCAACAAAGATGTTAATCTAGGAACACTCTCTCTCTCATTAACCATTTCAGTTGAATAAGGTCTTGGGGATTCTATGACCATCACTGCCAAGAAAATATATGGTCAGTCTTTCGCGTAATGATTTT
Organism: Rhodeus uyekii; assembly: GCA_037043235.1. NCBI lineage: Eukaryota > Metazoa > Chordata > Actinopteri > Cypriniformes > Acheilognathidae > Rhodeus > Rhodeus uyekii. The sequence goes on along the minus strand of JAWRVZ010000037.1, from coordinate 1,179,855 downwards.
TCCTGGGTAGGTTGCCAGTTCCTTCCCCAACCCTCCCTTTACATGACTCGGGACACACACATTCACACCATTTTAGCATATTCGATTCACCTACACTGCATGCTTTTTGGATTGTGGGGGAAACCGGAGCACCCGGAGTAAACCCACACATATAACAAGGACAACAAGCACACTCCACACAGAAAGCACTCCTGGCTCAGCCGGGACTCGAACCAGAGCCACTGTCCCGCAAATAAACACGTAGCACTTGGTGAAATCAGGTTCTGGTGAATCTGCAGACCTCTCCCACTATTCCTGGATTGATTTTGGAGGAAATATATGGAATTAATTGAAACATAGTACACTCACCTAAAGGTGTTTGACCCCCTTTCGCCTTCAGAACTGTCTTAATTCTACGTGGCATTGATTCAACAAGCTGCTGAAAGCATTCTTCAGAAATGTTGGCCCATATTGATAGGATCGCTTCTTGCAGTTGATGGAGATTTGTGGGAAGCACATCCAGGGCACGAAGCTCTCGTTCCACCACATCCCAAAGATGCTCTATTGGGTTGAGATCTGGTTACTGTGGGGCCATTTTAGTGCAGTGAACTCATTATCATGTTCAAGAAACCAATTTGAAATGATTCGAGCTTTGTGACATGGCGCATTATCCTGCTGGATGTAGCCATCAGAGGATGGGCACATGGTGGGCATAAAGGGATGGACATGGTCAGAAACAATGCTCAGGAAGGCCGTGACATTTAAACGATGCTCAATTGGCACTAAGGGGCCTAAAGTGTGCCAAGAAAACATCCCCACCATTACATCACCACCACCAGCCTGTACAGTGGTAACAAGGCATGCTGGATCCATGTTCTCATTCTGTTTATGCCAAATTCTGACTCTACCATCTCAATGTCCCAACAGAAATCGAGACTCATCAGACCAGGCAACATTTGTCCAGTCTTCAACTGTCCAATTTTGGTAAGCTTGTGTAAATTGTGCCTCTTTTTCCTATTTGTAGTGAAGATGAGTGGTACCTGGTGGGGTGTTCTGTTGTTGTAGCCCATCCGCCTCAAAGTTGTGTGTGTTGTAGCTTCACAAATGCTTTGCTGCAAACCTCGGTTGTAACAAGTGGTTATTTCAGTCAATGTTGCTCTTCTATCAGCTTGAATCAGTCGCCCATTCTCCTCTGACCTCTAGAATTAACAAGGCATTTTCTCCCACAGGACTGCCGCATACTGGATGTTTTTTCCTTTTCACACCATTCTTTGTAAACCCTAGAAATGGTTGTGCATGAAAATCCCAGTAACTGAGGAGATTGTGAAATACTCAGACCGGCCCGTCTGGCACCAACAACCATGCCACGCTCAAAATTGCTTAAATCACCTTTCTTTTCCATTCTGACATTCAGTTTGGAGTTCAGGAGATTGTCTTGATCAGGACCAACCCCTAAATGCAGTGAAGCAACTGCCATGTGATTGGTTGATTAGATAATTGCATTAATGAGAAATTGAGCAGGTGTTCCTAATAATCCTTTAGGTGAATGCATTAAAGGGAGGAGAAAGTGTCATCATATTGGAGGTATTAGGACCTTTACGGATCATAAGCATCCAATTCTGCAGGACTCCTGTGGGTGCAGATTCTGCACAAGGTCTGCTTATGGGGTTCCACTGCCGTTAGAACGCCAACTTGGGTAGCTGTAGACAGGCAGTAGACAGCAAGGCATCAGGCAGGCTTCTGGAACAGTTTACATATCATTTAGCAGCACATTTATGCAAAAACAACAAGCAATTTCCAGAACACTAATTGCAGGAAAAACCCTCCCAATCAATCTAGGGCAGCCTGCTTCAGTCAAACACATAGTGATGAATGTGATAATCTATAAGAACAAACGAGTTAGCTTTATAAACTTTATAAAAACAATGGACACTGCCGTTCAAAAGGATGGTTTTGTTTTTAGCAAGGGTGCATTAAATTGATCAGAATTTACAGTAAAGACAAAGAATCCTGAACAAATACGTATTGCGGTTTCCACAAAAACAGCCGTTTTCATAATGATAATTGCAATAATGTATATTGGTTTGAAATGTTTCTTGAGCATCAAATCATAACATTCGAATGCTTTCTGAAGGATCATGTTACGCTAAAGACTGGAGTAAAGATGCTGAAAATTCAGCTGTGCATCACAGGGATAAATTACAATCTAAAATATATTAAAAGAGAAAAATGTTACTTTTACTATGTGATAATATTTAACAACATTGCAATTTTTACTATATTTTAGATCATAAAATGCAGCCTTGGTGAGCAAAAAATACTTTTTTCAATCATTAATAAAATATTACCAACCCTACAGTTTTGAAAGGTTGCATATACTTCAAGACTCGCAAGGCATCAGTCAATGTTTCTCTATCTGCAGAGCTGTAAAAGACAAATGTCTTAGCGTTACACTGTGTGAAACAACAGGTCTGTATGTAGAGTCAGAGCTAGATAACACGTCAGCTTGAGGTGTTTGCAGCACAGACCGTCCGCACACGGTGCCGTAACAATGCACCTTTATGGATGAACTAAAGCTACAGGTGAGGAGAAGAGCTCTACAATGGACGCGCACTCCAGGGGGAGGATGAGGAGGAAAGGGAATGTACCACTTGGGTGTTGAGGAAGGGGGTGGGGTGGCTGGGGTAAAGCACAGAGAACAGAGGGGTCTTTTGTGAGGCAGGAAGGGAGAGACACACAGCGAGCGGTAGGTACAGTAGAAGCCTGATGGGAGTGGAGAGAGAAGGAGAGATTGAGAGGTACGGAGAGATGTGACTCCGGCCTTTACAAGACAACCAAAGTGACTCTTGACTTGATATTTTATCCTGCAATTTGTTTATTCTGATTAAACTAAGTCAAACATGGTTAAATATAACCACACACACTGTATATAGATTTGTTTTTTTATTTTAAAGAGGCAACTTTTGTTCTAAAGACTTTGAGTTAAATACTCAGGTCAAATTCTTACTACCAATTTGTTGCTTATTAGCATGCATATTACTAGGTTATTGGCTGTTCATTAGTACTTATAAAGCACATATTAATGCCTTATTCTACATCCCTCAATTCTACCTAATACCTAAACTTAATGCAACTAGTTTACTAACTGTTAAGCAGTAATTAGGAGTTCATTGAGGCAAAAGTCATAGTTAATGGCGAGAAATGGAACCTAAAGTGTGACCAAACTCGGAATTTCTAGAAAAAGGTCAGAATTGTGATATTTTTCTTGCAATTCCAAGTTTATATCTGACAATTCTGGGAAAAAGTCAGAATGGTTAGACAAAAGTAAACTAAAGTAACTAAATATTTTCTATTCCTTTAGAGAAACAAGCTTCCATGTTCACCAAGACTGGATTGTTTCAATAAAAAAACAGGAAAAAAAAGAAATATTGTGAAATACTTTACAATTTGAAATAACCATACATTTTATATATCTATATATTAATAACCAATTCCTCTAATGGAATTCAGTGTTACATGATCTTTCAGAAATCATCTGATATGTTCACTTTATACTTATTTCTCATTATTAATGTTAAAAAACTCACTTTTGATACATTTTTAAAGTCTTCAAAAAAAAACTAACCCCAAAATTCTGAAGGATAGTGTATATGTGTAAATAATATGAATCGATTATGATTGTTAGTGAAGTTAGAGTCTCATAATGGGTTAAATGTGATTTCTGGGTAACCAGGTCAAGTCCTCAGATGACAATCATACATTTTGCAAGAAAACTTAACCACAGGAATACTAAATGGCATAATTATTAGCATTAATATTAGTATTAGTCGGTTGCTAGTTCAGTTTTCCTGCCATCACAACAGCAACTAGTGAGTGACAATCCATAAACAAACAGTGAATGACATGGAATAATAAACTCTTTGCTTTTCCTTGCCATCTTCGGGTTTCTGATCTTTACTCTCTTTCTTATCGGACAAGCTTACAAAATCTCTCATTTCCATCTCTTGCACTCGGTTCTTGTTTGTTCACTTTTCATAGCAGAAAGCTAAATTTAATTTTTAATGTTTTTGAAAAATAATTGTTTCCAAATACTTTTCTGCACTGGATAATTACAAAATAAATGACAAAAATCAGTCACCAAGTGTTCAATTTGAAATCAACAACCAAAAACTATTTCAAGACACTAAAACTTTGCCTTCCATTCTGGAGTATTTTTGCCATTTTTTTAAACAATGAATTACAGTGCAGGACAGTTTATCCTCACGTCCACTTGTTTTCTTTTGCTCTCCACTGCTCTTACACAAGAGAGCTTTACATTTCTGAAGAAATGGACTATAAGTAGAAGTATGTTTTTAAGAGAACAAAAGGTTTTGGACATCCGCACTGCCACACAGAGCACCAGAAGCACAGACTGTAATTTTTCGATATTTTAGTCAACAGCAAACATGCCTTCCTTTTCTAAACCGTCACGGAACATCAACCTTATAAAAAACAATTCTTCAGCTCACATCTGAATGGAAAAAAATACGAATATAAACAACAGAAGGAATAATACACAACTTTAAACAAAGTGTTGGGTTTCTCTAATGTAATTATATCTTCAACAGTGTAATTAGATTACTGTAATAATTACATAATTACTCTCTAAACAATCATACTATTTTTTCTAAATCCTACACCATCAACCTCAAGGATAGACATGCAACTCTTATTAATAAATATAAAATTGTATAATTATTCTTGAACTGACCAAATAGAGCTTACATTAAAAACATGCATTTTAACATTAGACGTTAAATTCATTAGAACATTTTTACATGAAGCATTGGTGGATTTGGCAACAAAATTTAACGTCTAATGTTAAAATGCATGTTTTTAATGTAACCTCTATTTGGTCAGAAGTAACTAGTTAAATTACATTAAGATTAAGAATAATCCCTTATTTTAACTGTTAACAATGGGAATTAATTAAAGAGCAATCAATTACTCAGTAATGCATTACACCCAATAATGATGATAATAATGTTGATATTGAGGAGCTCATAAAAAACTTTCACATAGAAATATATTTTACTGCTCTTTGAGAAAAAGAATCATTTGATTTAAGGGAATGAAAAGGACTGACTATCCTTAAATACTCAGTTTCCTTATTTTTCAACATTTTCACTTAAACAATGATTTGAAGTGTTTGTGACCAATAGATTTATTTAGGCTCTGAAGAATTTTGTTACTTGTCTCATGTTGCTGTTTTAACTCACAAACCAAAGTGCTAATCTGCAAACCTCTCATGGCTGATGAATACTGCTATTATACAAGGACCCTCATCTCTGCAGCTCTAATTTACCAAAATGCTCATTAGTTTTGTCCACTTCTTGTAGTCAGCAGCATGTTGACAACATACCCTAGAAAAGAAGAAAGTTTATTTTTAATTATGTATATATATATATATATTTGGTGTTGTTGAGATATATATATATATATATATTTTTTTTTTGTTTGTTTGTTTGTTTGTTGTTGTTGTTGTTTTTACTGTTAAAGTAACCCGGTTGCACCTTGGTTCTGAGAGATACAGAACTCTCTGTATGTATGTGCTGTATATATTGCAGAATTGACAATAAAGCTGACTTTGACTTTGACTGATAAAGAAATATATGACCAACATAAGGTCTACTTTGCTGGGAAATTCCATCTTAAGGAACAGTGATGGTCATTGAACGAGTGAGGAGGTCTGTGTCCTGCATTCACCTCACACCACTGCTGGTCCAGCTGATAGGTGCCGCTGCCTTGTACCTTAACGATATCTGAGTAGACAGTGTGACTTTACATGGCTATTTTAGGTTTGCTAGAGCTGTAAGTGCATTGTCACGTTTTACCAATGTTAAGATGTGCTTAAGGAACCTATACGTTTAAATATTACAATAGCAACAAAACAAGTATGTAAATTAGACATTTTTCTTGAATAAGTAATGCCAATAAATCATCCTCTCAGCAATAAGGCATCTCTTCCCACCACCTCCTCCCACCCAGCAGAAGAAAGCTAGTTATGGGTAAAAAGGCTTGTCATGCCTTATTGTAGTCGTGATATGTGACCGAAATAACCATTGTTGCAAACAAAATTCGAAAATGGTTAAGGATTAGGTTTTGGCGTTCTTTCTAGAACTGCAGAATGTTTACTGCGCAAATATAACTGCGAAAATGTGCTGGCCTCATCATTCCTGCACAGAGGAGTCATTGTAAGAGCGCTACCTGACGGCGGAGGGAGGAACTGCAGGCGCATCTCACTGGATACTTTCATTTCATTATTTGGCTAAAGCAGGGTATAGTTGAAAAATTCAAGCGTCTTAGAGCAAAGATAATGCCTAGATAAGACCTATGAACTGGAGTTGCATTCCTGTGGTAAATCGCATGGGACTGTTAAATGAATAAATGTAAGAAGAGCTCATTAAAAAGCAGAACCTAGAAATTCATACTACAGCTCTTTTTTTTATCCATTATGCCATTTTTGTGTGCGTAGCCTAGAATTTAGAAAAGGAGGAAGTGAGGGAGGAGATGAGCGGCAGTGACAGTACTGGCGCTGCAGAAGCGCTCCCTCTAGCGGCCACAGCGCGGCACTGCAGCGCCAGCAGCGGCCCGGGACCCGGGGATCCTGCTGGACTGAACACCAAACCAGCTCACCTACGCGCCTGAGGGACCCCCAAAACACACCACACTCCCCTGACTCACAAGTCAAGGGCTTCTTTTTTAATGAACGTAAAATAGCTTTATGGTGTAAAAGAGGGGAAAACAGATTTGAACAATTAACATGACCATTAACTTTTTTCAATATCAAGATTAAGATCAAATATATACACACATACTCATGTTAATGTATATTTTATTGTACCTATAATTTGTATTATTATTTTAATGACATTTTAGCTTTTTTGCTATTTTATTACCCTTTAATGAAAATTAATTACAGGTCTTTTTAATTAATTAATGGTATATTTAAAAGTATAAAAAGTATATCAATGAAGTCGTAAAAACTATACAGTAATTAGAACAGCATTTAAAGGAGTTTCAGATTTAATATGTCACATTTTATGATAATGTTTGAAATTAAATGTAAAGTGTTTAAAGAAAGAATATAAATCTTGAATACCTATTGTGTTACTTATATCAAACTAAGTGAAAGATACTTTAAAATGTTTGTGAAAAGGCAGTGGGAATTGTTAAAAGAAGATAAAAAGTTCACACAACTGTGCTGTATTAAAACCTTTACTTACACATGGTACATCCAACAAAAACAGATTCTGAATTAAATGACAATAAAGCAAAAGGAAAGAGACATTTCTTTCTCCACACTCAGTACAGTCAATCATTTCCACAACTGCAGGAGACAGATTAAAAACTAGACGAGAAAAAATGAGGAGGGAAGGGTGTGGGTGGGATGGGAGGGGGGGCTGTGTGTAAAGACCCCACATAACATAACAGATCTGCACTAATACGTCAGGATACACAAAGATGTAAAGCATAAGAAAAGAGCAGTCAGAAAACATAGTGAGAAGCTATTTTTATAGTTTTTTTCTTTTGGTGGGAGTAAATTAAGAAAGCTCTTTCATATCAAGTCTGAAATCTCATAAAAACTCCCATTAAACAATCACCATATCATCAGCCCACCCACATACAAGTACAAAATCATCATCATATAGCCCTCCTTCAGCTGTACATCCATCCAACACGATCCAGTACGAGTGGAAAAACACAAAAAAACATGTCCAGGTCACATTTCACCTCAAAATCAATGGAAAAAACAACATTTCCGTAGCAATTATTTCAACTACTCTAAGTGATTGATTACGGCAGGTCAATCTTTTTTATTTAACTTCACAATTTAAATGATTATCACTTCTCACAGTGATGAGACGGTAAACCGTGCACTAAAGTGGTATTAAAATATGCTTATTTTTCCTCCTGTTTTTGCGGTGAAGTGTGGCCTGGTCACATTCTCGACAGGTTCTGTGCAATTCACCTGTATGAACCCACTTCACCTGCACTCATATCTGACGCATACATCTCTTTACGACAGCAAACATTCACCAACAAGCCAAAAACGAAGATAAAAGTGAATCAGCTCTCAGACTGTAACGTGCACAACCACTTCATTCTCAGGCAAAGAGTAATTCAAGTTTGCACTGTGCATATTTCAGAGCGCCGCTCGGCTTCAAATACACAAACTGGAGGGCTTTCCCACGCGTGACAAAAATTGCAGCAACAAGGCCTTAGAAAAAACACTACCAGAACCCTCTGGATCTCTGACTCAGCTCAGTATAAATAGTTGCAATAGGGGCTCCGATTAGTGATCATCACAGTACACAGTCAACCAGTAGGGGTTAGTTAGGAATCGCCAAAAAATAAAATAAAACACTCCCCTCGCACCTGTTTGGCAGTGCTGAATCAGATCAGGTGCGTGACGGAAAATTCAGGGGTTACGTTCCATTGTAACAAGACGTTGTACATTGTACAAAATCCTGTGCAGGCATTATTCATTTTTATGAATGCCTTGCAACCCTAAATAGCGGTTAAAAGATGAGATTATGAAAAAGTAACAATTTTGGGGAAGAGGAGGGGAAAAGTGGACCCCAAAAGACAGGGAGGATCAGCCACACAAGCTCACAGCGCACGTCTGGATTAGTATGTATTCAAGCGAAAGTCGATTATGGCAAACTGCAATCAAGTAATAGGAGACTGGGAAATTGCACTCCATTTCAAGGAAATACAATGATTTTTTACCACATCACGACTCTTGTATGCATCGTTCACACACGATTTATTTCTGCAAACACACACACATATACACACCCTATAGGCTGAGTGAGTCGCCCATTCTACCAAACAATCAACACCAACTGAATTAGCTTTAATTTCTGGATAAATGGAACCAAACACGCAAGAAAATACAGAGCCTCTTCTGTTGAGGAACTACCGGGAAGCCAAATTTATCACATTAAAAAGACTTCCAAACGGGAATCTTCCCAGCACAGGGAGGTTAAGCGAGGAGGAAACACTAGTCGAAGAGAACCAAAGCTATAAATGGAAGTCTGGATTCAGTCACATGTCAATCGATCCTTAAACGCATCTCATCTGATGTTCACTCTGTGCGACTCTGACATGGCTATACTCTCAACTGGAAAATTAAGCACCGTATGGATATATAAAAGCTGGATACTACAATTGAAATCGTTATACAGAAGATGGTGTATTAAACAATAAATTGGCATATCAAATTCAAGCTTATTAGAGAAATTGCATATTTTGACCACCACTTTGTTTCTATTTTGGTGTTACGTTTACGTCTAACCATTGCCACTATTAGCACCAAAACTGGTGGGTCCATTTGTAACGTCTAGATATTTTTCTCTATAAAAACTTCAGACTCTGTCAGTATTTGATCTCAAGTCTCTGGCTAAAATGACTTGGTTTGAGCCACAAAAACTAACAGGTATTTATGAAAATATTACCCACTATCAACACTGGACCTTGTTTAATGGCCTAAATTCCTTCTCTGAAAGTCTTGCGGTTTTAGTCTTCCGAGACTCTACAAACACTCTCACATAAATGCATAGAGATTGTAGTGGATGCTGGTTTTGACACTTTGACCTTTCAGATTGAATGCAACATCTAACATGACCCTAGTTGAATCATTCAGAGACTTGCAACCTGTAGAGGGAATGTAGAAGGTGATTCTACTACAACACATTAAAGCTGGAAGAATTACTACACTTCCTTTAAAATCGAAAGCGACTTGCCGACATTGTAAACGGTTACGGAGAAAAACAGGGCATTGGTTTATGAAGAATCATGCTTGTTGCTGGTCAAATGAACACAAGATGCGTTTTAAAATCAAGTATTTTCTATTAAGTTTGATGTTCTCCAACTAGATGGAGAGTTTCGGCAACGTAGCCTCTTCCGGACTGAAAATCTGAGCAAAAGTTGTGTAGAGTATTCCAGCCTTTAGACAAACCAGAATCACCTCACGCCAAAGTTAATACCAGTTCATCCCAAAGAACCCTGATGACAAGCTGATTTCACAAACACAACAGAATAAGGCCTTCTACAGCGATCACGTGAAAGGACAAGAGTGGTTAGACATACAACACAGCACACACACACTTTATAAATATATGTCTTTTGGGGGGGCATTGTGTGGATTTGGTTCCCATTTGAGCAATTGGTTCAAGAAATGGATCAAAAGAACACGGGGAACTGTGAAATGGCAAAGGTATAAGGTCCTCTAGAAGGTACCGAAACCTCTACCAATCTATTTGCTCATTTAAAAACGAAAAATACCAAGAAAAACAAGGTCGACCCTCCTATTGCCGGCCAAAAAAACCAGCAGGATTTTCCTGCGAGAATTAATCTGTGCCTTTAGGCCCTCCTTGAACATGATCAAAAACTCACGTCCAAAAACCTGCATACATTTATTCACAAATGTAAAAACCCTGGCCTGCATTTCAAATGGGGGCCAGATGCAGCAGGCCGAGGATTTCCAATGCCGTTTATAAATCAGACTCATTTCATGAGTACAGTACAAAGCAGGATTTCACGGTAAAAATCCCAAAGATAGCAGTTAGCAGTATTCCACAGTCAAAAAACAAGGAGGCAGGTCTGCCGCGACTTGATTCGTACCAGCCAAAGGGCTCGGCGGATTCTCGCCCCGGTCACACATGCGCTGTAAATTCAGCCGACGGGCAGCGTAACTGCAATGTCAAATTAAAAAGAAGTACAATTCGTGCATTCAGAGTAACATACAAACCAAAACGACACACAGAGATCTCTAGAATCAATACGAGAGTCCTAAAAGTCTTTAAATTGAAGCTTACGATTCAGAACCTCCGAGGAATTTGAAAAATAAGATCTCTCTGGACAGTTGATACCGTGTAAAACGTTACATGGAAAACAAGTTGGTTTTTTTCTTTCTTTCAGACAGCTAAGAGTCTTTTTTCAGGGCTGTACTGGTTTGAAGGTGCGGCATGGAGAACGTGTAGGAGAGAATTGTGGGGGAAAGTGTTAACGGGAAGTGAGACACAGTAAAGCCTCAGAGTCCAGGGAGGACTGCGATACCCTGGTGCAAACCGGATTGAACTTGATCGAGCCTGGTCCACGTTAGGTCAGCTGATGAGGCGCTTCAAGCATTTCCATTAAGAAGGTGTCGATTGGGGTGTCTCCGATCAGCTTGAAGAAGAACAGGTGCTCCAAGCATTTCAAGCCAATAGAGCGAAGCGCTGGGAGCCGGAGGAGGAGCTTGGCAAACCTGAAAACCAATGAGATTGAGAAATTGCACTGAACTGGAATATTAGCAACATGTGTAACTCCAGTAATGATCGGCCACTTTTTTGTTCCACTATGAAGACTGTAAATGGGATTTTACTTCTGAATCTTACTACATCTATTGAGAGATAGACGTGGGGGAAAAAAAAACTAAAAACATACTGTACCTGCCCTGCTGGTCAGGATATCTCTGTTTGCAATACGCCTCCAGCGATGCATAGACCTTCTCTCTCAGTAGCTCCACTTCACTTGGGCTTGACAATCCCTTTGCATCTGCAAAACACACACACACACACACACACACAATAATTCAACAACCTGTCAGCAGGTACCTCAGGAACTGTAGGCGTAAATATTTAAACTATGATACATTGAAATATTTTCTCTCTCGTTTCTCTTTGTCTAAACCGGACTTTGCTTTGTACAACTACTCTTAGCTTATTTTAAGTTTGGATTTTCATTGATTAGAAAATGAGTGCATGAACTAGAGATGCACAAATAACGCCTGGTATTGGTGCAAACAAACAAATATTTCTGTGAAGTTTGTTCAATAGCACAGTAAAACAATTTCACAATTTATTTTCTAATGTTATGGTGAGGAGAGTGAATGAGTGAAAGCACTTTTGTTGCATGAGCTTAATTACAGTTGGCTCACTGAACACACACACTCATAACATTTGATTAAAACTAAACAGAAGTAAAAAATATTAAATGTTACATCAATTATACGTCAATTAAATGTAATTTGATAGCTGTATTGCTGCATTGAAGCTGCTCTAAATGCACGCATTACCATTAAATAGAAGATAAAATATGATGGAATGACAAAAAAAGTGGGAGTAACAAGAGTATACAACATATTTTAACAAGCAGAATTAAGCATGAAAATGATTAAGAAAAACATCTTTTTACTAGAAAAATTAAGTCAACTAATATGACTCCTATTAGTTTAGTTTCTCTATTCATCACAAAAGCAATAAAAATGCGTCACTGGAAAGTACCAAAAATAGAAGTAACAGTATCATATTTCATCTGGAATAAGAATATCCTTAGTATGAAAAAATATGAATTGAAACTTTATGACTGAGGACTGACCTGGGTTGAAGAGGATGATGGCTCTCAGACAGCCCAACTCTGTTTTATCCATCTGCATGTCTCTCATCTTGCTCACCAGCTCGGTCAACACCCTGACACCATAAAAATGGGGGGCAGGAAGGAGCATGGGATGAAAAGCAGGAAGATAGAGGTGGGGGGGGACAAAAAAAAGAGAAGAAGAAGATTCGGATCAATTCCTGAAGTACCACAAATCTCAATCAGGCAACAGAAAAAAGCTTGTTGGAGCCGTTTTCATAACCACTTCAAAATATCCAAACCAAAATCCCTGCTATAACAAGGATATAAAGTAAAGCAGAAAAAGAAATTAACTTTTTAAAAACAGATCATGCAAAGTCAAACATCAGTCGCCCTTGCTAACATTGTGAGTCCAAGCAATGCATTCAATCACACAGACACACATACACACGGTCAGTTTGGTCGTTACCTGCCCCAAACAGCCCCAGACATAATTTTATCCAAAATAAACTCAAGCTACAGGCTTTTCTGACTGCTGCTGTTTGTTCATGGCGTGTGGCGGAGTGTCATTACCTGTCGAATATGGCCCCAACCTCTGCATTGTGCGCACTCTCCCTGTGTGTGCAATCACAATGTGTTATTAAAATGTCATTACACATTTCATTGTTATATAATGTCTCCCCGCTCCAGAAAGGCCCAGGCAGAGACGTTAAGACTCCACGTATGTTGGCGGTAGGCCCAGTTCAAAGAGTAACAAGCTACAGGCTCTTGTTGAAAGGAAGGCAGACGGATCATGGGTTGGTGGCAATGAAGCTTGAAATGACAATTCCCAGCGCAGAACAAATACAACATAACATGATCAACAACGGGGAAAAATCTTTGACAGAATAAGACCAGGGCTCAACAACGAGGATGGACGCTTCAACGAATTGATCATGTACATATAATAAATATAAATATTATAAATAATTGGTTAAAACCAGTACAATAAATATGTGTTGTTCACGCAATTTCCTTTTTAATTTTCAGCTCAATATCTGAACAAAAGTCAAAATTTAACCAATCCCTGTTGAGCCCTGAAGGAAAAATATATCATATTATTGTTGTGGAATATAACAGTTCATTCATTTATATGTGGTATCATTATGCACTATATTACTTAGCATGCCTTAATTGCTTAAAGTGCAAATTTTGCTTAAATAGCATATAAATCGTGAGCCGATAAAGCAAAGCAAGCATTGCACCAACAGGACGACAATGAAGCGCTGCAAAAATCAGGAGAGATTGACAGTGAAGCACAAAGACAGGGAGGCTCATTTCTGAAGCAGAGACATTATGACAAGATGAATGACAACAAAAGACAATTTCATATGAGCATCACAACAAACTGTAGCACAGCACATCTAGAATGAGCTAAACAACAGCCTGTAGCTCATTATTCCTCATTATTGGATTTGCATAAGACAAATACAAAATATGGAGTCTTTTCCGAAGTCTTGGGGAGAAATGTGCTAAATTTGTTCGTTGAAATAAATAATTGCTGTAATAACCAGCAGACTACATGACAGAGCACACTTCATATGTGTGCCTGCACTGATTGTGTGAATGAGAGTGTGTTGAGACTATAAGCAGAGGAGAGCGTTGGCGCACATATAGGTGTTTGGGTGTATGTGCGTGTCCCGTCTGTTGTGCAATGTCATTCTAAAAAAGCACACTATATACAGCAGCGTCAAGGCGGCAGGTTGTCAGGAGGTAAAGGGTATTTTTCTGTCATGACGCAGTAAAATCCAACCACCTTTGCAGCCTTAAATGTGTCATAAAAGGCAAGAATTAAACTTTTAGGAGTGCTGGTTTACCACAAATGATGATACAATAAACTATTTCTTATCTAATACTTTTCACACATAAGCAAAGCAGGTCACATGCACATCTTTACATGGTTGCAAAAAGAAATGATTCAAGAAAAGCATTGAATTTAATGATATTAACACGTCTCATCAAGTCCAATTCGAGCTAAATCAAAATGTGAAGTTTTCATCCAAAGTTGCGAATTTATAACTTGCGCGTAAAATTGGAATATCGCAAAAAACATTGCACATTCTATCTTATGTAAAATAACAAAAATAGTCACTTCCTGGGAAACTGGCGCAAAATATTGGAAGTTCATGCAATCGGGGCTTTTTTACCCTTCATTATAAATGACTTGCATTTCAGAGCGCGTAAACGAAAAATAATAAATGCTGTCATGTTATCTTGCGTTCAGATATGGCGGTTAGGAACAAAATCATCCCAGACACTTCTGGGAGGTCATTCTACCAAATCATTCTGATGACAGACTTTTTGTTGCGTATTGAGGAATTTAATTAGGAATTTCCATCACAGTTTCTACGCATGTCTTCTGATTGGATAAAAATGTATCCACCTCAATTGTGTGCATACGTTTTTTAGAGTTGATGTGCATCTTAGCAGTATGCAGTCATGGGACAAGACTATTACCTGTCAAAGATGGCTCCCACCCCAGCACTGTGAGCGCTGTTCCTGTGCACGTGGAGGCCGGTGGCCAGCAGAATGCCATCCTTCACCGTGATGGAGCGATGAGAGAATGAAGCGATCAACAGCTCATTCCAGCCTGACAGAAGAATAAAAATTGAGTTTATATTAACAGTGTTTGCTAAGGGAAATTAAAAGGTTTTCAGAAACACAAATATTTACCAGCGCGCAGCAGGATGACCTGGTCATCCAGAGACAGTTCACTGAAATGAGGGATCCTTTTTGCCCACTCCACCAAAGTGAACAGCTGTTTATCAGCAGCCTGGCAGATATTTGTAACTGGGTCATTTGGCTGAGGAGAGGGAAAAATAAAGCATTATTGGCAAGTAGCCAACAGAGGGAATGAAACACAAACAGTAACATCACACTACCGTATTTTCCCGCATATAACCCACAGACGCAGATAATCCGCACTCTCATATAGCCCACGGATTTTGGGGGTTTGTGTAAAAAAATCATTGGTATAACCCGCACCCATAGATTGAACTTCATGGGTTCAATGTTTAAGTTCACATTTCAAATCTTGCTCGCATAACGTCAACGATCCATAACTGTTCAGGCTCGTGCACAGTGCTTGTGCGCATTGATCATCGGATGAGATGAGAAGAGCCCGCCCTCATGGCAACACAGCCAGTCACGTCTTCTAGCATGATTGACAGGTAAGACAGCCTATCAGCGCCAGCTGTCAGAGAGATAGTACAGTGATCCCTCGTTTATCGTGGTTAATGTGGATGGGAACCCCCCGAGGTGAAAAACCGTGAAGTAGGATCAGCCAATCAGGTCACAGGATACATCCTCTCGTACTCTCATTGGTCGATCTCACGCCGGGAACCAATCACGTGTCTTGTCGTGCCGTGGGCGTGTACAAAGCCTCTGAGAGAGTTACAAACGGGAAACCGTTTCTCTCGTAAAATATATTGAAATATTATTACGTGTAAAAAATGTGTGATATAGAACGCACCCTTATATAACCCGCACCTCCCTTGCGGGGTTTGTAAAATCTGGTAAAACCCGTGGGTTATATGTGGGAAAATACGGTAATCTTTTTGGGGTTTGTAAAATCTGGTAAAACCCGTGGGTTATATGTGGGAAAATACGGTAATCTTTTTGGGGTTTGTAAAATCTGGTATAACTCGCGGGTCATATGCGGGAAAATACGGTAGTAATACGGTTTTGTTGTTATATAGCAGTTGGAATCTGCATTTGAAAAAGGCCCTTTTACAAGGTTTTGATTTTGTTTTCGGGGTCTACTAGGATAGGTTTGCTTGAATATTCAAAAAACACATTCGCTTTCCTGTATTTTACCTGCTTGCAGCACCTCTCTTCCCAGTCTGTCTGTAACACTCTGGGCTGCGCTTTGAAAGCCTAAGTACTTCGATCAACTTTGCTCACAATGCTTTTGAGAAAAGCAAGCCCGTTTAATTCCTGTCTCAAGTAAAAATGTCAAAAGCTTCATCAAAACGGAAAGCTCTAATATGAACGGCTGGCTTTGTGCAACATCCTGCGTTTAATTGAATCAGTCCACCAGCTTACTGTCACTGGGCTGCTGCAATTAGAGCCCAATTACCTTAAAGGTCTGGATCACGTAACAGATAATCCTGGCACTAAAGATCTTAAGTCCTCTTCACCATGCAGATCTGTTACTTACAGAGCTTCCACCTGAGCTGCCATCAGCATGGAGCTCAGTCTTCTGCTCCACAGCCATTTCTGCTTCCAGAATCTTCTCCACTGGCATCTCTTCATTCGCAGCACTGGTGGACTCCACCTCTCCTTCCCGCTCCTTGTTCCTCTGACGCTCTTCTTGAACGGCTGCATCGCACACAGGGAAATGAAGAAAAGGAACCAGACGAGGAAACGGAGATGAAGGATAGAGCAGAGGACAGCGTGAGAGATTAACATGATGGGAAAAGGAAAATGAAAAGAGAGAAGGGGTAGTGAATAGGGAAAGTGGTAAAGATGAAAACAGATGTAGAGACACAGAGATATACAGATACATGTAGTTCCTGGTTAGTTTTCAACATTCATTCACACACTGAAGTTCTCCAGCAACAGTCCTTCTTTAATGACCCAGTAAAAGTTACAAAGGTGCCTTATTGTACAAATTCAAAACAACATTCTCACATGACTACTATTTTTTGCTGCATCATGTCATTTAAAGGGGTCATATCATGTGGAATCAAGTTTCCTGTGACCTACTGATAACAGTTTAACATACTATGAAAACATACAGTAAATTTAGAGCTGAAAAGCTGAGTGCTCAAAAAGCATTTATTGAGACTAATCTGCAAAACGACTAGGCTTATAAAAGCAAAATAAACTAGTAACTGAAACATCCCAAGGGAAGAAACAAGGGGCTGAATCTGAGGATTTTTTTAACAAGTTCCCTGATAGTTTCAGACTTTACTTGAAAACAACAACAAAAATCACTTCAAGAAAATATTTTCATATTTACAAGTGGTTCTCAAGAAGAAAAAAAGATCAGATGACCCCTTTAATGGCTGTGACTAATATCCTACCGGCAATTCTTCCACCATTCCCACATTCACACACATGACCAACCCTCCCTCCCTCCCTGCTTTCTCCTTACATCGTTGACGTTCATCTTGGACCACTACAGAAGGAGAGGGAGGAAGAGAGAGAACGAGAGGAAACAAAAGAGGGAGAGAGGGGGACAGGTGTTAGTGTTGACAACAGCCCTCCCCATCCCCCTCTCCTCTCCTCTCTGGTTTGTGGCATGGTGTATATGCCTTATGAAATCTACATGTCTCTGCTTTACCTACTCCTGTCTTTACTCTCTATATGTCAGGCTTAATTTTAGAAAGCCCTTCTTTCACTTTCCTTAGCGATAGACCAATATATTGCTTATAAAACAATTAATTATTATGTAGAAGTGAGTCAAATAAATATTTTACATTGCTACATAATATGTCAAAGACACATTGTCCATCAACCACCCTGCTCTCCTGACATTACCATCAGTTTGTTTCCACAGCAAAGACATATTTCAATGTCTTTCAATTGCATTAACTTCACATAAATAGAAACATGTAGTCAAAACAAATGTACAAACAAATGGCTATTAATGTATTTATACTGGGAGAAATTATAATTAATTTTAATGTATTTATACTGGGAGAAAACACTGGCATCAGACACTGAAAACCCCTTATTGGTGGATCAATTCATTGATACTAGTATGTGTATGTGTTAGGTGGAAGAGGGAGTTCTGGTTCTTACCCTCTCTCTTCATCCCCATGGCCAGGCACTTTTGGTAGCGGCAGTACTGGCAGCGGTTCCTCTGGCGTTTGTCCACCAGACAGTCCTTATTGTCTCTGCATGTGTAGCTCAGGTCCTTCCTCACAGTGCGCTTGAAAAAGCCCTTGCAGCCCTCACAGCTGTACACTCCATAGTGCTTGCCTGGAGAGAAGAGACATGAGTTCAGGTTAGTAAATTAGGAGGTTAACCGACAGATCAGTGACGCAAAATTCGATAATTTCACAGCATTGATGTTACATAAGCGTTACATAATGACAAGCTGTTTTTGTTCATTTATCATGAATCTATTTTGCTGTTTTTGCTTTGGACTCATCAAGTCACACATCAACTGAGCTGAAGTACCTTTTATTTGTAAAACATTTTATTAGCTGAACACATATACAATTGTGTTCTGTTTAATATACACTTTCTGTCACCGATCACTTTATTTATGTACACCCGTTCCAACTGCTTGTCAACTCAAGTATCTAATTAACGAACAACATGGAAGCAACTGCTTTTAGATATGTTGAAATCGTCAAGACAATCTGCTAAAGGTCAAACGGAGCATAAGAATGGGGAAGAAAAGATAATCTGCTAAGGGTCAAACTGAGTGTCAGAATGGGGAAGAACAGTGATTTTGCTGATCTACTGGAATTTTCACATACAATCATCTCTAGTGTTTACAGAGAATGATCTGAACAAGTGAAAATATCCAGTGAGCTTGAGTTGTGTGGGCAAAAATGACTTGATGCCAGAAGTTAGAGGAGAATGATCTGGTTCAAGCTGATAGAAAGGCAACAGTAACTCAAATAACCGCTTGAGTTACTGCAAATGAGCATCTCTGAACGCACAACATCAAAACTTGAAGCAGATGGGCTACAGCAGCAGACGCCCACACACCGAGTGTTACTCCCTTCAGCTAACAACAGGAAACTGAGGCTACAACTCAAACAGCCTCAACAAAACATTGCCAGATCTTGATTTATACTGCAATATTCACATGGTAGGGTCAGAATTTGGCATAAACAACAAGAAAGGTGGTGGTGGTGTAATGGTGTGAGGGATATTTTCTTGCCACATCTTGGCAATTGTACCAATTGAGAACCGATTAGACGCTGACCATTGTCCATCCCTTTATGACCACAGAGTACCATCTTCTGATGGATACTTCCGGCAGGATAACATGTCACAAAGCTGAAATCATCTCAAACTGGTGTCTTGAATATGACAGTGACTTTGCTCTACTCAAAAGTCATCAAATCCCAATCCAATAGAGCAACTTTGGGATGTGGTGGAACGGGAAATTCACATTGTGGATGTGCAGTCGACAAATCGGCAACAACTGTGTGATGCCATTATGTAAATATGGACCGAAATCTCAGAAGAATAAATTACATTTAATATTTAAAGAGCGAATAATGATATTTCACAATACATTGCATTTTTAAATGCATATAGCATTTTTTCCCATTACATTAACATGAAAAATAAATGTTTTGTGATTTAAACCGTGTCAATAATATACATTCTCATAACACATTGATGATACTGTACCATTTTTAGACTCACCCATCCAACAGCTATAAACAAGCTATAAGTATTTAAAATGAACAAGCCATAGGTTCAGTTTTAGATCAGACCAGTTAGGATTATTGTTTATGTGACGTAGAAGATTTACAGTGGCGTACCAGAGGAGCGATCCCCACAGATGGCACACAGACGTTTCTGTGAGACCATGGGTCCTGGGCTGTGGCTGGACAGCGGCTTTAAACCGAAGGGCGGTTTCACGTCATCAGAGCTGCTGACGGCATGCAGGCCCGACATGGACACAGTGGAGTTGATCTGAGAACGGCCATGAAAAAGATGAAGCGGCAGAACAAAAGAAATATTTTAGTTAGATAAAACGAACACTTCCTATTTATGTTAGTGATAAAAACAAAAAAATCAAAAATACTTGATAATTACTTATGGTCAGTAACATGCCCGATTAGCTCTTAACTGACATTTCTCCCCAAATCATTCAAACACCATTTCATCACAAATCAACAAGTAGAAGACGACCAATCATTAAGCACCTTATTTTGATGTCATTTGAACACAACCCCTCAAAAGACAGAATGTAGCCAAGAATCATTGAAATAGAGCTGCAATTTATGAGCAACAGTAAAGGGAAGAAGACATGTGCGTGAGAAGAGTGACTAGACAACTGAGAGAGGGTACAAGGTCTCACCTCTGTGTTTCTGGGAAACATGTTCATCTGTGAAGCAGAAATGCAGTGATGAGGAGGGGCGCAAAAAGGCTTGTGGAGCGAGGGAGGTGTTGCTAAATGACCAAATCTACTATACTATTTTGTTTTGTGAAAGCTAAAATTTAGACTACCAAAAATTGGGTTTAGAGCAACAGAAACCTACCTGGAAGACTTTGGAAATTAAGGTCAAAATACCATCCTCTGTTAAAGATTAACAGTGAAATACTCAAATAACGTCGGTAAATAAACTGGGATTTAGACCAAAAAAAAAAAATGCACAACCAAACCTTGACATTTTTCCAGGTCCAGCTACATATTTACATATTACATGTTCAAAAGTTTGGAGTTGATAAGGTGATTTAATGGTTTTGACAGAAGTCTCTAATGCTCACCACGGCTGCATTTACTGGATCAAAAATACAGTAAAAACAGTGAAATTACTAAATTTTTTTAAAAGGTTTTCTATTTTTAATACATTTTAAAATGTAATGTATTCCTATGATGCAAAGCTGAATTTTTCGTATCATTACTCCAGTCTTCAAAGTCACATGACCCTTCAGAAATCATTCTAATAGTTTTCTTGAGCAGAAAATCAGCATTTCTCATTATTATCAGTGCTGAAAACAGTTGTGCTGCTTAAATTTTTTGCTTGCATTGAACCTGCTTAAAGTTTTCAAGATAATTTGATGAATAGAAAGTTTTTTTTAATTATTTATTTTAAAAAAGACATATTTTGTAACGTTATAAATGTTTTACTGTCCCTTTTGATCAATTTAATGCATACTTGCTGAATAAAAATTACTTCTTTTTTTTTTATCTTACTGACCCCAGACTTTTAAACTGTAGTGTACATTAAGATGATGATGATAACTATGATATTAAAGCAAATTTAACACAAGTGCAGCTTTTGTCCTAAATCTGCATTAGAGCAGACTAACGGACAACACCGTTTTCAACTAAAAACCTTAAACTTTATCCGTTTTGGCCGTTTCTTTACACGACAACAATGTTTTGGAGGCCTGAAAAATCTAACTTTTAAAGGCGGGTTTCAAACTGCAAGTTTTGAAAATAATACTCTTATTGTCTCGGAGTAAACTACAACAATGTGAATTTGGAAAAATGGTGAAGTCAGCATTATGTGTTCAGTCTACAGGCATGTAGTGTTTCTTTACAATGTGGCATCACCAACTACTGGCCTGGCAGCAGAATACAGAGTTTTTAGTTGGGTTATTTAGTTGCGCAAAACTTGCATAAAATGCAATGGAAAAAAGTTTCTGGTTTTAGTACATCATTGTCGTGTAAACGTGCCCTCAGAAACCCCACAGGCTGAGAGTGCACAGCTGGGGTTGACAACATGAAAGTGCTCACCTGCGGGCTGCTGATGGGGCCGTATCCTACCGAGGGAGTTCCAGGAAGGCAAGGAGAACCCAGAGAGGAGCTGATGACTGAGAAGGGAGAGCCCATGCTGCTGATGGGACTGTTCACGGCCGAAGTGATGGGTGGCAGAGAAGTCATGGAGGCGGCTGAAGGGGCCAATGGGGGCGAACGCTGACCTGATGGTGGCGAGGAAACGGATGAGCTGTCTGGACTACGAGAATCTGTGAGGAGAGAGGTAGTTTGCAGATCAAACAATTACGTTTGGTGTGGCCAATCTTTTCAAAGCGATTTCAGCTCTCCTAATTAAGTTAGCACATTGTCAAGCTCGCTTTCATGTGATGCAATTAGATTCAAATAGCTAAATGTCAATTATCTAAATAATAGATAATTAATAGCCTTGACCAGACTAAAAATGTGTCAAAAGTATTCATTGATCTTGGATACATGCAAACAAACTGGGATGCACTTTATTTAAAGGTGACAGGGTATTTATACATTTAAATAATATGTAACATCAATTAACAATATGTACTTACTATAGAGTTAGGATTTGGGTCAAGGTTTGATTTAGGGTTAGTTGTAATTACACATTTATTACTGCTTTAGATATAGGTATATGGAATGTGTAACAGACAATACAATAAAGTGGATTCATAAACTGAATAATAAAACATACAAACATGACAATCATGAAACGCTGGCAAATCACTGTATGCATTTTGAAGGACTATTCGTCTTTTCGTCTCAATCGACTGATTATATAAATATACAATGTCATTCATATTCTCACTTGAGCAGAGTAATTACAATCTACGTTTACAGCTCTAAGTGTAAATTTCACTGTACAAACGTGGAGTCACACGTGAAAATAAAATGAAAATAGTCTCACCTCTGCTGTCGCCCATGATGCGCAGCCGAGCTCCGCTGTTTACACCGACTCACTTGCTCTGATGTCGGATGGCTGTTCAACTAGAGACCGCGGACTGAGGCCCGGGCCCCTGGATCCTTTACCAACTGATGTGATCCCTGCAGTTTATAAAACGCTGCGGGAATGACATTTAAGAACATTTAAACTACAAACACGAAAAATATAAATATTTACTATACCTCAAAGCGAATTATTTTATATTCCTGGGTAAGCAGAAGAGAAAACTATAATTCGTGAGAGTAGTCACGTGGCGTTTTAACCATATGAATTGTATAGAATAGATTCAATATATTTTACATCGTGTTAGTGTGATAAAACGGGATTAATCACGTGCAAGCGTGCAAAACCTAATTTCCAGTATCGGCTAGCTGATTAGCTTTAACTTAACAGAAAAACAGGCCAAATTACGCCTTAAAAAACAACAATAAATGTGTCGATAAATGCATTAATATTGTTGTAGTGCACGAAAGATGTTTCATTTACAAGTGTTGCGTGAAATAACACGCGCATTTTTATTTGCGTCCGGCTCATCGACTCAACTAGCATGTTAGCTAGTACGCTAATAACTCTACAGGCAATAAAATGACTGCAAACAATCAAACCGCGCATAGTGTTATTATAACAAGGTTATAACAACACATACCTGCCAATGAGTAACAGCAGCATTTAGCCGAGTTACGTAAATATGATGATTTCTATTTAAAAGGTATTAATTAGGGCCGCGACTCTCCGTTCCCATGTCTTCTGTTTGATCCGCACAGTCGCCCCCTGATCTTCCTTTCCGAGGAGGAAACTGAAGCTGTTTACGTCTGAGCGCGGAAACGGACGCCATTTTGGCTCGTGCGGAGAATCGATTGAGCCAAAATGTCTAATTTCAAAACTAGTTTATTCCTTCATTCAAAGTACATTATATAACTGTTTCAGAGTGATTCTTCAAATGTGTGTCACATTAACATATTTATATAATTCCAAAACAATTATATAAAGTGCTGTATTGTTAGACTATGTTATTTACATTAGTCTATTTTTCTAAATTAAACATATATTGTTTAAATGATTTTTCATGAGAGCGGCTTTCTTTATAAACAAACAGGGACATTTGAAACAAAAATAAAGTGGTATTTTGGCATTAATATCAATAAATCTATACAGTAGTTGTAGATTTCATATACTAGAAAAGAAAAAAATTCCAGCTGTGCACCAAGTTTTACTGTAATAAATATTGTGTGCAAAATAACTTGGAATGTTTTGTTTAGAGAAATTAATACTTTTATTCAGCGAGGAGGCACTGAATTGATCAAAATGACAGTAAATAAATGTATATTACAAAATGCTGCTGTTTTGAACTTTATATACACCATAGAATCCTGAAAAATATAACATTACACAAAAATAGAGATTAACATATTCTGAAAAATCATGTGACAGATGCTGAAGACTGGAGTTATGATGTTTTCTATTTTAATATATTTTTAAAAGTAGTTTAAAGTGTAGCAATATTTCACACTATTATTGTTTTACTTTATTTTTCATTAAATAATTGCACTTGATGAGCATAAAAGACATTTTAAAACCATGAATAAATCTTACCAACCCCACATATTTTAAGTGGTGGCGTATATATGCAAACTACTAAGTCTTCAAATGATGTTCAAACATCATAGCATGTTTTTATAAACACTCACTTCTGGTTTGTACCTCACACTTACTCATGTCTTCATTTTTCTCAAAACGAATATACTATGTTTTCCAAAGTGGTCTATAAATATTTGAGCACTATCTTATCATTGATGTTTGCCAAGATAGCTAATAACTAATGCCTGATATTACAGGTACATATTACAGATATTACATTACTTGTACAGGTCAAACTGTCATTCTGGAATGCAGAATAGTAGGATCCAGGAGAAGAAAGTTTTACATTCTTACAGCAGCAGTAAAAATAAAAGACAAAAACTTCAGGTTTATCTAAAGTCATTTTCACTTATTAGTATGGTTGAATTGGATCTCTGAAGGAAAGACATGAGTTAATAAAGAGAGATTAAACACGTAAAGGATATTTGTATATAATGTTTTTGTGCAAGTATGAAGAATAAGTGCATTCTCAAATTTAGTCTAGAACTGCAATACCCATAATGTGTTCTCAACACCTCTGCACTTATAATTTCTCTCAACATCAATAAACGAGAAAACAAAGTAACTCAGGTAAATTTAATGTGTTACTCCCAACAAAACACATTTCAGTCAATATCATAGACCCAATCAATAACGCCTGGATCATCTTTATTGAGTTTAAACATGCAAGATATACAGAACTTAACATACAAATGAGTTGTGAGTATATTTGACAACGAAAGGCCACCAGGTCAAATACACTTGAAACCAAACATTACATTAGCATCATAAACTGTTAAGTAAGGAGTAACTACTTTATTTCCCCAATGTGCAAGTGACTCTGGACAAGCATTCAACATTTAAGTATTAAATATTTAATGATTTACTTGTCAGCACGATGTAAAGCAAATGTGACTGAAGCGTTTCAGCAAAAATACGACAAGATCACACAGCTGTTATTGTTACAGAACCATTTTTAACAGGAAGTCTGACTATTGTAGCTTTTCGTTTGCTTTAATATTTCAGCGAGTGGTATTCTGATATTTAAATGAAGTGTAGCCTATCAAACGCAAGATATTCCTTCATTTATTTATTGTCTGGCCATAAATAAGCAAAAGGGCGGAGTCGGCTGGGGTGTGTCAGGATGTGTTTAATAGGAACGGATAGCAGGGGGAATGGCAGCGCAGTCAGCGTTCAGAGAGTCGTCAATCACGGGTCTGTATTCCAGAGTAACCTGAAACACACGTTTGTTCATGTTAGCTCAAACCAATGGAGGTTTTCGTCCTTTATGCAGACTCAGAAGATTTAAAGTGCCCCTATTATGCTACTTTAAAGGTTGCTAGTTTTGTTTTACCACAGGTTTACATGCATCAAATGTCAAAAAACACCTTAATTTTCTTCATAATATACAAACCGACTGAAAACAGTTTGTTTGAAGATTCAGTCTCTCTAAATCCCTCCTTACCACAAGCCTTCTCTGGTCTGATTGGCCAGACAGGAAGTGATACTGGAATTGCTGACCACTTGTTACAGCAGTTCAGAACAGATTCGTTTTTAAAGAGACAGTAACTTATTTTTTTGTGCACTTTGAGCTTTAAAACTGTAGAGATTTAACATTGACAAACTATATTACACACTGCATGAAAGGTAATATTTGAAAACAGCACAACAGGGGTACTTTAAAATTGTACAATAGAAGAGAAACCATTATACATTTACCTTTCCTGTCTTGGGATCCACATAGGACAGTGTGTGTTTCCTCCAGTGCTGTTCAAAGGGCTTCTTCACTTGTCCCTGCAGAGGTTTGGAATAGTCATACTCATCCATCCGGTCCTGTAATAAAAACAGGGAAACACTGAATCATTAAAAACACAAACATGACAGTTGTGCCTTAAAGGGATAGTTCACCTGAAAATAAAAATTCTAACATATAATGTTTGGGTGAGCGATCCTTTTAACAACTCCGAATAAGAAGTTATATTACGATCATATTACAAATAACCGAAATCATGGAAAGTCCATGTCAATGCAATATATACTAGTCTATGCAATTATATGGCAGATTAGATGGCCAAGTTAGACAAAAAAAGTACAGAGTAGAACAATCAGAAAGTTTTATTATGGCAAAATATTTTTGTCCTTAGACAAGCATGCTAGTTTGAGAAAGTTAACCTTAAAGTCCTCGCGGGCGTGAGCGCCCCTGCTCTCTTTACGGGCCTCAGCAGAGACGATGGTCTGCACTCCGTTCAGCATCAGATTCTGCAGCTCCAGAGTTTCCACCAGATCGGTGTTCCACACAATGCCTGAAGACAGAAAAGACAACACAACCTTATTAGTAATTAATATGATCAAATAAACAGCAAATAGTTTTTAGTTTGGGGTCAATTTGTAAATGTCTCAAAAAACATTTCTTATTATTATCAATGTTGAAAACTGCTAAATATTTTGGTGGAAACTGTGATACTTTGAATAGAAAGTTCAAAGAACAGCGTTTATTTAAAATGATCTTTTATAACATTATAAATAACATTTAATATAATAATTATTATATTTGTGTTTTCTGGTGGCACTGAATTTCTAATTTAAATTTCTCTTTTCTGACCTCTGTCAAACGTCTTGATGTCATCCATTGACTTGTAAATGGAGTCCATCTTGTCACAACCCTCCTTCAGGACGTCTCCTGTGCGGAACACGGCAGCGTGATTCTGCATGGTCTGAGAAAGAAAAACAGAAATTAAATGATTTTAAAATTAGTACCTTATGGAGATGATCTGAAATCATAAAATGAGGTTTATATTTTGTCTAAACAGTCAAATTCCTAATTGATCAGTCTATAAATATAATGTCTCTTTCAGGATCTAAAGAACTCCAGTGAGGTGACGTGCCTTCTGCATGTTGAGCCTGATTTCTGAGGTTCTGGTACTGCCATTAGCAAAACGGATCTTGTCCAGATTGGCGACGGACACCTCTCCTGCATTGGGTTTCAGAGGAGAAAGCTTCTCTCCTGTGTGACAGGATAAAAATACACACAATTTTTAATAGCTGGTTTTAAGAGGATGGATGGATTTTGTCTAGTGCCAATTTGGAGAATTTCTGAGTGTTATGAGGTACCTGGAGTGTCTGTCTCAGCAATAGTCAGGGCACAAGCGCGTCCAAACACAACCAGATCCAGCAGTGAGTTGGCGCCCAGGCGGTTGGCACCATGCACTGACGCACAGCCGGCCTCACCACAGGCGTACAGGCCTGGCACCACCTTATCCTCTCCATCCTTATAAGTGATGACCTGCGAGGATTACAGAGAGGATATTAGCATTATGTTCTCATGAGTGTGGATTGCAAACAGTGACTGTAACGTGTGTTTAACTATTCAAATTTTATATTAATGATATATACCTTTATTGGTCCAACAATGGGGAAATGTCTCTGTTACAGATTATATAACATACAGTATATATTAAAAAAAAAATTTATAAAACAAAACAAGTAGTGATTACACTAAAAACACATTGCACATTTTCAAATTCTGTTATTGCACGTTTAAAATACTTTAAAGTGTGGGGTCACTAATATGTTAAATGTTTTTGCTCACAAAGGCTGCATTTATTTGATTTATTTTACTTGATTGTGAAACAGTCAAAACAATATTACTCCCATATGGAGCAAAACAATACAACCTCTGCATCGATTTTCATTCCTTCCCAAAACTTTTCTAATATTAATGCGGATCCTAAAGCTCTTTCCTAATCATAACCCTTCTTTATCCAGTTATACCAGATAGCTTTTCTCTTTTTTAATTTATCTAAGCTATCTCTCTCTCTCTCTCCTCCATCATCATGAGTGGACACGCCCCCTACTGCTGATTGGCTACAAGTGTGTTGCGCTGCTCAGTCCAATCCACTTTAAACAGCATTTCTCAGAAATTGCTTACTGCACCTTTAAGAGTTGGGAGTTTGTTGAAACTCCTAACCTAAGATGAGCAAGTCAAAGTGATGGTGAAAACTGGGCAGAATACCTGTCCCTTGTAGTTGGTGGGGATGCCGCCCATGTTGTAGTGGACGGTGGGTAACACTGGGATGGGCTCTTTTGTGACGTCCACTCCAGCAAAGATCATAGCGGTTTCAGAGATGCCGGGCAGACGAGCGGCCAGCTGCTGGGGTGGAAGGTGATGGAGCTGCAGGTGGACGTGGTCTTTATCTGGACCAACACCTCTGATGGGAACATGGTGGAAAATCTTTTTTTAGAAAGTTGTCAATCAATCAAATCATGTACTTTCTGTGCAATTGAAGTTAAAAACAAAACTAGTGATTAATTAAATAAGCAACGAGTAAAAAATGGTGACGCTGTTTTGGGCACAAAATAATATTATTATTACAGAAAAAATGAAGTATCTCCAGTACCTTCCCTCTCTGATTTCAATGGTCATGGACCGTGAGACCACGTCCCTAGAGGCCAGATCTTTGGCATTGGGCGCATAACGTTCCATGAACCTCTCGCCTTCACTATTGATTAAGATTCCTCCCTCTCCACGGCACCCCTCTGTGATCAGGCACCCGGCTCCATAGATGCCTAAGGGATCAGAGGTCATTTAAAACCAGCCTCTGCATATTTATAACATAAGTATCAACATAGATGAATGTAAACAGAAGAAACAGTATAATGATGCATGTTATATATATCTGCTAGATAACAGATAGACAAAACCAACGAGACTAAATAATGTAGTAAACTATACTGAGGTAGCGACTTCACAGCAAAGATTTGAGATGCATTATAACTATAAGTCAGTGAAAGTGCTTTAAAGGACTTTTCCAGGCTTATAAGAGAAGGAAGCTCACCTGTGGGGTGGAACTGAACAAATTCAAGATCCTGGCAGGGCAGACCCGCACGCGTCACCATGGCGTTACCGTCTCCTGTGCTGGTGTGGGCTGATGTACAGCTGAAGTATGTGCGGCCATAACCACTGCAGGGAAAACAAAATCAATATCTTTAATTGTATGTTGTAAAAACACATGCTATATTAATAATATGTACAACCTCGCTGTACCAGCAAACTTTACCAAAAAGAATTATATGTGATTTCATATAAGTATTACAAATAGCTATTTTTGTCATACAAAATATACATTCAGATCTTTTATTAGTAATTTTATTTAAAATATATATTTTTAAACTTTTTTCTGTTACACCTTTGACTAATAGTGTTGTTGTTGTTTTGTTAGTTTTCATTTATGGAAATAAAGCTAAACTAAAATATAATATGAATATTAGATTACTAAAATACATAAAATTATTAGCCAAAATGAACACTGAAATTTTTTAAATAAAAGCTATATTAATAATATGTACAACCACTGTTCCAGCAAACTTTACCAAAAATAATTGTGATTTCATATTAGTATTACAAATAACTTACAAAAAAAAAACATTATAGTTTTTGTCATACAAAATATACATTCAGATCTTTCATTAATTTTATTAATAATTTTATTTAAAAAATATGTTTTTCCTTTTTCCTGTTACAACTTTAACAGGAAACTAGTGTTGTTGTTGACTTTTAAAAACGTTTTGTTAGTTTTCATTTATTGAAATAAAATATATGAATAAGTTTACTAAAATACATAAATGTATTGGCTAAAATGAAAACTGAAAATGTAAGAATAAACGCTATATTTATTATATAATCAATCAATAATATAATACTAAAATGACACTGAATGCTTGAGACAGAACATCTTTTTTCTTACCCAGTGGCAATGACTGTGTTCTTGGATCTGAAACGGTGGATGGATCCGTCCTCCATGCACAGTGCAATGACTCCCTTACACTCCCCCTCCTCCATCAGCAGATCCAGGGCAAAATACTCCACGAAGTAACTCGTATCATACCTCAGAGACTAGACACCAACAGAGACAATGAGATAGGGATCAACAGCCGTTCCAGTTCAAGCTGACTTTCAGAATCTCCCTCACCCGTCCATAGAGTGTGTGCAGAAGAGAGTGACCCGTCCGGTCTGCCACACAACAGCACCTGTGAGCCTGACCTCCTTTACCAAACTTCAAACTCTGACCTCCAAAGGCACGCTGATAGATCTTCCCGTCTTCAGTACGACTGAATGGCATACCAAAGTTCTCCAGCTGAAAAGACATAATATCATCTGATAAGTGCGGAGGAAATTGTAATCTGATACAAGTCATACTGTAAGAGTACAGGTCAAAAAACTCATTCTTCTTATCCAATTTCAAAGTGAAAAGTCAGGTGATCATCTCTCACCTCCACCACCGCAGCAGGGGCCTGCTCCGTCATGTAGTGAATGGCATCCTGGTCTCCCAGCCAATCAGATCCCTTCACTGTGTCATAAAAGTGCCAACGCCAGTCGTCGTCCTCCATGTTTCCTAATGCAGCATTAATCCCACCCTATTTTATAAATATTAAAAATAAGTACGTTTTAAATGTAAATAAATGACAAATTGTAAAAAGGTTGCAGGTTAAGATAGGCAGTGTATAATTCATAGTCTGACATATTCACAATATCGTATTAGAAAACACATATCAGTCTTTTGTTTTTCAGAGTGGTGTAAGAGTATCAAAGGTGCCGTTTCAAAGGTTACGCTGCTTTGTGAACTTTAGACGTCTTGAACTGAAAATCACGGCACAGCTATCAGAGATTCAAAAGAATTAATTCTCATTAAATCTCTTCTCGAGCGAAGATTTTATTCTGAAGCATTAGTCTTCATAGTATTCATATTATATCTTATTTCAATAAATGAAAACTAACAAAACATTTTTTAAAGTTAACAACAACAACACTAGTTTCCTGTTAAAGGTGTAACAGTAAAAAGTAAGAAAAAAATATTAATAAAATTAATGAAAGATCTGAATGTATATCTTATATGACAAACTGTTTTTTTTTTTTTGTTATTTGTAATACTTATATGAAATCACATTAAAAATTTTTTTTTAAGTTTGCTGGAACAGTGAGGATGTACATATTATTAATATAGCTTCTTTTTTTTTATTCAGTGTTCATTTTGGCTAATAATTCTATGTATTTTAGTAAATTAATTCATCTAATATACATATTATACAGTAATACCTCTAGATACGAGCATAATCCGTTCCAGGGCAGAGCTCGTAACTCGAATTGCTCGTATCTAGAAACATTTTTTCCTTTCCTAAATTACATATCAGTAAACCCTGACTTGTAACAACTAGAATACATCCAGAGGATCGATTGTTGTGCTGTTGCAGTAAATGAGAGGATATAAGAGGCAGATTGATTTGTCACTAATCGATAAACACAAGAGGAAATCTCCAAACCTGTGCGGCCACTGTGTGTGAGCGGGTGGGGAAAAGTTTGGTGACACAGGCGGTGTTGAAACCGGCCTCCGACAGACCGAAAGCCGCACGCAGCCCCGCGCCACCGGCTCCCACCACCACAGCGTCAAACTCATGGTCAACTACTGGATACTGAGTGGAGATCTGAGGGGGCAAACACCAAACACACATTACTCACACAAGACCACTCGCCTATGACATCTAGTTTTGTTTCTTTAATGTGACGACTGGAATTAATTTCAACAGAAACTTAACAGCCTGCAACGGTCACGCATTTAATTGTCAATGCCAGATCCTGCGTGAAAAATGAAAGCTACTGAAATCAAACAAGGAAGCGGCATAAACACTTACGCCATCTGAGACTTTTGCATCTCCCTTTTTTCCGTAGACGGAGAAATGCAGTTTGCGGTTGTTTGCCTGGCACACTGCGGGCAGCTGGTGGAACAACAAAAATCATTTTTAATAAACAAAATCATATCTATTTTTGTACATTTCAATGCTTTACCTTCATTTTTTCCACCTACATTATTTATTTTTACCTTTTCCCACTCTGTATGTATAATACAATTATTAATAAGTCATAAATAAAAATAAGGATTTCATTCTTCATCACTGCAACACCACCGATGGTGACAGAAATCAAATGTATGCGGACCTTTACTGGTGACGTAACGGATGTTATGATGACTTATTTTAACATAAATATAAGTTGAGCAGTTATACTGGAGACTGGTTGGGGATATATGCAAGGAGAATTATAAGATAAAAGCATTTGCTACGATTATGTACATTTATGAACAGACAAACATTGCTATAACACATCTACAAACTTTAACAAGTGTCAGTTATATCTGTAATAAACACAATCCACCATTCTCAATTCACCTTTCAAAGCGGTCTCTTTTATTTTCACATAAGAAATCATAATCATAAAACTCATACAGCAAAACACTTCACCAGTAACAATGACATGAGCATTCAATATCACATGGCTAATGCTAATGCTGCCAGCTTGACCTTCAATAGATCCCTGATTACAAAACATATACACATTACTTCTACGGAATTACATACTATATTCGGTTTAAAACCCTCAAGTGTTATTGCTAAAGGATAAGCTCTATAGATAAAACAGTATCACACAATGCGCACACACTCATGAAACACAGGCTGATACGTAACAGTGTTACTTAACACAGCAGATGATGGTTACAAAACCAACTCATGACGGACTACAATACATTTCAGCGTCAGTGTGAAGAAATTAAACTCTCGGCATTCAATAACCAAAGGCCATTGCAATAGAAAGTAAGTATACCCAGGTTCTGAGAGGACTTACAGCTTTAGTTGACACTATCTTTCTCCCGAGGACACGGGAGGCAGCGCACACTGCGGCCATGTTGCTCGAGTCTGTGTTTGTGTCTGGAGCTCCTGAAACGGCTCTGTGATGGCAAGTCCGACTCGCTTCAAAGAATCGGTTCTTTTGAACAGTTCAAAAGATTTGGTGAGTCGTGACGTACAGCACTGCACTCGATTAGGGATTATTATAATTTTTAAATAAACTATTTATTTACATTGCATTTGTAGGTCAGTTTATTGTAGCCCAGCTGATAAAAAAGTAGTGAAATATTTCGCACCATCAACCAAATCCTCGATTCACCAAATGAACTTTGAGTTCACCGATGATTCGAAGCTTGTTCTCCTTTCTCGTGCTCTTTTTTAACTAGGAAATTATTTACGACAATTCCGACGGCATTATTCAGTTATCAGTTCGGTCTGAGTGGTTTCATACCTTATTTTTCTCTACAAACTTTTCTCTGTTTGTAGATAAAATGTTTTAACATTTACAACTTTCAATCTTAAACGTGTTGTGATGTTGTATAATCATGCAGCTGATTAAAAAGATTCGGTTCAAATGAACCACGAATCGAACATCGCTAGCCAGTTTCACAGCTTCAGTCAGGACCGTACCAATAATGGTCCACGGTAGGGGGGGATTGCTGGTTAACGTCATGCAGATATTAAACACAAACATGTATTTAAGCTGGGTGGAGTTATTTACTGTAAATGTCACTGTATATAATATAGCACCTTCGCACTTTAAATAAGCAATAGTTTTGTCCAAGAGCATTGACGCAAGTGTTTGGTTTACCGAGTCATGGAAGGGACTATTTGAATCTATTTGGTCAACTTGAAGTGCTTTGGATACTTTCAAGGTAAAGTGGGCATGATGTAGGCTTGTATTGTGTTGCCAGCTTTATATTGTGCTTGTATGATTAATAGGAATTTTCCTTTGTTATATATAACTAGCCAAATTGCGTTTGCATGTCGTGGAAACAGGAAGTGTCATATTTCAAGTAGAAAAAGGTCTCGTGCTGCTCAAATTTCTAGGTATGAGTTAAATGGGAATGGTGCTTCATTTTCATGATGTTTGCATAAGAACAATAATGCATCATTATGCATAAAAATGGACATTTGGTTTACAGTATTTAGAGAAGCATTTCCCTTATTATCTCATTTTGGCCAAATGTTTAATATATAAATATGCATTTATTTTCCAGCTGCAGTCCACATGAACAACCTGAATGACCCTCAGGACTGGAATATAAGGCCAGAGAGGCAGGGTGATGGTGGTGACGGCAATAAGTGGAACTATGCCCTCCTGGTGCCCATGCTGGGGCTCGCTGCCTTTCGTAAGTACTTATCCACACTATTGCACTACTAATAAGTGGACTTTAAAAGAAAAAAATCTCCTGTGGATGTATTTCTAGGATGGATCTGGTCCAAGGAGTCTCAAAAGGAAATCGAGGAGGCCAAGGTCAAGTACGAAAATATCATAAAGACAATCCAGAAGGACCTGGATGTGAAGTACAGACAGACGCTCTCTGAAAACCGCAGAGAAACAGCTCAGCTCGAGCTGGATCTAGAGAAAGAAAAGCAGCGGGCACATGGCTATCGTCAAGCCCTGGCATCCCAGAGTCAGCAGCTCGAGGAGGAACGTCGAGGCATGAGGTTGGAACGAGAAGCTCAAGAAATCGAGAGATCTAGATTGCGTTACGGAGGACCTGGTGGCGCCCTCTTCCACGAGGCTTTGCAAAAGGAAAAGGAGCGAGAGTTGAGAGCTTCGCTGACTCTGAAGGAAGTGGAATACAGGCTGGTGGAAAGACAAAGGGCCTTCTGCAGTATTTTGGTGCCTCGGGCGAGGAGGGTGGAGATGGAGAAGGACCTTCTGGTTCGTACAGCCAAAGAGCCTCTTCTTGCACATCTGGAGATGGAGGAAGGTCTCAGGGATATTTTTCAGAACGATCGCAGTTGTGCCGAGTATCTGAACACAGATGAGCGCAGGAATGGGAGTCTCATGTGGCTGTATCTCAGATACTGGCGGCAGCAGGTCACTCTTCAAACACACCAGAGAGCTGAAGCTGCTATTCTCGGGATACAGACAAAACAGTGACAGTGGTAGAACAGAAATGAATCTATATCAAATAAAATGATGTATTTTAAATGACCTCATTGGCAATAAAGTTAATGAGATTCAATTTTGTGGTATTATTTTCTTTGTGGGAAGACCTATTTTGAGTCCAAACACCATATACACAGTCAAATTTAATATAAAATAGGTTTTTATGACTCATCATGTGGTCAGTTTGAATTAATATTTAACTAATACTTACAAAACTCATGCATATATTGTCCATTTGCCCTAAAGGTCACACTGAGGTCCTAAAGGTCACACACTCCATCTCAATGTGACCTTTCCTGGTGAGGGTGTAAACCCTTACATTTTACATTCCAATATTTTAATCTAAGAATACAAATTTAACATAGATGTAATTTGCTAAAAAAATTGCCCCTTAATTTAAAGAAACACAGACAAGTCTCTGACTTAAATGCATTGCAAACCACATCTTAAACTAAAAAAAGGAGAGTAAATCAGGTCAGCCACATTTCCAAAAAGGTGGGATTTTTAATAAGCTTTGCATTGACAGAACTGATTTAACCAGTGCTGAATAGATTGTTGAGGGAGAGTATCCAAGAAAAGACTAAATTATATCCCTCAGTCCCTTTTTTGATCTTTAAATTGAAGGTAAGTTAAGCTTACATCGCTATTTATATGAAAACCTAAAATAATGCAGGTGTAAGATTAAAAAAAAAGATGCATACCTATATGAGTTGGGTCATGTGGATATAAAGCAACCACACATACTTGTGTTGGAACATGTTGAAAGAATTTGCTTTCGATATTGTTTTTTTTTTTTCCTTTTTGAAACCAAGAAATAATCTTTGAGCTTGTGTTACTTTCTAACTGATTTGTTCTCTTTTGCAATGTTTTACCTGATCTGCCACTTGAACTGCCTTTGGATTGCTTTTCTCTATGCTAAATTAACTGAATAACTGATATGATATTTAATTTTACTTTTATGAATGAATCTCTCAAGTGCTTTAAGTATGATGTCAAAACAATTACTGCACGTCATTAAGATTTAATGTCATGTGGAGCTATATAAGTAGAACTGAATCAATAGCAACATCATATCAAATTCTGGTCTAGTGATATCAATTATGTTTTACAGTCAACAATAAATAAATACCCTGTTCAGAACCAGTATCTTCAATCAATGTAGCTTTAATTGCTTTACACAATCAAATAATCGATCTATCATCTGTCTTTATGCTCTGAATAAATGTGTGTATGTTTGGTATTGGTACATTTTCTTTGTTAAAAGAAAAGTAACTCGCCAAGCAGAGCATGCATTTCACTGGAAGTCTCATATTTCAACTATTAGCCTAAGGTCTTTCTAGTTATGAACTGAATGATAGAGTTACATCAGTTTCATTGCAAAAAAAGAAAGAACAAACAATAATGCATCATTACATATTTATAAAAAAATACTCACTTGTTTTTATGGTCATTGAATGTCAGGATTTACAGAACGCTTTGACTTTTTTATGTTACATTGATCATAAGTTTGATACAGAAGTATGTGTTTATTTTTCCAGCTGCAGTAAACATGATGAACAACCTGAATATAAGGCCAGAGAGGCAGAGCGATGGTGGAGACGGCAGTGGAACTATGCCCTCCTGCTGCCCATGCTGGGGATCGCTGCTTTTCGTAAGTACAACAAATTACCCTCAGGTGTGGATTACTAGCATGGACATTATGATTTACATTTACATTTATGCAATGATTACTCTATGATAATTGCTCTTTTTTTTCTTTGCTCTCTTAGGATGAATTTGGTCTAACGAGTTTCAAAAGAAAATGACTTCCCAGAGTCAGAAATTTGAAGAAGAACGTTCTTGCATTAAGTTGAAATGTGACGCTCTAAAATACAAAATATCTAGGTTTCACAAGGTCCTGAAAAAGGGAAAAGAGCAAGAGCAGGGGGCGTTAAATGCTCTGAATGTAGTAGAGAAAATGGTGATGCAAAGGCAACAGGCCTTTTGCAGTAATTTTGTGTATTCTTCATAGAGGTTGCAGTTGGACAAAGACCTATTGGCATATACAACCAAAGAGCCCCTTCTTGCACATCTGGAGATGGAGGAAGATCTCAGGGATATTTTTAAGAATGATCGCAATTGTGCCGAGTATCTGAACACAGATCTGAAGAAGAATGGGAGTC
This sequence comes from Rhodeus uyekii, assembly GCA_037043235.1. Lineage (NCBI taxonomy): Eukaryota > Metazoa > Chordata > Actinopteri > Cypriniformes > Acheilognathidae > Rhodeus > Rhodeus uyekii. The sequence continues at coordinate 1,142,560 of JAWRVZ010000037.1, read as the reverse complement.
TCATGTGGCTGTATCTCAGATTCTGGCGGCAGCAGGTCACTCTTCAAACACACCAGAGAGCTGAAGCTGCTTTACTCGACTCAGACAAAACAGTGACAGGACAGCAGAAATGAATTTATATCAATAAAATGATGTATTTTAAAAGCTATATTTGCCAATAAAGTGAATGAGATTGCATTTTTTTAATAGTCTTTTCTTAGTGAAAATTTATTTAAGTTAGCACATACTCAGAGTCTAAATACCATATACACAGTAAAATATATTTAAAAAAAATAATTGTTGTAAAATAAGTTGTTGGGAATATTAAACTAAAGTTTCAAAACTCATCCATCTGATTTAAATTCTGACATTGTGGACATGATGATGCCAGAAAAACAGCATTACAATTACATTAACATAATGATGCCAAAAAGAGAGCATCATTCATTGCAATATGTTTGTACAATATGTTGAGTAAAAGAAACACAAAACCACTTACTAAATGTAAAGCATTGCATTGTAAATCACATCTTTTGCTAAACAAAGTTGAGGCCAGCTGTATTTACAAAAAGATGGGAATTTAAATAAGCTTTGCATTTACAAAACCAGTTTATCCAGTTCTGAAACAAGGACTTAAGGGTGGGTTGGCATGAAAAGATTCATGAGGAATAACAGCATTGTCCCCTTCAGTTTATTCTGATACTCAAAGAGAAGGTAAGCTAAGTTTACAGACATAATTATACGAAGGGGAATTTAGCTGCGAGATAAAGAAAATATATATGCATACCAATATGATTTAGTTGATCTAAAACTACCACAAGGAACATGTCGCAAGACTTTGCTTTCAATAATTTTAGCCTCTTATTATAACTAAAATACAAAAGCATTCAGCTGATGTTAACTGATTTGTTTTCCTTTGGATTTTGTGACCTGATTTGCCACTTGAGCTGCTTTTGCATCACTTTCTGTGCTAAAATAATGTTACTACTTCATTAAGATCTGATATTTACTACTGATTTTACAAGTTTGACCAATTAATCTCATGATTAAGTGGATGATATCAAAACAATTATTATATGTCAATATGATTTAGTATGTGGAACTATATGAGCAGAATTGAGTTACTGGCAAGAGGATTCAATTCTGGTCTATTGAAAAATGATGTTTAACAGTTAATAAATACTCTGTTCAGTATTTGATTTGTCTATTAATGTAACTTTTACTGCTTTAATTGCTTAATCTACATGTAAATCTACAAATGACATATTGTTATTTAATTAAACTGTTTATACTCAGAATTATTAAAGAAATATCTATCTGTCTGTCTGTCTGTCTCTATGTGCTTTGAATACTTGCAAGCTAATATTTAATGTAGTATTCTATTGCCAAACATGTATTGTGCTTGCATGAGTAACTAGAAATTTGCTTTGTTAAGTGAAAACTAGCAGAGCCAAGTATGCATATCTCAGGAAGTCTCATATTTGAAATAACAAGGTCTCATACTACTTATGTTTCTATTTAGGAACTGAATGAAAAGGCTACATTAGTTTCTTTGCATAAAACCAATGCTGCATCATTATGAAAAAAACAAAAAAACTTGTTTTTATGGTCATTGGATGTCAGAGTTTACAGTAGCCTTTGATTTTCTTATGTCATATTGTCCGCAGATTCTATATACAGTATAAGTATGTATTTATTTTCCAGCTGCAGTCCACATGAACAACATGAATGACCCTCAGGACTGGAATATAAGGCCAGAGAGGCAGGGTGATGGTGGTGACGGCAATAAGTGGAACTATGCCCTCCTGGTGCCCATGCTGGGGCTTGCTGCCTTTCGTAAGTACTTATCCACACTATTGCCCTTTACTCTCATGTATGTTTTTGATTAATTGGACATGTTATTTTTCTTTGCTCTCTCAGGATGGATTTGGTCCAAGCAGTTTCAAAAAGAAATCGAGGATGTCAAGGTGAAGATGCAGAAGGACCTGGACCTTGAACGGAAAGCCCTGGCTTCAAAGACTTACAAACTCATCAAAGAACATGATGCCACTAAGTTGGAATGTAAAGGTCTAAAAGATCAAATATCTAGGTTTCATGAGGCCCTGAAAAAGGGAAAAGAGCAAGAGCAGGGTGTTTTAAAGGCTCTCAAAATAGTAGAAGACAAGCTGGCAGAAAGACAGGATGTCTTTTGCAGTAATTTTGTTAATTATTCAAGGAGGGAGAAGATGGAGAATCGGCTATTGGCATATACAGCCAAAGAGCCCCTTCTTGCACGTCTTGAGATGAAGGAAGATCTAAGGGATATTTTTAAGAATGATCGCAGTTGTGCCGAGTATCTGAACACAAATCTGGAAAAGAATGGATGTCTCATGTGGCTGTATCTCAGATTCTGGCGGCAGCAGGTCACTCTTCAAACACACCAGAGAGCTGAAGCTGCTTTACTCGACACACCAACAAAAAAGTAACATTGTTAGAACAGAATGAATCTGTCAATAAAATTATGTATTTTAAAAGATGTCATTGCCAATACAATTTAATGAGATTTCAATTGCACGTGTACAGTTTGTGCATAATGTGATTGTAAATACCATACAGTAAATGTACCTATTTATTTTTTTTGATAGTTTTTTAGGAGTCATTAGGTGCAAGTGGTTAGTTTTTATAAATGTGTAGCGATAATACACAAGAACAAACCTCCATACATCATTCATCTGACCTAAATTCTGACACTGTTTTGACACAGTGTTTGACACTGTGTTGATGCAAGAAATTCAGAATTAGCCAATATCATTGACGTCTTCCTGCATAGTATTAATGGAAATCCTTAAATTAATATGTTAATCACAGATTTCATTAGCTAAAAAATGTGTCACGATTGAAAGAAACACAAGGTCCTGCTAAGACTTCACCTTCACAACACCTTCACAACACTTAACCTTGTTGGAGGTACTGAACCCCACCAGTTTCATATGCGCATTCACCGAACCCTTCTTAATTGGAAAAATGAAGTATGATTTTTTTCAAATTCAAAACATAATTTTACTGGTGCACAAAATGAACTGTGCATCAACATCACTGTGTTGAATAAAACCATTAAAGAACAAAGAACCAAGAACAAAACCATTAAAACATGATTGAATGATTAAAACAGCCAAATGATGGTCGGGGGGGGGGGGGGGGGGGGCGTGAGTCGTATCATATGAGTCGGGTGCGTCTTATCCTCCGCAGAACCCCTAAGACTGACTCACCGAACCGGATCAAACCCAGGTTAAGATCCACTGCTTTAGACATTGCACCTACATGTCAACTAACTCTTGTTCTTTATAAAGTGTCTTTATGTAACAGGCGATGTCTGCATTTGGTATCTGAGTGACTGAGGGTCTGCCCATGTGTGTTTACTCATTTAGCCCAGCACCCAGAAAATACATATTTATTTGTTTTAAGATTTATTAATTTTCTCATATAGATGGACATTTACCACTTAATTCAAAATGTGAGTACAATAAATATTATGTATACATGCAGTAAGTGCAAAGGCTCAACTGGGAGCTCAACCAACTAATTGAAATTCAAAAGAATGATTTAATTAGAATCATTCAAATAATCAATCTATCATCTGTCTGTTTGCTTTGAATAAATTTGTATATGCTTTGAATGGTAATAGTAAATTTTCTTTTTTAAAGAAAAGTAACTCGCCAAGGTCGTTCTAGTTCTATGGTCTTTCTAGTTATGAATTGAATGATAGAGTTACATCAGTTTCATTGGAAAAAAAGAGAGAACAAACAATAATGCATCATTATATATTATTTAAAAAAATACTCACTTGTTTTTATGGTCATTGAATGTCAGGATTGACAGCACGCTTTGATTTTATATATATATATATATATATCATATTGATTGTAAGTTTGATACAGAAGTATGTGTTTATTTTTCCAGCTCCAGTAAACATGATGAACAACCTGAATATAAGGCCGGAGAGGCAGGGTGATGGTGATGGATATACAGTCAAAGAGCCCCTTCATGCACATCTGGAGATGGAGAAAGATCTCAAGGATATTTTTAAGAACAATTGCAGTTGTGCCGAGTATATGAATACAGACGAGCGCAGGAACGGGAGTCTCATGTGGCTGTATCTCAGATACTGGAGGCAGCAGGTCACTCTTCAAACACACCAGAGAGCTGAAGCTGCTATACTCGACTCAGTGACAGTGGCAGGACAGCAGAAATGAATGAGTGTGTTAAAAGACCTCATTGCTAATAAAGTTAATCATTAAAAATGGGTTTCAGTGATTTCTTTTAGGGAAGAGCCAATCTGAATTTGTACGTACAATACAGAAAGTGTAAATTCGGAGTAAAATACCTTATATTTGAATGTTTTGAATATTTAACAAAACTCATCCATACCTCATCTTATTTAAATCATCCCACTGTTGATATGACAGTACCGGAAAAGAGAAGCAGTTCATATCAATGTAAACTTTTGTGTAAAATTGCAGTGTAAAATTATGTTATTCGGAGAATACAATGTGGAAGTCACATTTAATTTACATTTATGCATTTAGCAGATGCTAAAAGCATTTTACAATAGAAAAAAAGCAGCAATTGCGCAAACAACGTTCAAAGTGTATATTATACAGTCAAAAAAGGTATAGATTTAAAATTCCAAGAAGAAAGTGCGCTTAAATTAAAATAATCAAAATCCCTTCAAGCAATGCATTGCAATTTGCAAAACATGTAACAACTAAAATCAGGTCAGTTCAGTCTCAAATGGGGGGTGGGAGTTTAAATAAGCTTTGCATTTGCTGAACCAGTTTAACCAATGCTAAGTAAATAGTCCAGCGTGGATAGCTATGAAAAGATTTGAGGAATAACAGCACTGTGTGTTTCAGTCTATTGTGACCTATAAAGGCAAGGTAAGATAATCTTACATATTCTATGAAGGACCTAAACTAATTTGTTTCAGATAAAAAACTATACATATGTATAACAATATGAGTTGCATTACAACATACCAGACCTATTAATGTGTAGAAACATGCTGTTGCTTGCAGTAAATGGTTTTTCTTCTTGAAACCAGTGAAAGAAAGTAATTTGAAGAAATCACAAGCAAGTTGAAACAAAAGCTTGTGTACTCTTTTTCAGTTCAGTCCAAATGAATGACCTGAACGCACGCGCTCAGAGGAATATCAGAGCCACTGGAAATGGCGGGGATGATGAACGTAGCTGGAACTGGCCTCTGCTGGTTTCAGTGTCTGGTTTTGTGTTGTACCGTAAGCATTGCATTCTGTGTTAACATGGTTTGACACAAAAAAATCATGTGCCTCTTGTGCTAATGCTGTGTGTAGAGTTTGTTTCTTGAATTGTTCTGCAACTATTCTGATCCACAACACAAAAGACACTTCTTCTTTTTTTACAGAATGGTTTATGCAAAGGAGAATGAGAAATGAAATGGATTGTTTGCGGAGAGGCATTGAAAAGGACAGAAGGGAGGACAAAGCCATGGTTGTGATTCATGAGATCCGTAGGTTGCTGCATGCTAGACAAGATATCATTTGCAGCAATACTGTGCCTTATTTTGCTCAACGAACCAGAGAGGAAGAGTTAATCAGCATGGCCTCCAGTGAACCTATAGCACGTCAACTCAATATAAAGGCTGATCTCATTAAGATATTCCAGCATCCTGCGCCCTGCTCAAGAGCCACAATAAACATGTGTGCTGAAGACTGGCAGAGAAAACTCAAGGGCTTACTTGAAAGTGAGCAAAAATAGAAAAGGAAATTTTTATTAAGGTATAATCAGGATATGTTTGACCCAGTGGCTCTAGAATTAGTATCTTTGACACTAAATTAGTTTTACTACTGTCTACATTTTAATATTGGGTTTATGATTTGCTCCCATGTCTGAATATGCAGTATAATATCTATTCAAATTTCTGTTGAGATTGAATGTTTTATGGAACTAAACTGCTCCTGAATTTAACCAATGAAAATGTGGTTTAAACTGTGGGAATACTGCAAACTTGTCATGTAAATCCACTGATGGAAGTTGAGGTTGAACCCAAGTGAAGTTTGAAGCAAGGAAGGAACAACTGTAAACAACACATGCAAGCAAACTAAAAGTCCATACTAACAAAACAAGAGTCTGTACTGACCGCATTTTTTATTATAACCAGGTAGTGTCATCTGTTTTTTTTGCCGTTGGCAAAAAAATAAAATAATATAGTAATAAATAAATAAATGCCTCTCTGTTCAGAATTGCCTGTGTAGTTTTCACTTCTTTAGTATAATTCCCCTAATTACCGAATTAAATCTATTAATTTTCTTGGCCGAGTGTTCTGTCAGAAGGGCGCAGGGCTTTGATGTAACCGTACAGTGACACGATTGGATGACTGCATTAAATGGGCGGGGTTTATCCGTTTGATGCCAATCGCCATCTAAGCTCACAGACAGTGTAATAATCTGTCGACCTACTGTACTTTGCTTTGCTAGGTAGATGTCATGATTTCAATATTCCGCCGATATAGATGCAACAATTCTCTCTGTATGCACATCTTTAATTCACGACATTTTAAGGTATGACTGTGAAACGATCTGTGATGCTTAAAGTATTCAGCAATGGTGACGCTTGATACTGACCTACATATTATATCTATCTATCTATCTATCTATCTATCTATCTATCTATCTATCTATCTATCTATCTATCTATCTATCTATCTATCTATCTATCTATCTATCTATCTATCTATCTATCTATCTATCTCCATCTGTCTGTCTGTCTATCTGTCTGTCTGTTATCTATCTATCTATCTATCTATCTATCTATCTATCTATCTATCTATCTATCTATCTATCTATCTATCTATCTATCTATCTATCGTTCTTTCTTTCTATCTATCTATCTATCTATCTATCTATCTATCTATCTATCTATCTATCTATCTATCTATCTATCTATCTATCTATCTATCTGTCTATCGTTCTTTCTATCTGTCTATCTATCTATCTATCTATCTATCTGTATCGTTCTTTCTATCTATCTATCTATCTATCTATCTATCTATCTATCTATCTATCTATCTATCTATCTATCTATCTATCTATCGTTCTTTCTATCTGTCTATCTATCTATCTATCTATCCATCTATCTATCTATCTATCTATCTATCTATCTATCTATCTATCTATCTATCTATCTATCTATCTATCTATCTATCTATCTATCTATCTATCGTTCTTTCTATCTGTCTATCTATCTATCTATCTATCTATCTATCGTTCTTTCTATCTATCTATCTATCTATCTATCTATCTATCTATCTATCTATCTATCTATCTATCTATCTGTCTTTCTGTCTGTCTATCTGTCTGTACAACTATACTTCTTTATTATTTATTTATTATCTATTATATTATGATATCTATTATTATTATGTATTATATATCTACAGAATAACACAACCAACACTGGAGATTTTGTTGCCCCAGAACCTGACGTCATCATTGTAGGGGCCGGTGTTTTGGGCTCCTCATTGTCGGCGGTTCTTGGGCGGGATGGCCGAAAGGTTACAGTGATCGAGAGGAATCTGAGAGAGCCGGACAGAATAGTGGGTGAACTGCTGCAGCCGGGTGGATATTGTGCTCTTAAAGAATTAGGCTTGGAAAGTACGTTTCTTTTTACTTGTATATTGCACTCTGAGCACTGGACACCAATTTTAATCGTAGTTATAATTCTGATAATCATATTTTTTAATAGGATCAGTAGAGGAGATGGATGCACACATTGTGAATGGTTATATCATCCATGACGTTGAAAGTAAGATGGTCGTGGAGATACCTTACTCACAAGATCAGACTCAATGTGGCCGAGCTTTCCACCATGGTCGCTTTATCATGGGTCTGCGTAGAGCTGCTCTGGCAGAGCCAAAGTAAGACCAACATATAACTTACATGTTTCAAATATTAAACATAATAGTATTTTTGACTACATATTTACCTGGTGTTTGTTGAGTGTGAGGTTCATTGAAGGCACAGTAACATATCTAGAAGAAGAAAATGACTGTGTCACAGGCATCCAGTACAAGGACAAACTTTCTGGAAAAATAAAGGTTAGTCAAGAACCCACGTTTAAAACATTTTGATAATATATCAAAAATATTATATGGTAAAGGGATAGGTCACCTAAAAATGAAAATTCTGTCATTAGTTACTCACCCTCATGTCGTTCAAACCCCTTAAAACCTTTGTTCATCTTCAGAACAGAACCACTTTGACAATTCAAATATTTCATATTAAGATCATAAAACTAATCCGTATGAATTGAGTTGTTTAGTCCAAAGAGACATGATTACTTTATATGATGAATAGATTGAATTTAGCAAAAACCAACGAGGTTCATTCTCGTGTTACGCAGCACGATTGAGCTTCAGCAAGAAAAGCAACATTTGGACTTGTAGCCTACCCTAACAAATCTCTTTTGAGCATTGCAAAGTTGTTAAATAGCAAAATAATTGCTGCATTTCAAGTATTTAAAATGTGTGAGTCAGTATTTAAGTTGAGCATCTGTTTGCAGAGATTACATGCCCCTCTAACGGTGGTTGCAGATGGATGTTTTTCAGAATTCAGGAAGCGTTTGGGATCGGAAAGGGTTCAGATCTGTTCCAACTTTGTAGGCTGCATCATGAAGGTGTGAGGAGCTCTGCTTCTTTTTACTATTTCATAACAAAATAAATAAATAGTTAAATAGTTGTTTCCGAAAGAAAACTCATGAAACATTTAATTGGTCTGTCTCCTCAGAACTCTCCTCAGTTCAAGCTCAACTATGCTGAACTAGTTCTGAGCTGCCATGGACCAGTTCTGATCTACCAGATCTCCTCCACTGACACACGCGTTCTGGTGGACATACGGGGACGTCTCCCCAAAAACCTGAGCCAATACATGATTGAGAAGATCCATCCTCAACTGCCAGGTCAGAGAACTAATATAACTGTCAATAAGAGCGTATTTAAAGGGATAGTTCAACAATGAAAATTGTGTCATGATTTACTCACCCTCAACTTGTTCCAAAACTGTTTATGTCTTCTGCTGAATACAGATGAAGATATTTTGAAGAATGTTGGTAACCAAACAGTTGATGGATCCCATTGACTTTCATAGTATTTTTCCCTATAAAGTACGATGGATGGGATCCATCAACTGTTTGGCTGCCGCCATTCTTCAAAATATCTTAGTTTGTGTTCAGCAGAAGACATATACATCATACAGGCCATACAGGTTTGGAACAACTTGAGGGTGAGTAAATCATGACACAATTTTCATTTTTAGGTGAACTATTCATATTTGTTTTAAAATTACCAAACAGTTCTTTCCTCAAATTAAGGTTTCAGCTCAGATACATGACCTGATCTAAAACCGCCATTGGATTGACATGGATTATATATACTTTTCTCTGCTTTGTTGTATCTGATAGATCACTTAAAGGGGCCTTTTTTGCTGGCTGTACAAAATAACCGTCTGAAATCCATGCCAGCAAGTTTTCTCCCGTCATCACTTATCAATAAACCCGGTAACTGCTCAATATAGATACAGCATATAGTATGCAGATCCAGCAGTGACAATTTCTCTTTATAGTCTTTATTATAGTACATCGATTTAATTACTTTATGTTTTAAGCAGGTAATTTGTCACCTATTACATCACATACTTATTAAGTGCAGACCGTTGCTACTGAATTATATTAAAATAGATCTGTCCTCTTGGCAGGAGTCTTGCTTCTTGGAGATGCTTATAATATGAGGCATCCTTTAACTGGCGGAGGGATGAGCGTAGCGCTCAATGATGTCACGATTTGGAGAAGTCTGCTTCAGAATATTCCAGATCTCAGTGACAACACGGCCTTGCTGCAGGTTAAAAACCTAGGGTCTTATTCAGATACACCAGAATTCAGATGCACGATTTGATCTAATGCACTGTAATATTATTCTACTCCATCCATAGGCTAAGAAGAAATTCCACTGGGAGCGGAAGGTGTCTCATTCATTTGCGGTGGATGTTCTAGCACAGGCGCTGCATGAGTTGTTTGCTTCAAAAGAGAGTAAGTATCTGCTTGTATACAGTTAATACAAGATCTTTTTTCCAACGATTAGATGGAAAATTTCAAATTTATGTTGCCACTAGAGGGAAGTCTTCTACCAGAAGCCAAGTGTTCATCTTCAAAGACTGGCCGCTTATGTAACTGACTGCTTGCTGATTATAATAATATAGATCGTCGAACCATTTGAATCATTGCAAATGATCATAACTTGTCTCCATTTGCAGATTCAATTTTCTATCTCAGAAGAGCCTGCTTGTGCTATTTTCAGTTGGGAGGGGCGTGCGTCTCCGGGCCTGTTGGACTGCTGTCTGTGTATGTACAGACTTCATTTCAGTCAAAGAAATAGATATAAATGTACATAATTAGTGTATGCATGCTATATCTAACATCTGTGTCAATCATCAGGCTGAAGCCCCGCCCCATGACACTGATTGGTCACTTCTTTGGCGTTGTATTGTATGCCGTCTACTTAAACTTCAAGGCAGAGGTAAGGCAGGACAGAGCAGGAGTGTTGCTGAGGAGCATGGGAATTCTTTATCGTGCATGTGCGATCATATTCCCTCATATCTTTTCTGAATTGAAATACCTCTTTTATAGATTATGTAGGCCTGTGCAGTGAGTGTGAACTGATTGATATTTTGTATGAAATCATGAGACAGAATAGTAGTTAATATAAAGTCTTTGAATACCCTTCACTAAAATGTCTATGCATTTCAGTTTTTATGCTGAATATATTTTATATATAGTTATATGTATTCATATGCTTTTTAGTTGAATCCACATGTACTTAAAACTGTTAAATAAAGTTTATTTTAATGTCGGTTTACGTGACAGATTATGGCTTTTGTGAGTCACAAATACAGATCGTTCTTCTTTACAAAATGCCATTACTACACATCGTCAAAATCAGGTCTTTTAGACTACAATGTTTTCGGAGAAACGGGTTTGGCTCCACTAAGCTCATATTCAGAGAAAACTGGGTGTGAAAATGCATATCCAATCAATCCAAATTTAATCAAAGAACCTTTGAAGCCATTTCAGTTCCACTGATGGCATATTTACAGTGTTTTGCCTTTGTTCAGTTTGAAACATTCTCTAAAATCAAAGGTGCAATCACATGGCTAAAATTTCAACTAAGTTTCACAAGGTTCATTGTTCATTATCAACAGTACAGTGAAGCATGAAGCGCAACTCAAACCAAGCAGCTTTCTGTTGGTCAGCATGGCAAATTCATGCAAGAAAACCCAATCATGAGCGAAATCTGCTGGGAACTCTACTATCTCAAACGAAACTCCCAATAGCCTGAATTCCTATTGGAATGACTGTATTTTGGCGTCAAATGTTTACAAAGCAACGACGAACGTGACCAAAAACGATATGTGCGTTATGTGCATTGGAAAATGTTTGCCGCTCGTGTGAAATTCTCAGTTCTGTGGATTCCTAATGAAACTGGATTTTAAGATCTGGTAGCATTCAAATTTTATGGCCAATAGTATAGCAATGCATAAAGAGGCCAGCATCAAACCAAATTTCTGTTGGTCAACTCTCCAAATTCAAAATACCATTGGGAACCTGATGCAAGATCTGCAATGGGACATTTTTCATGCTTATGTGAAATTCTGTTGTGTGAATTCTTATTGGAATTGGATTTTTCATGCAAAAAATAGTAGTAAGTAACAGTAAACGTGACCATAATTTATCACATGGCCACATTAGCAAAATTAAAAAGCACCATATTTCCCATACCATAAGGTGCACTGGATTATAAGGTGCACGGCTGATTTTTGAGAAAAAGCAAGTCTTTTAGGTGCGCCTTATAGTGCGGAAATACAGTATTGTCAAAAAATGCAAGGAGCATCGCTCACACTGCGATCATCTTTAAGCCAAGCAGCTTTTTTTCAACATGGCGAAGATCATTTGGAACTGCAATTTTTCAAGCTCATGAGAATTCTCAAACCAATTCCATTTCTGCCAAGCCACAGAAAATGTAAGCACGCCTTTACATTATACTTCTCTCTCCTTCATGCACACACATACACACACACACACACAAACAGCGTTATCACATAAACTTTATTGTGATTAATACATTGATACATAATCTATTAGGGATCTTAATGACATTTCTTTGCACTTCCACACAGCCATCAAATACTGGAAGACCAGAAATGTGCATGTGGCCCTAGAGGGGCGTCCGAGTCCTTCAGCTCTACGATCTTTCACAGCATGCAGAGAGCATCAGACCTTCACAGCGCTACGCCTGCTCCGACAGCAGACGCGCACAGTCGGGTCAAATGTGTGGGCATGTTTTCAGCTGGCTACAATGGGAAAACTAGCATCTCTTGGCCTCAACTTCAAGTCATAATACTGCTAAAAGAGCCATTTCCCTCTATCAACTTTCTGTTTTTCTGCAACTTGTGTATAAATGTGGCTCTGTTGCAGTAACAAGCGTTCTCATCGTTGCTGACAGCAGTTATTCATAATCCCCGGAGACTGGCTCTAGCTGCACCAGTCATGTCATCACCCACGAAAACCCAGGTCACCTTATATGCGGTTCCCAGGTTACCACTGACGAGAAGAGCCAGTCACGAGAGACCGGTTACCTGACGAAAACACCCCGGCAACATCTCCACGTTCACATTGGATTACGGTAGTGTTAATGTCGTGTGCATATAGAAATTTATTTATTGGAACAAATTTACAAGGAAAAATTTACAATTGTGATTATACTTCAAGGACAGCAACGCAAACCATATCACTGTCACACATAACAGCAATATGGGAAGTAGTTATGTACACAGTACACTATTAAAGGTATAAATATATAATTGCTATATGTATTTATATATGTATATATATATTCCTTCAGATGCGTCGCCCCCAGAAAGGCTTCCTAAAAAATTTACACGTTTCTCTCGCCGTTACTACAGCATTCCCAGACAGAACAAAGGACTTACAGGAAAGTATATTGATATGAAAAGGGCACCACACATTCATTTCAATGTTACACCACATTTTTACAGCAACACGGTACTGAATATTACGTTTAAGTAGTGGTGTTTGGTTATATAGAGCCTGTGTTAGTGCACAGGGGTAATAATAACAGGGGTTTTGAGCTAAGACATTAAAAGTGCTTGAAATAGATGTAATGCTACAGGTGATGAAGGTAGTAGGACTTAAACCCAATGTTTAATGAGTCCTGGGAAGGTCTGGGGCTACATTTCTTTTGGAAACATTCTGGAACAGCCATTAGCGCCCTTCCTTATCCTCAAGACTAGAGGACATCAGGCTGCAAATGGGTAAAAACGTCTTCATATGAAGCTTGCGTTGGGACACCAGCAAAGACCCTCCCATGCTTACCATTTTATAGACATTAAGTGCAACGTACACTGTACTTCTGCTCTGCCTCTATCAGGGCTTCTTAGGAGCCAAGTGGAGGGTGTACAATCAGTTATGGGGTCTAGTGATGTGGCCTCATAACCCCTTTATATATTGTACTGAATCTGTGAGGTGGGGGAGGGAATGGGGGGTGTTATTCAAAGGACCATATTTCAATATCCTGCACATAGAAGTCCTCTGTTTTCGAGAGCATTGGATTTCCAAAGGTCTTACACGAGTGAGTTCTGCCATGATAGAGGTCGCCATCCAACCAAAGGCCAAATTCACCCCTAAAAGGAGAAAATAAAAATTGAGATATCAAGTCACTGATTAATGACGTCTATGGAAACTTGTTCTCTTTACATACCCTCCACCACCAACAGCTAAGGAATCCGGATCTCCTTTGATGAAGAACATATTGTCACCAGTCCACTTGAAAACCTAGAAAAGTTCAAGTTGCTTAGCAATTTTAGATGGACAGGGCAGGAACAGACAATATACAAAGATACACACACAAATGAGCCAAAACATTATGCCTTTGTTCCTTCACCTGCTGCCAAAACAGCGACAACCTGGTGAGAAATGAACTCTACAAATCCCCCCCAAAGGTAACCTGTGGTATTTGGCACCAAGGTATTAAACAGTCCTGTAGGATGTGAGATGGCGATGAGATCTGGAGAATTTGGAGGTCAGAGCAACACCTTGAACTGTTCATCATGTTCCTCAAACCACTGAACAAATGTGTAGAGTGCATTATCCTGCTGAATGAGGCTACTTCCACCAGAGAACGCCATTGTCAAGGCGGCATGTACCTGGTCTGAAACGTTTAGATAGGTGGCATGCGTCAAATTTACGTCCACATAAATGGCCGGAACCAGGGTTTCCCCGCAAAACATTGCCCACAGCGTCACACTCCCTCCATAGGCTTGGAATGAACCCGGTTGCTGTCACTTCCCGTCCACAAAACGGGTCTCGAACCAGGTGACCTTCTTTTATTGCTCCAAGGTCCAATTCTAAAAATGTTTTGCTCATTGTAGGCATTTTTGATGGTGTACCGGGGTCATCACAGGAACTCTTGATTGGTCTACAGCTACACAGTATGATATGACATGTTCCACCCATAACATTATTAAAATTTTGTGTGGCTTGTGCTAGAGTAGACCTGTTGGCTTTGAGCAGACTGGATTGCCTTCGTTGCTCTTGTGCGTCGATGAGCCTTGGGCCTCCAAACTCCTGTCAGCAGTTACTGGCTTTTCCCCATCACTGCTGGTAAATTCTCACGACTGCTGACTGAGTGGAACCTACAAGCCTTCCCGTTTCAGAGATACTCAGGCCAAATTATTATGCAAGGTAACTGTGTCAGAGTCACAGTTGCTCAAATCTTTATTCCTGGCCATTTCCCCTGCATCCAACATGTTGATTATGAGAACTGATTGTTTGCTTACAATCTAATTTACCCCAGACCTTAATATGTGGCCTTATTAGCAGATGTAATATTCGCTTCCCCTGTGATGGACCATAATGTTTTGGCTCGTCAGTGTGCACACACAAACACTCAACACTTTAAATTAAATAGAAATACTATTTTATTTATTTTTAAATATTCTTATTTCTATTAAAAACTCTAATGTACATTAATAAACCAATACATAATCATTGACAACCTTCATCTTGGTTCTTCATGCATTCTTAATCCATTCATGCATGCTTACCTCCAAGTCTGGATTGAAGCTGAAAACAAAGGTCTCTCCAGTGCCATAGAAGCTGTCACTGACTTTAAACGGCTCTGACGCGAGGGCCCCAAACAGCTGCCAAAAATTGTTTGAAAATTTGATGAGCTACACAATATATAATATACAAAAAATATTATATAAAACCATACATTTCAGCTAAAACTTAAAAGCTCAAGCATACTTGTCCATCACTGTCCTTGATCACCATGAGAACCGGGGAGTCCTGGCTCTGCATGGTACGATACAAGCTCTTGATGCTCATGCCATGGTTGGCCGTGCTGAACGCCAAAGACCAGGGATAGCCAATCGTCCTGGCTGGGAGGTGCTTCGCCAGCTGAGGATTGGGGTAAAAGATCAGAAGAGAGTAAAGGAAAGCCCCCAAAAGATCAGGACAGTACCGAAAGGGCACTTGGGAAGCAACTTTAAAGTAGAGGTATACTAAAAGTTAGGGCCTCTGGGAGCCAATTATACAACTGAAAAGGCACAAGTAGACAGTGGAAATGTCATGGAAGTCCCATGAGATCTAGCCAACAAATGAAGGAGTGGTTCTTTACTCAATAGTGCGTCACAGTTTAATAAGATGAGGTCAATGTATAGATATGGACAAAGTGAACCAACTTACCTTCTCGATCTGATCAGGTTGCAGCAGGACACTGGGCTCATTCAGACTGGGCCTGAATGATTCAGGTTCTGGGTCACTCTTCACTATGTGTTTGGAGTTCACCTCTTCCTTGGTTGTGATCTGATGAAAAGAAAGAAAGGACTTCTAAACATGGTCCATCATTTACTTTCCCCAAAATTTCACAAACATCATCTTGCATTGAGAGCACAACGTATGTGGAAGGGTTAAGCTTTTAGATTTATGGTTCTCTGACTTTACACTTTAAAATAAAGTACTTTAGATTGACCTAACATTTTACAGCCATAGTGGTGGGTAGTATGAGGGAAAAAAACCCACTATATGTAACCGACATCATTCATATCAGATAATAATCTGAGCCATCTAAAATATGCTTTATAAACAGTACTCTCAAAATAAGAGAACGTCTGCAAAATTTTGAAATGGTATCATGTCCAGTCGCAGAGGGCATCATAAACAGCACAGCTCAATAAAGGAGAAAGTCGCACTACAGGAAGTGAGGAGTGAAGCTTTCAGCGACACATTTATGAGCCAAACGAATCAGGCTTTAAATCTGGTAATGTGTGCTTCTACATCAGTACAACCCAACTGATGTAGACAGAGAAAGATGGATGGATGATAGATGGATATCAGCGAGGTTTGGCTGGTAGGAGAATACTACGGAGGGTCTTACTTTGGGAAGGCTTGTCTCTCAGGTCAAGGAATGAAATGTATAACCGTAGTTAAGCACAGGAATAAAGGTTAGGAGGAAAACGGGGTAGTTCACCAACAGCGATGCAAACCAAGGCAAATATCCAAGGACCAGATGACAATTTACAATCCACAAACATCAGATTTGGAACTGATATTTGTTTTTCAGTATATTGAGAAAAATTTGTTCAGTAAAACCTCTATATAGAAATATTCTTGGATGTTTGCGCTTTTCATGTTAGCAGGGAATAAGGTTAGTGAGACCTCATCAACACACTTTCAGGAATGTTTTTTTCTCTTTAAAATCAACATGAAATGCCACGCAATCCATTTTATGACAATCATAAAAGTTTGACCACTTATTTAATGCTGGAAATTTCCTAGAAAGTCTACATTTCCTACAACATTTACCTTCCAACGCACTTCAGTAGTTCAAAGAAAAGTGAAATGTCTGTCTTCATTACCCTCATATTGTTCCAAACCCATTAAACTTTAGTTCATCTTCAGAACACAAATCATCAGGTTTAAATGCTAATAAAAGCCTAAATTAAATCTGTTCATCATATAAAGCAATCATGCCTCTTCAGAAGACTTTGATTAAACGGCTCGATTCATTTGGATTTTTTATACGATTTCTATGAACATTTTGACGATCTCGTTATGAAGATTTGGACAGCAGATGACCACATTCTTCATAAATAAAACGGCCACCATCAGTGATAAATTTTTCACACATCTTCATAGCTAACACACGCATCCGCTCTCAGATGCAGAAGTCTCCAAACTTATCCTTTCCAATCTCCCTTCTTGATCCTATCCCTACTCCCCACTCATCTCATTCAAGTAATTTCCTCTTCAGTTGTACACGTGCTCACTCATATCATCTCTTTGCACTGCTACCTTTCTCACAGCATTTCAGCAGGCTCAGGTAATCCCCCTGCTTAAGAAATCCACTCTAAATCCAGCACTTCTAGAAAATGACAGGCCTGTATCCCTTCTTCCATTCTTTGCAAGAAGGGAACTTCCACTTGAACGAGTCATTTTTCAACCAAGTCTCTATCTTTCTTGCACAGAACAACTTCCTGGACAACAACCAGTCTGGTTTCAAAAGTAGCTTCCAAATCCTCATTAGTCATCTTGCTGGATCATCTGCTGCTTTTGACACAGTTAACCACTAAATCTTCCTGTCAACCCTCAAGACAAAGGGCACTTCAGGAACCGCACTCCAGTGGCTTAAGTTTAACCTCTAAATTAGGTCCTTCAGGGTGTCGTGGAGAGGTGAGGCGAGGCGTCTAAGTCGCAACATCAAGCTACTGAGCTGCCTTAGGACTCAGTGCTTGGACTACTTCTCTTCTCCATCTACATGTCATCACTAGGATCGGTCATTCAGAATAAAAGTTTTTCCTATTGCTGCTATGCTGGTGATGCACAACTCTACCCCTCAATCCAACCAGAGGGTCTGACGGTAGCTGCTCGCCTCTAAGCCTGCTTAACAGACATCTCTTGCTAGATGAAGAACCCTTACCTTCAACTAAACCTTGCTAAGTTGCTTGTGGTCCCGGAACAACAAAACACTACAAACTTCTCAATTCAGCTTGGTTCGGAAAAAACTTTGGAGTTGTGATTGATGATCAGTTGAACGTCACAGACCACATTGTTAGAATTGCCTGCCGATTGTCATAAAACATTACGAGGATCAAATCTTGCTCCTTGTCCAAGCTCTTGTTCCATCCATCCAGATTAGACTATTGTAATTCTCTCTTGGCAGGCCTTCTAGCATCTACAGTCAAACCTCTGAATCTGATCCAGAATGCAGCAACAGGAATGGTTTTTAACAAGGTGGAAGAGAGCGCACGTCATACCTCCTCAAAAACTTGCACTAGTTGTCAATTTCCACTCACAAATTCAAGGCATTGAGGTTTGCCTAACTCAACCAGAGTTTTTTTATCCAGGTTTAAGAAACTGCTGAAGACGCATCTTTTTCTGCAACACTTGACCCATTAATACTAACATTTCTCTGATTGGCTGCATCATCACTCTGTCTCCTCTCCACCAATAAAGCTAGTTTGTGGTGAGCGTTCTGGCGCAATATGGCTGCCGTCGCATCATCCAGGTGGATGCTGCACTCTAGTGGCGGTTGAGGAGATTCACCCTTCCATGTAAAGCGACTTTGAGAGACTTTGATAAAGCGCTATATAAATGTAATGAATTATTATTAATTATTATTAATTAACACTTACCATTCAAAATCCATAAAAACCAAAGAAAACCTTGCTATGTGTACTGTGCTGTACTAACTGGGACAGGTCACAGCACTTGCATATTGTTGACCCATTGTTAGTTTGATTGCTTCTATTGCTCTCCTCACTTGCAAGTCACTGTGGATAAATGCTAAATGGTAAAGTGCAAATGGTTGAGTCGAAATACTTTCAATAGAGGGGCAGAAAGCGCTCAGATTTCATTTAAAAAAAATTGTGTTCTGAAGATGAACAAACGTCTTATGGATTTGGAACAACATGAGAGTGAGTAAATGACAATTTTAATTTTGGGGTTTAACATTAACACAGCCTTGGTGACATCAGGGGGAAAATGTGGAGAAAATTATGGTTATGAGCTAAAAATAGTAATTGATATGATATTTTTAAGTTATTACTACATTGATTAAACAGTGCAAAAAATTCTTTGGAAAAACTGACAAGTTAGACACGTAATCAGGAAAGTGTATTAATAAAGCAAACAAGATTTATTGCAATTTCATGTTGACTTTAACAGTGTGATGAATGCTGTCTGAAGAGCAAGTCAGAACAAGCACTGCATTCAAATGCAACGACTTTGTGTTTAGATACTTGATCAATCTCTTCTGGAAGGGGCTCTGGGGGACAGCATGTGACTAATTACTATGAAACTTTATTTACTGCTTCCTCATATTCAAGCCATCTAAAACCCATCCTGTCATCCAGATATCCAATCTCTGTACTACTGCAGAAATTCTATCAGCCTTTAAATATCATGTCATAAAACCAGCTATATCTCAACTCAGGGCCAGTTTTATTATTCCACACTCCACATAAAGACCAGTGCAATCTGCTGATCAAGAGGAACAAATTCTGCAATACAACCAATAGAATAGTTTTCGTTCACTCAATTTTTGAAAAATCAGATATTGGTAGATTCATACGTGACGATACCCTGACAGTATCCTAATAGCCAGTTCACGTTGAAGTTAATGTTCCTTGATTGGCAGACATGATGTGGCCTTTGTGATGGTTTGTGTGGAGTTGAGCATGTGGCACCTGAAGACGTTTGCAGAGCGAGCGCAGGTCCTCACTCTTTAGCGCATCTATCCGCCGGTAGTACTCACTCACAGAAACTACCTAATGCACAGACAGAATAGTGGTGTTGCATGAGAAACAGCCTGACACCAAAGAATTAGAATGTGAGGGAGCAGAAGTTACATGACACTTCTCTTCTGCTTAAAATAATCGGAAATGGAGGAAGGGACATGTTAGTAAGTTCAAGACATTTACTTTCTTTGTACAAGAAGTCCAAAATAAAAAACACTGCAATAATTAAAAACTAAATGACGGAGAAAAGCACTTTAATTCCCTCTTGACCCACATGTTTACACAGACAGCTGCAGTCAGGTCTCATGTGCCGTGAATCAGTTTAATCTAACAGGATTCACCTGACGAGATCAAACAGCACCGTCTCAAAGACGGATCACACGTCACCTAGAAGACATCTGCCATGTGCACAGACCAGCTGCTCAACAGTATGTCAAGCCGCAAAGCAACATAAAACAGTGTTCAAAGCTGAAATACAGAATTTTACACTATGACCAGGTGTAAGCAGACGTGTGGCTATGGGTTATGTATTTAAGAGTCATATTTGCTCACATCTGCAGAAATATAACAAAATTAAAAGGATAACACTTTACAATAAGGTTTCATTAGATATGAACAATACAGCATTTATTAATTCATATTTATTAAAGTCCCTGTGAACTGGAAGCTGCAACCAATTTTTTTTTCAATGTTGTGACATTTCTGATATAAACTAAATACTAAATGAGAAAAATAGAGAGTGGGGCTTGTGTTCCCCCCACTGGGACCTGATTGGGTCTAAAAAAAATAAGTAGGCGTTTCATTCAGAAATGGGAGGCAGATCTGAACGCAGTCAGATGTTGAGGATTACTCGACACCTGAAACACTGGCAGCAGTCTTGGTCAAGCAAGAAATTAGTATGACATATAACCAGTGTTGGGGGTATCATTATAAGAAATCAAGAGTAAGTGCAGAGGCATTGTGTGTAAACAATACATGTAGTAAAATGTGAGCATTTACTAAACTTGCACAAAAAAAGATTCCATATTCCTCAAAATGAATAAAATCAGTGAAATGCCCAAATCAGAATACTCTGCAAAACTCCAATAAATAAATAAGTTAAATAAAACACATTTTATGCATTTAAATCTCACTTTATTTACCAATGTACTTGCAAAATGTACATAAGCAAAAATGACTGTTTCTAAACAAAGAGTTAAATTATTTGTTTTTTTAAGCTGTATTATTTACATTTTGGTGTGAACGTGTCTTTACTTTTGCCCAAAAATATAACTTTTTTATTATTGAAAAACAATTAAACAAACCCAGCCAAGGTGAGAAAAAGTAACGGAAAGGTAACGTAGCGCATTATTTTTGTTAAAAAGTAATTAACAAAGCATTTATTTTTAAATAAGTAACTCAATATTGTAACAGCCGTTTCTGTTAACAGCAGATATTTCACAATTTCCATTTCGCGTTGCGTCCGATTTTTATATTCGCTTATTAAGAGCGTCACTTAATACGCGACGGGTGAAAAGGGGCGTGGTTAATTCGCTTGAAGGGGCGTGGTTAAGAAAGTGACGTCGAAGCCCAAGCCGTCAAACTGACGTCATCATAGAAGGACCGCCATTGGAAGAGCGGAGGTGCTTTTTTCAGATTTTGGTTAAAGATTATAAGCCACAAAAAAAAAAGTGGATTGATTCGCATGCATGATTTTTTTTTTTTTTTACAAAACTAGCAATTTGCGCTAACAAATTAAATATGGTAAATGTTTATTTCAGTTTAGTAATACATTATTAAAATCAAGTTTTATTTGATAACAATAGTTAAATGCACTGTTGACTAACATAAAAACCCAGCTATTCGCGGTCTGTTCATTAACGAAGATTAATAAATACCGAAACAAATGTATTGCTCACTGTAGTTCATGTTAACAGACGAGACCGTATTGTAAAGTGTTACCATAAAGTGTAAGCATATGCAAAAGTAAAAATTCCAAAAGTAAATTCTCTAAAATAGACTATAGCTGAAATGGTTTAATAAAAGATAAAACAAAAAACACATTGCCCAGAACTTTTTGCTCCACCCTCACATATCTCAGAATGGCATCCTAGTAATGCAACGGAGTTTAACTCCTACAAACAGACGCATCATAGACTACAAGGCTAATGCTCTTAACATGTTTTTACAGCTTTCAACATTAAAACAACTAAGGCCAGTTTTTTGTAAAGCTTTTCTGATATAACCATAATATAAAAGGTTGCAATTGGATTTTAAATCACGACTGACAAAAAAAAAGTAAATAAAAACATTCCCATTTGCATTTCGCCGTTTACAGCGTCGCGTTTTTACCAGCACGTCAACAAAGTAAAACAGACTTGCGTTCAAAACAACTAGACGCAACGGAATCTGTGCGTTCAGTTTCAGTTATATAACTCGAGCAGTTAGAGGTTATAAACGTAAGAACACTGAACATAAAAAAACAACCTCGAAGGATTAATTTCTAATGTAGAAAAACTACAGACGACGCGGTGGGTGTTGTGGTTTGATTACTATATCGCAAAGCCACGTTAATCATAAAACACGCAGTGAAGCATTAATGCAACTGCATGGTAGAAGCACGTTACTGCAAAAAGTGTCAGCACTGCATAGTTTAAATGACATCAATTACTAAGCCTAGAATGCTACGATACATAACCGCACTCAACGTGCAAGTCAAGTGCACTTAGCACAAGCCACACAAACATTAAAGCCACAGTCTCGTTTTTTACCAGGCCAAAGCTGTATTTGGGCGTCAGCTGACATCCCTCCTTAATTCTTCTGGAGAAAAACATCACTTCTGCTGAAAGCCCCACGATATGCAGGTGTTTATCCAATATTTAGCATCCACGTGGAGCGACGGAGGAACAGACACTTTTAGAAGTGAACCAGAGGCTTTGCACTGTTTATATCCCACAGGGACCAATAAGATGGCAGGGCAACAAAAGCATGAACTCATGTGGCCTCCTCTCTGGCCAGCCCAGATAAGAGGCTGCATGGGGCTCAAGTCATATTTTATTAAAAGCCAAACAGCTATCTGGAAGATATTAGAAATAAAAATGCATATTTGAGTAAAATGGCCTCCTGGGAGCACGAAAATGGGCTGTTATGAACATGAAATGACTATTATGTTGTCCTTATCTTTTTCATTGAGTGCTCACACTTGCTATCTGGACTTTAAAGCATAATCCACATTTATCAGTCTGATGGTCTTGCTCACTGGAGTTTATAAATGGTTTAAGAGGGATGATGAAATGATTGTGTCCATTTGCAGACAAATACTCAATACAGTAACAGCCAAGCCAAACACACATTACAATGAAAGGACATTACATACCAGTTCATCACATCCTTTGAAAGGAAAAGATGTCATTATGACACTATAAAATAAGACACTGCAACAATATTAAATGGACATTGACAATGACTGGCAACAGGAACAAGCATGCGTTCATACTTGAATGTTATTATGTGCATAAACGTGGTTGAAGTGGCTGAACAGGACAAACTCTGGGAGGAAAAAAAACAGAGACACACACACACACAAACACGCTCCAATGCTGCTGTGAATAACAGGCTCATGTGTGCGGGAGAGAACATAAACATATTCATGATCACATGGCTATGACAAAAAAAAATTTGTAACAAAAACAGCCTAATTATCAAAACCGCACAATACACAAACTTCAATTAAAAACATGCATTAATTAAAATCAGTGTTAATATTTATGACAATCAAATAAATCACATTATAAATGAATTAAAATGATAAATTAGGATTAAATATATTGCATTAATGCATAAAAAACTTTTTAGGTTTAGTCATTACCTAGTAGAATTGATAAAAAAAAAAAATTAATAGTTTATTTTGTTTGGTTAGCAGGTTAAGGCTTGTTATCTTACAGTAGTTGCTGTTCATACCTCCCAGTCCTTGAACGTGATATCAGGAACTGGTTTGTCGTGCTCCCCACTTTCAGCATCCTGGTTCTTTTTAACCACTACAAACCCAGGCTCCCGGGTCATCCCGGCCATCCCTTCCCCGTACACATCAGGGGTCCACTGGACAAAGAATGCATACAGGTGGTCTGACCTACAGGAAACACACACACACACACACACAAATAGGTATAGGGTTCATTCGGTGCATGACAGCTTGATAACACAGACCACAACATCACCAGATCTTTAGTCATCCTATTACTGAATTAGATGTTTTCTAGTTGGCCGTTAATCATACAGCGTGTGCCAGTGTCCATGACTGTTAGATGTGATTTTTACAGTTCTAAATGAAAAAAAGAAGACCTGATTTACTTGAATGAAAAAATGCTGTGCTATGCAATGTGTTCTTTCCTTTTGAAACGCATGCACTAATAAATGTCACAATTAGGTTTTTATTTGGAAAGGTTTAGGTTTACTCTTTTTATAAAGAGTTTGTGATACTTTGGAACTGAGAACAACTACAAAACCTCACAATAACAAGAGACATTTTATTTCCATGACATTTTCCAGTAAAAATAATATTAGCCAATAAGATCTTGGCTACCTCTTGCAACCCATTAAAATCCTTTGGACAAAAAGTCTTGCTCAATTTTATTTCTGTTAAGTATTCTGTTGCATTACGGACTGTCATATTATTGGAGGTTAAGGAACTTATACATCTAAATTATAACCTTCCCCCCCCCCCCCCCCCCCCCAAAAAAAAAAATAAATTCTTGAATATGGCCTTCCATGCAGTATAGCGGTTTATGAATTTAAAAGGTCTGCAAGTTTTAAAGGTCAAAGTGCACAACAAAAGAAGCTTTTGTCACCTAAAAGAAAGAATCGATTCAGAACTGCTGAAAGGAGTCGTCAGCGATTCCAGTCTCACTTCGTGTGATATGCCTACGTAAAAGTGTAACAAATATAAACACCGTTTTCTGGACTGTGAATTCACTTTGTATGCACTTCCAAAGGATGAGAAATTAATATTGAAAAACTGACACCATCGTTTTTATCCCTGTACTGAGGAAGCCTCCTGAGGTGAAATTCGGTAAAAGGTATTTAGTTTCCAACATGCTTTAAGCTGTGGACCAATCACAACAGACTGGGCCGTCTGACCAATCAGAGCAGAGTAGCTCGCAGTAAGGAGGGGTTTAGAGAGACTGAGGGCCCGTCCACACGGAGACTCATATCACTGTATACGTATACATTTTTTATCGTATTGGCGTTTCGTCCACACGGATCCGGCGTTTTGGGAGACTGAATCCGCTATTTTTTGAAACAGTGTCCTAAAGTGGATAAATCTGAAAACGACACCCTTGCGGTCTTGTGTGTACAGCCAGTCCGTATATTTTGTGAAACGATGATGTCATCACATCACGTGTCGGCTGCGTCACACGGAACATGTATACAGCGCGCAAGGTTATGCGTATGCTCAAAGTCTTCTTCTCTGTGTATAATGTATATCTGTGGCAGAATTACAGCGCCCCATACTGGTCTGGCATATATACTACACCGTTGTCAGTCGGTATCAGTGGTTTCGTGTGTACGCTGATATTTCTTGAGACGACGCAGTTAACGGAATTTTTTTTTAGAACGAGAAAAAAAAAAGATCTGATAGGGAATGCACCGGCTTTGTGTGGACGTGGCCTGAATCTTCAAACAAATTGTTTTCAGACTCTTTGAGAAGTGAGGTGATGTGCAATGTATATTGTGAGATAAAACAGTGTTTTTTTGCTAATGGATGCATGTTGGGAACCAAAATTAGCAACCTTTAAAATAGTATAATAGGTGCACTTCATAAAGATCCATGCTTTTTCCATTAACATTTTGTTATAGTACCTCAATAGGATAATCTCTATAGTAAATATACATTTTCTAGTTTTGCTTCACATTTTAGTTAAAGTATAAGAACCTTGTGTAAAGCGCCATAACTTAAAGCATACCATACATTAAAATACAAAGGTTTTGAATAAACAATTTATATACTTAAAATAGGGTCTACAATGACATTTGAATGAACCACAATGCATGTCTGTAGTCCGATATACCACTTTCCTAAATTGCCCTGTTCAATTTATAATGGTATATGTCAACAGCAACTTATAGGAGATTACAGCATGTTGACAATGATGAAACCCTGTCCTTAAACCCTGTCCATTGGCACTGATGTCGAGAGATCATTTACACAGACACACATGTATATATAAATAATTATATATTTGCAGGTCATATACACACTATACCCACATATACAATGACCTGTTCATGGAGAGGTTTGGATAAGGTCCAGGCGACGCCTGAGGACATGTGGCAAAGCTTACAGCCCATGAAAAGTACGCCAGCCAACATGGCTAATGTTCCCTTTGCAGTTCAGAAATGACAAAATGGACCATTGTCATCTCAAATGGATCATGGGACTGGACAGCAAACTGGGTCAGACAGCAGTAAAACAGTTATTTGCGCTGTCCTTCCCATAGCCACATCTCTGATAATAAAGGAGACAGCTTTTCCATGGACGGTATTCTGACACGAACCCAGATTCGGTTTGTGTGAGTTTAATAGGTCAAGATGGAGGTTTAAAACTTTTTGTGATCTATAGAAGTCTCAAATATAATGCTAAAAATCACAAAAACTAAGCATACACATTTTAAGTTATATAAACACTATTGGTCAAATGAGTGGAAAAGCCAAAATTGAAATTATGGGTGAAATAATGCTTTTTCACACCATACTGTCTTTAGACAAAGCAAGCGTTATGCAGTGCAAAGCAATTTGTCAAAATTCATATTCAAATTTTCTTTTATGATCATAAATATTGAATCAAATTACAGACTCATCTGTTAGAGATGATGTAGTTTTAGCTAATTATGTTTTGCTCTAGGGAAAGTTGAAAACTTAATCCATGCATAATTCAGTTTGGAGATTTAAACACACATGCATACAAATCTCTCTCTATTTGTCTGACTGTGGCTGAATAGCTGTATTATACAGAAATAACAGATTCTGTGAAGGATTACATAAGGCTTTGCTTTTGAACATTCAGATTAGTAGGTCAGATAATTAGCCTCGGTCATTTCTACTGTCACCAGATAGATCATCTCGTTCCCAAAAGAGACTAAAGGTCTGGCATGGGATAAACAAGCAGATTCATGTCGCCAAATTCTTTGGGGTTGTTTTTTCTATATGCTTTTGAAGTATAATCATTTTAAACTCTATTCTTCAGTGTCAAAGTGATTTCCTTCAGATTTCATTCTAATATGCGGATTTGGTGCTCATTTGTTTTTAATTATGATTATAATCAATGTTAAATTGATATATATTTTTGTGAAAACAGTGATGCATTTTTGTCAGGGTTCTTTGATGAATAGCAAGTTCAAAAGAACAGCATGAATTCAAAATTTTTATAAATATTTCAACCTTATAAATTTAATCTTATAATACTATATATATAGTTTTAAACAATGACCCCAAATTTGCAAATGCTAGTGTAAAAAGTACACAAATTTCTATAAAATTACTTTTTAAAATATAGATGTACCGTATTTTCCCACATATAACCTGTAGACGCAGATAATCTAATATAGGCCACGGGGTTTGTGTAAAAAGTCGTTGGCATAACTCGCACCTTTATATAACCCGCACCCATAGATTTATGAACTTTGTGTAAGATCACATTTCGAATTTCGAATGTTGCTCGCATGACGTCAATTATCCATAACTGTTCAGGATCGGTACACAGTGCTTGTGCGCGAAATTCAAACAACAAGAAAACAAACACAAGTCAGAATCAGAACAAAAAGAAAAAGCAGTCTCTCCCGCTGTGCAGCAGCTCGTCCCTTAAGAAGCGATTCTACAGATGTTGATCATCAGATGAGATGAGAAGAGCCCGCCCTCATGGCAGCACAGCCAATCACGTCGTCTTGCATGATTGCCTATCAGCGCCAGCTGTCAGAGTGATAGTACAAGCGCCAGAGACATAAACCCTCGCAAGAAAGTTAATACCGCCAAAAAACCCTTATGTCCTTAGGGACGTAAAAAATATATTGAAATATTATTACGTGTAAAAAATTTGTGATATAGCCCGCACCCTTATATAAAACCGCAACCCCCCCTGTGGGGTTTGTAAAATCTAGTATAACCCGCGGGTTTAATGCGGGAAAATACGGTAATTCTAAAAAAGGTAGCTTTTGTAATTCTTAGCGGGGAAAAACACTTTGTAATTCTTAAAACTTTCAGGTCAAACATGGTTCAATGCAGTCAGGGTAATACAACTAAAAACATCATAATTTATGTATCATGATGCATTATTTACATTTGTAGAATAAAGTCAATGAAGTAAATAATCATGCATGTCTCACTACTAAAGTAAAAATTAACTTTACTTGTCAAGTCACCTTTATATCTATACCGAGTTTTTACAATATAGTTGCGAAGCAGCTTTACAGTGATAAACAGGAAAATAAATGATTCAACGATGCAAACAAAGCTCAATTCTGCTGTAAAGCAGCTCTAAAAAAGACAATAACAAACAGTCCTTAATCAGTCGAAATCAGTTAAATGTTGATTGCGTTTCGTAATAGTATAAAGACCATCAAATATGAAATATTTGTTCATGAGTTCAATTCAGTTATTAAGCAGCTCAGCAGTTCTCATCCAATATTGCCAGTGCAGTCAAATCAATACTAAGTGTCCCCAACTAAGCAAGACCAATGAGACAGTGGCAAGAATCCCAAACTCAATCAGATGACAAATGGATAAGAAGATACGAAGAAAAAATAATAAGAAAAAAATCTTGGGAGAAACCAGAATCAGTCGGGGGCAGAGAAGAAGCTACGTAACTGATTTTGCTTGGTGTAAAATAAAGTCTGTTAAAAAACTATATCACTCATTCATTTTTTGTTTTAATTTTTCCATGTCGTGGCCACTCACTGCATTTTATTAGGAGCTCATAGGTGCAGGAACTGGTCTATCATTTTTTTTTTCAAAATTAAGGGGTTTAACAAACATGGGATGATGCAAATTATTCTAGCCCTGTTATGACCCTATGGTTCTGTATTATTATATCTCTGTTTTTCTGTTAGTATCTCTGTGTGTTTTTGTGTCTGTCTAGAAACCTCATGCTGATTGGTTCCTACGGAATAATTGATGCTCTCTCCTGATTGGTGCACAGCACTTTAAAAGAAGCATGTCATCACTTCCTCTAGAGAGATATTGGGAGAATGGAGAGAGGTTGTCTGTTTGGTGCATGTGGTAGAATCTGTGCTTGTGTTAAGAGAGTTGAAAACTGTGAGTAGTCTTTGAATTAGTTTGTGTTTGAAGAGTTTGTTGTATTTGGATGGGGCGTAATAAGCCCATCCAGATTTTAAAGGTCCACTAATCATCCACTTTTGTCATCCGTTTTAAAGGACATACTACACCTGGAGCAGTAAATCAGAAAAAACAATTCCATTTTAGCAGTACAGGAAGGTGACATTTAAAGTGGTGTTCAGCCAGACTGGGAATAGCACTGACCTCTCAGAAGGAACAGCAAACCAGTACTCGTGCTTCCTGTCTCTTTGTGCGTACTGCAGCATTGAGGCACTGGCGTGGGAGACAAAGGTCTTCCGCATGGCCCTGCCAACACGCAGGCACAGGAACTTGTGCGACTTGGACTTCTCCTTGCTTTTGGGACCCGGCACAACTGGGACAGGAAACAAACAGCTCAAAGCCTGCACCTGTTTTTCATAGTTATCTCAGCATGCAAAACTAAAACATGAATCTCGCGTCTCATTTTTATTCATCTACATTGTAGCATCTTTATGTACGCTGGATGGAATATATGCTAAATAAGCTGTCATGTTGAGTGAGCTAATGCTATTAGTGTGCTGGAGAGAAATAAATAAATGGAGCAAATGAAATCTGAAAGTGAAAATGTATCTTTCAGCATATTTTTAAGGCCGCATCTTCATTAGATTGCAACAGTGATACAGCAGGATCATATGTAGGCTGACACTTCAATATATTTCTAAGTTATGTTATGTCATCAAGGATTGGATATCATTTATATAAGCAATACCCTTGAGAAAGAAAGAGAGCTACAATAAGAAATAAGCTTAAAGCCAACATGAAACATTACAACTCATTTTGATATTTGCCACTACTTTTTCAGAATTATTGCTATTTTTTGTGCTGTGGCCTTTAAAGATACACTGAAAATCAAATTTCCGAATCAATAAATGCCAGATATTATATCTATCTAATTTAAATACAGTAATACCTCAGTTTACAAGTTTAATTCGTTCCAAGAGCTTGTTGAAAGATACTATTTGGAAATCCATTGCCGCTTGTATATATATTCTTTAATTTTTCTTATTTGTACCCATGTTCCTTTCTTTGTTTTAATTTTCATATGCTTCTTTGTCTTATTTTTCATATGTTCTTTTCCTTTTTCTTATTTGAATGATTTGTAAAGAGTGATTTATAATCAAGTTAGGGCTTTTTATTAGTTAAAAACCTTTCTTTACTTTTCTGTAGTTTTCCATAGAGTAAGGATGAATATTGTCAGCACTTCTCAACAGATAGAGAATGTTATCAGAATATTTTGGGTACTGTTTCTGTTGAGAGTTGGAGCCTGAGCCGAGTTCAGCCTTGGAGAAGCTGTATGTGTGTGTGTGCGTTAATATGGTCTGTATTGGTGAGGTGATTAGCTGGCACCATAAAACTTGTTGTTCTCGACAAGCCACGTCACGAACCCGTCAACCACGTGATCAACGAAGATATGCTTCAGACTGTCTGCTCTTGTGTGGAAAATTACTAGTTTTGTTTTTCTTTCTTTCTTTCTTTCTTTCTTTCTTTCTTTCTTTCTTTCTTTCTTAGCCAGATTCAAATCAGAATCATTTAAACGTCATCATTGACGTGGTTAGCACCCTCTGTTAGAGTATAATTTCTGTAACAATGTTATTGTATTTGGGGCGGCCTACGAACTCCTTGTGAGACTTGAAGCTGGCTTCTGCATGATGAAACTACAACCTATTCTTTACTAAATTTTTTGATTTGATTACACTCTTGACTCCTGGTCTTCATTCAACATATCTGGTCCTCGGGTCTTAACTGTAAATCCCCTACATTGTAAGTCAAAATGCTCGTACACCAAAACAATTTTCCCCATAAGAATGCACTAAAAATCACTCGATTCGTTCCACACGACCATAAATCCCCATTTCTAATATGTTTTTGGTTTTACCCTATTAATTACAGTAGAAATTATTACCATTAAGATTTTATATAAATACTAAATAATAATTGACAATTCACTGTAACGCACTTCAGCTTTGAGTAGCGTCGCTGCTGGTGTGAAGGAGACGAGAGGAGGGTTTTACTGCTTACAGGGAGAATTTTGTACCTTCTTTCTTACTCATCTTGAGGGTCATTGTCTATATGCTGTACTGTACGTATATATTTCACTACGTGAACAATAGCAATCACAATTAATGTTAACAACACGAGGAAAAACCGCTGTAAATCAATTATAAGAGATTGCACTGTGGTGAATGATGCAGACAAACCGAGCGACGCTGAGAGAATGAACGAGTTAAGGGTTGATAAAGGGGTTGGAACCGCGTGACTGTTTTGTGAGAGACTGTCATTAGGATATTTCCAGTAAAAATGCGCGCAAAGATGCTGAGCCATAGGACTTTTCCACACAAAAATGCGTGTGGGCGAGGGAATATTTTTCTCGCACTCTGATACAATGCTCGTACACCGATTTGCTCGTATACTAAGTCACTTGTAAACCGAGGTATTACTGAATGATAGATTTAGAATGATTTTTTGGGGGAATATCGTTTGGGTTCAAACATGATAATGACCATGTATTTAGGAAGGTAATTTCATGTTGACTAACAAATTTAATTTCATGTTGACTAACAATAAGTTACCTTCTTCAGTACTCTGCCCCTCATCTGCTCCAAGCTCAAAAGCTGATGTGAAATCATTGGACATCCTTTGTTCTCCTTCCTTCATATCACTGGTTGATTGCATAGTCTGCTCTTCTATGCTCTTCTGCAACTCAGAGGCTTTTGCAAAACCCTCAACAGCCACAGTGTCCGAACAAAGCGACTCCGATGTGGTGTGAGATTTGGCCTCATCTGCAGGTTGGTCCCTCATTACATTCTCCAGAACGTTCTCAGACATCCCCTCAATGGATAAATCAGTGTCATTCAGACTCTGCTCAATGCCACTATCCCTCCATCCTCTTCCCTCCGTTCCTGTACTTTGTACAGCTTCTTCTACATCCTTTTTGTCAGCCATTAAAGGTTCTTCAGCGGTTGCGGTGGCCTGGTTGATGGTTTGCACAGATTCAGAAGACGCACCAGAGGACTTTATCTGCTGCAACTCGTCGGAAGATGTTGCAAGGGCGTCATCACGGACTGGAGAAAGTTCTGACTCGGTAAAAACGTCTTCGGACAGAGAAGCTTCCGTGCTACGAGGGGCTGTACTGGCACTATCGTTGCCCGTCTCACGGATTCGGTGTGCTGCATCGCCCGCATTGAGACGTGCTGCCCTCTTGAGATGGCTTACCTCAGGTATTGAAGGTTCAAGCTCTAGATCTCTGGGTTGATAAATAAAATAAAATGATGTGAATCATGTTTCCTAGTGAAAATACATGACTTGCATTTCCCTACTAAGGTGTTTGGAGTAATTGTTAGCATGTTATGAATCGGGTGTTGTCTGATTATATGGAGAAAATCAGTGATGTGCAAGTAAGCATTGCTTGTTAAAGTACTTCAGGCTGTTAAGCAACTTACGGCGGCACCAGATCTCGGACCCTGATGTCGGTGATCTCCCTGCACATGGCGGCAGACTGCACCTCCTCAAGTGGGCACATGATCCCATACTCCTCACATCCTCGCTCCTGCACCAGCTGGTCTGACTTATGAGGGTCAAACATGACGTTGTTTGGGGTTACCAGCAGCACACCACTTACTATACCCTAAAAGAGAGAACAGGGGAGAAAGATGGCACTGAAAAATAAGTAGACCATGAACTTTACTCATACTCGGTTGCATGTGTATTGATCATTCTAGCCACAAACTGACAGGAAGAGATCAACATGAAATGCAATCAATGTTTCAGATTTGTTTTTCCATGTACTGTTAGGGGTAAATCTGAAACCAGTCATACCACAATAATAGATAGGAAGGGAAAAAAGACATTAAAAAGCTAAATATTTGAGGTAATGTCTGTAGACTTAGTGATCCTAATTTCCATAATAATTTCATAATACCATATATTTGGCAAACATAATCAAAAGTTGAATATGTACATTTATTCATTTTGCAATATTCATCAGAATAAAATTTGCAGTTGATAAGTACACACATTAGAACAGAAATTTATTATAATTATTATAATATTTATATTTTATTATTATATAATAATAATTATTATATTATTTTTTATAAAAAAAATGTCTCCATATATATATATATATTTTTTTTTTTTTCCTTCCAGAAATATACAAGTATATTAATACACTAAATTTTCAGAAAAAAGTATGTTTTTCCTGAACATACACACTACTGTTCAGAAGTTCAGTAAGATTTTAAAATGAGATTTAATGCATTTTTAACATTTCTTCTTTTTATCAATGGTGAAAACCATTGTGCTGCTTAATAATTTTGTGCACAAAATGCATTTGATATATGAACAGCATTTGAAATTTAAATCTTTTAATCAATTTAATGCATCCATGCTGAATATAAATTTCATATCAATTGAGAAATAAGATCTTAATTTAAAATAAGTAATAATTTATAGATTCTATAGATTTGTGCATTTATTTCTAGTAAGTACCGCCAACAAAAATTGTTTTAAAATATATAAATCAGTGACCAACTTTAACAAATTTAGTGTCTAGTAACAATCAGTGCACCTGATTAACAGAATCCTTACACTTAAAAATCACTCTCCCTTAAACTCACCTTCCCATCCGTGATGTATTTGCAGTTCATTTTAAGGAACTTTTCCGTAAGCGCCTCTTCCTCCTCGGAGGTGGATGACACCACTCTAGCGGGTCGATGAGGCCCGTGACCCAGTCCAGGGGTGCTGTGTTTCCGGTGGACATCATCAGAGTCCTGGTGGGATGAAGTTGGTGTGAGAAACAGCTCAATCAGTGGTAGCCCTCGCCACATCACACTGAATATGGCCCAACTCTGAGCTCATGGTGAATTCTCTACACTCACACCCACATTTAAACACACACACGCACACACACACACACACACACACACAAACAGTCATCATAACAAGGAGGCTTGAAAATAACAACCCATTAAGGCATAAGGTAGATCCCTCGAGGGCTCTCTGCTGTAAGAAGGCTGACAGGTGGAAACCAAGGAGACTGAGGCAGGTTTCCTAACATGAGGCTGCACCGGTCGAGTGACTGTCAGCATCTTTGAGTGCTTGTATGTGTGTGAGCTCATTATAGGACAAGAAAAAGGAAAAGTCACTGCTCACTGAAGGTTGGTGCTGACACACCAATTCAGATCTAATGATTATAAGTTACTTTTAGCCTTACAAAATTTCACTTGCATTGCAGAAGAATCCTGAGCTGAAATGTGAACAAGCGTATCCTCTTTTGTACGAGCTAAAATCTCCTCACTCAATCCATTTCAACTTCTCAGACAAAGAGCTCTGTGAAACACAAACACACTGCAACCTCTTATGGTTCACAAACATCACTTGCTAAATTAACACTAATAGAAGAAAATCAAGGTTGTTTACTGGAGTTTACATTCCAGCAAGTGATACAAACAAGGAAACAGATTTTGAAAGAAGTCTACTAACTGTATGTGTAAAACTAAATTTGGCCCTCAACAGTAAATATAACCAGTGTAGGGGAATTACAGTTAAGACCCGAGGACCAGATATTGTTGAATGAAGACCAGGAGTCAGAAGTGCAGTCAATAGAATAAATCTTAGTGAAGTTTAGTTTGCAGTTTCATCAGCAGAAGCCAGCTTCAGGTCTCACAAGGAGTTCGTAGGCCGCCTCACATACAATAACATTCTTACAGCAATTATACTCTAACAGAGGGTGCTAACTTCATCAATGATGACGGTTAAATGATTCTGCTTGGCTAAGAAAGAAAGAAAGAACGAAACTAGTAATTTTCCACACAAGGACAGACAGTCTGAAGCATATCTTCGTTGATCACATGGTTGACGGGTTAGTGACCTTCCACACACTTGTCGAGAACAACAAGTCATTCCGTCTCCTCATGGTGCCAGTTAATCATCTCACCGATGCAGACCATATTAACACACACACACACATACAGCTTCTCCAAGGCTGAACTCGGCTCAGGCTCCAACTATCAGCAGAAACAGTACTCAAAATATTCTGATAACATGTTCTATCTGGTGAGAAGTGCAGACAATATTCATCCTTACTCTATGGAAAACTACAGAAAAGCAAAGAAAGGCTTTAACTAATAAAAATCCCTAACTTGATTATAAATCACTCTTTACAAATCATTCAAATAAGAAAAGGGAAATAACATAGGTACAAAAAAAGGAATATATGAACAAACAAGAATATATATATATATATATATATATATATATTTTTTTTTTTTTTTTCCTTTTCTCTATAACCAGCAAAAGAAGCTCATATGTAAAACTGCAATTGATGGACCATAAGCGGCATGTTTGAAGCAAACATGTACGCAAACACACATTTTATATGTACGTAGCAAAAATGGCTTAACTGTATAGTGTGTTTTTCCCAACGCATGAATATTACATGTGTACAGAATGTATACAAGTATATAAATGTATGACTGCTGTGACAGACTGCAGTGTTTAGATGCACTCCATTGTTTATGTATGATCAGTATGCTGAAATGCAAAATCCAGCACTGTCTAACATGAATATTGCATGAATGTTCATGTTTTCGTGTAACGTGATGGTCGTGTAATACAGTCAATTCTTCAGGCTATTAAAATAACAGGGATATGCATGCTCATTCTTATTCATGAGATGCATGTTGATTCCTGAATACATTTGAAGTTAGTATAAGCGTGTGTGTGTGCTTTATCCATTGATGACTCATTAGGAAGTGTAACCGTGTATCCCTGAGTCTGGCACTGGGCAGCAGGACCAGTAAATCCATGACCATATGGATCCGGAACTACACACAGAGGCACACACTAATCCAACAGAGGTGACACAATCCATTTGGCAACCTCAAAATGGCAGTTCAGGACATAAATTAGACCCTTAAACCACACAAGGACAGATGAGAGCTTACAAGTAGCCATGGTGATCTTTCCAAGATATCTTCCTTTTTATTTGTCATCCAGTATCACCAACTAGGGACAAACATAGCTGGGAGGAATGCAGTTTGTCTGAATACAACAATTACTGGAATCTCTGGCTTCATTGAGGAATAACAGCTGTAGCCAAAAATTCAATTCATCACCACCCCCTAGTGGAAACAAAACTATCTGAGCCAAAGATTAAAGAAATACTTCCCCTAAAGACGAAAATGTACTAATATACTCAACATCATGATGTTTGCAACATGCACAATATCTGTCATGACATACAAAAGGAGAGCTTTTGAAGAATTTGCTGGTTATTTCTATAATTGATGGGAATGGGAATTCAAACAAACACACAGATATCAAGTAGTATGCACAACTTGTGAGTTTTACAGGTCAAATCTAGAAATTTGAAAAGGGAACCAGAAAAAATAAAGAGATACAAGCATTATCCGTTTCCTTGGGTTCACCCTCCTCGCTACTGCTAAGCTCTTGCAACACCTGCGTATGTTCCATCGTCTTTATCTCGAGCAACTCCTCAGTCGACAGTTTCTTCTACATGCTAGATCACTCATGTGTTTCTTCTTCTTACTACCATCCCTACAGCTCACTTTCTTAGAACCCGTCGCTATTATGAAGAATAATGCACAAAATAGAAAGAAAATCAGCTACTCATGGGCGATGCGTACAGAAGTCAGCGAAGACGTGAAGTGAACGTGCGTTGGCATCGGCGTCAGTACGCGTGCTCGTATCTTGAATATTTACTTGTATCTAGAAGCAAATATCTGCCCGAAGGCTTGCTTGTATCTTGGAATACTCGTATGTAGAGACGCTCGTATCTCGAGGTGTTACTGTATTTACAGTAGTCTTGAGTGTAGTTTGTACACTGATTTGGATCTCTTCGCTTTTAATTGGACAGGCACAGCAACTACAAATTAAAAAGCTGGTTGAAGTAAATGGAAAATAATTGAATCAATGTAAAAATGCAAGCTATGCAAAGTCCATGGCACTTCTATTTCACTTTACATGGTCCATTTCACTTTACATGGTCCATTGCATAAATTTAGACATAGATTGCATTAGTGTGAATTCATGATCAAAGCCGTTTTATTTAATAACTTGCTGGTTTTTGAGCAGCTCTACATATACTGAATGACCCTTAATGTAACTCAACTTATTACATGGATTATTGAGTTTCTCCATCCCTGTTCCAAATCATGGGGAAAAAATGCTTATACACCACAATGAGCTAAAAGATTTTTGGACTTCACAATAGTAAATTGGTTCTGTTTTTCCTTGAACTCCTTTTTTCCCAATAAACTTTACATTACCCTTCAAACCGAATCTTCTTTCTCAACCTTTTCTTTTCGATTCTTCTTGCTTGAGTAACAAGTTATGCAAAACTGATCAGACCTTGGCAAGCAAAATCGTTTAATCGTACACATGTGTAATGTAAAACAATGATAAAGGACTAGAGTAAGTATCTTCTTGCTATGCTACTCCCCTGAAAGCTTTGGATGAAGATTGAGGTGACACTTACTGTGGTGGCCTTCTCTAGATCAGCCTCTGAAGAGGTGGGGGAGAGGGGGCTGATGGGACTGAGGGAGGGAGAGCTGTCGGCACTGGAGATGTATTCCGGGTCAGGGACATACAGAACCTAAAGAGCAAAACACTCAGAATTTAGATTGATCTCCCATGCAAACAGCAATGGACTTCAGCTAAATAAAATGAAAACAAGCAAACAGCTAGTTCTCCAACAAAACCAAATGAAAGCAAGAGCATATAAAAGCAATAAAGCTATTAACTGAACAACTAGAAAGTACATTCTTCTACAAAAGTCAGTTATTTTTCCTGGGACATTTAAAATGTTCCAGTTATTACCCTGAGGATCACAATATCTCTGCTCAGTGTGAAGCTGTGGAGGCACCAAGATGAATTTGCTCCTTAAGGCGATTGAAATTTAAACATTTTTCTCCTTGGCCTTATTACACTAGATACTGGGGAAAGCATTTGACTAGAAGAGAGTTCAGCTGGATATAGTAAGACAAAAGTACCTTGCCAGGGACCACAGCGCGAGAGAAGAGTTTGTTGAGCTGGACGAGCTCGTTGGGAGTCGTGTCAAACTTCAGTGCAATGCTGTTGAGTGTGTCCCGGGACTCCACCTAGAGTTGAGGCACACAAAAGAAAAGTTATATATCTATTTTATGACTTAAAAAAAGAAGAAGTTTAAAAACGAAGACATCAGCTTCCAAGACACGGCTGACTAAGCACTGAATCTGTTGGAACAGCAAATCAAGGCTCCTGTGAAAACCAACCAATGCGTTTTATGAGATGTCAACCTGTAATAGAATGCATCATCTAAAATTACTGTTCCCTTTGTCTCCTTAATATTTCTTTTTTTTTCAGAAGGATAGAAGTACAATGTTAAAAAGAAAACAACATGTCATCCAATAGTTAAACCCAATCGTTTTGTCCAGAAACATAGCGAGATACATAACTACGCAACTTTTAAACTAACTCACCATGTGTTAAATCAATACCTTTTAAACTGGTTTAGAAGCACAAGGTTTGACTGTGTCATGGCCATGGGGAGATGATTGTATGCTTTGCAAATAGCATTCATGAATCTCTAAATGTCAGGTTAAACAGACAAAAGAGCGCATATTGATCCGGCTTCATGATGCCCACTGAGTCTGAAAAGCTTTGAAAAATCTCGCCTGATAAAAACAAAAGCATCTTTATCCCACAAAAGACGTTTTAACAAATGGTTTGATGAAACATAACATTTATGGCAATTACATATCATAATAAAAGCATATCAAGACTCAAATGATAATTAAGCATATTCCAATTGAGTGCTTTTACTGCAATGACGACAGTGAGGAATTCATTCAGTCGCAGTTGCAAGGGGTGACATTTATACGTTTTGATAAATCCCCAGGTGGCAGGATCTCAGATCACCGGATCACTCAGTCACCTGATCCAAATCATTGATTCTCATTGGGTATCGCTTACAGTCCAGCAGCCGGATATAAATAATTGAGGGCCATCTCTTCGTCTGCATTCAATTTATCCTTTAGAGGCACCCTTCACTAAGTCTCACACACATTTGCATTTCTATGCAATGTGTGTGTGTGTGTGTGTGTGTGTGTGTGTGTGTGTGTGTGTGTGTGTGTGTGTGTGTGTGTGTGTGTGTGTGTGTGTGTGTGTGTGTGTGTGTGTGTGTGTGTGTGAGTAAGACACTGAAGACTAGAGTAATGGGTACTGTAAATTTAGCTTTCCAATTTTAAAGTGTATTAAAAGAGAAAACAGTTCTTTTAAATTGCAATGATATCTTTAAATATTACTGTTTTTACAGTACGGTAAATAAAATATAGTCTTGGTGAGAAGAGACTTCTTTAGTGCACACATACATGTATAACAAGATGAAAATATAGTTTGGATGTAATAAACTGTCCAACTGTGTAAAAGTTTTTCATCAAATATCTGCTATGGAATGAAAACTCATCTGAGGTGCATGATCTCATCAGGAATGAAGTGCGGCCGCTGTGTGGCTGTAAGAGCATTGATTGATTGAGCCCATCAATCTCTGTGGTCACAGGGCCACATATCACTCTGATTGGTTAGTGTGGAATTAGGGTGTGCAATTACAGAGGGAAAGTGTACGGTTTCACAACACTGACAATAAGAAAGAGAAAGGTGGGGGCTTGGTAACAAAACAGCAACCGTTCCAGAAAACGGTACAAAAACACTTCTGGAAATTACTTTTAATGCCTTTATAGCTGTTTTCAACTTTTTCTATGACCAGAGAATATAGAAAAATCCGAAATCGATAACTCAACCCTAAGTATTACAATTTGGCATGTAACTTGTACGGCACCATTTGTGTCATCATTTTGTCTCTATTTGGGGAGAGGAGAGCTATTACTTTCTCAAGTGATTAGATGATTTTCCCCTGATGGATGGTAAAATGAGCAAAACAATCCCATACACTGGACCCAAGCCTGGGAGAAATTCACAGAGACTCTTTTGATCTGCACCCATAAACACTCACCTAGCAACCAACATGATTACCATAGCAACTGCATAGCATCACCTAGCAACCAGCCTGATTGCATAGCAACAATTTGTCAAAATATACAACTCCTTTAGGCTGGAATACACTTCACGACTTTAAAGAAATCTGAACAGATAAAAAAAACAGGAGACATCCCTGTTCTCCTGTATCTTGATCTTTTTAGTATTGTAAAAACAAACAGAATAAGCAAAAAAAAAAAACACTTTCCAAATTTTCTAACAGTACAGAAGAAAAACTGGTCACCATACACTAAATATGACTAAAGATCACACACTACCAACTCAAGTCAACTCAAATATAAAAACAAACTCCCGCAGAAACATGTGCCTTGTTACAGAAGCTTGACAAATGAAAACAAATTGTAATTTAAAGTCATCTCAAATTAATCAAACATGATTGATATTCTCCGACTGAATTAAAATTTGGAGTGTGTGACCATCACTGTGAAATCTGTCAACTTAAATTTGCTGACTGGCTCTGACTTTAAGCAACTAGTTAACTTGTCCACACTGTGAAATCAAGTCAAAAATCATTTAGTGAATTCAAGCCTTTAGGCATCATAGCAGCTTGTTTTGAAAGTGTACCACTTTTATTTTTTTCTTTAAAAAAGACTGCTAAATTACATTATATAGTAAATTATAAAATGCATACTGCTCACATGAAAGCTCAAATTTCATGTGCTTCACATTTACAAATGTTAGCTTTACGTAAAATCAGATATCAGAACCTTTTCACCGGCAGTAAAATGTTGGAGAAAAAAAAGAAAAGAAAAGTAATTCAGTCCCGATCAGAGTTATTATCGTTAACTAAAACTATTACAAAAATGTTTAAATATTTGAACTAATTGAAAATGAGAAATTTTGCCTTGACAGCTAACTGAAACTTGAACAGATTCATTTTGAACTGGAAATAAAAACTAAAACTAAATTATTAATATAAAAATTAAATAAATACTAACATTTAAAATTAACAAAATGTATTAAAAATGACAAAAGCTCCTGAGAATAGATTAAGATTAAAATAATTTAACTAAGATTAAAATGAAAACAAAAATAAAAACTAATGCAAATAAAATATTTTAACAGCAATAATAAATAATAGAAAAAAAAATAACACTGGCCCTGCAATTATTTAATTTGATATAATATTGGTTTAATTAGATAAATGCTATAGTTATAGTTTTTTTTATTAGATAAATGCTATAGTTGACATAAAATAAACTAAAATATAAAAAAAAATTACAAAATATAAAAAAAAAATTAAAATACAAACTAAAAGACTATAAAATAAAGTAAAATAAAAATAAATAATAATTGATAAAATTATAATAAAAATCCTTGTGCTGTACGTATACACACACAGACCTTCTAAATAAAGCTCCATTCCGTGCACTTAAAAGGTTAAAAGGTAGCAGGCTGACAGAAGCACCAGTGAGCTGCCACCTCGTCTCCCAGCATCCCCGGCAATCCCTCTGTTACCATGGAGAAAGTCACCACCTGATTTGAGGTCATCTCAAGAGCATATGAAAACGCTCTCGCTTTTTCTCAAATCGTTTAAAATGACAAAACGTATGTTTCTGATCAGACTTTCAATGTTCACACAATAAAATGTCCTACAATACAGTCATTTTGTTATGTGCAAAACATTTTCTCTTCACTACACCTTGCTGTAAAAAGACAGCAGATAAACTACAGTACCACGAAAAACAGCAGTTAAAGTCATTCCTGCAGCACTTACTGACAGCAATGCAGCAGGAATGAATCATACCTGATGTTCATGCTCATAATTACACACACATGCGGCTGTGTGTACACACATTCATCCTTAGTCAAGCGCACACACACACCGGTGCATTATGTAAACAGAGCCACCTGGATCAGACAGACAACACCTACTACTCACCACATACTCCATGGTGCCTTTGGGCCTCTGGAAGGATATCCTCCGAACATCTTTCCTCTCCAGCGCACTCTTTTTCTGCCCGGTGTCTGAAAGTAAACGAGGGAGAGCGCGGGTTACGCTAGTCATGGTCCTCCTCTCTCTTCTCATCTCTTCCGTGCTTCACACGGTCTGTCCCCCCCCCCCTCCCCAACCTCTTGCTAATACTCGTCCGTTAGCACCAGCCACAGAGGAACAGAGAGAGAGAGAGAGAGAGAGAGAGCTTGCAGCCCAGTCGGCTTGTTAGTCAGCCTGCCCGCACACTGGGGAGTGGCTCTCGGCTATCAGTCTACTGGGACGTATGACTCGGACTGTGGGTCTAAGTTTCCTGGCGAAATTTTTTATTTTTTATAAAGCCATTAAATGAGAGAAAGGTTTTGAATGGGTTATAAATGTCATTTTTATGAACACTTTTATGGGGATCAATGCACTATGCCGGCTGATACCATATATGAACATCTGTGATTTTATTGCACAGCAGATTCTGATATTTGGGCCTGAACTACACTTGCATTCGGGTGATTTATGTTGGATGATTCAAATCTGCACTTAACGGCATTATTGTGACCATCTTCATTTCTCTACACTGTAAAAACAATTTACACAAGTTGCCACCTTACATTTTTTTGTGTATAATCAAATTGGCTTTAAAAGTCATTATTTTGATGAGGTAAATATATGTTGTCATGACTTATTCTTTACATTATACAGAAAAATCAGGAACACTGATTTTTAAAAACGGAACATTAAACTTCACTGTAAATCTATCTTCTAGTTCTATAATACAAAATTATTAAAAAAAATGTGTGAGCATAATTTCCAATCGAATTGTAATTTCATTAAAACATTAACAAGTTATACAAAAATTATGAAAAATGTAATTGTATATTTTATATAGTTAAAATGCAAAAATAATGGAGTCAGATTAAATGAACAAGTCAATGATTGCAAAAACAATTTGATTGAGTTTAAACAATTGAAAATCTGAGGGGGCCGGACATGTAAATGAGGGGGCCCAGGCCCACCCAGGCCTCCCTGTGGCTACGCCATTGCTGCAAATGTAATCGCTTCGAAATCGGAAAATTCGGAACACAAACTCGTGAGGCAGGATGGAAATAGGATACGTGACGTGCCAAACTGTGTTTTAAGTTTGCGTTTGGCACGCATACAAACAGAAATACAACAGCTTGCACGGTGAACTGAGAATACAGAAGGTTAATGAAATGTTGGTGGGTCTGAGGAAACAGCGATCTGTTTTCACCCGGAGAGGCCAGTGATGCGGCAGTGAGAGCCAGCGTTCATCCAGACGAGATCAGTGCAAAGACACGATTTCAGAGTTGCTGAGGGAGTTTGAGAAACGATTTCAGGTCTTCAGCGAACTCTAATCGCAAATTGCAGTTTTCGCAAATTGATAGTTATTTTGTTTACATAAAAAACCCACACATACTGTACTTATGTATAAACTTGCACATTTTACAAAAAAAATTGTGTGTGTGAAGTCAATTCATGTGTTCAGAATTGCTTTCCAGAGTTGGAAAATTAATTTTAAATAATTGATATTTGATTTTTCTTAACATGCAGGACAGTGTTTTTAAGTTCCACAAAACTGTGACTAAATGTTTTGCATCATTGTAAAATAATAGACACTTTTTTATGCATAATGCACTTAAATAAATGTTAAACTGAGTAATGGTGTTTTTGAATTTGCATACTAAGTAGGTTGTTCATAATATATTTTGTAAAAGGACAATTCATTTAATTTAAAGATTTTTATAATTTAATTTCATTTATAATATAATGCACTAATACAAAAAAGCGGACTTATTGTTAGTTCTATGTAATTTTGCTATGAGTTTACTGGTCTGGCCCCCTTGACATCAGATTAAGCAGTATGCGGCCCCCCGACCAAAATGAGTTTGACACCCCTGCTGTACAGTGTATATGTAAATTTTTTTAGATGAATGCCGATCGCTTCATCAAACAAATCGCGGCAACACTGTTGTGTAAAAAGACACCAAAAACACGAGCATGTACATTCTCATTTAATAACTCACATCATGTACATCAATAAATGTTCATTTTTCGTTCTTGCGAGGGTTGTTGTCTTTGGCGCATGCGATATCACTCTGACAGCTGGCGCTGATAGGCTGTCTGACCTGTCAATCATGCAAGAAGACGTGATTGGCTGTGCTGCCATGAAGGCGGACTCTTCTCATATCATCCGATGATCAACACAACACGCTTCTTAAAGGGACAAGCTGCAGCACAGCGGGAGAGACTGATTCTCTGATTCTGACTTGTATTTGTTTTTTTATTGTGTGAACAAGCACTGTGTACCGAGCCTGAACAGTTATGGATAATTGAAGTCATGCGAGCAACATTTGAAATTCGAAATGTGATCTTACACAAAAAAGTTAATCAATCTATAGGCGCGGGTTATGCCAACGATTTTTTACACAAAACCCAAACCTCGCTGGCTATATGAGCGTGCGGATTATCTGCGTCTGCGGGTTATATGCGGGAAAATACGATAATATATGTTATATGGGTTAACTCGGTCATCGGTTATCTCGATGCTTTTTTGCAACCCCCGAGGCCGTCGACATAACTGAACTCCACTGTAATTTGTAGTTTATCCCTATTCAAAGTTGAATTTTCAGCATCATTGCTCCAGTCTTCATTCCAGAAATAATTTTAATATGCGGATTTGCTTGGGAAACTTTTTTTTTAAATTATCATTATCAATGTTGAAATAGTTTTGCTGGTT
Organism: Rhodeus uyekii; assembly: GCA_037043235.1. NCBI lineage: Eukaryota > Metazoa > Chordata > Actinopteri > Cypriniformes > Acheilognathidae > Rhodeus > Rhodeus uyekii. The sequence goes on along the minus strand of JAWRVZ010000037.1, from coordinate 1,097,616 downwards.
AATATTTTTGTGGAAAACTGCATTTATTTGAAATGTATTTTTTTTTTGTAACAATGTAAAGGTCTTTGCTTTCACTTTGATTAATTTAACGCATTCTTGCTAGATGAAAAAAAAAAAAAATCTTACTGACCCCAAACTTTTGAACAGCAGTGTAATACTAAATCCTGAATTTACAGTGGACTCAACTGACAGCAAATAAGTCATGGCGTTCCCCTTGCTATCTGCTCAGGACAATAAATTACAGCTCTGAGCTTCCCATTATCTTGGCACCTTTGGCCATGACGTCTATTTTTAGAAGCAGGTTCCCACCAGTGGCGGAAACGGCTCCCTGACTGATACCCACTAGCAGATGCCTTTACAGACGCTCGCAGACGGGGGTGAAGGGTCTCTGATGAGAATGGAAGACGTCCACTTTGGCACAGGCTTCCTGTAGAGTTTAGTTTCAATTCACCTCAGACAAACTAATCAGGTTCGCATGAAAAGCACAAACTGTTGGGATACAACAGGGTTGGAGCAGAATCGAGCATTTCTGTTCACCTTTATCTGGGAGCTGAACATTCAATTCATACTGACCTTGAGTATTTAACATTTTCTAAAGAAAATGGGCAAGTTGCAAATGGAAAAGGAAATCATCACTGCCATGACTAGTAGTTATACAGTCACATAACACCTGGTATTAAGATGCATTTTGGTCCATCAGATCATAAGTTGACGAGGGAGACACACACCTGTTTACACCTGGTGTTTTAATTTGTCTTGTTTGTCCACTTTCAAGAACTTCTACCAATTTACATATGAATGCACCGAAGACGGCAGAATAACATAAGGAGAGTATCAGCTTTCATTTCTGCTCTGATAACCACAGGACCACACTGACCGCGGCGAGTGCCTGTTAGAAATGAGGAATGGTGAGAGAGAGAACATTGTGCTTGGTACGTTTTTCATCTTCAAACCAATCTTGGGTCTTCAGGTGAAAAAAAGTGCACCCCATCTGGCTAGTGCGCTTCCCAAAATATTTATTAATAAATGTGCTTTAGGTCAGTATAGGCGGAAGATAGACAGACTTTTGTGGCCGTTCAAATCTATTCGTCCACCTGAGCATTAACACTACAAAAGTAATCCAGTTATATGGGTTTTTGACAACCAGACCTGGAAACGGTCTAAAGCTCAAAATGTGTTAGACCCCGTTTACTCGGGTATATAGCATTGTCCACTTGTGAGCGATCGACCAATACACATCTTAAACAGGACCTAAGACAGAACATCTCTAAACTAGGGTGAGTGTTTATAACAAACTCATTAAAAACACAACTCGAGGGATGCTGTACTTTCCGACTGGCTGGCTTCAACTGATTCTTCGTTATTCAAAGATTAAAAGGAAGCCAGAGTGCCAATTAAAGTCATTCTTACTCTGTGTAAGCCTGATGTAAAGACATCTTACCGGGACTGTTTGAAATGCCAGGTGCACACTTCAACTCAAACGAGACCCCAGGGACTCATCTGTCAATGTAACTGAGCAAGAGGCTGGGAGGTGCTGAGGATACAGCACGCGCATTAAACACGACTGATGCAGGCCAATTTAATCTACGGCGTCCCTTTTGTCCCGTAAATGTCCCATCATAATGAAACTGCAAGGGCTAGCAGTTTAAACGAAGCTTCAAAGGGACCAGATAAAGAAAAAAGGATTTTACCTGCTCAGTTCAATGCACCATTTAGTCACAAAACTGCATTTTCAGATGAATACTAAGCTGCAAAAACATAAGCCATTGCCAATCTGTCATGGTTATGATGTCAGAAATATAAGCATATCATTACATGACTATTGTCAGGGTTCTGCCACATTCGGTCTAGTCGTTTCTTGGTTTTGTGGCAGAGCTCTGACACTACCGTAATGTCTTGAGTTGTTTGTGTGCTTCGAGTGTTCGAGTCGCTCGCACGCTTGTCTGTGTGACGTATTTTGTGTGAGTTATGATGTCTCATTACTTTGGTCTGGTTCAGTTTTGGTTTTGGGTCGGGATTCGGGAATTCATGACTTGTGTGTTCGTCCTTGTTGTGAGCGCACGAGAACAGGTTTTCACGCGTTCTTGCACGCTCTATGTCATGTGAGTGGACATTTCAAGCTTTGCGCAAGCCGCGCTCTCTCTCGTCTGTGTGATATGTTTAGCATGCGGTTCGTGTTTTCATCAGCTGCGTGCTTTCATGTTGTGTTTTCTTGTCACGTGCAGTTTGGTTGTCACCAGCAGCGCGTCGTCTTTGTTTAATGTGAACATGCAGCGATGCGCGTCCGCATTGGCTGCATGTTCATGTCTTGTCTGTTACCCCGCCCGTCTTGCTTGATTGTCATTAGTTTGATTTGTCCCAGCTGTGTTCTCATTATTTGCCCTTCCTCCTGTGTGTATTTAATCTCCTCATGTTTGCTGTTCTGTGTTGGGTCGTTGTCGTACCTGTCCTGTTTTGCTGCCAATCTGTTCCAGTCCTGCCTGTCCCTGTTCCCCCAGTTAAGTCTAGTCTGTTTAGTTCTTCAGTTAGTCAGTCTTGTTTTTTCCCCCACGGGGTAGTTTTTGTTTGCGTTTTATTTTATGTTTAATAAAAAGCCCTTTCACCTGCATATTGAGTCCTCTCTCTTTCCTTCATCCCCAACCCTGACAACTATACGTCCATATAGTATTCTGTACCACCCTAATAAACAGAAGAGTGAACTATGCTAGTGTTACACGTGTTCCTGTCTGGGTCTTCTCTGTCACTTCCTGTCAGTCTTGTCTTTGTTTCACTTCCTGTCTCTCGGGTTATTGTTTCACTCCCTACACCTGTCTTGTAATCACTTCCTCGTTAGTCTCCCAGGTGTTGCTGTTTCCCCTTGTGTATATATCACTTGTGCATTTCCCTTGTGTTGGTCGGTTGTTGAATTCGTGTGTGGATGTTTCTTGTTTCTCCAGCTGTGGTTCTTGTTTTAAGTTATATTCTAGTTCTAGTTCTAGTTATTGCACATGCGTGCTTATTTGTTTTGTTATTTAAAGTGTTTTGTTTTGTTTATATTAAATTAGCTTTTGTTTAAACCCTGCCTTGCCTCGTCACCTTGTCTGTCTCGCATCGCACACCAACCCTGATCCGTAACAGAACAACCGACCAGGCTGGTCACCTACAACCAACCAGGTTTGTCGCCTAAAAGACAATCAGGGACGATGGAACATCTTGTAGAGGTTCTCCGGATTGCCCGGGAGAATCCCAACTTTGAAGAGTTCGCCTGGAGGTTCAACCGGTTCGCTACATTCTCATCCCTGGATGATAGAACACTGAAGATGCTGCTCTGGTTCGGAGCAAACCATTTTCAGATCAAGGACCTCCCTGACCTGACAGAGTTAAGCTGGCAAGAAGCAGTGTATGTGTGTCAGGTGAGCGCCGCGCTCCGAACCAGACAGCCAACACCATCAGCTCCAGCATCTCAGTCCATGACCCATCTGCCAGAGCCAGAGCCCGACCCAGAGATCCGCCAGCCAGAGCCCGATCCAGAGATCCGCCAGCCAGAGCCCGATCCAGAGATCCGCCAGCCAGAGCCCGATCCAGAGATCCGCCAGCCAGAGCCCGATCCAGAGATCCGCCAGCCAGAGCCCGATCCAGAGATGCGCCAGCCAGAACCAGAGCTGCCTGAACTGTGGCCCGACCCGCCAGAGCTGCCTGAACTGTGGCCCGACCCGCCAGAGCTGCCTGAACTGTGGCCCGACCCGCCGCTGAACTTCCGGGACACCCCAGAGCCGCCGCCGGCCTTCGCCGACGTCCCAGAGCCCGTTACCGGCCCGGAGGCCGCCGCCCCAGTGACTCTCGCCCTGCCGGCGCCCCCAGTGACTCTCGCCCTGCCGGCGCCCCCAGTGACTCTCGCCCTGCCGGCGCCCCCAGTGACTCTCGCCCTGCCGGCGCCCCCAGTGACTCTCGCCCTGCCGGCGCCCCCAGTGACTCTCGCCCTGCCGGCGCCCCCAGTGACTCTCGCCCTGCCGGCGCCCCCAGTGACTCTAGCCTTGCCCGAGCCCCCAGTGACTCTAGCCTTGCCCGAGCCTGCCTGGCTCACCCCGCCGGCGCCACCTGATCCACCGGCCTTGTCTGAGCCACCCTGGCTCATTCCACCTTTTCCTCCCCCTGGACTCTGTTTTGTTTATGATTTCATGTGTGAGGACTGTCTTTTATTATTATTCATGAACTGAGGACAATTTTGCGTTATTTTTTCCCTTCATGATGCTTTTGAGGACTGTTTTGAGTTATCCCTTTTCAGGATGTCTTGAGGTCTGTTTATTTTTTGTTTATCATTTGCACTTAGTTTTGGCCTTGTTTCTGTTTTGCATCCTTCCATTCTGTCTGGTTTCCGGTGTCAAGTCCTGTTCTGTCCCCCGCCCGCCCTCCACAGTTGTTGCCTTGCCGGCGCGAGGTCGCGCCTACCAGAAGGGGGGCGTTATGTTACACGTGTTCCTGTCTGGGTCTTCTCTGTCACTTCCTGTCAGTCTTGTCTTTGTTTCACTTCCTGTCTCTCGGGTTATTGTTTCACTCCCTACACCTGTCTTGTAATCACTTCCTCGTTAGTCTCCCAGGTGTTGCTGTTTCCCCTTGTGTATATATCACTTGTGCATTTCCCTTGTGTTGGTCGGTTGTTGAATTCGTGTGTGGATGTTTCTTGTTTCTCCAGCTGTGGTTCTTGTTTTAAGTTATATTCTAGTTCTAGTTATTGCACATGTGTGCTTATTTGTTTTGTTATTTAAAGTGTTTTGTTTTGTTTATATTAAATTAGCTTTTGTTTAAACCCTGCCTTGCCTCGTCACCTTGTCTGTCTCGCATCGCACACCAACCCTGCTCCGTAACAGCTAGTATGTGCCGGGTTAACCAATCACAACAGAGGTAATTTACATAGATAAGTCTTAATGGTACATTAACAAAAACATCCTGTTTAATTCTGATGATCAATAGTAATGTAAAACTAAATCATGACTCAACATTGCAGCCTTTAGGGAGGGGGGTTTACAGCATGGCCATTAAAGGGAGTTTTAAAATCACCTATTAAAGAAATAATTCACCCATATTGGATTCACCATCCAAATCCAAAACAGCTTGGAATTACATGCTGATCTTTTTTTTGAACTATTACTTCAAGAAATGTAATTAAGGCAAGCTTTCATTTTCAACAAATGTTTATCACCGAGGGAGGATACGGCCGTCTAAATAAGGATTCTTACACTTTAAGAAGGCAGAGTAAAACAAACAAAACATTTTAAACAACAGATTTATGCCTACATATGAACTTTGGACTGCGGCATCTGTTATCTTGCAGATTCGCTGCATGCAGACCAAAGCGGAGAGGATTGCAAAGTGTTTAGGTCAGCTGTGAGAAACACCGACTCAGCAGTTTCCTCCCATCACCTGTCACATTACAGGGAAGAGGAGCAGGACTCATTACATGGATTTATAAACTGTCAATCAAAGCGTCTGTCACTCCCTTCACTCCCCAGCTGTGGGATTGCACGAGCTACTCGAATCAACTCGCTCTTGAGTGGCTCCACAGCGCTCAGTTGCTTTGAGAGGGGAGATTGAATGCTGAAAAGAGGTAGACATCTGGATTTATCAGCTGTTTAAATTAAATACGCAATACACAAGTAACCACACATATGAAAACATCCTTTAAACAACACATGTGAGAATGTGACAGGTCCTCAATAAAAGTGTATACTCAAGTATATACAGTGTTTCACACGTTTAAGCATATCCTCAATTTGTTTGCTTAAATCATTTGCATATTTTAAAGTAGAATAGATAGAAAATAGCCAGCCTGGAATCGGTATAAATCACTTTTACTGAATCTACAAATGAGAAACGAGTCTGGTGGCAAGTTTAGATTTGTACTAGAAGAGGCTTCATAAATTGAGTCAAATTATCCTTGGAAATAGTGGCCTCACTTAAATCTGTGATTCATGCCATTCGGCTGAGTTGCAAAATAGCATTCAAAGTGCGTAGTTTAAACAGTCGCACTACACACACCTGTCTTGAACATGGTGCAGCTACAATCAATTAAGAAAATAAATAAATTTGTACTCCAATACCAAAAGACAAGCTCTTTCATTTGTGTTATTCTGCTTCATTTCACCCTGTAGCCCAAGACTGGTTGCCCTCTAAAGCTAAGCAGGGTTGAGCCTGGTTAGGACCTGGATGGGAGACCTCCTGGGAAAACTAGGTGCTGTAGATCTGTGTGGCTCCTAACGCATGTGTGACACTATACTGTAACAAGCACATCTTTCGTATGAGATGTTAAACCGAGGTCTCGACTCCCTGTGGTCATTAAAAATCCCATGGCACTTGTTGTAAAAGACTAGGGGTGTAACACTGGTGTCCTGGACAAATTCCCACTATTGGCACTTATCAATCATGGCTGGCTAATAATAATAATAATAATAAAGAGAAAAGTAAGCTGCAAGTCAACCATAGGCAACTGGGTCCATGGGGCTTTATTGTTTTTATTTATTTCATGTTACTTAAACAATTGTATGTAATAATGATGTACATATTAAAATAAAAACATTATTACAGAATGGAAAAAGAAGTTTAGTTTAAAACATGAATCAATCAGCAGTGTTAACATTTTATTAATGTGTCATTTATGAGGGATATACTGCAAGTTTAATACACCCTCTGCTGGCTCATCTTAGTAGCGTCTGGAAATAGGTAACCTGCTTTCAACCCATTAGTGCCCCAACATCAATAAAACAAAGAAAATCAAGAATTTTGTTTAGATTTCATATGAAATGTCACTTAATTTGAGGTGAATTAAACTTTATTAATTTTGTTAATTTATTCATTAACACAAATATCCAATCAGCCAATCACATCGCCCCCTATACCCTTAAATAGGGCACAGACATTTGCACATAGTGAACGATGTACAGTAATACCTCGAGATACGAGCGTCTCTACATACGAGTATTCCAAGATACGAGCAAGCCTTCGAGGAGATTTTTAAATGTATTGAGTAAAATATTGAGTAAATATTCGAGATACAAGCACGTGTACTGACGCCGATCCCGACACACGTTCACTTCAAGGTTTTTAAAGGGAGACAGAAACAAATCTCCCTCGATTGGTATTTTGTTAAAAGGTCTGTGCCAAGTGAAAGTGAAAGTGAGGGTAGTCAGGCGAAAAAAAATGTAAGAAAAGGTACGAAAACAAATCGAAAAAAGCAAAATAATAATAGAAAATAGAAAAGTTAAAAAAAAGACGTAAGCTAAGTTCACTTATGTTAATTTAAGTTTATGTAAGTTACGTAGTGTTTGTGTAAGTTACGATACGGAATCAAGTGTCTGTGTACCAACCCCCCTTCCTCCCTCCCCCGCACCTGCCGCTACTGTCTGTAAAAACTTATAAGTAAAACCACATTTTATTTTATATGACACGAATCCTTATACTTAATACATGTACTATAATTGTGTGTATGAGTGTGTGTCTAAAGCAATAAAAAACATGTTATTGTTACATGTTACATCTGGAACGGATGACTTTGTTTTCTATTACTTCTTATAGGAAACATGATTCTAGATACGAGTAATTCGAGTTACGAGCTCTGCCCTGGAACGGATTATGCTTGTATCTCGAGGTATTACTGTGCGCTCAACGGCTACATACACACGAATCAATTCCCAGTCTGACCAGAAGATGGTGCCTGCAGATGAATCATCCATGCCCTTTCCAAACAGCTGTGACTACAGCAAAGAAAAGTGATTTAAGTGACTTTTTGATGGTTGTTGGTGCCAGACAGGCTGGCCTGAGTATTTCACAAACTATCGATCTACTGGGATTTTTCACCCACAACCATCTCTATGGTTTACAGAGAATGGTTTGAAGAGCATCCAGTGAGCGGCAAAAATGTGGACAAAATTCTGTTCTGTGAACAAAAAATGCCTTGTTGATGCCAGAGGTCAGAGGAGAATGACCTGATAGAAAGGCAACAGTAACTCAAATAACCACGGTATGCTGAAGAGCAGCTCTGAACACACAACACATGAAAACTTGAAGCAGATGGGCTATAGCAGCAGAAACCAGAGGCTCAACAAAACCGGATAACATAAGATTGGACAAATGTTGCTTGGTCTGAATTGTATGAGTCTCAATTTCTGACACAACATTCAGATGGTAGGGTCAGAATTTGGCATAAACGACAAGAAAGCATTGATCCATCCTGCCTTGTATCAACGATTCAAGCTTCTGCTGGTGTAATGGTGTGAGGGAGATTTTCTCTGGAAACTCTGGGCTCCTTGATACCAACTAAGCATCTTTTAAACACCACAGCTTGAGTATTGTTGATGACCATGTCCATCCTTTGATGAGTACCGTCTTCTTCCTGCATGTCACAAAACTCACTCATCTCAAACATGACAATGAGTTCACTCTACTCAAAAGGCCTCCACAGTCACCAGATCTCAATCCAATAGAGCACCTTTGGGATGTGGTGGAACGGGAAATTCGCATCATGGTTGTGCAGTGGACAAATCAGCATCAACTGTGTGAGGCTTCCAGCACCTTGAATCTATGCCATGAATAATTAAAGCAGTTCTTAAGGCAAAAGAGGATCCAACCAAGAACTAGCAAGGTGTACCAAATAAAGTGGCCGGTGAGTGTATAAATATATGAGAAAGTCTAAGTTTTCACAATATCATGAAGAAAGAAAACAAATAAATGCCATATTTTATATGACATATACTAAAGATTGAGTATGGGGAAGTAACGCTCATTTTTCATCCACTCTATTTTAGTGTTTTTCTACCGAGGCTCTGCGTCCATTGCACTTCACTTGAGAAGATTACTTTTGTGAGTGTGAGTGTGTATGTGTGCGCGTTTGTGAGAGAGCTACATACAAGAACTAATTCTGAGCTGGGAGGTTCAATCTCCAATACACGCACACAGCTGTAAAAGCCTTTAAAAGCGAAAAATGCCACACTGTGCTTTTTCTTTTAACCCTTGACGTTTCAGAAAACGGCCAGATGCATTAGATCCAACAACAACCTTTAGGAACATGGGGACAACTTTGTTTATATCCAAGCTACACTTCATGCTAAAACATTGATAAAAAAGGTATTTATATGAACTCTAAAGTGATGTTACTTAAAGGGCCAGTCACACAGCCGATCGCGCATGAATCACTCACAAATCACGCACAGATTGGGTTTGTGCGTGCTTGTGCGTCGAGAAATAGACCAAAGTATTCCACGAACACTCGACGCATGATTCACTGACGGAGCGCGTCCAAACACGCACGCTTCATGGACGTTCCACAAAGAGGCACTTTCAGAATCCACATTGTCAGTGGAATGAACGTGATACGTGCGCGGTTCATGCGTGATATGAAGGTGGGGCGTCAGTGGACGTGCGCGGTTTCGAACCAGTTCCGACGCATAAGCACTGACGGCCGACGCGTGTCCCGCGCATAGTCACGCATACTCGACGCATAAACTACGCACGCCAACTCATGAATAACGCACACTGACGCACAGCTGTGCGTCGGAAAAATTTTGAACCGTTCAAAACTCAAAATCACGCACAAACCGCCTTCGACGCATATCCACTTACAATCACTGACGGTTCACGTTCGTTCCACCAACGAATTACGCATACGAAATTTTCAGAAACGAAAATCTGTGCGTAATTAGTGCGTGATTCATGCATTTTCGCTGTGTGACTGGCCCTTAAGACAGCGAACAAATCACTATGATTAAGAGTCTAATTAGTCTGACATACAACATCTAGTACACTAGTCTGGCAGAGATCTGATCAAAGAGCTTTGATTAAAAGATTTTCTCCTCAGACAGTTAATTGGGAGAGACACCTGACTGCTGGGGAACTAATAGCAGAGCTACATCCGTCACAGGAGACTGAACTGAAGCCTCAGGCTGGGGTTGACCCTGCCCTGTAGGTAACGATGAGAAATATGAGCTGTAACGGAAGAGACACTGGGATGTCACAAAACACCTGTAGTATCCGTCCTTCGGGAAAAATCTTTCTGGAGTCATTAAAGTTAACTGAGCGTATGGTGTGTCTGTCTGGGTATGAAACAACACACAAATATACGTTTACATGCTCACCTAAGTGTATGAGCACATTTATTCACCAGCACAACAGCCAGCTCTCCTAAAATGGCCATTAGGAAGCTCGATGCAAGGCTATTTGTAGTCGTACTCTAAATATACAGAAGCACTTTTCAAATGGCTTCTGATCTTTTAAGATCAAAATTGCAGATGTTATTGCTGTATCGGTGCATTATTAAGGGTGAACTACCTTGGAAAATATTCTTCTGCTAGAAACTTTTAAATAGTTTGGTCTAGACAGTCTTCTGAACTTCATATGAACCAAAGAATAAGGTGTCTTTAATTTGCAGCCTAACAAGATGTTCCACCATCTTTAACAAGAATTTAACAAAAAACATTTTCTTTTTCTTTAGATCAATCACCACAAAAGTTCAAATGGACTTTTAAATTTTGAAAACGTCTCCTTATTATGCCCTAATGAGAGTGGTAAAGCATAACTGGAAGTGATACTGATACTGGCCAAATGTTAAAACATAACTCTGTATTTTGCCATTGACCAAAAAGAGAGCAAAAATAAATTGAGGCTATACTTTGCTAAGAAAACTGTGACAAAGTATAAGAAACAAGTAGATGGTGGAATGAATATTAAGGTTACCTTTGAACATGTAAATGATGTGACCCTGAAGCCTGGAATAAAACTGAACTGTGAAAATTTAGATTTAAAATCATTATTATAGTTATTTTTAATTATAATAATATTAATGCTTTTACTGTATTTTGATCGGATAAGCTTTGGTGAACATCAGTGGTGAGCTTCTTTCAAAAACAACAAAAGTTACTGACCCCAAAGTTTCAAACGTTAGGATATATCTTTCAAAAAGACTAAGTCCCCTTTTACATCTGGTATTACTGCTTCTCGAGTCTCCAGCCAACAAAGTTGAAATCCCGTCTGGCCCTAATGTGCTTCCCATAATGTTTATGCGTTTGGTCAGTAAGTGGAGAGTAGGCGTTATTTTGTGGCTCTTCGAACGCATTTGACTCGCAACTTGAGTATTTACACTATTGAGTGTTTACTTACACAGCAATCTGGTCGAATGCATTTTTGACCGTCTCTGGATGTGGTCGAAAGTTGGCAAGCACAAAATGTTTAGACCTCGTTTTGTATGATCTGATCAATTAAAATGCAACTTATTACAAGGTAAACAGGACCTAAAAGACCAAGTAAAACCCTTTTAACCAGATTCAGCAAGACGTGTGTAACAGTCAGAGGGCTAAAGTGTGATCATTATTATTACTGTAAGGATTCCCTGTCTAGCCTGGAGCATCTCCTGCAACTCAGAAGTAATTACTGAGTGTGTGTGTGTGTGTGTGTGTGTGTGTGTGTGTGGAAGTCCACAGAGGGATGAGATCCTCTTTTCTCCTCCGATTACAGTCTCAAAGGTATCCATTTCCCTCTTACAGCAGGGCCGGCCAGCCAGTTCCTGTGCCAACACTAGATTAAGCATAACTAACAAGTCTCACCGGAATATTACTTTCCATTGTAAGCTAATGTTAATGTTAATGTGTTCGATTTGCACTAGTGTTTTCTAAAAAAGTGTTTTCTAATGCACCGTAATATGTTCAGTAAGGAACACTACACCCTAAAATCATTAAGTACTTAGATTAAAACAAATGCATGTGTGAATATAACTATATAAATTAAATAGGAAACAAATACAACAGAAATAAAAAAATACTCAATAATAACCCAAGATAAACTGCAGGAGACTCAAATCCGCTCATAAAGAACAGATTATAACATAATAAGCGGCAGAAGTGTTTCTTAAAGTCACGCACCTATGGTATAACCTCGCTTGAGCTCTCCACGGCGAGGACTACGAGACTTTTGGATGTTATTGATGTCCTTTTCTTCAGTTATGGCTGTTCTGGTCACATTCTTTATGATGGGCGACGACAGCAGGTCTTTGACGAATGAACCAGCATAACTCTCATCAGGGATGTCCACTGACTGGGACTTTTTCTTCAACCTAGTATAAAGAAGGGAAGAAAAAGAACAAAAAGCATGTGATTTTAAAAATTTTAACTGCAATAAAACTCTTTTTTATTTGTTTGTTTTTACACATACACAGTACCTTTAAAAAATTGGGGGGTTTTTTTCCCCAAAAGAAATTAATACTTTAGAATATTTAGAAAGGATGCGCACATCGATCAAATGTGACCATGTTACAAAAGACTTCTACCATTTCAAATAAAGGCTGTTGTTTTGAACTTTATATATCAAAGAATCATGAAAAGACAAATTAGTTTTCAAATCCTTTGGTAATCAAAGTTTCCAAAATTGATAAGAATAATAAATACAAAGGTTTCTTGAGCACCAAATCAACAATTTTCTAAAGGATCATGCGACACTGAAAATTAAGCTTTGCATCACGGGAATAAAATAACTTAATATATTCATATTGAAAATAGTTATTTTAAATTCTAATAATAGTCACAATATTGCAGATTTTACCGCATTTATGATCCAATAAATACAAACTTGGTGAATCTTACCTTACCAACTGTCTTAATTTGCACTCGCATATATTTTAATTTAATACATTTAGGAGTTTATTTTTTCCCAGAGGTCTAAGCAGTCCATGTTTGCTTCAGTCCTGTCTTTTGCAAGTGAAATAAAGCAATATTCAGTCCAGTTTTTACTCCCATTTTAATTGTCTCTACGTGAACACAATGACGTCATGCATTTTTGCTGGAATACCACAAAAAATATACATGTTGCATTCTGCTTATTTTGAGCTCATAATAGCAGTGATAAAAATGTAGTGACTCTGTCCCTAAGAGTTCCTTTGGAGATGAAGATGAAGATCAAGGTGTCAGTGACGTCAGTGACGGGGGGAAAGACAGTCAGCCCTGTCTAAACGTACTGACCTAAATCAAGAGAGAACAGTCTGACGTCTCACACTCAATCATTCACCAGAGCAAAGAACTCAGTCAGGACACGGATCTCCAGGAAAATAGAAAGCATAATATTGCATAGGTCCTTCAGGAATTAACCAACCATCCATTAGTTTCTCCTGAAAGAGACGATTCGGAAATCCATTGCCACTTGTACCTATATTCTTTTCTTTGTCTTATTTTCATATGTTATTTTCCTTTTTCTTATTTGAATGATTTGTAAAAAGTGATTTATAATCAAGTTAGTTGGAGCCTGAGCCGAGTTCAGCTTTGGAGAAGCTGTGTATCTGTGTGTGTGCGTTAATATGCTCTGTATTGGTGAGGTGATTAACTGGCACCATCAGGAGACGGAATGACTTGTTGTTCTCGACAAACCACGCCACGAACCCGTCAACCATGTGATCAACGAAGATATGCTTCAGACTGTCTGTTTTGTGTGGAAAATTACTAGTTTTGTTTATCTTTCTTTATTTCTTTCTTAGCCAAACAGAATCATTTAACCGTCATCATTGACGTAGTTAGTACCCTCTGTTAGAGTATAATTGCTGTAACAATGTTATTGTAAGTGGGGCGGCCTACGAACTCCTTTTGAAACCTGAAGCTGGCTTCTGCTGATGAACCTGCAAACTAAACTTCACTATAATGTCTTCTATTGACTGCACTTCTGACTCCTGGTCTTCATTCAACATATCTGGTCCTCGGTTCTTAACTATAATTCCCCTACACTCCTACTTCTAACAATGTTCAAGCTTTAACACTCATTCTGAAAACTTGAAGTGTCATGGTAATGTTAGTAAATATTGACAAACTTAATCAGGTTGCTAAAGGATATTGCTGTTGACATTGGTAAAGGGGTTAAATTTGGGCTTCATGGTCATGGGTAGATCACCTGCTTTTATTGTCCCATACGGAGAGTTAGATGCCATAAATCTGGGTTGAACTTATCAGCTAATGGACTCACTCTCATTTACGACACGCAATTGTCATGGTAAATGTGAAACTGCTCATCAGAGCCCTCTCTGTGTCAACAGTATTTAAGCTTTATCTAAGCTTTCAACGGCACCCAGGTAACTGTTCCTCTGCAGAATGACCTAATTGCTTGTGGTTTGAGAACCTCCGGAGCAAACAAAAGAAAATTTATGGCCAACTAGCATGGAAAGAAAAGAAAACAGGAAACAAAAGACACTGACTAAAAGGATCATTTCAGGGTACCAGTGTCTTTTCACCAATGATTTTCCATGACTTTTTCTGTCAATAATGATAGTTAATAATTCTACAGCAACTCCATTCACTAAAATAAGTTCTCAGCAGATAAAAGTCTCAATTTTAAAAATCAGTAATACTTCCATGATGATAAAATGTTGTTAATTGGTAATTGAGAATTTTTTTATTTAGATTTCTTTCTTTTATTATTCTTGTAAGCATGAACATATGGGGTCCTAATTCATGAAACTCCTAATTCAGTAAATTTCTTGAAAAACACTTCACGAATGTAGATTTTTGTATTGAACTGAACAACATTTTAAAGAGATTTGTGCGCAAATATTTTGGTTTGAGTTTATTATTCAAAGCACACACTCTCTGAAGTCCTTTATCAATACCAATTGCCAAACAATCCCACATGGTGTATATTAGCGGGCAAGTTTCATCAAGAGCAGCTGCTTGCCATCAGAACATTAAGGCTTCAAGAATCAACAGTGTTGAATACAGAATCAACACTACAGCCAAAAGCAAATTCCAGTACAATACTTGTATACAAACTTTGCATTAGAAATCAGTTTCCCATATTCATGAATCCAATGAAACAATCTTAATGCATAGATCACCCAAAATTTTACAATTAAACTACACCCATTTGAACTATCCAGAAACCAACGTAGACCCAGACTCTTGGTATCAGCCACAAAAACCATGTGACCAACGAGGAAGTGTGCACCACCATTAGGCAGCATGCTGGCTCCTATGAAGAACTCCTGGCAACAGTCAAAAGAGGCAAATTACAGTAGTATGAGCATGCCACCGGATCCTCCATGGCACAGCTGAAGGCACGAGAAGGAGAAACAGACCATATGGGCATGACAATATTGTCACAGTCACGTCATGTCTCGTCACTTCCTGTTGCCTCCTGTGTTATCCATTGTGTTTCCGTCTCGTTTGGCACTCTCATTGTTAGTCGTGTCAGGTGTTTCCCATTACTCCAGTGTATTTTAACCCTCATGTTCTCCCTTGTCTTTGTCGATTGTTAACATTTATATGTCGTGGCCTCCTAGTGTGTATGTTTCTCCATGTTTCCGAGTTTTCATTTGTTTATGCACAAATATGCAGTTTTCTGTTTCTATTTAAAGGGTTTTTGTTTTTGTTTAATAAATATAGTTTTACGTTGATCCCTGTCTTCCGTGCTTTCGTATTCAACCGTGTTACAAATATAAAAATAATAAAAATTAAAATAAACTGTGGCTGACCTTGCTGAAACAAGATCTGGAAAGAAACATCTAAATGTGTATCCGCCGCGGTGCCCTGGAGATCCAATGGATTACTGGGAAATGTGTCAGTAAATGGTTTCTGAACTCCTCAAAATGCCTCCATTTTTCTTCAGGGAACAAACATGTCACAATATTCCACATAAATTCTACCCATGGAATATATAAAATAAAAGTGACAAGGCCTGGTTGAGATGCGTTAACACTGTGAACGAGTGACATTTCCCAAAGATGCTCAAAGCAGTGGACAAATCACAACACACTGGTCCAGCTGACCAATCAGAGCACATTGAGCTTTTGGAAGGAGCTTCTAGAGACTGAAACTAAACAGAGCGTTACTGACAGACCGGGAAAGAGAGGAGCTGTAATGTAAAATACATGAATATATGGTTTTTGAGCATTCAAGCAGGAACATCTAGTCTAGTAGCACCTAAAAACAAAATCAAGACTTTGAAAAAGGAGTATTTTAGATTCTCTTTAACAAGCATATTCATTTCTAAATCAGGGCCAGCCCAGGGCACAAAAAGACAAAAAGTTTTTTTTGCAGGGATGCTAGAGAGTAATAAGCACTAAGAGCACCCTCAGTAGATGCTATGACATCGACGAAACTGAATTGACACATGATTTGGTGCGAGATTGTTGTTTTTGGACCATGGTACCATTTGATCCACGGACCGGTGGTTGGGAACCACTGCTGTAGAGCACCAAAGGATTTCCATTTACAACATATTTTTGCAGCGTTGAGCAATGAAGCCAATCACAGACATGTCTGTTGAACGCAATGACCAATCAGAGATAAGGTTAGCCACTCACAAAGGTTACATTTACATTTATGCATTTGGCAGACGCTTTTATCCAAAACGACTTACATTGCATTCAAGAAACATATTGAATCAGTTCTTGCTTGGATCAAACCCATGACCTTGGTGTTGTTAACACCAATGCTCTACCGCAGTGGTCCCCAACCCCCGGTCCCCGGACGAAATGGTACCGGGCCGGGGACCGAATTCACGGACCTGTCCATGGATCAAATGGTACCGGGCCGCGGATCGGAATTCGGGGACCGGTCCGTGAGCGGCTGCAAGCGGCTGTGACGCTTTAGGTTTGGCGGTGAGGAGATGTGTTTCTATAATGAAACATTGTGAGAACGCAATGAACTGAGATGAGGAACAGCTTGTTGGAGTTCCAGATTATCATAAAACAAATCATATCATGCTCTTTGAATAAAAACAATAGGTTTATTATATGCCAAGTTTGAATGTTGGGTTCATTGGATACAATCAATTTTTTAAAGATTTCAAAAATGCTTCAACAGTGAAACAAGTCAAAGATCTTGGCCTAAAAAAAGAATTAACGCATTAAACTGAACTTGCAGTTGTCATTCATAATACTTCTGTATCAGCATGGAACATGTTTAATGAGGGGAAAGAGCATTAATAGAGATTATGAAAGATTTTAAGCTGCTCAAACTCCTGCTGAACTCCTTAAATATTACATAACAGCAGCAGGTGTTAGACTGATACCCTATGGGCACTGATCTTATTAGACATTAAAATATGAACCAACTTTAATTTGAGTGTTACTATCCTGATTTACATATTACATAAATGTCTTATCTTTTCATCCAAATGCATGTAGAAGTTAAAAGCATGTTAAGTCATAAAGGGTGAGTTATTACACAAGCCTGATGAAAATATGAGGGATATTAAATATTCACATTCTGCGCCTCTGACGAATGGAGACTCTGACATCAAAGTCTGGAACTGGGTCATTGTCGAATATGTTGTACAAGAATAAACAACAACAAAAAGAAAAAGACTATGGGGAAACTTGTATTTTCACAAAGCCAAGACGGAAATGCACAGCTGAATCGAAAATAGCAACATACTCCAAAGAAATAAAGATTTCAGCAATAACTTCACTGAAACACATAAACAAAGATTGCAACCAAACTATTTATGCAGAAAATTGATTTGCATGACATGGCATTTTTTCCCCATGTGCAATGAGCAATTTTAGATACTCTTTTCATATTTAAAAAAATTAAAATATCGCAAAAAGAAATTTGTTTAAAGTACTTATTAAAAGAAATTCTATTTTAGCTGGCAATTTACGTCAATCACTCATTAATTTGAAATAAAATAAGAATATTTTATGAATGAAATTATGATTATTATTTGATAGTCATATATAAAAGCATCAGCAGACTACAAAATAGGCAGCGTTAAACTAAGCAAGCAGAAAGATATTCAGCATCGTTTATTAAAGGCTAGCAGAAACATGTTTCTGAGAGATTGTATTCATTCCAACCTGTCAAATAATTCAAATTATTATAAAATGCACCCTTCAGCTTTGAAATGATGCCCTTTTCAGAGTATTTCTCTGGAGATTTAGATGCAATATTACATTATTTAATGTGCTGCAATTAAATGTATATTATTTGCATAACTTTCAATGACTAAATGGTTGCATTCAATGTTTTTGAAACGTCAGCCAAGCTCTCCAGGCTTACTACGCAAGCACTTGAGTTTCTAGTACAGACTGCATAATCCACTCTAAGAAAAGTACTCTGTGTTCTTTCATGCCCTCATTGGTAGGCACTCTTGTTGTTTCAAAGTTTTCATTTTTCTGCAAAAGACAGACAAGTCAAACTAAATAAGGCAAGGTGGGAGATGCTACAACTCTACAAACGACTACCTTAGAGGATGAATCCCTCCAGAAATAAAGATTTGTTAGTAATTAAAGGGGGCCTAGAGGCAGTCGCTCATTTCTAATAGTTACCCGGTGACACTGAGGAAATTAACGTTGACTTTTGCACAGATTTCAGTGAAATATTTGAAGAACCCCTGGGTCTTTTCCACTTTACTGCTCTTTTCTCAAGAAAAGTATGACTTCCTTTCTCAGGAGATCTTTGAAACTTTCTCTGGGAAGTGCAGTGGGTGTATTAAACGCAGCTACAGAACAGTCACACTGAATTAGGCGAGGGCTCATTGTTTGTGCGGTTTAAGCTCTGTGGTTCGGTGCCTCTGCACAGCCACACACTGTGAGCCTGGCGGTTTACAGGATGTGTGCTATACAGGGCTTCGCATCAAAAACATGCCCTGATATTGCCTTCCTAAAAAACTGGGTTCTTTTTTTTTTGTCTTCTTACATAATTCAGATGGGACTACATGTTTCATTTATCCCCCAAGTAATGGCTTTCATCTTACAACATCATATCTGTGGAGAACGTATGGCGTCGCTCCTTCTGGATAGTGTGTGCTGTAAAATTTGGACATCTGTTCAAACCTCTACAGAGCCTCTTATGCCCACAAAGGTTGTATTTGATCAAAAAAAGCAGTAAAATATTATTACAATAATAAATAGCTGCATTTTATTGATTTTTATAGAATTTATTCCTGTGATGCACAGCTGAATTTTCAGCATCATTCCTCCAGTCTTCAGTGTCACATGATCCTTCGGAAATCATTCAAATATGATGATCTGCTGCACAAAAAAACATTTCTTATTATTATCATCATCAATAGTAGAGAGTATTGAGAGAAAGAGAGATTGGAATAGGAGACTCACTGGATTTGAACCTGACAATACAGTATGTATATTTTTTAAGTATATTATTTTGTGTAGAGATCAAAAAGAGAGTCAGATTGGATCAAGAAGAGTTGCAAGCCAGATTTGAATACGTGTTGCCCACATGAGCACCTCAGCTAACCCTAGGCAACAGCTCGTTACATAACTCATTAAATAATTAATTTTAATAATTAAAATAACAGGTTATCACATGTTAGGATACGCTGTTTAATATTAAAGTTACATTATGTAACTTTTGGCCTTCTAGCAGTTGCATGGTTTGCAGAAGAACATTGTTTTGGTTGTGCTTTGGCTCTGTATGACTGCGGATGAATATGACCCTTCACAATAGATAATGCTTTACAATGAACTCTGTTAGAGAGCTACATATGGCCATTTATCTTTTCAATAAAACACCTTAAATCACCTGTTGAGTAGTAAAAACAGCATCTCCACATCACTTTACAACATTTGAAATCCCTCAGTTCTCGCTATCTCAGAAAAGACAAGCCAGTATTGATTCTTGTTTTATTACGACCTCGGTCAAATTCTCTTTTTGGCAGCAGGTTCTCCTCTGTTTGGTGATTTTTTTAAATGGGTGATTGCCCAGAGTTTCGAGATTTAACTGCTCCATGTCAACTTTCCTCTATTTACAGATATGACGTATGCAATTTCCAGTGAAAACATCCCAACAGGTCTAAAATATACACACTTATAATAGGCATACAACAGTGAAGCATGGATAAGAGTAAGACGAAAACATGTTTTGGGAGAAGAATTGATGATGCATGGACTCATTTACATTGTAAATTTCGAACAAAAACAATACATTGCATACATTTAAATAATTAAGCTGAAGGAGTTTTTAATTAAATACTCAATGTTTAGCTTGCTTTCTGTTGCCTGTTTCCCCCAACAAATTAAACAACCGTAACCAAATACTGAAATAACAGATGGTTTTCTTCTGTTCTAAACAGACCGTGTGTCTTCAGGTAATCAGTTAGAGGCAAAACAGCTCTCAGCTTGATTTAGATGGCGGGGATTAGTTAAACCTGCCATTGTGATCCTTATTCACCTGAACCAAGAAAGCTGTAAACCAATACCTTTCTTTTCTAGCCTTACGTCATATACTTGCGTAGTTACTCCATTAGCCGAGACAAATCCAGAGATGAGTCCTGATAATACCGTCACTAGGATAACCTTTCAAAATGAGAATTTCTCTGAACTCTTAAAATCACCCCTTCTAGTTTTAATATAAGCATCAGGAAGCTATAAAAAAGGAGGAGGAGATCTTTTGCCAAGGCATCCAGCATTGTTACTTGCAGAGATAACAGCCCGGTGCTGCCGCAAGTAAAAATAACTCTAAACCTCAAAGGACCTCAGACTCCCTTTCCAAACATCCCAAAACACTGCTGAAATAGGCATGAATACACTTTGACTGGTACAAGGGAAGAAATACCTAACAATATATAAATAAAAGAGGCCCTTTAACAATCCCAAAAGCACTCATCAATAAAACAGAAATGGAGTCGGTCCTCTTTAATGCAATTGACCCGGCCATTAGAGTACGTCTGGACGCCTTGAGGAGAAGATTTCATCCTTAGAATAGTGGGATGGAAAGTGCAGATTATGGCATCCATCAAGCAGGGTGACAGCTGTGCAGTGGGGTGGGGAGGGGGTGTTAGGGGTTAGAGAGGATTATGTAATCCTCTTGAGATTTTTACGCTTCACCCCCCTAATGATGCATCGCAGGGCTAAAACAAAAATTCAAAAGCCCTGCTGATGTTCAGCAACATCTCGTTTACAACCTGCATTTATTAGAATCTAGGAGTATCTTCACCTGGGATCTAAAACGCTCTTATCTTATCTCCTTATCAGAGCTTGAGCTTCATCAAAAAGTTCACTTTTAGAAAACTCACTGTCCTGCTCTGCCTTGAACTTCACCATCTCTTAAAGTGATCTCTTTTTGTATGTGCGCGTGTGTGCGACTCAAGCATGGTGCGGTCACATTGAACTCATCAGAAATAAGTAATGCGGCCAATCAATAACTTTATGATGCATATGTTTGGAACGCAAGTCTAAACAATAATTTATCCTGTTGCTTTGCTCCATGTATGAGAAACAGGACGACCACATCTCTACACATTTATCATTAAATATTGTTGTTTTAAATGAATGCAAATGACAAGATTGTGTTGAATGTGCTTTTAGCTACATTATTCATCTTTAGCATTTGGAGACAAATCAGTTTGCAAATCCATGACGCTTCTTTGTACCCAATAAATACAAAGCTAGCTTACATGATGTTATTGAGCTGTATGTGGTTGCCAAGGTGTTGCTATGCAGTGGTTAAGGTGCTTACCAATATTTTGCTTTCTAGATATGGTTCCTGCCTCTCCTTTATTCAAATCTATAAGCTATTTGCCGATTTAGGCATAAATATGATTGCTTCAAAAAGTAATAGTACACCTAAAAAAAAAGCTTTTGACACTATTGATCATGGTCTATTAACGAGGAAAATGGAAAGATATGGTATAAAATGCTAAGCTTATTTTTGGTTAAAAAGTTACCTTGATGAGAGATATTAATTTGTACAAATTAATGATGTTAAATCAGACTTAATGAAAGTCACTTGTGGAGTTCCACAGGGTTCGGTGTTAGGCCCCTTAATGTTTGTACTGTATATAAATGATATTTGTAAAGTGTTGAAAATATTAAAAATGGTTTTGTTTTCTGATGATACAAATTTATATTGTTGAGGGAAAAATTTGGAACAGCTTCTGAGTACAGTGGAAATTTAACTGATGATCCTAAAAGAACGGTTGGATGATAATAGATTATCACTTAATTTAAGTAAAACAAAGTTTATAATATCTCATTTATTCAAATCTATAAGATTTTTGCTGATTTAGGCATAAATATGATTGCTTTAAAAGGTAATGGTACACCTCTCAACAATTGGCAGAATTTTAGTTTTTACATGTGCATAGTTACACAGTAAAATGACACTTGAGGTTAGTGATTTGAATATACATTTGCCACTTATATCACAGATAAACCAACAAAAACAATGCATGTAAAAACAGTGTAAGCCACTACTGTGTACTGACCTCTTTGTGTTGAACATTCCGAGTCCTTGTTATCCCGTGTTGGACGGGTGACACAATGACAGCGATAGGCCAGCTCTATGGAGTGGACCTGTAGGAAGAGAGTACTGTTACAGGGAGAGGTTCAATCAACATCTCATGGTATCAGGTTTAAAAAAAGAAAATCCAAGGACCAATACCCTCATCTCTTTAAGGGGTGTGACCTCTACGGGTGAACAAATTACAACTGACAGTCACAATCCAACAATCTTGAACAAAATCAGAGGGAGTTGGACAATGTTGGTTTTATGTCCACTAATTACCAAGCAGATGGTGTTTACCAAGGGATTAGTTTGCAGATTTCCTGTCTACAGTCTTATCTTTGGTTATATAGCTTTACCAGAGAGCAGAAGAATACATGTAAATGATCATCGTCCTCTTTGCTTGAAACCACTAGAGCTAACTTTATGCCAACTCAATTATACGGTCAACATAATTAAAGAAACCAAGGATTAGCTTTAACAGACTTGCCCTAAAAGCTATTAAAATACTAATTCCTGTTTTTCCAATCTCTCTATTTAAATGCATGACATTGAATACATGAATATTCAAATATTTGCAGACACCTGCCATTGCACAGGTCAAATTTCAAAACCAGCACAGTCGGTCCCAAAACTTCTCCCGCTCATCAAAATCTTTGTTAGCTAAGGAGATCAATGGTGAGAAGTCATGTCAACCAGGGCTGCCCGTCCAAGCGGAGTGCATCAATAATGTACGAATATGGCCGGTGTAAGACGTAGGCACTGGTAAACCCTCTGTTACTCTACCGTTAGACTACCTCAACCACAAAGCATGGGTTAAAAAACAATTATTGGTATAGTAAAAGGAGATGTTTAATCTCTGGGATGTTTTGGGGAAAGTAGAAAGCCTGTAAACAATGGACACCAATAAGTAGCATGGCTCCTAGTCTTAATATTGATAAAAAGAAAAAGGAGATATTAACAGAATATCGTTTCAAATGTCTTTATGAATGGAAATTTTCTTTAATTGAGGATGACCTGCTGGCCATCTGGCTTCATTAGAGTGAGCCATAGCTCGAAATGACAACGGTAATTGTTCCGCCTGTGATAAAAACAGAGCCAGTGCACTATAATCTAATTGCCCGAGACCATGACTAAACATTGAGGATTTCAGGCTGATGCATACACAAATAAATTCACTGTATTTTACCTATGCATGCATGAAATCCATTGTAAATTCTGTAAATTACCGTATGCATTACATTAAACGTATGTATTAATATTGCATCAACCATATCTATGAATTAATTGTACTTTTATGTGAATGTTACAGGGTATAAGTTCAAAGTACACAAATTTGCATAGAATTAAAAGTCACTAATTAACCTCATTAATAAACATCTGGTCCATATATCACACAACAGCAGGGAAATACCGAAGCGCATCACGCTGAAGGGATGTGGCTCCTGGGAGAGAATAACTAACATTCATTTCAAACAGATGCTGGGTTTAGTCAATTACTCTATGAATGGAAATTCCCACAAGTAGTGAACTAGAAAAAGACTATTTTTCTTAACCACAGCACAGTTTAGACAGAGGCGGATTGAAAACAAATGGGTCTTTTTTGGTCATTCATTATTTTAGACAGCTTGCTGGGTTTCAAAATTTATTGTAGATGTACAGTATATGCAAACTTGAGCCACTGCAGATAGTTTATGGATTATCAACAAGACAAGACTTTTCTCTGCACCAAAATAGTAGGGAAGAGGGGATAAGCTGTGCCACTTTAACTTGCGTTTCCCGCTGGGCGCAAATAAATTATATAGAGATAAAACTAACACTTCCATCACATTTCATATGCATAAAAAAGCCAGAAAAAAAGTTTAATATTCACAATATTTAAATGCACGAAAACAATCACTTTTGTAACAGCATTGCATTTGGAGGCAAGGGTTGCAACCACATTAAGTCAGACACACTTTATGAGCTAGTTCAGGGTAAATGGGGTTATGAGGTTTAGTCACAAGCTCTTTTTAATGCTTTTCATTAGTTAAATAGTTGCAAAACAAACAGATGTAAATAATAGTAATACATTTTTTTAAGAAAAAAAAAAGAATACAAATTATAGAGATGAGGTACGAGGATGTGACGATATTAAATAATACAAATTTGCATACGCTGATAATTCAAGATGTACAAAATACTTTGCTGTATTTTTCATTTCACTAACCATGTAGAAGTTGTACTTTAACATGCAAAAAAAAAGCTTTTTAGCCTTAAAATACTTTTCACTTTCCCAACTTGCATCTATCAAATCACATGCAGCTGTATAATCACGACTCATTTCTAAATACACATGACGAAAAACATTAACAAAAATTAAATTGTTAGACTGAAGAAACACTCCCCTATACATATAATTATTTGATCTCTTCTGATTAGCTATATTAGGAAAATGCATTTAAATTCTACAGCTAATTCTACTCGAAATCTGTCGGATCTAAAACTGACACTGATTTCAGCACTGGACAGCGACCACTATCCTATGAGATTCCGCAATTTACACCAGCAATTTACCAAGATTTTTGTTTGCAATTCTCAAGTATCTGGTCTACATTAATAACATGATTCATGATTCACTAAAAGCCCTTCCTGGAAAACACAATGGGATTATTGAAGTGCAGCAGCCATGACCATGGAAGCACAATAAGCATCTTTATGTAACAAGGCTAATTTACAACATAACATGCACACGGCACTCATCAATAACATTGATATCACAGAGCCACTTCAGTCTGTGAGAGCATAACCGCTGCCCTGTGCAGACTGCTCTTCAGTGGCTGCATCTTTAAAGCAATGTGTCTAAGCCAGGCAAAAAGGCCATCTCTTTGGTAATTTATAGACAGCAGCTATCAGTATACATTATAATTCACTGGGTTTTTCTATGGCAGCTTTCCATGAGTGTCCGCTTGGATGTGAAAGCACTGCTGCTCCGAGATCGATCAATCAATGAGGGCATACCAACAGCGATACAGCATCTGTGAGTTTCAGTTACACTGAGTTTGCATCAAAATCTGCTGGCACTGCCATGATACCCTTTGGCAGAATCGCTTTATTCGTACCTCGTCAGATTTAATGTCATATTGTGTTTAGATGGCATGACCGGACAAAATTATGACAGTCTGAGATTGAGGGGGAAAGCTTGCAAATGTACCAATGCATGCATGTTTGTTTCATTAACTCAGTAATCTGTGATCTCTATTTGGAAACTTAATACTGAATCAGTGCAGATTTAATATCCATTAAAGAGAAACAAAGTATCATGAAGGCATAACAGTCTTCCAAAAAAAGAGAAGAAGAGATCAAACATACTCAAAAACAATGCATACATACACACACATGATGTAAACTCCCTTTCTGGTTTCCTTAAAATATATAGCCCAAAATAAACACTTTTATAATAAATAATACACAAAATGCAATGCATAAAATGTATAAAACACTATAACACCATTAGAAACTTAAAACATCCCCAAAATATACCTTCTGTCCTCCAAAACTCCAAGAAATAACAAAAAAAAGTATTTTATTTCCCGGACTGTTATTCATAAGAAACAGTCAAGTTCAAGTTAAACACCGGTGTGTATTCCCTCATTGTTTTATTTATATCCAGACTCAACAATTTATTCTAATTGGGTTAAATAACAATTATTGCATGTAATAAATTCACGCTTACCTTAAGCCAGCTGATGCGTCAGCAAATCCAGTGTATGTGTCAGTGTTTATGATCACACCTGCCTAACACTATCATTCACGCTGTGTCCGCGCTGGCGCTCTGAGAGGGGTATTAAATGACCGGAGCGTACCATCGCTACCTGAGGTAAAGGGGTGCGGAGGATCCCCCCACAACGAGAACAAACCTGAACACGTCGATGTGAGCTCTCAATGCATTGATATGTCCAGTACATAGCGTGATATATAGAAACGTTACGTATACATGATATATTCAAGGATATAATAACAAAAGAAGCAGGGAATCATTTCAATGACCCTCTGTTTTCAGACATATGTTCATCTACACATCACTTTTACACACAAGTAAAGACAGTTTGTGTCCTGTGAAAAACTCTAAAAGAAGTATTATTATTTCAAATAATTATGAGGAATGTAATAAAAATAATAATAATCATCATCATCATCATCATCATCATCATCAACATCAACATCATCTTTATAAATTATAATAGTAAGAATTAAATTAAATTAAATTATGTTTAATTTTATTTAATTGTATTTCATTTAATTTTTTTATTAATAAAAGTCAGACTGTTATTATGAAAAGCGGCTTGCGTTCACTAACCCGGATGTTGTTTATATACTGGGTTTCAGCACCAGAGGGCTGTAAGTATTTCTTTGTGTAATATACTTCTGCATATTTATATCCTGTAAAGTTTTAATTGAATTGGTTTTTGCTCTGTTTGTTCTCTGGACGGTGTCTTGAACATTTCTTAGTGTTAACGAATGTTACTGAGCGTTTAACCTTAAAATAGACACACTTTCTAACAGGTACTGAATGCCTAAGGTTTGTATATAATTAGATGAGTTGATTCACCCCTACAACTTCCTTAACCCGATGTTATCTCGTTAAAACGGTTCTAGATTATAATTTTTAATGTATAATATCAGTTTTTCTGATATCAATGGTTATGTATATTTTATTTATTGTGTGTGTGTGTGGGTGTGTGGGTGGGTGTGCGGGTGGGTGTGCCTGCCTGTCTGGCAACAGCCTCCTTACTACAACTTGAGTGACCAACGTTTATGGGCAGCAGTTTATTAGAGTTTATTTTATTATTTCTCATCTCAATAATTATCATTGTGCTTTTCCCACAATGCGGCAAGATATGTGGGCAGAAATCAATGTCATTCATCATCCTTTCTTTACAACTTTCTTGTTGTTTTCCCTTGTTGAGGTGCTTTAGCCAGTTGAATGTTGGGAGTTCGAGCTCTGTTTGGAATCGGTCTTCTTGTGACATCACGAGGAGGCTCTGTCCTGACACACACAGGAGCATGTGCACGTGCTGCCAGTAACATCTACGGTAAAGGTGTCGCTCACAGACAGGCTTGCACTATGGCCAATGCTATTAAGTACCTGGGGTGAGTGTCAATGCAATACACTCTGTGCTTATTGTTGCATGGTGTTGCATGTTGCATTACTGTTGTGAATGTCAGTAATAGTCTCTCTGATATTTGACCTTGCTTAAAAAGGTGTACTAATGGCAGGAAAAGGTCAGCATCCGAAATTATAAAAATGCTGACTTCATAGGCAGGATACAGAGGTAGGAAGGCAACAAGGCATGGCCAGATTCAATGTTCAAGCCACAACCTGTCTATTGAGATCCCTTCATCTGAATGTGTTTTGAAGGCATAGATGTATCCTTCCCTGCCTTTGATATCCCACAATCCTGTGCGTTTAAGATAATCCTGTGCGTTCCATGACAGTTAAGATAAATAAATAAATAAATAAAAAAGAATATGAAAATTACGGTTAGTGGTCAGATTGTGTATAAAAGTAAATTTTTGACCAACTGTTTCCACTTGTAGTTGTTAAATATATTCGTTTAATTCACCAAAGCTCGTTCTATTTTGCTGTAGGTCAGTAAACCGTTATGCTGCCTCTGAAGTCTGTCAGAAATCAGTTTAATGAGGTGCCTTCATATGCAAAGCGATACCTGCAAAGTCATTGCCTCGGGCAGCGAGGCCGGGTTGCCAGGTCTGTGTATCAAAAGCATCCCATGGCTATATCCCAAATATCAAAACTCAATTCCAATACTGGCCAATTCCATAACTAAAATACATATTTTAATGTACATATTACACAGATTGAAAACCACTATATCATAGTACCGTAATCATAAACACAGCTCAACATGTAACATTTTGCGCATATATATTGCGAATATAAAATATTTTGATACAAGCATTTCAATCAAATATATCTTATTACACCTTTAACCCACGATGGGAAATAAATCAATGAGCAGCAACAGTTGGAGACGGCTGAAGCAGTGTTATTTGAGATGCTATTATCATTTAGAATTAGTTTTTATATTCCTCATTTTACTTTTATTTCGAGTTTTAATAATCTAATAATCAGTCTTATTAACAGTCTAATAATCTGCCATTTTCTTTAGTTTTAGTTGTTTATATTTTATGTATACATATAGTTTTTATATGTTGTATGTTTAGTTCACTTTTAGTTATTGTAGTACCACTAGTTAAACTAAATGAAAATGAGAAGTTTTTATATTTTAGTTCAAGTTTACTTTATTTAAATTAATGAAAATAAATTTTCAGAGTTTTAATTAAGTTTAGTTTGCTCAGTATCTCAAACAGTAAAGTGTGGCGCTTGCAACGTCAAGGTTATGGGTTTGATTCCCAGGGAAAGTAAGAACTGATTAGAATGTCAATGTGGGTCTTGAATGCAATGTAAGTCTTTTTTTTATAAAAACGTTTGCCAAATGCATAAATGTAAATGTAATCCTGCATCGAATACACTCATTTTCATTGTTTGCCATTGAACTACTATATGTAGAAGTTTTTGGCACAAACACCATCATTCTGGTTTCTGTCATCATAGACAAGAAGAGGCTCAGCACATTGACGAGGAGCTGTTTAACGAGTACCGCTTCAGTGTGGATCAGTTAATGGAGCTGGCCGGGCTTAGCTGCGCCACAGCTGTGTCAAAGGTACATCAGATGCTCCACCGTCACGCAGAACAGATCAAATACAGTTTATACGCATTATGCACAATCAAATCAGTGGTTTCTTTCATAGGGCTATCCTCTACAATCACTGCTCAAGAGTCCACCCAGAGTGCTGGTCATCTGTGGGCCTGGAAATAACGGAGGAGACGGGTTGGTCTGTGCTAGACACCTCAAATTGTTTGTGAGTTCATGTTATAGCTGAAAATAAAGTCACTGCACCTGTTTCAAATCTCATTCAACTTAATATTTTATGAAGTCATATTGATTTTATTCATTTTGCATGTGAATCCCCTAGGGATATGAACCATCTGTATTGTACCCAAAGCGCCCCAACAAACAGCTGTTTGAGAATCTCACCACCCAGTGTGAGAAGATGGATATATCCTTCCTGACAGAGATGCCTGAGGTATAACAGGAACCTCAGCGGTCAATAGTATCATTTTTTACACCGTGGGATGGTCTGTTTTCTTTTTTTTACCCTTCATATGGGTCCCTCCTCATTAATAACTTATAAAATGTCAAATGTGCTGACTGCACTGAATGTCCCTGGGAAGATTTACACATCTATCTGACATTTTTAATGTTTAGATTTTTTTTTTATATCTTTATTTATTTATGTTCATTTATTATTTATGTTAATGGATATATATTTATGCATATGTACACACAAATGTTGAAGTTTAGGGTCAGTAAAAAATGCATTAAATTGTTCGAAAGTGGCAGTAAGGAGATTTATAATGTTAGAAAAAAAATTGGATGTCCAATAACTTTTTGCTTGTCAAAGATTCCTGAAACCAATATAGAATGATACAGTACACTAAATAATGACAGAATTTCCATTTTGGGGGGTTGGATGGAAATAAATGCTTTTACTCATCAAGAATACATTAAATTGATCAAAAGTGACAAATATTTTGTGACATAATAGATTTCTTTACTGCCACTTTTGTTAAATTTAATACATCCTTGCTGAGTAAAAGTATTTTTTGATACATTTTTCATAACATTTCACAATATTATTGTTTTTACTGTATTTTTGATCACATAAATGAAGCTTGGTGGGCATTAGAGACTCCTTCCAAAATCATCTTACCAACCCCAAACATTTGATTGGCAGTGTATATATTTAATATATATGTCATGTATTTTTTTTAGGCTGATATGATTGATGAAGCTTATAACTTGGTGGTGGACGCCATCTTTGGATTCAGTTTTAAGGGTGCGGTGCGAGAGCCGTTCGGTGGCATCCTCTCCCAACTAAAGAAAATCACTGTGCCCATTGCTAGTGTGGACATACCTTCAGGTGAGAACGCACACACACACACACACACATCACCAGATTTGGGTTTATTCAAATGTTTGATAAGCTCATTATTGCATAAAATGCCTGGTAATGGTAAGTCAAATGGTTTATTATAAGTCGTCTAATTTTGACAAAAGCTGTTCCTTTTCTTTCGCTCTTTAGGCTGGGATGTGGAGAATGGCTGTCCTGATGGGATTCAGCCTGACATGCTCATCTCCCTCACGGCTCCTAAGAAGGCGGCTAATCATTTCAAAGGACGCTATCACTTCCTGGGAGGACGATTCGTTCCTCCTGCACTTGAGCAGAAGTACCAGTTGAATTTGCCTCGATACCCAGACACCGAGTGTGTGTATCAGCTGAACTGAACATTAGGCCTTCATGCCACTTTTGTGTCAGTTATGAAAACCCTGGAATGAATACACTGATGAGATCTAACTGTATGGTTTACACCTCTAAATGCTTCTGCCTTTTTACATTGGGTAGATATGAACTTCGAAATGAATCAACGTCAATCAGTAATTGTTTACAATGATGTTTAAAGATATTGGATACAAGGAGAAGGAATCACTACTTGGTTAAGGATTTATAAAAACCTCCAAATGAACAAATAAATAATATTTCATTCTAGTTTTTCATGGGTTTGGGATTTAGTGGCTAAGCCTGAATAATTACTGTATTATTGTTTTGTTTAAATGTATAATTGTTACATTTACGTATGGAAATATGTAACATTTGAAATGGAATAAGGTGAATAAACTCATTAATAAAGCATGTTAATTAGTTTGTTTATAGCCAAAAAATCAGCACACACACACACACACACATTGGTAATTGTACTGAGCAAATCACACAACAAGTCCAACATATTGCCGTAGCTTGCACAGAATTTCTTATTTATTGAAACGGCAACTTTTTGTGCTTAAGGTCTTAAAACCAACATATTACTGTTTCAGTTCATATAATGTGCAAGCTGTAGCAGTGTCAAGCTCTTTACATGTCTATAATGAATAGGATATTATTTTTTGCAGGCAAGAACTCAGATCTCATTGTCATCCTTTATTAAGGAAAAAAATGATCATATATTTAATGCAAAAATATCAATATAAACCACACATACTTTCCATGAGAAATGTATAATTGATCTGTCTAACATATTTACTTTGTTTCAAAGATTGAGGAGTTTATATTTTATCTTAATTTTACAGTCTCAAACGAAATATAATCTAATTCTATTCATTTCAACACCATATAAATAGCTTTATAATACACCCCTTTTCTAGTTTATCCATAAGAGTAGTCTTGCTGTCTAAAAACACATCATCGGTTCCAATTGTTTAAATATTTAAAAGTAAAAAATAAGCTAAAAAACGCTGGCCCCCTTCTGATTTTGCTCATCGATATGACATCCATGAGGGTCAAGCATAAAGAACGACCTCCATAGGAATGACGTGACAAAATGTCATAGGGAAATGTCTTTGTTTTGCTCTTGATCTGGAAGATCTTTCATCTGTTCAGGACCTGTTACAGCAGGATCGTTTTTCCTCCCTGAACTCGCTGGTGGGGCCCAGAGTCACGGCGCTGATCGAACCTCTGGTGACCTCTTTACTAGCAACTTTCTTGTGTATTTCTGATGGGTGAAACATCATTGAACATTGTCTTTATGTATTTAAAGTGAATTAAACTTGATTTTCAACTTAAGGTATAAACTGATTTTGACGATAGTGTATATATAGATAGAGAAAGAGAGAGAGAGCAAGAGAGAAAGATAGATATATAAATGTATTTTATTAAGAAAACTCACCTGTTAGAACTTCAAGGAAGGCAGATTCAACATTAGTTGACTCTAATGCAGAAGTCTCCATAAAAAGTAAGCCTTTGTTCTCTGTTTTAAAAGTAAACATATGTCAATATAACTATTTCATAGTATGTCTTAAAGCAATAGTTCACCCCAAAATGTCTTCAGAACACATAGATATTGTGACTGACTTTTCTTGTATGTACAAAAATGTATTCCGCAGAAGAACATAAGTCAGGTTTTGGACAACGTGAGGCAAATGATGACAGAATATGTGTGAACTATCCCTTTCAGGTTCTAAAACAAAGGGTAATAAAATGTATTGACACCTGCAAAGTCCTTCGCCTCCTCTGTTGGTACTGTGCGTACACTTCCCAAGTCACTTTTATTTCCCACAAGCATGACTACTATATGAGGATCAGCGTGGTCGTACAGCTCCTTCAGCCATCGTTCAACGTTCTCGTACGTCAGGTGTTTGGTGATGTCATAAACCAGCAATGCACCCACCGCTCCCCTGTAATACCTGCAAGAGCCAAACTATTCATTATTACATATGCAGAAACAGGGAGTGTATATTGGCTCAAATTGAGCTTTATGATTTCTATTTGAAATAAATAAATTCTCTTCATCAAAGAATCCTGAAAAAATGTCAGCATTGATAATAATTAGGAATGTCTTGAGCAGCAAATCATCATATTACAATGATTTCTGTAGGATCATGTGACACTGATGACTGGAGTAATGATGCTGAAAATTCAGCATTTATTCTCACTATATTAATGTTTTTACTGTATTTTTGATTATAATGCAACTCTGGTGAGCATAAGAGACTTCTTTCAAAAACATTCCAATACCAAACTTTTGTTAATACTCTTTCAGCTAGAAACCTTTTTTTTTTTTTGCTCCTCTGATAATTATATTTAATATAATTTGTGATGGCTGAATACATAACAAGCACTTAAAAAAGTATCATCGCTACTGCATTAGATTCTGTGACTGAAAATCTGGAAACAAATGGCATCCTCAAACAAGCTTTGATACAGTAAAAGCAAATACATTTCGGGGGCCCTGCAGATGACAATAACTTATATACTTATATACTTCTGGGTGTGATGCAAATCACAACAAATTCCAAAGCCTCTATTATCTCAAATAGGGATTCATGTGAACATACATAGATCAGATGTATCTGAGTCAGAGGTTGGATTAAAGGATAAATGGTTTGAGATGGCATAATGAGGGACTTACGCTGAGGTAATAGCCCTGTAGCGCTCTAGACCCGCAGTGTCCCAGATCTGGGCCTTGATGGTAATATTATCCACTTGAATGGAGCGAGTGCTGAATTCCACCCCAATGGTTGTACGGCTGTCACGGTTGAACTCGTTTTTGGTAAATCTTGACAGTAGGTTGCTCTTTCCAACCCCTGATTCCCCAATTAAAACCACTGAAAGACAACAAAAGACATGCTTAGTCTTAATTCACAAAATTCATATG
This sequence comes from Rhodeus uyekii, assembly GCA_037043235.1. Classification (NCBI taxonomy): domain Eukaryota; kingdom Metazoa; phylum Chordata; class Actinopteri; order Cypriniformes; family Acheilognathidae; genus Rhodeus; species Rhodeus uyekii. The sequence continues at coordinate 1,064,103 of JAWRVZ010000037.1, read as the reverse complement.
AAAAGACAGAAGGAGAAGGTTTATTTATTATTAGACTATAGATTATTATTATGGTCACCATGTTTCAGACCCAATGATCATTGTAAAAACAGTTTAAGATAAATCTGATCTCCAATCAAATGAATCAAACTTACCTTTGAAGACAAAGTTGTAGGTAAAATCTGTCCCCATGTTCACCCTAGCAGTAATGTGTCCGTCTGGACCTACTGCTTACGTGTTAGAATAGCTCAAAATCCACTGGGAGGAGAAAAGCAGACACTCAAGTTTCTGAAAAGGTTTCTAAATCAATTCTTGCGCTGGTCTAAGGGCAGATTCCACACGGGCAGATCTTCTTTGAGACAGTTGGGGTGGGAGAGCAGGTGAAACAGGTAGAACCACTGACACACAATACGGGAGGGACTTCATGATCGCACACAAAACTGTTAAGTTCCTTCTCAATCCAACAGTGCATGTATTCTGTTCTGTATGTCTAGAAACCAGACATAAAGCTGAGTCATAAAACCAGCCGTCCTGCACCAACAGGTACTTCTCACACCTGACAAGTTCAGAACTCTATTCTTGTTAAAAGGGTTTTACTTAGTGCTCTTATGACGTATAAGCAGGAATTTTCCACTACAATACAAAAACTTTGAATGAAAACACTTTATTTTGATGCAAGTTAGCGGTGTTTCTTTTTTTTATGTGTTTGACTGGAAAATTACACCTTTGCGGTTCATGCAGCATTTACAAAATCATTGTCATGTTAACCGTTTTGCATTTTTATAGGCATACAAAGCTCATGGTGATATTAGTAAACGTCATTCTTTATTTTAAGGACAGTTTTGTTATTTTTTGTATGATAAACAATGGTTAGCCTCACAGACACCCAATGCTAAGCTGTCACAGAGACCCAGACAGTGTACAATATACGTCCTAAAACACTGGTATATTACTGCCCTGGCCTCAGTGTGTGTGACCTTTATAAATATTTAAAGCAACAACAACAAAAAAACTATTTCAAAGAAGAGCAAAGGGCGCAGTAAATCAAAAATTGACAGCCTCAGGTGCATGAATGTTCGTCCTCCCGTCCTGTGGGCGGCGCTGTTGTGTTGGTTTGAATCGCGAATCGCTACTGAGGAAAAGAAGCGCTTCCGCTAGTCGACACACACGCCGGGTTCATCATGGCGGCGGGACCGATTTCAGAACGAAATCAAGGTACGTTTAATATAAATGTAAATTCGTATGTGTAATTGTATGCACTATTCACGAAAATTATGGCAGCACTGTGGAAACATTTGAAGCACTTCCTGTCTCCTTTGCTAGCTCACTTCCATTCATTCAAACACGCTTGCTAAAAACAAACAACAAAGAAAAGTTTGGGGTTTAATTTAAATTAAGTGTTAGAAAACAACATAAAATATGGATATAACTACTATTACACCTCCACCACCAATAATAATCGTAATAATGCGTAGTTTATATACTGCCATATCTTTGTGTTCATTTTGATCATATATATTTTTTAACTTTCAGATGCCACTGTATATGTGGGTGGTCTTGATGAGAAGGTCTCTGAGCCTCTGTTGTGGGAGCTTTTCCTTCAAGCTGGTCCTGTTGTAAACACACACATGCCTAAAGACAGAGTAACGGGACAACATCAGGGTGAGTTTATGTTTCATTGAGCCTTCAGACGAAACAGTTATATCGTTTTGCATGATTTAAATTGATTTTTGTATCCGTTCTTCAGGTTATGGCTTTGTGGAGTTTCTCAGTGAAGAGGATGCAGACTACGCCATAAAGATCATGAACATGATCAAACTCTACGGCAAACCCATACGAGTCAACAAGGCTTCGGCGCACAACAAGAACCTCGACGTCGGCGCCAACATCTTCATCGGCAACTTGGATCCCGAGATCGACGAGAAACTCCTTTATGATACTTTCAGTGCTTTCGGTGTGATCCTTCAGACGCCGAAGATCATGCGAGATCCAGACACGGGCAACTCGAAGGGTTATGCTTTCATTAACTATGCCAGTTTTGATGCGTCCGATGCCGCTATTGAGGCCATGAACGGCCAGTATCTCTGCAATCGGCCCATCACGGTTTCATACGCTTTTAAAAAGGACTCAAAGGGCGAGAGGCACGGCTCTGCTGCAGAGCGTCTCCTGGCTGCCCAGAATCCACTTTCACAGGCCGATCGCCCCCATCAGCTTTTCGCAGACGCCCCACCGCCTCCCAGCATTCCTACACCTGTCATGACCGCCATGGGTGCGGGGATTCCAATGCCAGGTTAGATGAGAGGGCATTGAACCCTTTCTGACATTTCCCAAATATTTATTACACAGCCCTGTATCTCGAGAATAGAATACACATATATTGATATACTTCATAAATATACACAAAAATAAGATTTTTTTTATTTATATGTATCTATATATTACACTTAAAATATATTATATATTAACTTTTGACATTGGGTATTAACTGAACTCATTTATCAAAACAATTATTAATAATAAGCCTTTTTTCCACACACAACCTGTTATTTGTTGATTTATTGTCACTAATAGGGTGTACTAAAACACCCATAGATGGGTCATGTTTAAGTTCTTTTGTAACTGGCAAAAATTCAGGATAAGGCATGAATTATATCATCCATGTGAAAATATTGAACAAATAGTTACAACCTGGCTCAGAGAAAGATAGGAGTCATATCTTTCAGCAGTTTTTCTAGTGATTAATGCATAATACAAGACTTCTGCACATTGCAAATTGTTGTCCAAAGCAAAAATGCTGTTAAATAAAGTGTGATGAATTTTAGAATCCGCACACCTACATTAGTAAGAACGAGTATCGGGATTCATTTAGCAAATATGATGCCAGGAGGTGTTATATTTGGTACAAAAAATTTCTTTTTCATCAATGTTTTTGCATTGATCTTGCAGGGATGCCGCCTCCTGGTGCTTTCCCCCCTGTTCCTCCTCCTGGCACAATGCCACCTGGGATGCCGCCTGGTATGCCTATGCCTCCTGCACCAGGCACTCCTGCGTCACAAGGTGGAGGGCACCCACCAGGACCCCCGCCATTCCCGCCCGGAGGAATGCATCCACCAGGAATGCCGCCAATGCCGATGCCACCGTCGGGACCTCCCGGAATGGTGCCTCCTCCGCCTGGCCCACCTGGATCTTCTCAACAAAGAGCACCTACTCCACCCGGCATGCCTCCTCCACCCATGGGTGTCCCTCCCAGAGGACCGTTCGGCCCCCCAATGGGTATGTGTGTGAAGAAGTGGCTTGTCCATTTAAACGAAGCAAAATTGATGGTAATGTTGTTCCTGATGCAGTAATTCCTCCCCCTTTTTACAGGTCCACCAATGCATCCAGGTATGAGGGGACCTCCACCAATGCCACCTCCGGGTTATGGTGCCGGCCCACCCAGACCCCCACCCTTCGGCTTTCAGAGAGGGCCGCCCTTGCCGCCACGTCCTCCTGCACCACCAAGGGGTCCGATGAGAGCACCAATGCCTCCCTAAACCCTAATGTGAAGACCTTTTTCAAACCTTGTTTTTATTTACATTATGTGCTTTAATCGATAGACATCTTGCTTCTTTGTATACAGATTTCTTAATTTTGGTCTTTGTACCTGTTCAGAATGAGCAAGAATAAACAATTTTATATGAACATGTCATTTTTTGCATTTTCTCTAAAATCTAGTTCGGGGCTAGTATGAAATTTGTTTTGAAAAATGGCAAAAGTGACATGTATGTTGTTACAAAACATGTCGATATCATAAATACTGTTCTTTTGAACATAGAAACTTGAAAAAATGTGCCACACAAGTATTAAGAAGTACAGCTTTTCTTAATATTAATAAGTAGCAAATCATCATATTCTTCAGGATCATGTGACACTGAAGGCTGGAGTGAGTAATGCTGAAAATGCAGCTTTGATTATAGGAATAGATGAGGAACTTATATTAAAATAGAAAACAATTATTTGAGTTGTATTAATATAGCAGAGGAATACCGTTTTTGTGATCAAATAAATGCTGCAACAGAAAATATACACAGAAGCCAACATTTTTAATCAAAAATAAGTCAAAAGTTTTATACATCATCTAAGCATATAACAAGTGGAAGAGACTAAACTCAGATTTTTGCATTTACACCAGTGTAGGTCCATAAATTGTAGTGCCAGTATATTACCATGGTTCATTTTTACAACATGAGGACGGAGATTTCTCTACATAAAAAAACATTCATAAATGTATGACTGTTTTAAAAAGAAAATTACATATTTTCTATATGAGAAGTGATCAAAACTGGTTAAGTTACTACAATTATGTCCTTGACACAAATGATTTACCGTCACTAAGTTGTGCCACATCACATCCGTGTGTTCCAGCCATCTAATGCATGTCAATATCTCAGATTACATGCCTCAAAAACCACTGATTCTTTTGTCATAGCTCAGGGAGACAACATTACACATCATAAATGCTAGTTACACAGATATAAAACCCTGATACTGAAATCAGACTTTTTACATGAGTGAAAGCGCTGTTAAACGGACAGTTCAGCCTCCAAAAAAGAAAACGATATCATTTACTCACACTCAAGTTGGTACAAATTAATTTTTTCTGTTGAACAACACAGAAGTTATTGTGAAGTATGTTGGTATGGGGTGTTAATAATATCAACGGCGTCCATAAACTATTTGGTTACCAACAATCTTCAAAATATCTTCTGCGTTCAGTAGAAGAAAAGAAAAGAAAGAAATCACAGGTTTGGAGCAACTTGAGGTTGAATAAAATATGACAATTTTCATTTTTGGATGAACTATCCTTCTAACTGTCATTGTGAACAAGAGCTCTCAACAGAACTAAAAACAAAACATTACACACATTCAGAGAAAACAATTACATAAGGAATGTGAGTTAAATGCTCAAAGAATGGGAATTATGCTTTACTCCCATTTAAACAAATACTATATATGCAATAATTAACGTAGCATCCTTTATGTATGACAACTAAACATGACCAAACATACACCAAGGCACTTTTAATTGACCTACAGATTAAAAAACCCAAAACAGATTGCCTAGAAATTTAGTCTTTAAACTGGCGAGTTATTTTATTTCCAATGCATAGAACACATAACTGCATTCTGAGATGGATTTTCAATGTTTTAATTTCAGAAGCGATGAAATAAACGGTCTGAATGAGGCGGCTACATTTCTAAGGGAGCAGAAAAAACATGCAATTTGCAAAAGAGTTCCATCCTGAGTGATTTCCAGCTGTTCTGAAGAACCCATCTAGGAGAATCGATGGGCGACCACTTCCAAGGACATTGCAAATCCAGACTCCCATGAAGAAAGCTCTTCCCTGGTCACGTGTGCGTGCATATGATGCACATTGTGGTTGTTTCTTTGTGAAATTTCATTTTGAAGCAAGAAACGTCAACCAAAACGAGGAAATAAATTACAAAAGGACTTAATTGCTGTAAAATCAAAACGAAACAAACCAAACCCGTGCCGAAGCACTCTTTGGTTGCTTGAGCGTTGAGTCCTCACTCTTGGTGCTCTTTTATGAGATGACTTCCGTGTGACCCGCCGTGGCTTCCACTAGAGTGATCTGCTCGTCCACAGAATCCATCTCTTCTGTTTTGATGACTATGCCGCCTTCTGAGAACATGACGACTTCCTCTTCTCCCTCCGTTGTTTCTTCGAGACCCACCTCTTCCTGCACAAACACGATGTGCTCCTGGTCCAGAGCCGTGGTGCCGTTGGTCTGTCCGTTTGACATGGCCTCCAGTTTCATGCGGTAGCCCTCGGCTTCCTGCTCTTTGCGGAGCAATTGCTGACGGTAGGATTGAGCTTTCCTGTTGGCTTCCTGTAACTGCCACTGGAGATGCTCCTGGAGATTGAAGATAGAATCGAGATGGAGTAGAGAGATGAACCAAGTTATCATCTGATGGCTTTGCTCTTATACACACACAGCTTTATATGTCATACCTACCGTTTCACCAGTCTCTGCATTATTGGATGAAACTTCAATTTTCCTTTTCCGAGCAGGAGGTTCGGAGTCCTCCACCACTTCTTCTGTGATTTGATTGGCTGGAACAGCCAATACTAGTATAAAAATAAAAGAAAATCAAATGGGAAGATCCTTAATTCAAGATTGATTTTAGTAATACCGACATACGAGTATTCCAAGATACGAGCAAGCATGAGCAAATTTTTGCTTTGTGATACAAGTAAAGATTTGAGATGCGAGCAGTTTACAGACGCCAATGAGCACTCGGAGCCCACAGGCCTCACTCGTTCACGTCACGTTTTCGGCGACTAAAATAAAAGTGTACGTCGAGAGAGACGATCAAGCGGGTCTTAAGTGGGTCTAATGTTCATATATCGCGGCTATTTTCGAAATTTCCGGAAAATCCGCGATACATTTCTTTTATAATATATACATACGTAATGAAAAAAGTCAGCGAAGTCGTGAATCCGCGATGGTCGAACCGCAAAGTAGCGAGGGCTCACTGTATACTATAATTTTATATGCGTGTGTCTCTATAGCAACAACATGTTTTTTCCATTGTTATTAGCACTAATAAGGATGTTTTTTTTAGAGGGCCGGAATGGATACATTTTTTCCCCCCTATTATTTCTTATGAGATAAATTAGTTTGAGTTACGAGCTCTTAAATTATAATATCTCACAATATAACTGTTTTTACTGAATTTATCAAATAAATGCTTTGGTTGAGCATAAGAGACTATTTATTAAAAACTCTTACCCAAAATGGTTTAAGAATCTTAAAGACTTTCATTGAAAAGTTAGAAAAATCCAAATTACAAAATCCAAAATAGCGATAGTTAGTTATACCTTGTCGTCCATCCTGCATTGTGACAAAGAAGGGTTGGCCAAGACCATTAGTCTGCAGGTTTCCATGTTGATCTGTTAATATGGTTATGACCCTCTGACCCGATTCATTCACCACTTGCTGGATACTCGAGTCCAAGGCACTGACCGCTATGGCCTCTTCTGTGTCACCTAAACATTAATGATAAAAAAAATAATTTAAAAAAATACATAAAGCAATTGTTGGTTCAGAGGAAATTTTATAAAATGCCAACAATGTTCATAATTATTACAATTATTTTCTAGCCGTATGATACCCGAATTGGCTTTGATCAAGTCAGTGAGGTTGACGACTCCCCCTTGGATGTTTGGGACGCCCTGAATGATGAACTGTGGGGTGGAGTTCCCGTTTATGATTGATGCTTCAGCATTCCTGTTCACCTGATTCTGCATTCCCTCCTAAAAAGCAAAAAGATGATTTATGAGGAACATTTCTTAGGGCGTTTTCACACCTGGATCGTTTGAAGTGTTTGGTTTCTGAGCCTACTACATTTTCTCTCTTAGTTTGGTTGACTTCGGTGTACGAGCATTGTATCGGAGTGCGAGCAAATTTTTCCCTCGCCCACGCGCATTTTGGGGTGGAAAAGTCCTAACGACAGCCCATCACCCCTTAGCTTGTTCAGTCTCTCAGCGTCGCTCGGTTTGGTTGCATCATTCACCACAGTCCATACTTTTATAATGATTTACAGCGGTTTTACTTCGTGTTGTTAACATTAATTGTGATCGCTATTTTTTACGTAGTGAAATATGTACGTACAGTACAGCATATAGACAATGACCTCAAGATGAGTAAGAAAGGGATGAAATTCTCCCTGTAAGCAGTAAAACCCTCCTCGTCTCCTTCACACCAGCAGCGACGCTACTCAAAGCTGAAGTGCGTTACAGTAAATTGTCAATTATTTTTAGAGTTTAATTGTCAATTATTAAGTAGTATTTATATGAGATCTTAATGGTTATAATTTTAACTGTAATTAGTAGGGTAAAACCACTTTTTTTTTTAAATGGGCATTTATGGTCATGTGGAATGAATAGAGTGATTTTTATTGCATTCTTATGGGAAAAGGTTTTGGTGTACGAGAATTTTGGAGTTACTCGAGTCTCCTTCCTGCTTCTCTAGAGTGCAGACGTGTCTTCCATCTGCTCTGCTATGCTCTTGCGCTTAGTATTCTGTCCTTTTTGTCTCTTTTTTTTCTGACCCGCCGTTTGCTGGACTCCTGAAAATACTGAAATGGATTTATATATGATTGGATGAGGCTGGAAATGAAGAAATGCCTTGAGGCCGTGTCTGACCGTTTGAAGGGATTAGATCAGAGAGTGATACAGATTGAGAATCGTAATCTATGCGAACTGAACCGTAACAACGCAGTCCGGACAGCGAGTCAGATCGGTGAACTTACGGACTGTAACCGGTCTGGCCATGAGGCTGGACACGGTGCTGAGGACCAGAACTGATTGAACTGACTGGTTGACTGATTATGATCCGGACAAATTACCGAAGATCATCAAATGGATTATTAAAAAAAGGATTTGTATTTGCATCTCTCGGCTGGGAAGTCAGCATGCAGCCTGGTCTCTTATCTCCCTTCAGGGACAAAGCCACAGAACTGAACTCAACATCTTCATGTTTTGGCTATATTCTCTCTCACCATCCGTCTGCCTGTCCTATCCTTATGTGGCCTTATCTATCTCTCCCCCCCCCCCCCCCCCCAAAACTCCACTAAAAAAAAAAATCCCAACACGTGACCTTGTGTGCTGTGTATGTTAAACTGCAATGTGTGATGTACAATGTGACGTTTTGTTTTTGTTGCGTCTGCTATGTAAGCTTGCTAAACTGCACTCATTTCTGGAGACAAGTTGGCGCCGCAAATGGCTGCCTCGGTGTTGAGCTCTTCAGTGATTGTTTTTGTTTGTTTGTTCATGTTGTGTTGTAAATGTGCACTGGAAGCTTGAGCACTAAGACGAATTCCTTGTGTGTGCAAGCACACTTGGCAATAAAGCTCTTTCTGATTCTGATTGGAACAAATTTAACTCGTAAATTAAGGTATTACTGTATTCTCCAGTGTTTTGCAGTTTTCCCCCAAACATGACAGACCTGTAACATGTGTATAAGCTCTCCATGTTGTATGTCGACAGCGATGTCAAAAGCCGACTTGTCAAACTTGCTGAGGGCATGTACATCAGCCCCATGTTTGATCAGCAGCTCAGCGACGCTGTGATGGCCGTGCTGGGCTGCCCAATGAAGAGCGGTCATCTTCAACATGTCTTTGGCGTTGATGTCGGCACCGCTCTAAAGCATTAAAAGAAATATAAGAGACTTTTATTAGTCTCCTCAATTGACAAATTGAAACAGGTTTCAGAACATTAAAGCCTCGTCTCACCCTGATTAATAAATCCACAATGACCTCATGACCCTCTGTAGCCGCCATGTGCAGTGGAGTCCTGTCCACTTTGGTTCGGGCATCTCTGCTGACCCCCGCCCTCAGCAGGACTTCAGCAGTGGAGTAATGACCATGCTGGGCGGCTAAATGTAATGGAGAAGTTCCAAGCTGCAAAATGGGTACATGAAAAAAAAGTACAACAGAAAATTAGCTTAACGCATCTGTACACTACCACACATTGGCAGTGGTATTTACAATGTCGATCGACAACACATCATACAAGTCAGATTATGATTTAAAGATTATCAGGTATTTATAGATTGGTGTATTCCCTTATTGATCGTTTCTTGTGAAGGCTAAGGTGTTAAATAATTAACGCATAAAATTAATGATAACATGACCAACCCAGTCGGTGGTGAACGGAGCTCCGTTGGCCATCAGCGTCCGGACTTCATCATCATGACCATTTCGAGCTGCTTCTAGAAGACGCTTTCCCAAATCCACCAATGACATCTAGGCAAAGATAGATTAAATATAACATACTGGAACTTGACACTGTTATTAAATTAGGATGATGTCTGTGCATTCATCTAACAGACATATATTGGACTGGAAAAACTGATCTGCTACTGATACATAAAAAACATCTAATTCATTTCAAATTGTGTAGTGATTGCCCATATGTATGTTTGTAGTGTGAGGTGTGTACCAAATTATGAGATTTATAATTTTCATATTGAGCAATATTTTACATGTATGGACAAAAATGGATGTCTTAAAGAATACTAAGAACTCAGAAAGCACTACTTTGTATTACAACTTTTCCCAAACGTTTGCATCAGTCCGGAAAACCGATTGGAAATGAATCGTTCGTGCAGATTCGACGCGTCATTCCCGTTATTTTTCCGAGGACGTTGAAAAACACATCCGAACAATTTACACCAGTGCAGATAACACATAAGCTAACAAGAGTATATTCAAACAGCAAATAATTAAACAACACCCTTTCTGTCTGTCCATATCATTAGAATATAACTAATGAAAACAGTGAACAGAAATAGCGGAGAGAAGCTCGGTTTATAACAAAATAACTCTGTATAAGAATACATACACAAAAAAACGAACTTATAAACAGAGGAATTTGACTGCACCGGTAGAAGAATATTAAAGGGCGATTTTAAAGCTCGTATTTTACATGCTAAACTCATGTGCCATGTGGAGTAGAAAACAGGCGAGCGGATCACACACATCCTCCATCTGCGCCACCAACTGCTGAACACTGCGCACATCAAACTCACCTTTACTGTCTGTCTGTCTGTCAGCGGACGGACGTCTATTAGCTAATATTTAAGTACTATATAGCTCTCCGTGCTGTATTTCTGAACTGGCTAAACATAAACATGTCTGTGTGTTTAAAGCGCATTCAGATATGGCGGCTGCTTTAACCCCGGAAATAAAAGAGAAGCTGTTCAGACGCCCTGGACGTGTCTCAAAACTAGCGAGCTGCCTACGTAGTCAGCATGTTTGAGCATATTATGTACGGTTACTAGAAAGATGCCCACGTAGTCAGCATGTTTGGGCACATTAGGTACGGTTACTAGCAAGATGCCCACGTAGTCAACATGTTTGAGCATATTAAGTGCGGTTACTAGCGAGCTGCCTACTTAGACAGCACATTTAAGCTAATTAGGTGCGGTTACTAGCAAGATGCCTACTTAGTCAGCAAGTTTGAGGCTATTAAGTGTAGTTACTACCAAGATGTCTCCTTAGACAGCACGTTTGAGCCTATTAGGTGCGGTTACTACCAAGATGTCTCCTTAGACAGCACGTTTGAGCCTATTAGGTGCGGTTACTACCAAGATGTCTACTTGGACAGGACATTTAAGCTAATTCGGTGCGGTTACTAGCAAGATGCCTACTTAGTCAGCAAGTTTGAGCCTATTAAGTGTAGTTACTACCAAGATGTCTCCTTAGACAGCACATTTGAGCCTATTAGGTGCGGTTACTACCAAGATGTCTCCTTAGACAGCACGTTTGAGCCTATTAGGTGCGGTTACTACCAAGATGTCTACTTGGACAGGACATTTGAGCCTATTAGGTGCGGTTACTACCAAGATGTCTCCTTAGACAGCACGTTTGAGCCTATTAGGTGCGGTTACTACCAAGATGTCTCCTTAGTCAGCACGTTTGAGCCTATAAGGTGCGGTTACTGCCGAGATGTCTACTTGGACAGCACGTTTGAGCCATAAGGTGCGGTTACTGCCGAGATGTCTCCTTAGACAGAATGTTTGAGCCTATTAGGTGCGGTTACTACCAAGATGTCTACTTGGACAGGACATTTAAGCTAATTCGGTGCGGTTACTAGCAAGATGCCTACTTAGTCAGCAAGTTTGAGCCTATTAAGTGTAGTTACTACCAAGATGTCTCCTTAGACAGCACATTTGAGCCTATTAGGTGCGGTTACTACCAAGATGTCTCCTTAGACAGCACGTTTCAGCCTATAAGGTGCGGTTACTGCCGAGATGTCTACTTGGACAGCACGTTTGAGCCTATAAGGTGCGGTTTTTACCGAGATGTCTACTTAGTCAGCACATTTGAGCCTGTAAGGTGCGGTTACTGCCGAGATGTCTACTTGGACAGCACGTTTGAGCCATAAGGTGCGGTTACTGCCGAGATGTCTCCTTAGACAGAATGTTTGAGCCTATTAGGTGCGGTTACTAGCGAGATGTCTACTTAGTCAGAAAGTTTGAGCCTATTAGGTGCGGTTACTACCGAGATGTCTACTTAGTCAGCACGTTTGAGCCTATTAGGTGCGGTTACTAGCGAGATGTCTACTTAGTCAGCACGTTTGAGCCTATTAGGTGCGGTTACTAGCGAGATGTCTACTTAGTCAGCAAGTTTGAGCCTATTAGGTGCGGTTACTAGCGAGATGTCTACTTAGTCAGCAAGTTTGAGCCTATTAGGTGCGGTTACTAGCGAGATGTCTACTTAGTCAGCAAGTTTGAGCCTATTAGGTGCGGTTACTAGCGAGATGTCTACTTAGTCAGAAAGTTTGAGCCTATTAGGTGCGGTTACTAGCGAGATGTCTACTTAGTCAGAAAGTTTGAGCCTATTAGGTGCGGTTACTAGCGAGATGTCTACTTAGTCAGAAAGTTTGAGCCTATTAGGTGCGGTTACTACCGAGATGTCTACTTAGTCAGCAAGTTTGAGCCTATTAGGTGCGGTTACTAGCGAGCTGCCAACTTAGTCAGCACGTTTGAGCCTATTAGGTGCGGTTACTAGCGAGATGTCTACTTAGTCAGCAAGTTTGAGCCTATTAGGTGCGGTTACTAGCGAGATGTCTACTTAGTCAGCAAGTTTGAGCCTATTAGGTGCGGTTACTAGCGAGATGTCTACTTAGTCAGCAAGTTTGAGCCTATAAGGTGCGGTTACTAGCGAGATGTCTACTTAGTCAGCACGTTTGAGCCTATTAGGTGCGGTTACTAGCGAGATGTCTACTTAGTCAGCACGTTTGAGCCTATTAGGTGCGGTTACTAGCGAGATGTCTACTTAGTCAGCAAGTTTGAGCCTATTAGGTGCGGTTACTAGCGAGATGTCTACTTAGTCAGCAAGTTTGAGCCTATTAGGTGCGGTTACTAGCGAGATGTCTACTTAGTCAGAAAGTTTGAGCCTATTAGGTGCGGTTACTAGCGAGATGTCTACTTAGTCAGAAAGTTTGAGCCTATTAGGTGCGGTTACTAGCGAGATGTCTACTTAGTCAGCAAGTTTGAGCCTATTAGGTGCGGTTACTAGCGAGATGTCTACTTAGTCAGCAAGTTTGAGCCTATTAGGTGCGGTTACTAGCGAGATGTCTACTTAGTCAGCAAGTTTGAGCCTATTAGGTGCGGTTACTAGCGAGATGTCTACTTAGTCAGCAAGTTTGAGCCTATTAGGTGCGGTTACTAGCGAGATGTCTACTTAGTCAGCAAGTTTGAGCCTATTAGGTGCGGTTACTAGCGAGATGTCTACTTAGTCAGCAAGTTTGAGCCTATTAGGTGCGGTTACTAGCGAGATGTCTACTTAGTCAGAAAGTTTGAGCCTATTAGGTGCGGTTACTAGCGAGATGTCTACTTAGTCAGAAAGTTTGAGCCTATTAGGTGCGGTTACTAGCGAGATGTCTACTTAGTCAGCAAGTTTGAGCCTATTAGGTGCGGTTACTAGCGAGATGTCTACTTAGTCAGCAAGTTTGAGCCTATTAGGTGCGGTTACTAGCGAGATGTCTACTTAGTCAGAAAGTTTGAGCCTATTAGGTGCGGTTACTAGCGAGATGTCTACTTAGTCAGAAAGTTTGAGCCTATTAGGTGCGGTTACTAGCGAGATGTCTACTTAGACAGAAAGTTTGAGCCTATTAGGTGCGGTTACTACCGAGATGTCTACTTAGTCAGCAAGTTTGAGCCTATTATGTGCGGTTACTAGCGAGCTGCCAACTTAGACAACATGTTTGAGCAAATTAGGTGTGGTAAATAGCGAGTTGCCTACTTAGCATGTTTGAGCCAATAAAAGCTCAAACAAAAGAAATGCTGACTAGATAGGCAGCTCGCTAGGTTTTGAGACACAGCCAACCAATACCACTTTATAGATTCTTAATGTCTGTTTATTATATTTATAAATATCTATTATAAGTGTATATAACATTTTATGAAAAATGTAATGTGCACTTGATTTAATCTCTCTCTCTATATATACACGTATATGTATGCATAAACATTATCTGTAAATATCTATTTATATTTAATTATATATATAATTCTGAATGACATATTATATAAGGTCTAAGTCTTATTTACTTGTTTTATATTTTTAACATACAGTATACGCTTTTCTTTCTTATAATGGATGTTTAGACATGTTTTTTGATTCTTGAATGATGTATAAATGAATAACTCTGATGGTATAATATTTAATACTGCAAACTGTATTTACAGTTTTCTTCTTTCCTAAATTGCTACCCAGCTGTGTGTCAAAACACCTGCGCTTTTGAGCACAATAAACCACAGGAAAAGAATCTAAAAATGATCCGTTTCAACCATAATCTATAGCAGGAGTTAAGTCAAGACTAAAAAACTGGTGCACCTGTAACACTGCCATAAAATCATAAGTGACATGTTTTTGAATATGCATGTTGTAAACTCTCTTTTCTCAGTAAGTACTCAAATAGTGTATTTTTAGTTTTATACTTACCAACTGGGAAAAAAAAAACCACAAAGGCCTTTTTTATTCATTTAGCAGCAAGCTCAATTTAATTGCCATGAAACATGATGAGGGGAAACAGTGGAAAGCATTAGCTGAGCATTTTAACATGGACATCTTTTCAGTACAAAAACACCTTCAAGTGAAATTTGAGTTTAAGCTAGTAAAGTTACTGTATGCATTAAGACACTACAAACAATTTGGCATACAATAATACCATACAGTTTTAGATTTACCATTTATTCTAAATCCACTTGCCTTTAACGTGAAATAAATTGGATCTGAATACCCTAATCTCATTTCATCCACCAATCGAGCCATCATGTAGAGTTTACAGTGCAGTAAAGTATTAAATAGTGTAAATAACATCCATATTCAGCAATGCCTTGATAGTTTTAGCACAAGTTATCACAGTTGTACTGACATGGCTTAACAAGAAAGACCTAATACATGACTCTTGTAATCAATTGATCAAGATCAGATTGGAGTGGAGAACTGGCGCCGCCACAGTGTCGTTAAACACAGATTTGGGCAGGAACTGAGAATTGCGTTGCAGTCTTATAACAGCAGGTTGAAATCCAAGTTATCAATACTAGCGATGGGCTCTTTCCAGAAGTTGAAGGTGGAGTACTTCAACAGCTCTGAATCTTCTTCGTCCCGTCCTGGGGGTTTTGGAAAGCTCTTGGTCGACTTGGCTTCCTTGGATTTGGGCATAGAGATGCCGATGTCTTCCAGCTCCGACAGGTCCAGTGATGGGATGGGCTGCCTCCAGAACAGGAAGGAGTTGAACTGGCTGTTGGTTGTGTCTAACATTTCGATCTGTATATTAAAGAAGAGAGAGATTGCACCATTTTCAACTAAAAACTAGAAACTTTTTGGTCATTCATTTATATGGCAACAACGTTTTGGGAAACAACTCCGATATTGTTTGTGTAAACTACAAAAATGTGAATTTGTGAAATGGTAATGTCACACACATGCATATTTCGTGTTCAGTCTATCGCCAACTACTGGCCTGGCAGCAGAATACAGGATTTTTATTTGTGTTTGCAAATCAATGTTGAATCAGAATGGCTTTGACAACGTTGATAATGCATGTGAAACCATTCAAAAATCTAAAGGACAAAATTTCCCATTTTTAGTACATTGTCATCATGTAATGTGACCAAAAAGATCAGTCCAAATATTCATCTGGATTCATTGCATGCAATTAAATAGACAATATTTCAACCAGCTTGTTTCACAGAATACACTGCATTACTTGCCATTTAAAAACCTGTTTACATATGATATGATTTCTCCATAACCTATTTTCAGTCACCTGCTATTTTCAGGGAAACCTGAGCAATTTACATCTGTAAAACAGCTTTCATATGCAGGTCAAAGGCTAAAATATAATGTAATATAAAGCAATTAATGAAATAACGATAATAATATATCACTTTTTATATAATTGCACTGATTTAATTATAAATAATTATCAGTACAAATATTACCTGTTTGTAAGCAGCAATAATGAAATGTCCAAACATTGCAAATATTTGCAATGCACATGTGCAAATAATTTATAGAAATACTACTAATAAAAAAAAACGTGTTACTATATTTATGAGAATTATACGAGAAGATAACAATAAGCAATATAGTGGCTGCACTTCACTCATCTAATTATATTAATATATTAAAATATATGCAAGATTTAAGTCCGTACAGGAATACGAATAAAGACATATTGTCTTTTCGTTACAAAGAGATTTCCTTTAGGAGCTGCAATTAATAACACATGTGAAATTGATTGTAATGAAGCTGTTCTGATTAATTGAACTCGTGCGTCGTGAGGTGATTCATCTCTGATCACACAATGAGTTACACGCCCAATATTCAAAGAGAAGCCATGGATGAGGTCCTGACATGAATAAATAGCATTGCATGTTTATTGCAACATCTCACGAGAACGTCTATTAAAAGACAGGCTCGCGCACCCCTTAAAATAGCGATGGCGCATCTCATGACAAAGCGTTTCAGACCAACCTTATACAGGCCTGAAGAAAAAACATCCAGGCTACAAGTAAAAGACGTTATATTAACTGACAAATAAGGTCATATTAATATTAAATAATTTTTATTGAAAGACCAAAATCATTTGAAATGCCTTAAATTAACTGAATTCAATTTTTTTAAAGGAACATTTGATAAAACATACCCCTAGTGTACGGCCGGGTTGTTTCTCTTGGAATTACAGGCTGTTTTGTCGTAATTGCGCTTTGGAGAAGCAGAGATGCTGTTCGGGTTCAAGCTTGTCTCGCGCTGCTGAGAGTGAAGCAGCCGCACCCAACATCACCAGCGGGAGATGTGCGTCAGCCCCGCCCCCTCCTGTGCACTAGCCCCGCCCCCTCCTGCGGGACCAGTGGCAGGTGCACAATCAGAGTCAGGTGGGCGTGGCCAACCTATTGTTCTCTTGAGATAGAGACAATTAGTAATCTCATTTATGAATCTGTGTTTGTAGTTTTGTGCTCGCTTTATTATTTGTGTTTCCCGTTTGCATGTGTTAACGACCCCTTCTTGTTTTCATCAAGTGGAGTCGTCTATTGTTGGATGTAAGGGCTGCTTGCTGATTGGCTGAGACCCGCGTCCATCAGGTGGATTGATACAGCTTAGCACTCACTGAACTACAGGCGCCCCTTGCAAGGAAAATGAACACTTATTTTAGTAAATTTATTCAGTAGACTAAAATGTACTTGTTGATCTTTAAAGCAGCACAACTGTAGTGTGAACATTTATTTGAAATAAGGGGGTATCAGATGCACAGATTGTACATTTTTAGTACATATTAAAATAAAGATAGGTTAGTCAGAGATTTACAGGAATATAAAGAAAGCTCTCTAGAGAAAGATAACACAAATTATATAATTATTCAAATATATTTGTTAACTATAGAATATTCAATATTCATTATATTTGATAATAAGTTGGAAGATGAAATTATTTGACTTACAGTTATTTTGACTTATTTGACCTTTAATGCATGATATGAAAATACCATGACAAACTTCAGAATACTGAGATACAAGCACACAAGACAAAATAAACGATTTACACGTGAGCTCAGTGAGTTCAGCTAATTTTCCAATTATACAAAAATGTACTCAGGTAAAGTTAAACATTCACTAAATATGCATTTTTGTACCCTAAGTTGTGCTTGCAGCTGGGCAGTCAGTATATAATATAATAATAAAAATGGTGATTATATAATGTTGCAGCTCTCTAAAAGGTGTCATAATGAAGTGTAATCATGATGTTTTACATGTTTAATCACAATGATTTCAGAGACTCTTATTTAAAAATATATTGTCATCTATATCTAGAACTACCGTAATTGTAAACTGATGCCAGATCAGGATTTGGTCTCTTTTGGATTTGGATACTAATGACAGGTTATTTGCATAATAAAGAAAAAGATAATGACAGAAAATTCTGTCATTATCAAAAACTTGTATGCCGTTCTTTATTATGTGGAACACAAAAGATGTTAGGCAGAATGTGTGGAACTGACAGCCTTAGTCACCATTCCTCTTTCACTGAATCATTTTGTCTCTACAATGAATGTGAAGTGGGACTGAGGCTGTAATTCTTCCTGACATCTTTCTACTGAAGAAAGAAAGAAAGAAAGAAAGAAAGAAAGAAAGAAAGAAAGAAAGAAAGAAAGAAAGAAAGATGTATTGCTTTTGAAAAATCAGAGTGCATAAATTATGACAGGTTTTTAGTTATATTTTGAGGTATCCTATCTTATCCTATTCTATTCTATTCTATTCTATTCAATTCTATTATATTCTATCCTATCATATCATATTCTATTCTATCCTGTCCTATTCTATTCTATTCTATTGTATTCTATCCTATTCTGTTCTATTCAATTCTATTCTATTCTGTCCTACCCTATTCTATTCGGTCCTATTCTTTTCTATTCTATTCTATTCTATCCTATCCTATCCTATTATATTCTATCCTGTCCTATTCTATTCTATTCTATTCTATTATATTATATTCTATTCTATTCTATTCTATTCTATTCTATTCTATTCTATTCTATTATATTATATTATATTATATTATATTATATTATATCCTATCCTGTTCTATTCTATTCTATTCTATTCTGTCCTACCCTATTCTATTCTATTCGGTCCTATTCTATTCTATTCTATCCTATCCTATCCTATCATATTATATTCTATCCTATCCTGTCCTATTCTATTCTATTCTATTCTATCCTATCCTATCCTGTTCTATTCTATTCTATTCTATTCTATTCTATTGTATCCTATTCTATTCTATTCTATGCTATTCTATTCTATCCTATCATATATGATATATCATATTATATTATATTATATTCTATTATATTCTATCCTATCCTATCATATTATATTCTATCCTGTCCTATTCTATTCTATTCTATTCTATTCTATTCTATTCTATCCTATCCTGTTCTATTCTATTCTATTCTATTCTATTGTATCCTATCCTATCCTATCCTATTCTATCCTATCCTATTCTATTCTATTCTATTCTATTCTATTCTATTCTATTCTATGCTATTCTATTCTATCCTATCCTATCATATATGATATATCATATTATATTCTATCCTGTCCTATTCTATTGTACTCTATTCTATTGTGTTATATTCTGTCCTATTCTATTGTACTCTATTCTATTGTGTTATATATTGTCCTGTCCTATCCTATCCTATCCTATCCTATCATATTATATTCTATCCTGTCCTATTCTATTGTACTCTATTCTATTGTGTTCTATTCTATTCTGTCCTATTCTATCATATCCTATTCTATCCTATCCTATCCTATCCTATCCTATCCTATCCTATTCTATTCTATTCTATTCTATCCTGTCCTATTATATTATATTATATTATATTTTATTCTATTCCATTCTATGCTATTCTGTCCTACCCTATTCTATTCTATTCTATCCTATCATATCATATTCTATTCTATCCTGTCCTATTCTATTCTATTCTATTGTATTCTATCCTATTCTGTTCTATTCCATTCTATTCTATTCTGTCCTACCCTATTCTATTCTATTCTATTCGGTCCTATTCTATTCTATTCTATCCTATCCTATCCTATCCTATCCTATCCTATCCTATCCTATCCTATCCTATCCTATTATATTCTATCCTGTCCTATTCTATTCTATTCTATCCTATCCTATCCTATCCTATCCTATCCTATCCTATCATATTATATTCTATCCTATCCTGTCCTGTCCTATTCTATTCTATCCTATCCTATCCTATCCTATCCTGTTCTATTCTATTCTATTCTATTCTATTCTATCCTATCATATATGATATATCATATTATATTATATTATATTCTATCCTATCCTATCATATTATATTCTATCCTGTCCTATTCTATTCTATTCTATTCTATTCTATTCTATCCTATCCTATCCTGTTCTATTCTATTCTATTTTATTGTATCCTATCCTATTCTATCCTATCCTATCCTATCCTATTCTATTCTATTCTATTCTATTCTATTTTATTCTATTCTATGCTATTCTATTCTATCCTATCCTATCCTATCATATATGATATATCATATTATATTCTATCCTGTCCTATTCTATTGTACTCTATTCTATTGTGTTCTATTCTGTCCTATTCTATTGTACTCTATTCTATTGTGTTATATTCTGTCCTATCCTATCCTATTCTATCCTATCATATTATATTCTATCCTGTCCTATTCTATTGTACTCTATTCTATTCTGTCCTATTCTATCCTATCCTATCCTATTCTATCCTATCCTATCCTATTCTATTCTATCCTGTCCTATTATATTATATTATATTATATTTTATTCTATTCTATTCTATGCTATTCTGTCCTACCCTATTCTATTCTATTCTATTCTATTCTATTCTATTCTATTCTATTCTATTCTATTCTATTCTATTCTATTCTATTCTATTCTATTCTATTCGCATTGCCATTCTCGCAATTCGGACCTACATTTCCATCCTCCAACCGCCAGATGTCACTAAACACCCGAAAATAATTTGGATCCCATTCGCAGTAAAATATCAAAACAAATTTTTGCAGCAGCATTTTTCACCAATATGAGTTAGCAAAACAATTTCCTGAGTAATAAAGGTCGTTAGTTAGTAGCTTCCGACATGACGTCACTGTTTACAAACACGGGCACCGGAAGTGAGACAGGCAAAAACAAGATTACGGAAAGAGTGGTGAAAGAGAGAGAGAGAGTGAGAGTGAGAGTGTCGTGCGCATGTATCAACCCGACTGGTAGACAGAAAAACAACAATTTAGCCAGATACGTTCACTGCTTTATTGTATTTTACTGAGTATGACTTAGAGACAAAGAAGAGCGTGTTTAAAGAGCTGCAGAAAGTCGCTATGGTAAGTTGCTGTTGTGAGTAATGCAGTGTGAACTGATGTCTGTCACTCTTATCCAGATTCTTACTATGAGCTTATATCTTTAGAAACACATCACATATTGTACTAAGTAGGAGTTGCTTGTTCACATATAGATTGACAAATTACTACCTTATTGTTTTGATAAGACAGTCCTTGTGTTGCCAGTTCACCTGTGATTACAAACGCACTTGCATGGTTTATGATTTAAAATGTAGCTTAACACCGATATCATGTCTAAATATTCTTCCTTTTTGTTTCAGAGTTTGTGAAATCAGAAAACCTTCCTAACCTCCTCCAGAGCTTCACCTTTCAGTGATCAGGTGAAAACTAACCTTAAGGGTCTGTAATTATATGTGATTATGCATGAAATGTTGCCAAACAAACTGTTGTAACTTTGAGGATCATATTTTAAGTCTACTTTAGGATTGCATAATAATGCGTTTTGGTTTGTACGTGTAAGTAACTGCTGATATGTTTTGTGTGCGTCCACAGAAAGCCTCCCTGTGACTCAGCTGTTCCCAGAATTAGGCAACTCAAGAACAACACTACTAGGCAGAGGTGTGCCGAATAACCGCCGGTTTTACAGTTTTTACTGCCAGTGATGGATGTGGCATGAACGCAAAGGACGTACCGAGTTTTTACCTTAAGAAGGAATTGATATAATATTTTTGGCGCGATCGATTGCTTTTTAGACACTGTCACGGATCAAATCAAATCCCTAAACCGCTAAAACTCAGGAATATGAAGTAAGCAAAAATATTTTTTTTTTGATAAAACTAACAGTCACTGCCTGATTTTTTTATTTTATCAGCAACAAAAAGTTTTTTAATAACGTGTTTGCTGTTTCAACCCAAGTTTAATTGTCTCTGTTAATCGTAAGCTCATAATCTCACTGTCGGGTCATGGCAGATTCTTGCCCAGACACCACTGATGGTGAGATTTTAGGCATTTCTGAGGGACAGAAGTTAAAAGCATCCAAAAATGAGGACTTTGACCCTGGTAGACCACAGGACAAGGACGTCAGCCAAAAGGAGGGTGTTACCACCACTGAGCAATCCTCTGGGAGTATTTCTCACCTTATGAAAGATGATCTCAAATCATGCAAAGATCCTCCCTCCACCACCACAGCGTCTCTTGAAGGCGATGTTAATGCAGCTCAGTTGGCCTCTGTGACCAGTAAAAGCCAAGATAAAACGGATGAATCCGAGATCATCAACAGTCAGTCCTGTACGCCCAGCCAGTCAGAGGTGACGCCCACTTTCTCAATGGCAAGTCTGGAGTTCTCCGAGGAGGCTAATGGGATTCCTCCTGATGGACCTTTGATTTCATCCAAATCTGCTCAGGATGGAAACCAAGTCCCCTCTCAGGGGAACGAAGGGGTCGGTGCGGGGGCTGCTCGGGCCTCAGAGCCTTGTATGCCAGCATATTATTTTGTCAAGTGGATTACCTGGAAAGAGAAGAAGACGGCCATCATCACACAGAGCGAGAACGGACCCTGCCCTCTGATCGCCATCATGAACATCCTGTTGTTGCGATGGAAGGTTAGCCGTTCTGCATTACACACGGTTGTCAGCTGTTGAGGACAAACTCATGGTGCAAAACAAGTACAACGTGTGATTTTTGCAAAGGGAGGCATCAACTAAAAATTAAAATGGTTTCTGTTAATGATGTAAATTCTCTGCCTCAAATTTTAAGTCATTTGACATTTGATTTTGGCCTGGTGAACAATAACCTTTCAGTGAAAAATTTAAAATTAACTTTCTTGTGATCATTTAAAAATGTAGTTAATTTTTATTGCACTGACTAAAATCTATGACTTTAATTATTATATTTAATAAAATATTAAAATATAGTATATAATACTATATAGTTTTTATACACACACACACACACACATATATATATATATATATATATATATATATAAATAAATCTATAAGGTAAAGTACAATAAGGTTTTTGCGCGCACACACACACACACATATATATGTATGTGTTTGTGCGCGAGCAAAAACCTTATAGTATTTTATATAAATAAAAATAAAAGTTTTTTTAAGATTTATATTTTGCAAAGATGCATTTAATTAATCAAAAGTGTTTTTTATTGTTTTTTTTTAAAACTTTCTATTCTCAAAGAATCCTTTAAAGATTTATCATGGCGTACACAAAAATATTAAGCAGCACAACTGTTTTCAATATTGATATAATAAGGAGAAATGTTTCTGAAGCACCAAATCAGCAAATAACAAAAGTTTAACAAAAGGAAAATGTGAAAATTCATTTTTGCCATCACAGGAATAATTCACATTTTAAATATTTAAATAGAACATCTATTAGGATCTAATAAATACAGCTTTGGTGAGGATCAGAGACTTTTCAAAAACAAAAAAACTGTCACTGTCCCAAAACCTTTCAACAGCGCTGTGTATATATAACTACCGGTATGTAATAAAATGCAATACAATTTAAACCAATATTTAGCTGAACTACGAAACTTTTCCTTGTACAACTTTTCTTTGGCCTAGTAATAGATTCATGACTCTCCTTATCTTTTACTGTGTGTTACTGTATAAACATGATTTCAGCTTGCAGAATGATACTGATAACACTCAGGAAAAAACAGTTGTGAAATTTCAGAAGAAAAAAAATGTAGAGAAGGGTGTGCCATGTCGCTTTTGTGTGTGCACTTCATGTGCATGTACGTTAGATCATTGTATGCATGTAACAAATAAGAATTAATTTGTCTGTGTTCATTCTTTAGGTGAAGTTACCGGCTCAGATGGAAGTGATCACCACAGAAGAGCTGATGGCTCACCTTGGTATGATGTTTTAAAGCAGTGGATACAGAGCAACCCTTTCAATATGATACATTACAGCCACATCTGTCAGGTTAATGGACTGTGATAAGTTAAGGAGCCCTAGTAACTTTATAGTTGGAAACAAATGGCTAAGGTGATTTGAGAAGAAGGGGGTGTGGTTACTGTGTGAAAACATTTGTGTTTCAGTACCAGTAATGGCACCCCAATCACGGATTAAACCATTAAGTCTGTGCCCTTGGTGTAAGTAGTCATTTAGCAGATGCTTTTAGGTTAAGCGCTTGCTCAAGGACACGGTGGTAATACGTTTTGACCCCCTCTGTAGGTTTGAACGGTTGCTAGTCCAGATGTTTATTGTGCCCCTATTATGCATTTACATTTATGCATTTGGCAGATGCTTTTATCCAAAGCGAATTGCATTGCATTCAAGATAAACATTGACATTCTAATCAGTTCTTGCTTTCCCTGGGGATCAAACCCATGACCTTGGCATTGCAAACGATACGCTCTACTGTTTAAGCTACAGGAAAGCTATATTAAAGGTGATTTGGAGGTCTAAATACACTTCAGCTTAATATGGGCACTTTAACCACTGATCCGCTATGGGTGGAAGTTTCTTTTACAGTGTTTCTAAAATGTATTTGGAAACGTTTGCACATTTAAGTCACATCTTATGAATGTCGTTGCATTACATACAGTTTCAAATCAAGTGACTACTAAAAATAATGTCTTTTCTGTTCCATTTGTTTTATCCTATCTTATTAACCAACCTGTTTCAATATTTTTATGAGCTTATTTCTCTAATACAGTGGCATTCGTTTGTTTTAAGTGTGGCTTAAGTGTCCAAATCATTTTTGGAGCCTCTGTATCTTTTGTTAGTTGGAAAGATTGACGTGTTGAGTGATAGGGAGATAAACCAGAAGTGCTTTCTCAAACAACACGCTTGACACGTAAAGGTGGTGCTTTTCAAATCACAAAGTGACAACAATATTTGACCTTTGCATTTTTTTAAGAATGGGAATTCTTTCCTCATTCCAGGTGAATGTGTGCTGTCCATCAAACCGCGGGAGAAAGCGGAGGGCATGGAGCTCAATTTCCAACAGGTAAAGAAGAAGTGTAACAGCTCCTCTCCTCACAGATCTTCAGCGCACGCCTGGTGAATTTAATTAACATGTTAAGCAGATGGGCTGTGCTGAAAACCTCAGAATCGAAGCACATGTACAAAGAGAAATTGTGAATGAGGCATTCAGTCTATGAATGAAGGCTTGTGATCCCTTCATTAACAATTCCAACAATTCCAGCGTGTGTTTGTGCTTATAGAGACACACAAATGAAAGCATCCCTTTGTTTATGTTCCTTATTTGCCCATGATTGGAAACTTTATGAATTGGATAAAAGAACTACATAGTGTACCTGAAAAGATCATTGATTTCAACTTAATAGGTTAGCAAAGAGGAGTTGTTGTGTGGTAAATATTACTCATACCATTTTCCATCTGACCTAAAATCTCAATAACTCACACGCTGAGGTCAGTCACATGACCGTGAGCCATTATCCTGAAATAACATCATGTATTTTGTGTCAGAAGACTTTGTTTTTTATTATATTTCTCATTCCCTTTACAGAACATGAGCGACGCAATGGCCGTTCTGCCAAAGTTGTCCACAGGCCTCGACGTTAACGTGCGTTTTACAGGTGTGTCTGACTTTGAATACACACCCGAGTGCATCGTCTTTGATCTGCTTGACATTCCTCTCTACCACGGCTGGCTGGTCGACCCGCAGGTATGTCAGCATAACAAGGCTTCGATGTGTGAATTGTGTAGATTGAAACGAAACTGCAAGTATGACTGTTCCTCAGAGTCCTGAGGTGGTGTCTGCAGTGGGCAAACTCAGCTACAACCAACTGGTGGAGAAGATCATAGAGTTCAAGCACTCGACGGATAGCAGTCAAGTCAGTGAAGGTACAGGAATTGTTGTTGTTGTTATTTTTTTAATTAAAGAAGGTCCTATTGTGATAATTGCTCAACTTATTTTTGTGTGTAATGCTGCTGTTTGGGCATTAAAAAGATCTGCAAAGGGAGTTCTTCTCTATCTATTCTGAACTCTCTGAAACGCCACAATTGTAGTCATGACTTCCAGGAACGTCATATCACAATATTTCTGTTTATATTATATTTCCATTCTATAATAATTCCCTCCAAGGCATAAAAAGGGTAGTTATTTTACATTTATGTATTTGGCAGATGCTTTTATCCAAAGCGACTTACTCACCTAAAGGATTATTAGGAACACCTGTTCAATTTCTCATTAATGCAATTATCCAATCAACCAATCACATGGCAGTTGCTTCAATGCATTTAGGGGTTGTTCCTGGTCAAGACAATCTCCTGAACTCCAAACTGAATGTCAGAATGGGAAAGAAAGATTTTGAGTGAGGCATGGTTGTTTGTTGCCAGACGGGCCGGTCTGAGTATTTCACAATCTGCTCAGTTACTGGGATTTTCATGCACAACCATTTCTAGGGTTTACAAAGAATGGTGTGAAAAGAGAAAAACATCCAGTATGTGGCAGTCCTGTGGGAGAAAATGCCTTGTTGATGCTGGAGGTCAGAGGAGAATGGGCGACTGATTCAAGCTGATAGAAGAGCAACTTTGACTGAAATAACCACTCATTACAACCGAGGTATTCAGCAAAGCATTTGTGAAGCCACAACACACACGACCTTGAGACGGATGGGCTACAACAGCAGAAGACCCCACCGGGTACCACTCATCTCCACTACAAATAGGAAAACGAGGCACAATTTGCACAAGCTCGCCAAAATTGGACCGTTGAAGACTGGAAAAATGCTGCCTGGTCTGACGAGTCTCGATTTCTGCTGAGACATTCAGATGGTAGAGTCAGAATTTGGCATAAACAGAATGAGAACATGGATCCATCATGCCTTGTTACCACTGTGCAGGCTGGTGGTGGTGGTGTAATGGTGTGGAGGATGGTTTCTTGGCGCACTTTAGGCCCCTTAGTGCCAGTTGGGCATCGTTTAAATGCCACGGCCAGAGCATTGTTTCTGACCATGTCCATCCCTTTATGAGCATCATGTACCCATCCTCTGATGCTGCTTCCAGCAGGATAATGCACCATGTCACAAAGCTCGAATCATTTCAAATTGATTTCTTGAACATGACAATGAGTTCACTGTACTAAAATGGCCCCCACAGTCACCAGAGCATCTTTGGGATGCGGTGGAACGGGAGCTTTGTGCCCTCGATGTGCTTCCCACAAATCTTCATCAACTGCAAGATGCTCTCCTATCAATATGGCCAACATTTCTAAAGAATGCTTTCAGCACCTTGTTGAATCAATGCCACGTAGAATTAAGGCAGTTCTGAAGGCGAAAGGGTATTAGTATGGTGTTCCTAATAATCCTTTACGTGACACTAATCAGATTGACATTCTAATCAGTTCTTGCTTTCCCTGGGAATCGAACCCATTACCTAGGCGTTGAAAGCGCCATGCTCTACCCTTTGAGCTACAGGAACGCTATATGAGCTATTTTTCAAATCTAAAACACTTTTTAAGGTGGATTAACTTTTTTTAACAGTCTTCCTTGGCAGTATATAACCACAAGCTTTTGTTGGGTGTTTTTATCACCTAACTCACCTTGTTTTTGTTTTTAAGACTGCTTTTAAAGCCACTCAGGTCAGATGTTATAAATGACAAACTTATAACATCATATCTGAAAAGTAAGAGAGGCATAAAATAAAGAATAACCACTGTGAAACATCCTGCACAAGTCGTGTTTGCAAAGGTGGTTCGGGTTGATTAGCTTGTTCTTTTTGACTGTCATTATCAGGCTCAAACTCATACGACAAAACTGACCACATTCTTTGTGTAGTTACAGTAGCGTTTACAGCGCCACAGGAATTCTCTGAGCTGACACTCGCTGGTTACATTTCCAACTCTTGCTCTAAGAGAAAAACCAATCACAACGGACTAGAGCCGGCCGACCAATCAGAGCGGACTGTGCTTTTCGAAAGGCGTGTTTTAAAGGAACAGAATCTAAAATAGAGCATTTACACAAATGGTGAAAAGAGGTGCTGCAACAATGTAAATTATAAGATTTAAATAATGTAAATGTGTTCTAGTAGCTCCATAAATAAATCTTGTATATTTGAGCCTGTAAATGAGCATAAAAGAACCCTTTAAAATAAGCTATTGGTATACAGTAAAGGCTTAAATATTGTGTGTGAACTTCTCAGCATTGTATTAATGGCTGATAGTAAGTCTTAAGCTCTGTTTGTTGACAGGTTTGATAGCGGAGCAGTTTTTGGAGTCCACAGCAACCCAGCTGTCGTATCACGGCCTGTGTGAGCTCAACACCACCGCCAAGGAGGGCGAGCTGTCTGTATTTTTCAGAAACAACCACTTCAGCACTATGATAAAACACAAGGTGTTTACCAGCCTTTCCACACCGACACTCTTCATAGCCACTAAGCTGATTATAACAACCCTAGTGTCATCAAGCCGCTTTAAACCCACTACCAAAAACATAGAGTAGATATTTAAAGCAAAAATAGCACAGAAGTACAGTAAAACCCCGACTTACGAAACACTCTACGCACGAAAAGTTCAACGTACGATAAAAGATTTTGGGGTTTTTTTCGCCTGAGTAACGGTGTTTTCGTAGGGCTTGGAACGGACTTACAAAAAGATCGACTTACGAAGCCAACCTCGGAACGGATTAATTTCGTATGTCGGGGTTCTACTGTATTTATTTATTCATATTGGAATAGAAAACTTTGCTCAAATTTTGAGCTGAAAGATCCTTTATGATGAAGAGATTTTGCTTTGTTAAACAGAAATTGTTAAATACAGACACTTGTATTCGTGTCACAAATTGATCTGATATGGTTGAAGATCCAAATGTAGTTTTATTAGGGCAATCCAGAGTCAAAATCAGTAAAATAGGCAATAGATCAAAACAGAAACGCTTACAAGACTTTGCAATGAATGAGTGAAAACACAGGGTTTGCATAGGCAGAATTAACAAGGGTAATGAGAAACAGCTGAAAGTAATCAGGCATAATGAGTCCACGCAATGGATTATGGGAAATGCAGTCCATGATGATAGGAGTGCCCTCTGGTGGCCGGCTGGCAGGTTGACATAAAATATTTAGCTAGATTTACGATGTTAATAACTGTAGAAACGTGTCATCATCCACAATTCTTGCAGTAAATATCTGAAGACATTCAGTGCCTTTTCAAGTAAATCCAGTAAAATACAAGCTAAAAAAGCAACACATTTTCAAATGATGGTATTTATTGAATTGCCTTACCTTCAAATACTTCTGGAAATGCATTTCAAATTTGAATGGCTTTGTTTCAGCTATATTTGCTCGCAGTAATCAGTATGTTGCATGTGTGGAACTGCAGGGTCACCTTTACCTGCTGGTCACCGATCAGGGTTTCCTGCAGGAGGAGAGCGTGGTGTGGGAGAGCCTCCATAATGTGGAGGGGGATGGGAATTTCTGCGACTCAGACTTCAGATTGTGTCACCCGCCCCAGAAACCCCCAGCGGCCAGCCAGCCCTCCGCACAACAGCAGCAGATGCAGATCGACCAGGTGATTAAGGCTTTACCTTCTTCTTCTTTAAAGCAATGTAAGTTTACATCACAGCCTAAAATTCTGGACCTTCTCACAATCCAGTCACATTCCCATGATCACATTATATCCCACTGATTATTCTGTTGAAATAAGTCAGGGGTGTAGAAACATTGGTTTAAGAGTCATTCGATGCGTCCTCCAGGACTATCTGGTGGCGATGTCCCTGCAGCAGGAGCAGGGTGAGGCTCCGGGACCCTTGAGTGATCTTGAGCTGGCCAGACAACTGCAGCAGGAGGAGTATCAGCAGCCACAAACACAACCGCAACAACAACCCGCGGCAGGACAGGTACTTCCTGCTGTTCCCTGAGGAGGAAACTCTTACGCGCGTGAAACTTTAGAGACGGTTTCTTTGAAAGTAAATGAGACTTATTAGCAGAATGAATGTATGTGCTAATCAACAGCTAGAAACCATTGTATAAATTGTTGCATTCAATTGACATCAGAATAGATTCATTTGTGATTTAGACAAATTTGTTTCAGGCGTTAAAAAAATTGGGGTCTGTAAGATTGTTTTTGTTTAAAAAAAAAAAATGTCACTAATGCTCACCAAAGCTGCATTTATTTGATTAAAATAAATACAGTAAAAGCACTAATATTATTCAAATAATATATATTTTTTAAATATTTGAATATATTCTAAAATGTAATGTATTCCTGACTTTTCAGCATCATTACTGCAGTTTTCAGTGTCACATTCAGTGCCTTCTTAAATCATTCTAATATGACGATTTGCTGCTCAGTCATTTCTTATTAAAATTGAAAACTTTATTTTAGTGGAGACTATATTATTTTAGTGGAAACATTTATTACATTTATTATCATACATTTATTTCAGGACTTTTTGATGAATAGAAAGTTCAAAAATCACATTTATTTGAAATGACAAAGACGATTATAATGAATATTTATAATTATATTTCAAATAAATGCTGTTTTTAAACTTTATATTCATCAAAAAATCCCCCCCCAAAAAACTTTTACTCAGCAAGGATGCATTCAATTGATCAAAAGTGGCAGTAAAAACATTTGTTACAAAATATTTAACTTTTAATCAATTTAATGCATCTTTGCAGTCAAATTATTTCTTTACATAAAATAAAATTCAATTGACCCCAAAAATGGAAATTCTGTCATCATTTACTCTAGTCGTTCCAAACCTGAATGACTTCCTTCTGATATTTAAAGAATTGTCAATGAACTGTCATTGTGTGAAAATGTGAACCATTTATTTTAAAGCCCTTAGCAAACTTCTCCCAGCTTAGTTAATGCTTTCCTCGGTAGTGCCTCGACAAAACGTTAAAGAGTTACTAAAACAGAACTGTGCTTTCTTCATATCCCACAGATGAGAGGTCAAGCAGCATCGCCACACGGAGGACAGAGGCGTCGGGAAAAGAAGGAAGACTCTGATTGTTGTATTCTTTAAGTCGCCATAACCAGACTCTCTAAAGCCCGTTGAGCTTCAGTTAACCTGTTCTTCTTTACCTCTACTGAAACAAGGGACTTCGCTCTTGTCTGATCTGTCGTCCCAAAGCCAAGCCTGCCTTTACAGTACAGTTGTTCCCCTCGTTTTGCCTTTCCTTTATCCTCATGGTTGGAACTGTTGTATATCGTCTACAGGACCAAATAAAGGTAGCAATTGTTTCTAAGCACTAATGAGCGTTTGGTTGAGTGCTAGTATGGAGCTCCTAACTACACCCTTGAAGACCGTATTGGTAAATATTCAGGTATTGTAATAAGAATTTAATATTACACTGAAATTCTACTCTCTGAAGTTGATCTGTATGTAGTTACTTGTCATCTGCTTTTCATCCAAATGAAATGTAATGATGTACAGCCCCGTGTTTTGATTTGCTCAGCACACGTGGAGCTCCAAGTATTCTGTAAGCTGAGCAAATAAAAGTGCTATAAAATAAAACATAAAGAAGTGTGGCCGTTGAGTTAAGAAGTCTCTTCACTTGTGCAGGGATACTGGTTTTACACAAAGCAACACAGTGCAGCATTTTTGGTGCAGACGACTGAGTCATCAAAATCATTTCGCCCACGTATACAGTTTAGTGTCAGCGTGAACATGCACAGTGTATGAAGTCTGAGGCCAGTTGTAAGAATACTTTTGTTTTGCACTGTTTATTAATATTATTGGCGGGAAAAGTGCTGATGTAATTAAAACCTGATGATCATGTTCTCCAGCATGATTTGAAATCTGAAGGTCATTATGATGGTCAGTCACATGATCAAATGTTTCTTGAGCAGTAAATTTTATATATATATATATATATATATAAAATTTCATATTAGAATGATTTCTGAAGGATCATGACACTGAAGATTGGAGTTTAAAATATTTTCAAAAGTATTAAAAGTTCATAAGAACCACAAACTTTTGGGTGGTAGTGCAAGTAGTATGGTATAGGTGGTATACATTTGTATATTATAATATTTTTTAAATATATGTAACATTTATAATGCTTTATTTAGCCTTAAATTGTTTTTCGAAACAGGGATTTGCTTAAAGACAGAAAACATTTTATAGTTTTCAAATTTTTATCAGCAGTTTTACTGTAACATGATCAACCCAAAGTAAAACTTCAATAATTAAAAAAAAAATATATATAATATATATTTTTTTAAATATGTAACATTTATAAAAATGCTTTATTTAGCCTTAAACTGTTTTTCAAAACAGGGATTTGCTTAAAGACAGAAAACATTTTATAGTTTTCAAATTTTTATCAGCAGTTTTACTGTAACATGATCAACCCAAAGTAAAACTTCAATAATTAAAAAAAATATATATATAATATATATTTTTTTAAATATGTAACATTTATAAAAATGCTTTATTTAGCCTTAAACTGTTTTTCAAAACAGGAATTTGGTTAAAAGACAGAAAACATTTTATAGTTTTCAAATTGTATCAACAGTTTTACTGTAACATGATCAACCCAAGTAAAACTTTAATAAAAATTTAAATCTCTATTCTAAGATATTCAAGAATTATTGTAAATGATACAACTTAATTTTAATATATAATTCTCATTAAAACAAATACAGTGAACACGAGTGAAACACTTGATATAAAGAAACACATCATACATATTTATTAGTGCTGATTTATGAAAATGTGCTCACAGTCAGAGATAATTTCAGTTCATTGTTTTATATGGAAGATGTCCAATTGTACAGTTTAAACATGAAAAACATGAAATACAAAAAAAGAAAAGCTTTTCGAAAAGATTTTAGAAGTACAAAAACAAACAACGTACAAGGTGCTGCATTTCGTCTTTTTCTCCCCCTGTGTGCTTTCCGTAGAGAAAATTAAAGTGCAAGACAAACACCAGGGTTCAAATGTTTTAAAAAGAAACCGCGCAACTCCGAACAGATATCAAATCCTTTTATAACTTGTTAAAAACAGTCAATACACAAACCATGCATGAACAGACAAAAAAAAGAAAGAAAAAGAAAACATTAGACATGTTAGATGTCTAAGGTAAAAATGGCAGGGTCAACTCATGGCATAGTACTGACGCGCACAACAAATGAACACTTTCCACGGGGTTGATAGAAAAACGAATGAAGGATAATGTGCTAAATGCGTTCGCAATTGGTTTCTTTTGAGTTTGTCACAATGAAACAAGAATGACCAACACTGATGGGCGATCGCAACGCATTCGTGTGATCGGTGTGTGGTTTTGGTTTTCCTTCTTTCTGAGGGCAACAGTTTTGTGAGCCTTTACGAACAGCAAAAACAACGTTCAGAACGTAATTACAACGTCATAAATAATGCAAAGAAATGGATATTTACAGAGCACAGTGGTTTATATGAGGCACTATGTTGTACTGAACGCTTTACATTTCTGTGGTGTGTGACATTGTACTCGCAACAAAAATGGCAATATGAGGATATGAATAATCTATCCATAAATGGATGCAAGTGATCATATTCCCAAATGTTTTATTTATTCCCATTGGAATAATATGGAAGCTTGTTTCAGCCACAGAATACGGAAATAAAAAAGGTAACGGCAAACTTTTATCTCACAATTTAGAGTTTATATCAAGTCTGACTTTGTAAATGGCCATACAAGTTTATATTTCTTAATTCTGAGAAATAAAATCAGAATTGCGAGATAAAAAGCGCAATTCCCATTTTTATTCCCTAGTGTAAACAAGCTTCCATAAAGCTTTCAATCGCTTGTCAGGTATAAAAAGGTACTTTTCTGCTTCAGATCTGATTATTTACACCCATTCCTCAATTATTTATCAGATCCATATTAATCTAACGTCCCAGTGTTCAGTCATTCATTTGAAAGCTGCAATCAAGTAAATGACTTCATTAACTGTTTGCGGTTCATTCGTGTAAATTAGCTACGTCTTTTTGTCAAACTACTCGTTAAAAATGTAAGTCTGAGATTTCGTTTCACAGGATACAGAATTGCTGTCGTTAGGATATTAAACTGAATATTAGGCAGAATATTAGAACTGTGCACTGCCTTTAAAAGAGAAAAATCAAACATAATATAAAACAAAAGTGATCAAAAAGCAACCAATACCGCATCGTACAAAATAAAAGCTCCTGCGATTCTAATAAAGAATTCGATTCATTTTGGTTAGAGTCATCATTTAAACCTTGAGTAAACCGAGCAGCTGTTTTTACTCAGGATTAAACATGACATATATATCGCACGTTCGTTTCACGATCCTAAAGTCTTTTATGCTGCCGTTGTACCGCGGTAAATCTACCCAGATTCAGCACCAGTGAGCAGCGGACGATAAGTGCAGTCAAACTGCTGATTGGTGAAATCACTGCCACGTGAATCACAATCATTTGCGTAGTTAAACCCGTTTAGCTTTTTTAAAGCACCATTACTCCATAGTAATCACTTCCCATCTCACATATATTACTACAATATTTGAATAAATAACAATATCTGACTCCAAATCTCTTCATACATCATTTTAGTGGCTTTGTTATTAAACGAAGTGCCTTTTTATCCGACCATCAACAGCCTCTGTTGAGATTATTTAATCTTAAGTAAACTTTAATAAAGATTTTCCCCAATTCATAGCCTTTCAATACGCGCATCAAATAATATTCTATTCACCAAATGACAATTCTATTGTCCCATTCCTTTAAATAAACGTTTGGCTAAGATCAAATGAAATCTACCGGTAATAAAAAGTGTATTTCAATGCAATAAAATTATCTTTTAAGAGGCTGTTGTGGCGCAAACGTTGTATAAATAAATACTTAGTACATATTTCAGTCTAAATTTAAATAAGAGTCAAATTTTAGAAACATCTCATTTTTTTGTACATGCTTTTAGGTGCAGTGCACACTTTACCAGTAACTAATAATAATAATAATATTTCATAGTAGCAATATAGTGACGATGGCTATACATTTGGAAAATAAAACCCTTTAAATTCTGGTATGCTTAACCTATGAAGATATTCTTCTGGGCTCACGAATAAACTATTTACATCTATTAAGTGCTTTTAATGCTGCTGTAAGAAAACAACTGGACAGACCTGAACGAGGTGGGTAGCTTTGAGAACGATCCCGAAATCACAGCCTCATTTGCATATTTAAAGGGTCTTAAGAGGTTTTCTATCCGCCTACATTGTGCACCATCTGAACCAGTAGTGTCGTCTTCACCTTCGCAACAGCAACTTAAACCAGAGATTTTGAAGCTTTGTATATCCTTTTCTATTTGTGACGTTAATAAACGCAAAACTATTAACCCAATCACTGGGTGAGAGAGGGACTATTTTTTTAGGACCCTGAAGTTGCAAACCCGTAATATCACTCTTTGTCATCTGAACAGCTACAAACACACTCAAATGTCTCAATTCTTGTTAACAAACACAAACATGCAAAGATGGTTAGAACGACTGCTCTTTCACGGCGATGAGCGTGTTGACGAATGCCGACGTTGTAAGCAGTTCTTCGGTAACTACGATGAATAGTCTTTTTAGATGTTTACAACTGAGCTTGGACTATTATTTGCGAGTATATCCGTTCCATTTCCACTAAAATTCACTCTTTCCGGTTAAAACAGTCAAAACTTTTGTTTTAGGTCACTTAAATTCATAATCTCTTTAAAAGCATTCCTGGAGTCGTCAGGAAATCACTTGTTTCTCCTGTTATTAATATGAAAAAATGAGTGTAGTTGCTGTTTGAAGGCAACGATGATACCTCTATACATTTGTTTTTGTTTTTTTTGACACAGAAAGCAGACATACCCACTCAAGCTCAGCCAAGATGGTAAACCTCAGTTTGACTACTAGCTAATTCACAGAAGCACTGGAAAGGCATTGAGATCACAGAGTCTCAGAGAAAGTAGATGGTTGCTGTGCTGCTGCAGTTACGGGACGTCAGGTTTGGGGGTTTCTCCAGAGAAGGAGCTGAAGCAGGTGGAGTTCGGCATGGAATCGGCCTGTGGCTCCACAGGAGTCAGAGTAATCTCCACTTCTCCTCTGTCCTCTAGTAACGTTGCAGGCGGGAGGTACGAGATGGCGGTCTGTGGCACTTCTAAGGAAACAGGCCTTCCTTCTCTGGGTAATGGGGTACGTTGGATGACCATCCTTCGGCCGGACAGCTCAGAATCGGGTTGGTTGGGGCTTTGCATTAGCAGGACGGACTGCTGCTTCTCAGGTTCTGGTGTAGGTTGGCACTGCACCACTATGCCTCTACTCTCAACGTCTGTCACGTCCTGGATGGTTTGAAGTTGGCTAAGCATCAAGCTTGGTTGGTCCTGGATCACAATTTCAACCAACTGTGAAGGAGTTACGGGAGCACAGGAAGGCATGGCCTTTTGGATCACTCCTCCTGTGAGCAAAGCTGGATTAGGAATTGATGTTGGGGTCGACTGTACCTGTGGTAGCACGTCTTCAGGTCTTGGCTTTCTGGGTCGTCCTCTTTTGCGTTTTGGAGCAACACCAGCCCCCAAAACTGAGGTGGAGGGGTCAGATCCCCTCTTTGGAGCCGCCGGTCGCGCTCTCTGGACGACCGGGGTCGGAGCAGCGGAAGTGGCGACTGTGACTGAGGTTTTCTCACGCTCGGGGTAAGTGAGACTCATGCTCGACGGCAGAATCATAAGAGGGACGGTGCCGCCTGGTTGAGAGGGGATCGTTGTGACGGTTATAGGCAGAGTGACTTGAACACTTCCCGAATCGGCTGGTGCCAGACACGGCGGGGAGGTTTTCTCTGGAACGGTGCCCCTGGGAAGGAGCTGAGGCAGCTTCTTCATGTAAGCCTCCACTCGAGCCGACTCCACCTTGTTGGTCGGTTTATCACTGACCTGCTGCTTATTGGATGTCGGCTGATCCACACCGTCTTTCTCCTTTTGCTGCCAGAAACAATCACAATGACATTTTTCCTTAAAGTGCTAGATTTACTATTTGTAGCATATACTACTAATAACATGTGCCCTAAATAGGTTTATTTTGTGATAGCAATCAGCTAAATGTAAATGATCCTAATTAGGACAAGGCTACTTACATAAATGACCATTTATGTATTTAAAGGGTTAGTTCACCCAAAATGGAAAATTATTATTGACACCCTCAAGCCATCCTAGGCGTATATGACTTTCTTCTTTCAGTTAGACACAATCAGAGTTATATAAAAAAATATCCTCGTTCTTCCAAGTTTTATAATGGGAATGAACAGTACCTAAGATTTTGAAGCACAAAAAAGCGCATCCGATGTACTCGATTTGAGTTCTGGCGGAAGAGTGACCTTTGACCCGACGCATGACGTATTGACAAACGCGGAAGCAAAAGGAGAATTTTTTTAAAGAGAAGCTTGAGTTTGTTTGAACCGCTTGTTTGTACTCTCACCTAGGCTTACACTACTCCCTACATCCTATGTCATCGGGTCAGAGGTCACTCTTTCACTGGAACTAGACTCGCGCGCGGCCGTTACCGGAAGCCAGTGACTACAGTTTATAAAGTTAGAAATATGGATATTTTTCTTACAAAAACGCTTTGTTTTGCTTCAGAAGGCCTGTAATAAGCTTTATGGATCACTTATATGATGGATGAATGTGCTTTTTTTGGGGCTTTAAAATCTCCTCTTATTCATTACGATTACAAAGCTAATATTTTTTATTATAACTCCATTTGTGTTTGGCTGAAAGCAGAATGTTATACCTAGGATGGCTTCAGGGTGATAATTTTCATTTTTGGGTGAACTAACCCTTTAAATAACAATACAGAAAAATGCACATGAAATCTGTTGCCAGGGAGAATGATCAATTGTAGCGTTTAGTGGTTTATACAGTGACTATACAAATATACTATGATATTTGACAAGTATTATTCAAATAATTGCAGCAATAAAAAAAAAACTATTCTAGAGAGTAGTGCAAAAATGACTTGACATACATAATTACGATTTATTCTGTTTATTTTATTGCATAGCATTTTTTGTTTTTAAATTAGCAGGGATAGAAATGAAAACTGAAATTTTCATATCTCAGAGCAGTAATACCTTATTTTCCAAATTGCCACCATCCTCCTCAGCTCCACCTGCTCGGGAAGCTGATGAAATCTTTTTGATGACCTTATGAGGTTTGGAAGGCCCACCTAATGCAAATATGAAAATAAAATATTAACTGAAATAAGATAAAATATAAAAACCTATTTCATCTAGCTGCCAAGGCAACATTTCTCATAAGTACTAAAATAACGAAATATTGATAAACACTACATAGACATTTTAAAATAGATAAACATATCGACATTTTACATAAAAACCGTAACTTCACGTGTACCTGCGAGAGCGGCTGAGGTGACGAGCTCGGCTTGGCTGCAGCGAGGGTTGACTATGTGCTCCTGGACGAGGAAGCGAGCGATTTCTACCACCGTGTCAAAAGAACGCTTCAGGATTTTTTGGGCCCAGTCGCAGATGAGTTCACAGGCTGCTTCGGTGACCTCTTGCTTGTAGGTTTGCACCAGTTCTGTTAGCTCAGACTGGAGGCGGCACATTTGTTTATGTAAAAAATAACAGATAGCCTATATTATTTTTACACAGAAAGTCAGTAGCAAAAAGAAAATCATACCGGGTCATTTTTGAGGTCCAGGTTAGGCAGTAACGGCATGTTTAACACGGTCTTTCGACGTATCCCGCTATAGCAATATGTGCTGGAAATTACGTTAAGGGACAACGTACTATAAAATTAAGTTTCATGAAATTAAAATAGTTTAGTTAAATGATTAGCAAATGAATTAATGTAAAGTATGAGATGGAATTCATTTTTCAAAAGTATTAAAATATTATTACAGAGATATTCTACTATGAAAAAAAAAAAGATTCACACCTCAAAATTCGGAGAAAACAGTCAGAAAAGAGATTTGTGAAATAAAACGCATGGCAGAAATAAGCTTCTGTAGTATCAAGACATATTCAAAATGAAATGTTCAAACATCTTTAACAGTTGAATGTGTGTTTTCATGACATTGATGAATCACTTGTACACATGGTGTCTTAGACGGCTCTGGATAGCGTTTTGGAAATGTTCTGAGGAAAAAATGTCTGTGTTTTGCACAAATGAAGTGAAATCAGGGACAAAAGGATATTTGGACTGTCCTCTACCGCCCAGTCTTCGTGCTTTAATGTTAGGAAAGATGTCTCGGATGATTTTGCCAAAATTTGCTGCACTTAGAGGCCGATGCTGTAAGTTGTCACAGTGCTTCCTGTTTAGATATAAAAGAGGCCAGTAAGTGATCACTGTATTTTGGTGAAAAATTGCAAACATGCACAGAAAACAATGATAATGGACCCTTACAAGTCTAGGAAAGGGTTTACATATTAATATATATCTTCATTAGATATAGGCACAAGTAAGTGGAAGTATTGTAAATACAAGTTTCCTAGTAGGAAATTAGACAAATGCCCTTTCAAGTGGTATTTACTACTGGGAAACTTGTACTACCCGAGTTTCTGAGTTGGGCGTGTCGTAAACTTGAATCTGGTTTTCTTTATTAGTTACAGTTACATCGACTTGTCTTGTTGTTAAAGTGGTGCATATTTACATACATGTATAACCATTATAAATATATTATATGTTTTATACACACTAAAATATCATGTCTTTGACTAAAAACTCCAGAATCGTCAGCAAACTGACCATTTAGCTGTGAATGGGATGCTACATTTTATTAAAGATGAAATATCTTCAAGAAAGTTTAGCTTCAATAAGATTTCCGCAAGGATAATCCAGGTGTCTTCCATGATTCTTAAAGCAGTCCTTACCGGTACGTTTCGTAAACATCTTGTTTAGGCAGGCAGGTGTCAGGATGTTCTTCCAAGTGGCTACGGATCCAGTTGCAGGTGTGAAGCTGGTCTGCTGTGTTGACCGAGTTTGAATCACCACTGGCGCACACAGAGAAGCAGTTTGAAAACATGCTTCACATACCGTACAACATTTCTTGTCACATTTGTGTTATTTCTAATCAGCCTGATTGGCTAGGATTTAAAAAAAAAGTATTTTACTATTTACTATTCAGAATTGACATATGTATATAAAAAAAATTTTTTTACTTTACTTTTTTTTTTTCTTTTTAAGTAAAGCTTTCCAGATAAAACAAATAGATCAAGACTAACTATATTTGTGTGATTTTATGACCTGTACCTCTTCTCTCCTGCACTTGGGCCTGAGGGTAGCTGTAGATAAAGGTAGAGCTTGTCATTGTCAGAGAAACGCTGTACATCTTCCTAAGAGGACACATATCACAGGGAGAAAGAAGAAATGAGGGGAAAGAAAACACTGTAAATATGCAAATAAGCGGAATGACTGTTTAATATTACAATATACAACATAAACATAAGTCATAACACAACATAAACATGATTGGTGGTAGCTTAAACTCGAGAGTTTCTCCAGCATTCACACTACAGCTAACAAAAAGTGTCATCCTTGTTATACATTTTAATATAAATACTATAGCTGAAAATACACTTGATATCAATTGTACAATTTCCCTAAACTGAAATATCATTATATTTTATCCACTTACCAAAATTTTGTCCACTTTGCCCTGCACATTTTTACTGTGAAAAGATAAAAAAGATACATATGTATTTGTCCAAATCAAGGAAGAAAAGAAACAAATTTCCTTTAGCATTTCTGGTAATTACTGGAAAAAAGCTGAATTTAAAAATGTTTTTAAGAAGTATTAATAATGAATCATTCTCATACGATGACATAACTCGCTGCTTATCCACCACAGTGCGATACATCATTGGAGAAATTAACAAACCAGTCATGACAGTTTCCTGAAAACATAGTAGCTTTGTCGCACATCCGTCATTCAAACCATGTTGGTTCAACAATATACAGTAGTTAATAATGTCACACAGGTGGAGTAATAACGTCTACTAATCAAATAACTACTGTACTAGATAAAATAAATGTCGGATTATTGCTTTAAATAACAAACATGCCATCTGAAGATTTACTTTGTCATTTACTTTCCCAGATGTTTAATTAAATCGCAAATTCCTTCTTACATCATTCTGGTGTTAGTGTTGCATGACACATCAGTACTATAAAGGTATCAGGATATCCTACTATTAAAAACCATACCACAAATTATAACCAGCACTTTAAGAGTGACAGCATTTGTTAATTTGCGGGATGTGTGTGCAGAGCTCTCATAAATCTGTACAGCACATGACAGATTAAAGCTACTGACATCTTAGAGAAACATAGAAATATATATGAATGATTAAATAAAGCATGGCACCTGTTTGATGTTAAAAAGAGTTAAGCGTTAAAATAGAATTGCTACTCTTACTGCAGGGCTCAAACCTGAAGCACGCGCACAGAAAGTCGCCTTTCAAACAAAATGCAATCCCGACTTGGGTTCATTTACTGTTTTCTTTTTTTTTCCAGTTCATCAATCAAACAACAAAAGAAAATAGAAAACCACCCACGG
Organism: Rhodeus uyekii; assembly: GCA_037043235.1. Classification (NCBI taxonomy): domain Eukaryota; kingdom Metazoa; phylum Chordata; class Actinopteri; order Cypriniformes; family Acheilognathidae; genus Rhodeus; species Rhodeus uyekii. Next base: position 1,022,703 of record JAWRVZ010000037.1, on the reverse strand, counting down.
CTTGACTGAACAACGTTAATATATTTATTACGATTCAATGTATAGCTAATTTATAGGGTGAAGACTATATGTTTTTTTTTCTTTTTACATTTGATTTGAATGCAACAATTAAATAGAACTACTGCAGCTTACCTGGAAAATTTAAAGAATTGTTTATTTTATTTGTAACCCTCTTATAATGTATTTGTCATGTCGTCTATAATTTGCATTTTTCCTTATTTTAACAAAGAAAAAAAACGATATAGTGATATAAAATGACAATAATTTAAAATAAAACAGATACCCGGTAGTGTCACGATACCAAAATTATGATATGATACTTCATGAACATGAAAACAGAAGCTCAACCGAACCTGCTTGACACGCGAGAACAAACCTCTTGCAGAAGCTCAAATGTGCTGCGGAAAACAAGGAAGAACCTCATTGGTTCTCGCACATCAAGCAAACATGCTTGACCTTCCGTTTACCACAACTGTTGATGAATATGAATGTGAATAAAAGCCTACATTGAATCTATTCATCATAAAGCGGTTGTGTCTCCTCAGAAAATTTGGACTAAACCACTCAATTCACATGGACTAGTTTTACGATTTCTTTAAAAACGTTTTGAAGCAACAAAGTTGTAGTTGCGTAGTTGATCTCAGATCTCGTCAAAAAGATCTTCACTTGTGTTCCGAAGATGAACAAAAGTCTTACAGGTCTGAAAAGAGGTTGAGTAATTAATGACATAATTTTCATTTTTGGGGTGAACCATCCCTTTAATTTTAAAGGTAATACACCATTTCTTCAGGTAATACAGATTTGAGATCCAATCTGAACCACAAAGAAGAAAGAGTAGAAAGTAATAGTTCTTACGAAATGTTGCTCTTAAGCTTCTGAAGCAGCATGCTGGGCTCCGTCTCCCCCTCCCCAGCAGAGGCGTCTGCCTTTAACTGATCTTCTGCCATGTTTCATCCACACTGGACTGACAAACTGCATCCAGAACCCTCCTGGACCTGAAGCGCTAGATAGAATACAAGGCAGACGTTAGTATGTGTTCACATTAGATTTTGACTAACTTTCAGATCTGATTTAAGTTCTACCGTCTGATATAAAACAGCATGTATATAAAAAAATAAAAGTACTTATAGGTTCATTGAAAGATGCAACCAGGGCTGATCCAACACTGTTAAATAATGCAACTAAATGTCAACAGCAAAAGTTGTAGGGAGTTTTAGACCATATTTGTGGTATTAGCTTTATATAAAAGCAGCTGTTGTTGTTTTATAGTGTTTCTTTAATATGCACAACAACTAAATCTGCAGACAACATGCTAAAATAGTCTTGGATTAAACTGCTTACTGGTAAACACTCAATTCGTCACATGTCTGTAAATGATCATCAGCTTCACTACAAGCCAGACTATTTAGGCCAGGTTTACACGTAAAGCGAAATACTGTAAACAATCACGCAAGCGCCTAAGTCCCCCCACGTCTAAACGGTCCAGACATTTTCCCCGTTTTGAAAATACAGCCACTCATGAAACTGTTGTCAGGTCAATCGGATAGCGACCATGCCCAAATACTGCAGGGCTGTTTCTCCTGCCCCAGTCCAGACATCTCTTCGTATTCAACACGTGAAGATCTCAACCTAACAAACTGATGCTTTCAGCCGGTGTATGCATGATCAAATCCGATCACTCATAATCACTTTAATGCATGATTTAATCTAATGTACGACTCACATATATGAGACATGCACAGTTCTGGTTGATTACACCCATGTGTATCTCTTTGTGGGCGTAGTGGCAGGCCAACCAACCAGAAACTAGACGAGGCCATTGGTTATTTATGACCAAAAGCTCATTTTAGCGCAAGTTAACCAAATTCACAAACGCAAATGTTCATTGATAAGTAGAAATAAACCTCACAGCTTCCTAGTTTTAATTAGCGTGACATAGCAGCTAACATGCTAACGTGAGCTCGAACAGGCCGATAAGACGTCGACTTAACGAAACCGACATAAAACGAACAATTATTGTACTATAATTCAAAATTTGATGACATAACTTGTAGTAATAATAATACTAACTTTAGTCTTTAGTATATGTATGCACAAGCTAGCTATCGTTAATATCATTACCATTGACTGTTCCTATAGAACTAGCTAGCCACACTTGTACGCCTCGATAAACCTTCCGTTATTACGTTAAAATACCTGGCCGTTCTCATAAACTATAAACATTATCATTGTATAAAGTTTACCTAGTGCAATATCTCACTAAAATACAAAATAATTGTACCGTTTATTTTATAAACGAAAAAGAAACTACCTGAGACAAATATAGAGCAAAAATCCCCTTTCGGCTTATTTTGTGATTGGACGACTGTGTTATGTCTGCCTGACTACAAAGTATAGCTCGACGCTGATTGGCTGGTCTGAGTCATCCTACTTGGATACAGAATGAAAGGGCGATTTGATTGGTTAATCGTTTTATGCGAGGTTAAAAAAATAATAAAGAGAATCCTTTTTAATATTCTGTCAAGCAACTATCATTTTTGGGATATTGTTTGTGTATCTGTGTACTGTTTCATGAAATATAAACAACTCCATTGTTATTGGAAACAATGATGGACATTTTCTTAAAATATTGAAAATTCTTCATATGTACGGTGATATTAATACCAAATTAACCCTAAAGTAGTAACACACACACACACACACACACACACACACACACACATTATATATATATATATATATATATATATATATATATATATATATATATATATATATATATATATATATATATATATATATATATATATATATATATATATCAATGGTTACTCCCCAAGTATTTACCTCACATTGACTTTTATGTGCTGAAGGTATTGATGCAAACTGTTCATTAACGTCAAGCTAAACTAAATTCTAAGGATATGAAAATCTTTTTTTACACTCACATTTTTATTTCACTCCTGTTGTCACATTAAAACAACTTAACGAGGCATGGTTTTACTATGCATTGTTTACCCAACAGAAGTATACAGAATTTGCTGAAATCACATTTCCAAGTCCAGCTACCACATTTTATTTTATTGAGAACCGCGTGTTTATCCTTCCCTTTTCTCTCAAAAGCCAAGAAAATCGTTTATGGCATTTATCAAGCTTCAACTTCTCAATGATAGTAAAACGTTTATATCTATAAATGTAAGTGGCAACAAAATCTTTTAGAACGACTTTTAGTATTAATGTAAATACTTATAAAAAAGTATTAAACTCATATAATAATTTATTATATAATTTACGCAAAACACTGTAATTTTTACGCTTATTTGTATTTTTTTCTCTTTTTTAATATATTTAAAATAATCGAGACTTTTATTTTGACACTGACGTCACTTGTCTTATAAGGAAAAGGAAGGAGCTCATGTTCTACACAAGTGTGACCCTTGTGTGTGTAGAATTTATGACTACCACAAATTAATTCAGTTATTGTAGTTGTATGTGCCTCTAAAAGCGGGAGCAATAATTCAGGTAGGTAGAGAGTACAAAAACCTCACGCATAAACACTTATCACAGAGCCGAAGAAAGTGACTGATTTTAATGAAGGTTCCTCTGTTATTAACGGTCAGTGGAGAAGATGCCAAATACATAGGTTGTTATTTTTACAGAAGAGTCATGTGATTTAAATGTAATTCAAGTTTAGATTCCAAAGATAATATATGGATTTGTTTAATTGTCCCCAGCAGCATGAGGCTGACAGCGCTGCTCTCGATGGCAGCAAAAGCTGCGTTTCCTCATGATTATCGCTACGGGACGAACAGGCCGTGGACGGTCGCAGCTAAACGCCTCAATCCGCCGGGCAAGAAGAGACGAAAGGTCTTTGTTGAACCGCTTACAAAGGAAGACTGGCATGTCGTGAGAGGAGACACAGTAAGTGACCCGTATCAGTGTATATATTTTATTAGTTTTATTTTATCCAGTTATTGCAGATCATAGGCATATTTTAGTGAATAGTACTGATGTTGTTTAAAGGTAAGGAAATTCATTACTAAATTCTCCATAAATCTATCCTGTTAACTCTTCCATTTCTAAATCCTCTGATATTGATGAAACCTGCTCTTTTTGTGTTTTTTCTAAAGAAACATATGCCCAATTAATTTATTTTTGAAATATAACTAATAAAATTTGGACTGAATTAAGTTATTTTGTATTTAGACCTAAAAATATGATCCACACTTTTGTCATCTTTTATTATAAAAATCCAAAGCTGTTAACAACATATGTTGTTAATTTCCATACTTTGTATGCAAAAAAATTCATTCACAAACAAAAGTGGTTTAATTCTCCTCTATACTTTCCTTTGTTTCTTGCTGAACTTAACTCATTTCATCCCTTAAACTTATTAGTAGTAAAAAAAAGACAAACTATTTGATGCACTATGCTTTTTTTGTCTGTATTATTGTTTTTGTTGTTATGATTGTTGACAGTCTAGATTCTATTCCGTGATTTTGTATTGTATGCATGTAAAAGTTCTGCATAAAAAAAAAAGTTGTTTAAAGGGTGTTTTAAACTAGGGAGACTGTGGAAAAGTTTACAGAAAAGCTGCACAAAAAAAGTTATAAGGTGATGTAGTTACATTGCACTTACTCAAATAAGTACTGAGTATTATTGATTAATTTTATGTTATGGTTAGTGTTTGGCATAATTAACTGTTATTACTGTAGTAAGTTCATGCAGTAAATTGTGACTGTCACCTAAAATTAAAGTGTTACCAAGTGAATTTTACACGAGAATGATTATATTTGGATGTCCATGGCATCTGAAAGATACAAAAACCCTGGTTTAAATATACTTCCCCTAATGGATGTTTAACACCATTTACTCCTGAACGTGTGCATGTTTCGTATTATTTTACAATGCATATCAGTATAATATATTCATTTAAATGCAATTTATCCAGGTGGAGATTTTGAATGGAAAGGACAAAGGAAAGCAGGGCAAAGTTACTCAGGTGTTCCGGCATCGAAACTGGGTCGTGCTCGAAGGCCTAAACACGGTAGGAGGAAAACGTGTATTTAAACTCTTTTTAAAAATGATTTTATGGAAATGCAGCACATGTAATTCTATTTTTCTAGCATTACAGGTATATTGGCAGATCTGGAGAGTATCGGGGTACTTACATCGCCAGTGAAGCCCCTCTGCTGCTGAAGGATGTTATGCTTATTGATCCTACTGACAGGTGAGCATTAAACATTAATAAATAGAGTAATATAGTAGAATGCAAAGCACCGGGCTCCTAATGTATGTGTTTGTGTCTAATGTTTCTTAGGAAGCCCACAGATATCGAGTGGAGATACACTGAAGAGGGGGAGCGAGTGCGTGTTTCTGTCAGGACAGGACGGATTATTCCCAAACCAGTCTTCCAGAGAAAAGACGGCATCATTCCCCAGCAGTGGAAAGGTGGGATTTCTGAGAAAGGGGAGGGGAAAAGGGTTAAAAGACTAAAAACACAATGCAGTTTTAGATATTCAAATCTTTAAATACCTTGCAGATGGACCCAAGGACACGTCACCCGAGGACACGCTTCAGAAAACATACATGCCGTCTTTGAAAACCCTTGAGGAAGAAGTTATGGAGAAATTAAACATTCGGGAAGATAGAAGGCCTCGTAAAAGCTACTGGTACTGAGTTACCGCAGAGACTGTATTACGTTTGAGCTTAACAACAGCTGATTATTTATAACGGAGAAATGTTGTATGTGTTCTTCAGGTTTTGTCAATAAAACGAACCAAAAGTTAACGGTTTCCTTGATTGTATCCCACAAACACATGCTACCAACATGTTATTAATTTCATCTCAACGTGTTATTTAATATTAACACATGGCTTAATTTCTGTACAAATGCACCCATGGTCAAAACATTTGGGGTTAGTAAACGTTTTGTTAAGATAAGGATGCATTAAATTCATCAAAAGCTACACTAAAGACATTTATAATGTTATACATAATAAAAGTCCTCATATTAGTATGCTTTCTGAAGGATCATGAGACACTGAAGACTGGAGTAATGATGCTGAAAAGTCAAGCTTTGATTACAAGAATAAATTACATTTTAAAATCTATTAAAATAGAAAACAGTTATTTTAAATTGTAATATTTTTACTTAGACTATAGACTAAAATCTTACAACCGCACTTGATATTCTGACTAAACACTAACAAACTGAACAACATCTGTGCCTCAGCAACAACAAAACTGTAAATAATATGCACGTAGACACATTTTTAGGGGGTTATCAATCGGTCTATCTCAACAATAATTTCCAGTTTCTCTCACAATAATAATATAATATCTATGCATGGTAATAGATACTTGAGCACAGCTATGACTCAGTCATGTTTGTGTTTAAAAAATGAAATTCGTTTATTGTGGCGGTTATTGATCAGATTCCCCTCCACCCCACATGATGTCAGTGTTTCCTGATCCTCTGAAACTGTGCAGCGGATGTTGAGGAAATCCTTCACGATGGTGGAAGAAAATATGTTTATGTGTCTACATGGTTAGAGAGAAACGACATATGTTTATTAACGGTTATTACTTGTTTGTTTATGCTAATATATTAATGTGTTATTCGCGTTTTGCAGGGAAATAATTTAAACGCTGAGTGTCCAGTGCAAGTACGCGTTGATTTATCTGGAGGCGATTTTGGGATCTAGATATTCACACACACTATTTGTCCGTATAAACCTGGATGGACAGAACAGAATGATATGAGATCGGTTGATCTGCGTTAGTGAAAGTGATGCAAACGCGTCTCGTGTGATTCCCTCTCGTATGAACGCATCTGATCGGTGGCGATGTCTCTGGTAGCGTACGACAGCAGCGACGACAGTGACCGCGACGCTCCGGCTTCACCGGCTCGCCCCGCGGGCAGGATCGGCGCGCTGTTCGCTTCCCTGCCCGCGCCGAGAAGCACCGCGCAGCCGCCGCCTCCAGCCAAGAGGATGACTGTGGATCTGCTGAAGCCCAAGAAACGCACAGAACCCGTTAAAATCACCGTTCCTGAAATAAAACCAGTAGATGTGAGTTTTACTGATCCATTAAAGCCGGATTATTTTACTGAAACTCCTTCTGATTGATGGTGTTTGTGTGTTTTAGTCTGACTCTGATGATGACGAACCAGTGCGAAAGAGATCAACTCCTCAGGTATGAATCAAACGGGCTTTTTTCACTGTCCTATATATATAGGACATATACACACACTTATACATATGCATACACGTATACACACACTTATACATATGCATACACACACCTATACATATACAGTACATACACATGCGCACATACATACATATACATGTACGTATACACACACCTATACATATGCATACACGTATACACACACCTATACATGTGCATACACGTATACACATACACACATATGCATATGCATACATGTGTACACACACACACCTATACATATACATACTCGTATACACACACCTACACATATCCATACACGTATACACACACCTATACATATGCATACACGTATACACACACCTACACATATCCATACACGTATACATGCACGTATACACACACCTACACATATCCATACACGTATACACACACCTATACATATGCATACTCGTATACACACACCTACACATATCCATACACGTATACACACACCTATACACACACCTACACATATGCATACTCTTATACACACACCTATACATATGCATACACGTATACATGCACGTATACACACACCTATACATATGCATACACGTATACACATACACACATATGCATACACGTATACATGCACGTATACACACACCTATACACATGCATGCACGTATACACACACCTATACATATGCATACACGTATACACACACCTACACATATGCATACTCGTATACACACACCTATACATATACATATTTTTCATACATTTGAAAGTAAAAATGGTCTGGCTGGTCTTATTTTCTTCCAGGGAGGGGGTGGTCTGTCCTCTCTTCTGCCCCAGCCTAAGAATCTGGTGGTGAAGGAAATGCAGCGGGCCCTGGTGCCGCACACCCTAACCAAACGCCCCGGATCTGAAAAGCCAAAGTCAACCTCGGCAAAGTCCCAGGGTCTTTCTGGGACCAGCCCGTCCCCGTCTGCCATCAAAGCGGCTGCAAAGTCAGCGGCGATGCAGTTAGCCCGACAAATGGCCGCGGATGAAGAGGGAAGTGATGATGAAGTCGCTCCGGAGAACTACTTTTCCCTTGCAGAAAGTTCAGCAGAGCCTGTGATTCCTCAAACCCCAGATTCTCAGCAGTTTGTTCCCAATCTACACCCTCCATCCGCTGTGGAGGACGCCCCGTTGGACTTTAGTTCTAGTGCGGACAGTTACAGTAGGTCAGTCGGGGCCATGCAAGACTATCAGAAGGAAGAATACGAACCTCAGTATCCTGAGAATCCTTTGCCAGAGACGGCTCCACAGGTACTTCACACACCTGTCTGTATGAATAAGCACAATACACCATCTTCCTTGTCATTGCAGCAGCTGATGCTTTATGCATGTGTTTGACAGGATTATTATGGAGAGGGATATTACCAAGATCCAAACACTGCAGCTGATGAGCAAGATGATTCAGGGTCCTCTTCAATGTTCAATGATGAAGCAGTGAGTTGGTTTTTAGCATCTCTATTACTCAGAGATCTGTTTTTTTTTTCTTGCATTTATAATGATTGATGTATTTTCGAAACTTAAGTATAACCACACTGGATAAAATTGCTGCATTTTAAAATACTTCTAATTCACAGGTATAATTATTAGTAATGTAATTGTATACGTATTAATATTAATATAATTCTTAATTATATTTGTACTGTTGTAATTGTCAAATAATAATTAATTACTGTATTTATGTATAAAATATTAAATTGTAATTTTTTAAATAATAGCTAATTGTACAATCAAATTATTGTAATAAAAATAAAAAATATTTTGAATTTCAATATTATTATTATAATTAATATATATTATTTATTATTTATATTATATTTTATCTACAAAGTATATTACACACACACACACACACACATATATATATATATATATATATATATATATATAATTTTTTAATTTACTTTTTTATATTTTACCGTACAATATTATCATTGTCATAGGAATAGATTTTAAAAAATTATAAAAAAGTAGTTATTATTAATTTATGTTGGAGTACAATAGTCATATTTCTTCATTAACATTTTTTTTTTAATAAACGCACATAAATATTATTTACGATAAATAAATTTGATCCATAGCCAATCATATGCCTGATTTTAGTTGCTCATAGTTATAATTTAAAAGTATTAATCTTTGGTTTGCATTTGTTCTGTTGATTTCTGCCAAGTGGATGCAAAAGAAATGTAAAATTCTTTATAGAGGTTGGAGTTTTTTGACTCTGGCCAGTAAGTAACAGCTTAGCAACCACCAAGAACACCCTAGAAACCATCTAGTGCATCCTAGCATCATGTTTTGCCATGACTAAGTGCTGACCAGGATTAAATTCCAATGTTCTTCGCATCTCTCCAGTTTCGGCGGCTGCAGGGCAAACAGAATCGCGGTCGAGAGGAAATCAAATTCCTAGAGATCAAAGGAGACGATCAGCTCAGCGGCAGTAAGCAGTGGATGGCCAAGAACATGTCGGCTGAGGCAGAGCCGCGCAAGTCCTTCAGCAAGGTAAGCATCTCGAATAGAAGGCGTTAAATGAGGACCGGTGCAGAAGTTGCTAACAGTGTCCATTTTATCTCAAATCATTTTTTCCCATAAGAAATAACAGAAAAAAAATGTATCCGTTCCAGCTCTCGAAAAATATCCCTTATTAGTGCTAATAACAATGGAAAAAACATGTTTTAAATTTCTATAGACATACACAAACACACACACACAAAATTATAGTATATAAGGATTCCTGTGATATAAAATAAAATTTGGTTTTAATGATAAGTTCTTACCTCTACTTAAGAGGTTACATAGATAACATAGATTACATAGATAACGCAAACACAATACGGAAGTGTAGTGTTTTTTCCCCATGTAGTATATAGTTTAATGTATGCCTCAGAACCTCATATTTATTATTATTGAACACGCATAACTCCTGCTGCTCCCAGCTTAATACTAGTGAATCACTCGTCGCCCTCGGTAACCCCTGCTGTAAAACCAAGGTGGCCCTCTAGTGGAGATCTTATGCAATTACCCCATAAATGTATATAACATACACCACAGGAAGACTCGCGGGAGATGCTTAAGGAAGTCAACAAACATGTGAAGTGAAGGAGTGAGGTGCGTGGTCTGCTCCGAGTGCTCAACCAGCTCTCAGCTGCTCATATCTCAAATATTTACTCAGATTTCAAGGCAGAAAAATTCTCGAAGCTCGAAAGAAAAAGCTCAAAGGCTTGCTCATATCTCTGAATACTCGTATGTCAGGATGCTCATATCTCAATATATTACTGCAATTGAAAGAAAGAGACTGACTTTTCTATCTGATTTTCAGAAAAAAGGAGATCAGCCAACGGGACAGGCGAGACGCAAGCACCAAATCACGTATCTGATTCATCAGGCCAAGGAACGCGAACTGGAACTCAAGAACAACTGGGCCGACAACAAAATGACTCGGCGACAAACGCAAGCCAAGTATGGATTCTAACGGACCGGACATCGAGACGTTACACACACCTCCACCTGATGTGGAGCAGATTCAGTTGTCCTGTACAGAAGTATTTTTACTAGCATTTAGAGCTGTAATCCCAGTTTGTATCGTTTCAGAAAGGAGCGAAAGAATGCAGAGTTCTATTGGCTGCTATTACATTATTTAAAGGGACAGTTCACCCACAAATTCAAATTGTTATTAATTACTCAACCTCATGTCATTCCAAACCTGTAAGACTTTCCTTTATCTTCCAAACAAGAGCTTTTTGATGAAATATGAGATCTTTCCATCCCTCCATTGAAAGCTATGCAACATTATGACTGACGCTTTAAAAGTTCATAAAGATATTGTGACGCTAATCCATATGAATTCAACTTTTTGAAGCGGTAGTTGCGTAGATGGTAAATGGAAGGACGGAAAGCTCTCAGATCTTCACTTGTGTTCGGGAAGATGAATGAAAGTCTTTTAGATTTGGAAAGTCATGAGGGTTAGTAAATAATGACAGAATTTTCATTTTTGGGTGAACTGTCCCTTTAAGACGGCTCCCAAATGTCTACCTAAAACTGTCTTCCCATTGGAACAACATTGGGTTTTGTTGTTATTGTCAAAAATCATTTGTAACAGTGTGGGTTCCCATGATTTATTGTTATGGAATTGGGATGTCATGACTTGTTTGTCCGATAGGGTCTTGTCTTCCACACTGCCGTTGCGAGCGGTGGCATATATAAAACATTACTGATGAGACAATGTACATGTAAAAAGACTGTAACACTTTACAATAAGTTTCTGTATGTTAACATTAGTTAATGTGTTATGATTTTTTTATAGCGTTTAATACGTTTGGTCAATGTTAATTTATAAATCTTATTGTTTGTTGTTAGTTCATAATGCATTAACTAATGTTAATGTTGCTTTAGGAATTAATTCATGTTAATGTATACAATCTTGTTGTAAAGTGTTAGTAAAAAAAAACTTGTAAATCTTAAAAAGTGTCTGAGTGAATCTTCCCGATCCTGGTTTGCTTCTTAACAGCTTGTTTTTATTTGAGTGTAGATCTAAACCGAAGACCCTTAACATGGAACTATGAGTGAAGTGTCACCGTTTCGTTGCACCTGTAGGAAGTGTACAAAAATGTTACATTTTGTGTGTAAAAACACTTTTATGTATGAAATAGTTCCTAGATCACTGCCAGAAATAAAAATGCATAAATTTGAGCAAAATAAGGTTGGTTCACAATATAATTTGACATTTACAAGATTTTTACATAGACTTGAAGATGAAACTATTGGGGAAATATGAGATTTATGACAAATGTGTAAATATATGTCTCAAAAAGTAGGAATGGGTTCATGCCACAAACATTAAATTGAACAGTGATTTAATGTTAATTGAGTTTGGGTGTTTTATTCAAAAAAAAAAAATTTGATGCATGCATTCAAATCACGTTTTTTCACGAACGTGATTTGAATCGGTTGCCAAGTCTGTAGTTTTTACTCTGAAATGGGCTACTTTTAAATGGTTGTTGCTGGTTGATTTTTTTTCTTCCATGGGTTGAATTTAACTTTCGCACTTCACCCCCCAACCAGAACAATTTCTGCGCTCCAGCACCCCTCCTTAAGCTATTTTGGGGGTCCTTTTGATTGGCCGTTGGGATGGTTTTATTGCGCAGATCTGGCAACCCTGAGTCTAATAAGCACGAAACAAAATCAGGGTTCCAGCACATCCTGTACAACAGACATTTCTAAGATGATTATTATGGCATAAAGTTGCCGTCACTAGCATGTTGGAAAGATCAGGATGTCCCTTGACCGACTGGGCAGGAAGCTTGTTAAGATGGCACATTGGGTCCCTTGATGCCGAAAGACTATGATTAGTCTGCTCTGGCGCTGCATGCTTTCACTGCCCTCTCTGTGCAGAACACCAATTTTCAAAAGACGCTTCCCACAGAATAAACTGCCATATTACAAAGTACAGAATGAAAAGATGACCTAGTGAAAATGGCAGTGATTTTCCAGTGCTCTGGATCTCATTTTCAATGGGCTGTGAAGATGTGGAACAGGACATTCTGAAAACTCTCAAGTCCGTCTGGACATGTTCATAAAGGAATGTCTCTGGAACTTTCTTTAAATCCATGTGTGAGGAAGGCGAAACAATTACACTCAAACTTGCAGTTATTTTATTCATTTTAATATTTGGACTTTGCTTTTGTTTGTACATTTTTAGTTTTCATGCGATTTTTGTCATTTTATAGTATAATTTTTTTATATAGTTATTTTTGTTTCAGTTTGAATATTTTTAGTATTAATTACTTCCACGTAATAATTTTGGTTATTAATCTTAAGCAGTTTCCATGCTCAAAGCATCTCTAGTTTTCATTTAGCTTAAGTTTTTCAACTAATATTTTAATCCCGTTTACATTTACAGAGATGTTTTTAATAGTTTTAACACTAATAACCCTTCTAATTATGTAGCATGTTCAGTACAGTAAAAATGTTTTGAATGGGAAGATAAACCATAAAGATCATACTATATATGAAAACAGAGTTGCGTGAATTAAATTAACAATAATACATGTTATTGCATAAACGATTAAATTAGCATATTATATGTCATGTTGGGCAAGCTACTCTAAAAAAAGTATAATGAATTGCTATTATTTAACTAATTACTCTCTCAAAAAGTAATGCATTACTGATTATGAATTACTTCCTTATTTCCATATCAACCTCCACCAGTTGAACAATACAATAGACATTTACATTTATGCATATGGAAGATGCTTTTATCCAAAGTGACTTACATTGCATTCAAGATACACATTGACATTCTGATCAGTTCTTGCTTTTCCTGGAAATCGAACCCATGACGTTGTTGTTGCAAAAGCTAAACTAACAATAAACAGCTCTTTTAATTCTTTCATATAAATCATAAAACTATATAAATTATACACACTACTTACAGTGAGGTTACATCAAAACATTCATTTCAACATCCGACGTTCAATTCTGATGTTAAATCCATTATTGTTTTATATATAATTTTACTATAGTCTATACAGTATTTAATGCAATTACATCAGAAGTAACTGCAATTAGCAAAATTAAGAGTAATCCCTTTACTTTTTCATAGCTAAAGCAATTAAATGACAGTACATAATTACTTAGTAATGCATTAACCCAAATTTTTCTGTGAGAAAATCTGATATTCATTTTGCAATATATTATAAAGGGGGGAAAAATATTATAGCAATAAAAAAACCTCAGACATATTTATTTATATATAAAAAGAAAAAATAAACAGATGTAAGCCAACAAATCAAGACTGCACAGGAAGAAATAAACGATAATTTTATTTGTACAAATTCCTTGAATATATTCTCCGTTGTTTCCTGCAACATACTGCATGTTACAACGGAAGCGCTATTCTGAATCCGACTGTTCTTGCTGTCGTTGCTTCTTCATCAGGAACAGTTGGCTGGGCTCCACATACGGGACCACAGACATGGACACTCTGACCGTGTCCAATCCATTCACCTGAGAAACAAACCCTGTTCAGCGAGGACTGAATCCCATGAGAGGATCTGTGTCAAATGATCATGTTTGCAATTGCTTACCGTGACGTCGCACCAGAACTCTCCAGGCCCTGTGATTGGTTCTTCTGGAAGAGTCAAGGCATGAGTCGGCACAACCACACCGAGCTGTGGACGCAAATACAGTAAAGCTACAAAACTGCTGTTGACAATCTATACTTCTAATAAAAATAACATTCCTCTTTAATGACTTACCCGTCTAAGAAACTGTCTGCAAACGATCTCTTTCGTGAGCGAGTACTGAAGTGAAGTGTGAAAGGGAACTTCAAGCTGTTTTTTCTTCAGGAATTCAACAGTCTGTAAAATGAATGCTCATGTTGGTACTGATATCAAACAATAAAACCCTACATTTTGTTTTAGAAGTTATGTTTTATAGTTTAAAACGCGTCAGATAACTCACTAGAAGTCCTGTGCGTGTCTGGATTCTGTCCTCTGGCCGTCCCTCACGCAGAAGCTACAGGGAAAATCAACACTTGGAATTATGGAAACTCATTTCCACCACATATGACAAAAATGATGCTTTGGTAAATCTTAATTGTGGCATAAAAAGTCCAAATTGACAGGAAGTCATAATTATAAGAAGTCTGAAATTCTGATTAAAGAATTGAAATTATGACATACTAAATCATAATTCTGATTTATGGCAGAATTATCAGATTAAACGTTTGATTATGATACAGACAAAATTGCAACATGCCAAATCATAATTTTGACGTATCCGAATTGTGTCATAAAGAGTCAAAATTATAATAAAAAAAGCATGATTATGAGATTAAACGTTGAAGTTATGGCGTGCAGAATTATCAGATAAAAAGTTTAATTATGATACAGTCCAAATTATAACATACTAAGTCATAATTTTGACCTGTGTCAGAATTCTGTCATAAAGAGTCAAAATGATAATAAAAAAGATAAGATTATGAGATTAAATGTTGAAATTATGGAACAGTTGTTACTAAATCATACATTTGACTTTTTATGAGAAAGTCAAAATTATGACATACTAAATCATTATTCTGATTTATGGCAGAATTATCAGATTAAAAGTTTGATTATGATACAGTCCAAATTATAACATACTAAGTCATAATTTTGACCTCTGTCAGAATTCTGTCATAAAGAGTCAAAAACTACTAAATCATACTTTTGACTCTTTAGGAGAAAGTCAAAATTATAACATACTAATCCATCAAAATCAAAGAATCAAAATGAAGTACAAAGTAATAATTATGAGACTAAAAACACAAAATTATGACTAAGCACCTCAACTTTGACTTATTGTATCATAATTTCAACTTATTGTCCAATTAGTTTTTTGTAATTTTGAATTTGTCACAATAACTTTTAAAGTCAGAATTTCAACGAACTTCGTATATCATAATCTCGTAGACAATTATGATTTACAAAAACATTTCTTATATGGTGGAAATGAGCTTCTGTATGAAACGATGTTAATGAAATATGAAATAATTGGTAGATGTAACGAACCCTCAATTCCTCAGCGAACACGTCTTTATTTTCTTGTGACGGGTAGACGGCCAGGCCTTCGGGGAGCAATTTGTTACGGCCCAATGATTTTTTCACAAAAATTGTGTCTCCTCGTCCGCCAAGCTCTGTAAAATATATATACGGTAACGTCAAAGACACATTTGAAGTCAGACTTATTTGGTAAGTGAAGAGCACTCACTGGGCACGGTCTGAGTGAGGATCAGCTGCATCTTGTCCTGGGAACTGCTTTTTATGTTCTCAACCAAACGGTACACCCTGTGTCGACGAGGATGCAGCTTGGCCGGCTTTCCCTCTTTTGATAAAGGAACTTTCCAAACGCGTTCAACAACAACTGTATTCTAGAAGAACATGACATTATACACGACTGAGTCAAAAGCTGTATGTATTTTCATCACAGATCCACCTTTAAAGTCATAAAAGTGGTACTTACTACATATGTGCATTCATAAACTACTATTCATCTGTGTCTAGTCATCAGAAATGAAGAGTTTATGAAATTATTTTTACTGTATATAAATTATAATTGTCTGCAACTGGCAAGATGAAGTCAAAATAACACTTTCAGAAATCACAACAAATCTGAACTGTGATATCAGTCACTTCTTTAGCAGAAATATGAATTTCCTTCTGCTTACCTTGCATGGTGTTTGTGACAGATTCTGTATTCGACTCAAGGAAGATTTTACATTTGAAAGATTCCAGCAGTTTTGAAGGACAAACCTTGATGATGATGCCGCCCACATGATTAATATCGTCGTTAAGATTAACGCCTTTATTTACTTGCGAATATTAATCATATGCAACACCCGTCGCACAATATATTCAATATGCACAAATGTGTCTCATAATTTGTTGTTGGATTCACTAAACCACATGAACGGCGCTGAGATGATGAAGGACCCCTAAAAGGTAGCAGCGTATTTTGCCTGACAGAAATGTCAGCAGGTTCGCTTAATGAGTTAAATCTTATTACTTTATTTAAATAGTACAACAGGTTTGTTTTCCAAATTGACGCATTATATTGTTAAAAATATATATAAACAAAGAAATACGACGTTAAACATCAGGTTTCTCAAGTACTAATAGGTTTCAAAATAAAGGTCCTTGCTAAAACAAATAATTTCTTCTATGCATTTACTGACCATTATATTTGACGAGGTTTTTTTTCGTAAACTTGATTGACCACATACTGTGGAACTAGTAGGATTTGTATATTTAGGATTGTTTTTACAGTCAATATTGTGAGAAGTTCAACTATAATATACGTGTAGCTTTCCTGTTGCTCAAACAGTAGAGTGTGGTGCTTGCAACGCCAAGGTCATGGGTTCATTTCCCAGGGAAAGCAAGAACTGATTACAAAGTCAATGTGTTTCTTGAATGCAATGTAAGTCGCTTTGGATTAAAGCGTCTGCCAAATACATAGATGTAAATATATGAAAAAGCTCTTTATTGATTTGTAAAGAATATAAATCAACAAAAAAATTGGCTATGCATCAAAACCTTATAAAACATGAAAAATGCCAGTTAGACTGTTCATACAAAACAAATATCGAATGTATAGAAAGTCTTGACATGCACTGGTTCAAATACACTACCTTACGTATTAATTGAAAAATAATTTGGGTAAACAGTAAAAACGGCAGGGAAAAGACCCAACAAATTGTATAAAATTATATGCAATATAATATGCAATTTACATGTCAAAATATGATGAATTCATCAAACAAAAATAACATGAAATCAAACAAAATAATACAAACAGAGGATTTGCTAAATTACATTGAAAATTCACACAAAGAAATTCTTTTCAGAAACATGATAGGATTCAGAAAACAATTACATAAAAAATATATATCGATAATAACTGCTGTTAGTAATGGCCCGTCTTTCACAAAATGTATCATTGTCTTTTCACAAAATTCATGATCTGAATAAATAAATAATTTGAAGGGACACTACATAATCGTCTGCACATCATGAAAGTTTAGAGAAAGCTGTATTTTGACAAACTGTGTGTGCGCATAGTTTATTGAAATAAATGTTCTTGTTTCTTATATTACTGTAATACAGTCTGACTATATTACCAATTTTAATGATACCAGTCTACAAACTACCAGGGCTTTAATTGAATTATTAAGACAGTTCTGCAGTTTAACTTTGATGTTTAAGACCATAAACACACAACTTTGAAACACAAGGAAAACAAGTGATTACAATTAGCCCTTGAACGAATATATTTTTAGAACTGTGTCAACGGCTAATGATGATCACCGTTGAAGTTTCGCTTTACTTTCGCTTTTGATCATCATTAAAATATAATGAGTTAGAATCAAGATTTAGCAGCTAGTCCTTTAAAATTCAGTTCAAGCAGACAGCAGTGTTCCTTCGAAGCTGATCTAAAATGATCTGAAACTGACTGGTGACACAGTGTCTCTAATACTGAAACAAATGATTGGGATAAAACCAAGTGTACATCATCACTTCACCCAGTAACGCATAATAATCCATTATAATACAATTAATTACGGTGATAGAATAAGAATGGGGTAACATTTTAAAATATTTGATTGTATTTTAATGATTTAAACTGATTATTTTTCAAAAAGTATAGGCTAAAAGGACCACCGAGGGTCTAAGACACCATCTACACTAGTGGTCAAAAGTTTGGAATTAGATTAGATTTTTGATGATTTTTAAATAAGTCTCTCCTGCAATTATTTGATTAAAAACCCCCAGTAAAACCCCCAATATTATCAAATATTAAATAACTGCTTTCTATTTGAATATGGGTTCAAATATTATTTATTCCAGTGATGAAAGCTGAATTTTCAGCATCATTACTCCAGTCTTCAGTGTCACATGATCCTTCAGAAATCATTCTAATATGATGATTTGATGCTCAAGAAACGCGTTATGGAGCCCCGCACATGCGGACAAAAATAAATTAATATGAATTTAGAATTATTTCTCTCGTTGTACTAATTTGCTCCCTTGTTTTGATTTAACTAAAATGAATTATTACAACGTTCAGGGCTCGGAAGTAAACAGTTGTGCTGCTTAATATATTTGTGGAAATTGATATAGCACAATGTAGATGTTTTTTTTAAATAATAATAATAATAATAATAATAATAAACAGAAATACTTCTATTCAATGCATTAACTTGATTCATGTAACACTAAAAGGACATGTTACAAACATTTTCCAATCCAAATCAAATCTTTTTTTCCCCAACTTTTAAAAATAAATAATATTGTGAAAAATATTTCCACAAAATATTAAGCAGTTTTCACCATTGATAATAATAAGAACCATTATGAATAACTGAGCACCAATAATGACTGACAATAACTGAGCATCAAAGCACCATTAACAATACTATTTCTCAATAATTCAAAATCTTAATTATTCCAAACTTTTGACTGCGAGTGTATGGTTTTACTTCCTGTTGTTCTGCAAAGCATTTCTCATCTTAACACAAATCCCATCTGCACTTGTATGTATATACAGTATGGTTAAAAAAGTAAAGGAGAAAGGAGGTAGAAATAAAATGTTTCCTAGAAATGAGCTTGATTGCTCTACAATCACAAAGGTAACGGAAGGCAATCTAACGAGGGCACAGCTTCAGGTTCCGTTCAATAGGCTGGAAGAAACAGCCTTGCTATGTTTCCTGTACTGGGAATTTGGTGCCATGACAGTGTGAGAAAATCTGACCTTTGTGTTATGAAATGTAGTGCGTTTGCTTCCTTAGCAAACACTTATGGCTCTCATGTTAAAGAAAAAATACGATATATATAAATGTGTTTACATGAACATACGTTATTTTAACATTAAAAAAAGGTCTGTATATTCACCAAAAGCACATATATGTAGCAAATAAATGAGCAAGGCTATTTTGTGAATATAAATACATAATATTGGAAATTACTGTATCGCGGTGTCCACACAACAAAAACTAATGGGCAGTGCTTTGGAGAGTTAGCCAAAACAAAAAGCAGCGCCCATGCGTAACAAGATTCATGAGAAACACAACGCAAAGATTTTTAAGAAGGCCTCAAAACTGATTTTCCCAACTCAGATGGAGTCGATCAGTAACTGGAGGATAATACTGGTATTGTAATAATAGCAATATAGCACTTGATTCTGTTTCAAGTTTAAAATGCCTTGAAACAGAATCAATAAAAAAATAGACAAACATAATTCATTGTAGTTTTTGTCTGTGGAATTATCATCTCCTCACACACACACACACACACACACACACACACTTACATAGTTAAAAAAGCCTGTTTTGAGTTTTGGAGTGCTGTCTGGTACAATCATATGCCACGTCTGACACGTCTTCAGACTCTTCAGCACGTGCAGGGCAGAGTTGTAGTGTTTGACCCACCTAACTGCCCCACTGCCATTAGCAGAATGTCTTTCTTTTCCTTGTAAAACCGCAGCTCCCGTCCGGCCAGACGCGCCTCTTCCAGCTCGCGCTCGGTGGCGGCCATCTCTCGATTGATGGTTCCGGATAAAGTGTGTTCTCGGCTGACCCAGTCGGCAGCCATTTGTGTACGCATGTCATCGTCTAGCGCTCGGTGCGAGTAATGAGCAAGCACTTCCTGTTTACAACAGAGGCTAATTGTTATACATACTGTAGACAGGTCAGTGAAACATTTAAATGCGTCAAATAAATATTTACCAGGAACTAATAAAGGACTAATAACAATATATATATAAATAAATTAAATTATTTGTTAAAGTTTGATGCGCCAAAAAGTAATCAAATTATTGTTTTTCATAAACATTTTGCCAGGGTTATTATAGTCTCATTGAGAAACTGTGATAATTGTATTAATATTTAGAATTGTTTTAATTTTTTCTGTTTTATATTTTTTCTGAAATACAGCATATTTTTGTTGTTTATTGAACATTTTGTCAGTGTTATTTTAGTATCATTGACACTATGATAGTTGTTAATCATATTTAGAATTGTTTGTTATTTTTATGTTCTATATTTTTTCTTAAATGTCATATTTTTGTTTTTTAATGAACATTTTGTCAGTGTTATTATAGTATCATTGAGATACTGTGATCATTTTATTAATATTTAGACTAGATTTTTATTTTGTATGTTTTATATTTTTTCTTAAATATTTCATATTTAAATTTTTTTAATGAACATTTTGTCAGTGTTATTTTAGTATCATTGACACTATGATAGTTGTTATTCATATTTAGAATTGGTTTTTATTTTTGGTTTATATTTTCTTAAACATGACATTTTAGTTTGTAATGAACGTTTGTGATGTCAGTGTTATTTTAGAATCATTGATATGATTATAATTTTTGTTCATATTTAGAATTATTTTTAGGCTTTGGCTCATATTTTTTCTTAAATATGTCATTTTGCTTTTTTAATGAACATTTTGTCAGTGTTATTTTAGTATCATTTATACTACTATAATTTGTACTCATGTTTTGAATTATTTTAACTTATTTTAGTTGCAAGATTTCTCATTTTACTTGATATACTAACTTAAAATAAATGTATGTTTAGGTATGTTATATTTTAACAAATGAAAGTGTTTTTTATGGATTTAACTTTAGCTAACAATAATTTTGCAGCATATTTCTAATCCTAAATCTACCAAGGAATGTTATAAGTTTTAGTGGACTTTTGTTATTACCTTAATAATAATAGCTTCGTAATAATAGCTATTTTACTTATTTTTTTGTTTTTGTTTTTTTTTACTGTGACTGGGCCGGGCAAGTGTCTGATCTCAAAATAGTTATTATCGACATGTAAACGTAGGCAATAATATTAGAATAATGTTAGTAACTAATGTTAGTATTCTAATATATTTTTGAGATCTGAAAGTTACAGCATGTTTTCATACTCCACTAAACTTTTATTTAAAAAACAATGGGCTATTTGATTCCTCATCATTAGGGACCAACCAAATTCACGGGTAAAAATTCGCAATTTCACGGAAGGTTTTTAAAAAAACATTCGATTTCACGGAAAATTCACGGGTACATTTTTTAGGCACCAATCACTGCAATCAGTCCATCTGCTGTCACACCCGCTGTTTTGTATTCTAAAATACCACTTTTTGACTGTTCACCTGTATTAAAAAACAAAAAGGAAACAAAATACGACTACAACGCAAGTAGCCACAGACTCCGCAATGCCACGTGACATTAATGAAATAGTTTACAGTTTTTCGTGGCCAAAACTTGGCCGACCAACGTGGATGCTGACATATTCTGTCGCTGCGGTGCATTGACGTTTGTGTACTGGCTGACGCTTCTCTCCGCGTCAACGCTGTTCGTTGGTACAGAAAGGTAGCGTAATGCAGCCGGCTCAGCAGAGGAAACCGACTGCTGTGCGAACGCCATAATGCTGTTATACTCGTATCCGGCGGAACTTCTTTTGCTGCTGTTTTGTAGGCTGCAAACTCGGCTAAGACGCTACGATCATCTGCTCCTGGTATACTCTTTATCAGTAAAAAAATTATCTTCAATAAAAATTTCACTATTTCACGCTTGTTGGGTGTTTTCACGGAAAGTGGCCGATTTCACGGAAAATGTCACGGCCGTGAAATTGTGAATTTGGTTGGTCCCTACTCATGATATTATTGTTATTTTATTTTTTTTGCATTTGAAAACTGAATATTTGTCTTCACCTGACGGGAGCACTGCCGTTCTCTCATGGCTTTGAGACTACCATTCCAATGGAGAAGCTGGAAAACGGTCATCAGTTCCTAGGAAAAACGTTAAGTGTGTGAATCTTAAAGTCAGATGTACACTGACTCTCATCTTTCCATGCAGTCCAATCATAATCTCACTTACCTGGAACTCTAGCATAGACTTCCCCTTATTAGACTCTAACATGAAGCGAAACGCCCCGATGCCAGTACTGGGGTTATCAGCTTCTTCTCGGTTTCCCTGCAGTAAATAAAGATCAGTGATGATAAACAATGTCAACAATACACTACTGTTCAAAGGTTCGAGATAAATTTTTTATACTTTCATTCTGCCAAGATGCATTTAACGGATCAAAAGCAACAGTAAAGACAATAATATTTCAAAAGATTCATCAAAAAATCTTTACAAAATACTGTATATGGTTTCCATAAAAATAGTAAGCAACACAACTCTTTTCAACATGAATAATAATATGAAATGTTTCTTGTGCAGCAAGTCATCATATTCGAATGCTTTCTGAAGGATCATGTGACTCTGAAGACTGGAGCAATGCTGAAAATACAGCTTTGCATCACAGGAATACATAATTTAAAATATATTTAAATAGAAAACAGTTATTATAAATTTTTATAATATTTCAAAATATAATTTTTTTAATTCTATTTCCGATCAAATAAATATAGCTATTAAAGACTTATTTTAAAAACCTACTGACTCCAAAACTGTCAAAACAATAGCCTAGGTTCAAATTATTTAGAACCTAGGAATGGTTCACATGACAATAAAAATTGTCATAATTTTTCATAGATAATCTGCTTTGATAATCTCAGATGAATAATCTTCATAGAAAAGAATGCTATTTTGAGATTGTTAGCTTAAATGTTTTGTTCAGACTGAAATTGCAATTCTTAAAATAAAATAAAAAAAGAAATCATGTCACATGATCTACTTTTATTAAGCTTGAAAGTTCCAGTGCATTCATTGCAACTGCATGAGAAAAATAAAATCAAGCGTTTTAAAGGACATCAGAGTAAGAAAATGAGGCTTCAATATTAATTATTTGGGTGAACGATCCTTTTAACTGAAAAAACACCCTCAAAAACCGAGATGACTGTGAGAACTCACGTTAAAAGAAGCCAGAGCCTCACACACGCTCTTCTCTATGAACTCATCTGTGATTCGTCGAGATGGATGCTCATTGAAAACAGAATTCATTAGGGCAATTTTGGCCGCGCTCCGTCTCGCTTCAGCTTTGGTCGGGCAGAACTGAGAAGATCAAAGATGCTATTTAACCGCACTGTAATCGAATCCTGAAGATGCTCACGGAATTCAATTCCAAGAGGTCCTCAAGAGAAAACATTAAACAGAAAATATGCAGACACAGATGGCAATCAAAACAAAATTATTTATTTTCAGAAGATCTGAGGTTCGGAGAAGAAGCGTGTTGGAAAATGCAAAGGGAATGTTGGATGAGGTGCTTGCCTGAAAACTCCCGAAGCAACTGCCCCCGGGGAGACTGACGTAGCAGACGTAAGGGGGGTTGTTGGACGGGACCATCTCATAGACTACAAGAGCGCCGTTCCTCAGGTCAGCGCCTCGTGACTGCTTCATCTGCCAGAACTCCTGTAAGGCCTCCACGACATTCACTGTGGGAATCACAAACATCATATCAGAATATTCAACACCATTCAAGTATATTTTAAGACTCATCAGTTCAAATCACATTTCATGTCTCATCATGCGCCTGATATCGTACACTTATTCTTCAGTTATGCGAGTTATGTGTTAATGACATGCACACTTCAGAGTTATGTTAACTTAATACTGTACAGTGGAACCCATTTATCTCGACCTCGGTTATCTCGCCAACCCGGTTATGTCGACGTTTTTGAAGTGGAACCGCCAAACTCCCTATTTTTCTTACCATTTTCTTATCGGTTCTGTTGATTCTTTTATGTCGCTGAACCCTGATATCTCGAGCACAAAAGAGGGACAAAGTCGCCACTTTTCATCGGTTATCTCGATCCCCGAGCCTAATGATAGTACCGAGTTCACTTCGCGTTGCACGTGCATCACGGTCGCTCACTCCGCTACACTCACTCTTGAGGCACAGTGCCGTACAGCCGCGAAACCACAGTAACCGCGTGTGCAATACTTCTCAGAACTGTGTCCGAGCGAATGTGTTTATGTGTGTTGTGACTGGGTTTACGCTGTGAGCGAACATCGAGAATCTAAGGTGGTTTTTATCGTATACTGGTAAATCTTGCACTGGCTGTCAGAGTGATTGACGACTGCCCAGATTACAAGCTTTATAGATGGGTTTCACACTCTTCTCAAACATGTAAAGAAAGTTTTATTTTCGGGAGCTTCCGGGACAGTGATAAAGGATGATCGCGATCGACCGGTTGGCGACTACTGTTTTAAGGTATATTCCCAATATAAACAAAGTAGCCGTTACAATCTCTGCTGTTAGTTGGTGCACATATGCCTTTTGTTGTTTGCAAACATATATGTACATTTTTATAGCATGCCGATCGCTTCATCAAATAAATCGCCATATTGGCTTTTTCTCGATCCTCGGTTATCTCGACGCTTTTTTGCAACCCCCGAGGTCGTCGACATAACCGGGTTCCATTGTAATACTGAACACATACAAATACATTGGATGGATATTTCAAGGGTCAGATCAGGTTGAAATATGTCCATGTATGTTACCTTTAAATGTGCAGTGAATGATTTCTGAGAAAATTGCTCCGCCCCCAAAATGCACGAACAGGCAATGCGAGAGTGGATCATAGCACAAGCGAAGCAAATTAGCCAAATAAAGCGAAGGTGATGAGTGAATGACAAGAACAAAGAAAAAATAAACATGAGCAAGAGTTTGTTGCTTGTCGCCACCAGCACGCACTCAAAACCAATGCTCTTCACGCATGAAGCAGAACTAAATCCGAGGTTGCTTTGTTTTTCAGGCCTTCCCGCTTCCCACCGTCTCTCACAAGTTCTTCTAATATTAACTGAAAGACATGGTTATCAATGACATAGTTAGCACCCTCTGTTAGAGTATAATTGCTGTAACAATGTTATTGTATGTGAGGCGGCCTACGAACTCCTTGTGAGACCTGAAGCTTCTGCTGATGAAACTTCAAACTAAACTTCACTAAAATGTCTTCTATTGACTGCACTTCTGACTCCTGGTATTCATTCAACATAACTGGTCCTCGGTTCTTAACTATAATTCCCCTACATAACACAAGTCCTAAATCTCTTACTTCATAACCCTTTATTTTCCAGTGATATTCCTCTGAACTTTTCTCTTTTGTAATGACTCTCCGCCATCTCTCTTTCTACAAATCTCCTTCTTGCTCTTTCTTCATGAGTGTGCTGCTGATTGGCTAAATGTTTGTTGTGGTGCTCAGGCCGATCCACTTTTAACAGCGCTTCTCAGAAATCGCTTATGGCACCTTTGAAGGAGTAATTCACTGCTGAAAAAATGGCCTTTCAATAAAACTTGACTGCATATGCAGTTAAGCAAAAATCCATGCTACTGGACTAGAAAAGGGGCTGTTGGCTTTCCTTTTCACCAAATAGGTAGGAAAACCTCAACACCCATAATGCATTGGACATGTTTCCATCTAAGGCCACTTACAGTCTGCTTTTTTTGGATTCTTTTCTCAATATCGGAAATTACTGAGGTCCCCTTGAGCACCAAACCCCCACCGTCCACAGTTTTCAGTGTGTCTGTTCACTACTAACTGCTCCTAATGTGTGTGCACTAACTTAGATGGGTTAAATGCAGAGGACAAATGTGTTACCATATTTGGCCTTCACTTCACTTTACTAAAATTCACATAAATAGAGATATTTCAACCTGATAAGCAAATGTTTTAGGTCAAACAGAGGGAAAAATTAAATGACAGTTCATTTGGAAGAAGAGGAACGAGGAGCAGGGATACACAGATTCCAAAACACAATCTGTATTCCTCACGAAAGGCTTGGAGCTGTTAAGAGTTCACCGAATGAGGCGTCTTATCTCATCCAGAGGACTTTTGCAGACAAATAAACTAGAATTTCTCTGTCCAGGTAAAAAAATAACAAACACTGTTCATTTACATATACTACTAACACTGTAACAATACAAAGCAGGTTGAAGATCGTAAACTTATGATTTAAGTTTGTTTAGAGATGGAATGGGTAAATAAATCGAGCAAATTAAATACAATGCACTTTCACAAAACAGTTCATAAATCTTTGGCCATTACCCTCTCAGCACACAATGAAAAGCACATGCTCATTTAACGGCTGATATAAAGGAAGCTTGTTGTTGTGGAATTGCTTAGATACTAGTTTTTAACAGGAAATAAGGGTGGTGTCTTTGGACGAGAGTAATGTGAAAATGATCACAATTATATAAAGGCAAATGAAAGATGAGCTTGTTGCATTCAAATGGTCTGAGGTGTCTCGGAGGTAGATTAAAATGCTTAACCTGCCTCTAAAGTACATCGGGAACAGAATTTATCCGCCAATAATCCCTTCAATGTATTTAGGTCAGCATGTCAGGGCACTCAATCTGCTTTGAACGCTCGAATCGAACATTCAAATCCACCTAAAGTGCAATAGTCTAGTTAAGGAGTTGAATCTCATGAAGAACATGTCTGTGTATTATTTATTTCAGATCATATTTCTGGTTATAAAAAAAAACAAAAAAAACACCAACATTTTTAACACCAATTAACACCTCCATTTCTCTGACTTTGTTATGGTTTTTGATGACAATTTAAAACAAATAATAATATTTAAATATTATAAAAATATTATTCACATTCAGTTATTTTTTCACATTACAGCTAATAAGGAGAAGGATGTGCTTAATAGTCATGAAAATACTGACACAATGGGGGAAACAATCATAATGATTCCAAACATAGCATTGATATTTTCTGTAAAATATTTTTGTTGTTTTGGAGTGAAATGAGATGTAAAACCCATTCTGCTGAGACATAGCCAGTAGTTTCAAGACACTTTTCCAAATGTGTTTGCAAAAAATATCTTGTGTCCAGATGTAGCCTATTAAATAATTCAAAAATATATAAAAAATGCAATTCTTGCAGAGAATTAAGAGAAACTCTCTTATGATGATCATGTTTTTCATTTCTGAATTAAAATAGTAATTGTGCATGTTAAAAAAATGTATTACTTGTTTATATATATATATATATATATATATATATATATATATATATATATATATGACGTTTCCCTCTTTTTTAAATAAATTTTTAGTCATTAAATACATCAAGTACAAAAAATTTATAGAACAAATAAAATGGAATGATATTCATCATTCGAAAATTAATTTTATGAAAATAAAAATTTGCACACTCACATGTGCATGTTAAATAATGTATTAAATATATTCACGGTTCACTTTTTACATATATAATTTTGTATGATTTTTTTTTATAAAATGTTCAATTAATTTTATAATTGCAAAATAATGTATAATTTTAGAATAACCACAAAAAAATCCTAAATTTTTTTAGAACCAATGTTAATACACGTATAGTATTTCTAAGCACTTTACATTTACAGCTATATATTTTTTTAAATCTTTGTCATTATGTATCCTTGCCCCTCATGCTTTCCCAATGCAAAACATCTCCATGTTGACCCCACATACCCCTGCCGTATCCTTGCGTGTGTTTGGCAAAGCTCCTGACCACCGCGTCCACCGCTTCCCGCAGTACCGCCGGGTTGGAGGGATTGGACAGACCCAGACCAGCCGCCGCCATGTCCACCGAACCGAACCCGCTGCCCATGATACCGGACCCGAGGCTGTGGAGCTGAAGGGGCGGCAGCGGCGGCGGCGGCCCCGGGGAAGCAGACACCGAGAGGTGGGAACCCTGCGCCGAGGAAAGAGTGCCGGTCACACCGGGCCGCAGGGAGCGAAGCGTCCCGGTTGCGCTCGCTCCGTATCCGATACCGGGCTGTAAGCGCTGATGGCGAAGAGACTCCATTGTCTCGAAAAGTGATGCAAAAGAAACCAACACAAAGGAAACGACTGCTACAAACGATTACAACCCCGATTAAAAATGCATATGACAGTCACAAAAGTGTTTCTCGAAGGTATGCGCTTTGTTAGGCTGATTGGGCAAAATATTATTTAGTGTTTGGGGCGTAAAACAGCCATAGGGAGGAAAAAGGAGCAGCATATGCTTGTGTTTGACCAATGGATGGATTCACGCTGTGTGACGTGGCACGTCCGGCCAAACCTTCCCAAATGCATAAATCTCTTTAACCAAATCAATGTAAACAACTACTTTTTCAAATATTTGTTTTACATGTTTATGTATGTGTGTGTGAGTAAAGTCATCTTTACAATCCCACGCGAACAAAAAACACTAGAGTAGAAAACTAGAGAGCAACTTCTACTAAAGATGGTTGACATAATTAGTTTAAGATGTACTGCATATGATGAAGTAAGCAATTTTGTAAAATTATTATCCTTCGACACAACAGGTGAATAGGATATGAACTAATAAATATAATCTACTTCCCCAGTTGATTACTCACAGTACATTTTTGTATTATATGTTTTGTAAAGTATATGATTAGATATTAAAAAAGTAAAATAATCTAGAATCATGTAAATCAAATTAAATTCAATCATCTGGTTAAATTTACACACTCTTCTAGAATTTTTAGGATAAAGGGCTTGAAATGTCATTGTTTTAAAGAAACAAAATTACTTTTTTTGTAGAGTGAGTGTTGCACTTTAATCTAGAGTTCAGAAAAGAAATCTGAACATTGAATAAAGCAATTGTTTCCTTATGTTGATATATTAGAGTTAAAGGTTTGTGCAAAGGAGAGTTTGAATGTATATTTTTTTAATACGAAAATATAGCCAACAGCCAAATATAAGAAATATATTGTTGACAACATTAACATTAGTCTCAAAGAAGACATGTTATGGAAGTAAAATAGTCCAAAATCTGAATAAAAGAAGAAAAATAATGCATTATTTGCAATGAAGCAATAAAATATTTCAGCTATATTGAGTCTGAGTAACAGTCGATTCGTAACAAGTACAATGATAATACAGTACTATGGTTTTTGTCTCCTGGTTTATACATATTTTATAGTATTTTGGAGTAAATATAGTATGAATGACCTTTAATTTTTTTTTTATTAGCTGTTAAATTAAATAATTGGTGTCATACGAACTAGAATGTTGTTATTGTTTAGTATGCTGTATAGACTACATACATGTAGATTTCTCATACGTTTAAACACACACACACACACACGCACACACAACCTTGGCTTAACTCTGGTCTTGATTTTTTATAATAGCACTCTTTGTATTTGATGTTAATTTGCACTCACCGCATGTTTATGTGATCGATTAAAAATGAGTCAGCCGATTCCTCCTGCGTTCTTTTATGTTCCTCTGTATAAGCCTGTGAGTGTTACCATTTTTACTTGAATTCCCCCTGGAGGAGTATAGATGATAATTAGTGTTGCGCTAAAGTCTCAAGGGTGATCGTATGTCTACCATCTCCCTTCTGCATGCTTTATAACAAGCTGGTCTTTGCTGTCAAAGGAGTAAGATTGAAATATAAAACTGGCAATAGCTGTGGAAAGTTCACTGGAAGTATGCACAAAAAAGGCACAAAGCACTTGAAATGTCAGAGCTGCAGTGATTACTCATCGCTCTGCGGTTCCTCAATGATCCAATTGGAGGGACTGAAAAAAATTATTCTATACTGGCAGTAAGAACATTCAGCGAGCATTATGGTTACCACATGCTAAAAAGTGGACCGCTCTCTGAAGAGGCCCGGTTGAGTGTTCCTGATGTAAATATATGATCTAGACTCAATGCGATATATAGTGCAGAATGCTCAATACAATATAAAATGCTACTGACAATATACAGTGGCACCAAAATGTATTTGGACAATTAAGGTTCATCTAAAAAGCTAATAATTTACATTAGAATAACAAAATATCAACCATGTGACATGGCGAACAAATTATGTTACCTTGACTGTCTAATTTTGAAATTGATTTGAATCCTAAGGTCCAAGGGATTTTCTAATGAAATTTTGGATGTTACAAGAGTGCACAGCTGACCTCTAGCAGAAGAACAAAAATAACTATGAACAAAAGAATCCCTGTTTGGTTCAGTAATTGAATTTTAAAGGCATTCCCAAGCCACTTGGGACAGGGGAAGTGATGGGCACTTGGAAACGTTGCTTCATGAAACTTTGAAACACTTACAAATCTTTTGTTTCGAATTAGTCGTCACATAATTTGAATCTTGGTTTCAAAATTCGGATGCTTCACTGCTCTAGATGCCATTGATAGTATTGCGTGTACAGTAATGCAAAAAGGTGAATGATTTTTATTGCCTCTAATTGATCTGTTTTCCTGTAGCTCAAACAGTAGAGTGTAGCGTTCGCAACGCCAAGGTCATGGGTTCGATTTCTAGGGAAAGCAAGAAATAATTAGAATGTCAAAGTGTTCCTTGAATGCAATTGTCTTGCCTAATAATACAACAAGAACTACACTAATTTAAACACACATTTTACCTTCATATTTAATGATATTTAATTATTTGTAGATAACAATTAATATATTACACTTTCGTGAAAATATTTGCACTTGGTTTATGAAAGTAGGGTTATAGATTTGATACATTTTGAGTTTTCAGATCATTTACATCATATTGATCATCATTGGTTCAGCATTTTGAAAGATTTCATTATTCCCATCATCACTAAGTATTACAACCCAGACTTGCACTTCCTGGTTTGTTCATCTTATATAAATGCAACTGTTGCCTTTAACATCTCAGTTATCGATTGAATCCATTGTGGACCTTATTTTTCTTAGCAGAAGCTTTAATTTGGCATGAAATGGAAGTTGCGATTTTCTGTTATGGCTGCACACATACTCGTATACTATTCATACTTTACCAATTCTTTCTATGGCAGAAATAGTAATAGTATGAACTGAAGTGAAGTTTGGTGTACCGTACTCTGAATTTGTGCTCTGCATTACACCTACAAGTGCACACACACACCACATTGAGTATTGAACACACACTCGGAGCAGTGGGCAGCCATTTTTGTTGCGGCGCCTGGGGAGTGATTGGGGTTTCGGTGCCTCAGCCGTGGGTAATGCGAGTGAAAGAGAGCGCTGTTCATTCACTGACACCAGTAGACATATCACCAGAGAAGAGATGTTATTGCAAGAAAGAGGGGAAGTTATTTACAAAAACCATCCATAAAAAACAAGAATTGACATTTTGATTTCATGCTGAAATTAAATTATTAATGACCTTCTCCTTCCAGTTGTGCTGAAGGGTCTGATTCCGAAATCAACTGCCGCTTCAATATAATTTTGAAGGATTTGTGATGAATGATTTATAATCAAGTTATTGAGTTATAATTTAAGTTTTTGAATGACTTACACTTCTGTCTATTGCTTATGTAACCAATCTGTGTAAAGTATTTACTTTTCTATATTCAAACACTAGAGAAGGATGAAGATGAATATTGACTGAACCTCTCACTGAGAGAGAGAGAACATGTTATCCATATGTTTTGGGGAAAGTTTCTTGTTTAGAGTCAGAACTCAACCAACTTACACCTTGAAGAAGCTGTGTATCCTGTATATCTGTGTGTGTGTGTGTTAGTATGTTCTGTTACAGATCAGTTTGGGTGAGGTGAACAACTGACACCTAGAAACGAAGGCCTGCGACCTGAAAGGTCACTTAGTACCAAAACCAGAGGCCTTGTTGTCAACCATGTGATCGATGAAGATATGCTTCAGTCCATGAGTGGATTCTAAGTTTATCCATTTCTTAACCAATCAGAATCATTCAACCTTCAGTAATGATGTAGTTGTGACTTCAGTGTTAGCTATAATTGCTAAAACAATGTGAATGTATGTGGGGCGACCTACGAACTCCTTATGAGACCTGAAGCTTCTGCTTATAAATCTGCAAACTATTCTTCGGTAAACGTTCTTCAATTGACTGCACTTCTGACTCCTGCTTTCTTCATCATATCCGGTCCTTGGGACTTAACAGTAAATTCCCCTACAGTACTATATGTAACACATATACAAATAATGTTCCTAACAGCATTTTTGTTATAAAGATGCAAGTTCCCATAGCTTAGCTACTGCAGTCTATTTATTTGCTTTAGCTCAGTATGTGTTAATTACAAATGAACATGTTGCAACACAAGAGCAATGTTTATTTAGGCCAATCCAGCTGTTGCAGACAAGCATTTGGGAAGTCCCAACAGATTTAGCTCTTGTTCAGTAGACGTGTCAGTACATTGCTGGAGGAGAACATGTCTTGTCCCTATATATAGAGAGTTCATGCATGTTGTTGGGACAGTCTTTGCTTCTCCTCAATTCACTGATAAAGACAGCACTTCACGTTCAGATTGTCGCTTTCACCTGCGTTTGTCAGTCACAGCTGAAATGAGCTGTGTGTCCGCGCGACACGACGCTTTATTCCCATTGGCTGCGAGCGGAGACCCGTTGGAGAGAAACGCAAACTCGCAATTCCCGAAGTTGCGAAGTTCGCGAGACGGATCGCGCTTGTGGAGGACTTGAGCGATTACGGACGGAATAACGCGTGCGCAACTCGACCGAGGCCGTTTTAAGCACGGTAAGCACTTTATACAAGAACATCCGTGTTTGATATAAGCAATGATTCATATTTTGTGAGGAGGAAGGTTGTGTTCATTGAGCGCGGCGCGTAGTGTTGCTGAAGGCTGAATTGGCCGCCGCACACGGTGTAAATACGCGACGCCTCAGCGTTATGACAGCGCGTTACCGAATCTAATGTCCATCCAAACGTGATAAACAAAAGGCCAGGAATGCTATGAGGCCGTCCGACCATTTTTGGTCACGTTTGAGGGTGGCTTTATAGACTGTCGCGGTCTCTTGTGTATTGTTTGTGGCTTCTGTGTGTCTGTTGTTATGTAATGGCTGTAATCTCTGTCGTGCTGTTCTCTCTAATTGCATTAATAAGGTAAACTGGTGTGGATTATATAATGTGCTTGGGTTCACTGATGCTTGAGGAATGCAACAAAACGGATACAAATGTTTCTGCATTATATTTTCTGTAACGCTAGTAATATTTAGATAGGAACATGTATTTTCTGTTGGTGAAAGATTCTTCCATTGTTTTTTCTCCCCCTTCCCTGTCACTCAAAATGTGTCAGATACAAACACAATGTGTCAAGTATGTGATTCAAATATTGACACATCACTTCAATGAATGAATTGATCGAGACTACAGCTCCAGATTTTCAGCTTCATCCACTGTCAGAAAATATTATAATGTAACCATTTTGTGTTAAATATGGCTTGCAACTAATACAACTCACTTAAGATGAAGGAAATGATCTTAAATTCTCTGCTAATGAACTTAATTACTTAATAACTTAAGAGTTTATATGTCGTGGTTAAATGTATGCATAATTACTCATTTGCACATTCTGTGGTTTTGTTGTCTGCCTGATTTACAAAACATAAATGTTGTCACAAATATCTAACAGCTTTGTCATATACTATATGTATGTGTATGTGTGTAGGAATATATATATATATATATATATATATAGATACACAGTATATAGATACACAGTATATATTCAACAGCTTTGTCATATACTATATGTATGTGTATGTGTGTAGGAATATATATATATATATATATATATATATATATATATATATATATATATATATATATATATATATATATATATAGATACACAGTATATATTCATACACATACATATAGTATATGACAAAGCCGTTAGATATTTGTGACAACATTTAGTTTTGTAAATCAGGCAGACAAAAAAAACACTATAGTAGTACTATAGTACTAATCTGCTAGGATTATGAAAACAGCACATACTAAACAAGACAACATTAATGTATGCTAGCAGTCATTTACTGTACAAGATTGTTTGACATGTTTGTGCAGAACAGAAGCCATTGGTATTAAACTTCTCTGCATGTGGTTGTCTTCATGATGTAGGTGCTGTGCAGAGCCACAAGAGGGCCATGTCTGATAACAGCACCGGCAGCACCGGGTCATCCAGTAACAGCTGGACTCTTCTGTCTCCAGAGGTTTGCAAACCACGTTGTCAAAATGCTTGTCAGTTGTCTTTTTAATGAATGGACCAGGTGTAGTAATGAGCGCTTGTTTGATCGCAGGAGGCTGCCGCCGACCCTGCAGCGCCGCTGGATGATGGGACGGAAAGTATTGGGGATGCACCCAGTCTTTCAGAGGAAATAGCAGGTTATAAACCCAATTGCTTATTAATGCTTCTTTTTTAAGTAGTAATAAATATGAGTATTATTTGTAGTTAAAGCTAGGAATTGGAACAGAAAAAATAAAAAATATTTTTGTTTACACAATTGTTCAAAAGTTTGTGGTCAGTACATATATATATATATATATATATATTACAATTTATGGTTTTATTCAGCGAGAACACACTCAATTTATCAACACTATTGTCTTTTTATATTGTTACAAAAAACACTTTTTCAAATAAATATTGTTTGAAATTTATCTTCACCAAGGATTCCTGGAAATATGTTTCATGGTTTTCACAAAAATATTAAGCAGCACAACTGTTTTCAATACTGTTATTATTATCATTGAAAATAATAAGAAATGTTTGTTGAGCGGGAAATCATCATATTATATTAATTTCTGAAGGATCATGTGACACTGAAGACTGGAGTAATGATATAGAAAATGCGACACTGATATCACAGTAATAAAATATATTTAAATAGAAAACTGCTGTTTTATGTTATACACAATATTACGGGTTTTATTGTTTATTGTTCGAAAAAAATTAAATAAATTCAGTTTTGGTTGGCGTAACCAATAAAATGTTTTGTTGGCTTTCAAGAAATAAGAAAATTACCGTAATAAAGTCACAGGAATAAAATATATTTAAATAGAAAACTGCTGTTTTACATTATACACAATATTATTGGTTTTATTGTAGAAAACAAAATCTAATAAATTCAGCTTTGGTTTGCATAAAAGATGGCTTTTAAAAAATAAAAATCTTACCAAACTCAATATTTTGATTGATATTGTACATTTATGTGCTGTTTATGAGGAACGTTGAACGAAACTGAATCAATATCGGTCATAGCTGTAATGTGAAATGGTCTTTGTTTTAGGAAGCTCTTTGGAGGTGAGGTCACATGACCCTGAAACTCCAATGATGGAGAGCGTTTTGTCAGAGGAGGGTCACCAGGTCAGTGCATCACCACTGGTATGTACATGGCGTTCAGTTATTCTCTATGCCCGTCTTCACAGCATTTTTTTTTGCACTCTTTGTTCACGCTTTTCACAAATCTGACTTGGTTTCAAAATTCATCTTGACTGTCTGAATTTTGACTGCCATTTTGCCAGTTATGAAGTCTGATTTGTTTCAGACAGTGCATCTAATATCTATTCATGCATGTCCCCCAAAACTCTGAAAACACTACACTCTTTAAAATAGAAGTTATTTGCTGGCATTTATAATAACCTTGAGCATCCATGGAGATTTTCCATTGCACAAAAGATTCTATACAGTGGAAAAGGTTCTTTGAATTATTAATTTTCTTCACAGTAAGAAAATAGTTATTTTAAGAACTGTTCACTGAAAGGTTCCTTGGAGAACCAAAAATGGTTCTTCTATGTCTTCAATGCAAAACCCCCTTTTGAACCTTTATTGTTTAGAGCGCATTTAAAATTGGATCCGACTGAAACTACAATATTTCAGCCAATATTTGAAATGGATACCATACCTCTTTTTTTCCTCTGTTTAACCACTAATTCTACTAAAGGTTGTGCCTGTCATCTGAATTTGAAGTGCAAACTGTGTCTTGATACCGCAAACCGTTCCCTCCCAAAACATTTACAGCTGTACGTTGTCCGATTATCCAGATTTGCCAGGAAACATCCCCGGATTTCTTTGAGGAAATGGCAGCGTCTGGCCCTGTGGATGTTGAGCTTGATCCTGAGATCCATGCTCCTGTCATCCATGACACCATTACCAGCTCTCCCCCTGACAACGACCTTCTGGGTGCCGTTCCCTTCAGCATCACTACAGAATCAACCTTCCAGTTTTCAGAGGAGACGGCCCTTGACGAACCAACTGAAGAGGATGTAACCTCTATCTTCCCCGGCCAGCATGTTCCAGTCCAAGAAAGCCCCGCCCCGGAACCAGAGCCCAAAATCACCTGCACCCTTGAACCATTGAGAGAAATGAGCTCCTCACCGGATGTATCTGATGTAACCGCAGACACAAGCCCCGCCCCTAAACCCAGTGATTCTTCTGCAATCCCTGTGTTTGATATTCACGCTGAGGTACATCCTGCCCCTGAAACCCCGCCTCTGGCCCCGCCCTCTGAGGCTGATATTGGCATTGGTTCCACAGCAGAAAGCCCCGCCCCTGACCGCCTGTATCCAGAAACCATTGGTCCGGTTGAGACTAAGGAGGAGCCTAGTTTTGAGAAAGAAGAAATAGAGCTGCCAGAGAAATTCCCAGATGTGATCAGAGAGCCAGGTATGACATTAAAATGTTTTTAATAATTAAATTAGCAAGAAATGTTTTTTCCCCTTATCTTCTCATGATATTTAGTCTTTGTGTTGTTTTACTCATTATTAATAAATAAATGTATACATATAATACAATACTAGTATAATAGTTTAATTAGCAAATAAACATTTTTTCTTACTTTTCATATTTAATTTGTGTTTTTTATATATATAAAGACTTGTGTGTGTGTGTATATAATATATATGCATAATTACAAGCAATTTCAAATAAATCTATTCATCAAAGAATCCTGAAAAAAACATTATTTATATATATATGAGAGAGAGAGGAAAAACAGACTTTTTATATATAAATATTTGTATATTTATATATAAAAATATTTTAAAATACTATATATATATATATATATATATAGTTATGTGTGAGAGAGGAAAAATTGACTTTTTATATTATGTATTCATGTAAAATATGCTTTGCTTTGATAATTAATTAATTGATTGAGCAAGTTTATCAAAGAATAATTATTTATGTTGCATTGAAATGTTCAGTGTGTTATATTAAACTGGTAAATCAAAATTATTGTTCAATTTCTACCCACGTTACCATGTTTCTTCTGTGTGATTTAGAATCTCTCGGTGCTGATCTTCCCGCCGGCACGTCAGGAGAAGATGATGGTCTGAGGCTCAGACATGTGCAGCCCACTATAGCGCTAAAGCGAAGCTCTGACGAGGAGGAAGATGAAGAGGAAGAGGAGTTCAATCTGCCAGTGAGGAAAGAGGAGAAACGAGGTTTCTCTTTGAATCAGCTGATAGTGGGCTCGTTGGTCCTGCTCTGTGTTGGATCCTTCTTTTTTTCTGGTGAGTTTGTGTGACAAATTTTATGTAAATTTAAACCACAATTTATAATTGTGATCCTACAAAATGATTAACATATGACTTCACACATGACTCGGTTGGGCATAACCATTGAGTGATTCATATTTAGCCAATGCTTATGAATTAATACTATATGATAAATTAAGACCCTTAACCCATTTCCAATGGTTGCATTGATGTTATTGTGCTTCCAGGTTCTGTGGTTGACCAGTCTGATGGTAGGTTCATAGTTTGAGCTTGGTGGCAGTATATGCTTTTATTTGAGCTGTGGATAGGAGTTGCCCTCCAGCACTAATGGTAGCGTTCTTTCCCACATATTCACATATCGCATATTCAAACTTAAACAAATGAGTGGGAAAAAAGGTACATTTACCCGAGGGCATCCTCTATCCTCAGCCGACATCAGCACCCAGGATGCACCGCTTTTCCAGGGGTTTATCAGCTGGTGCTTCTACACTGACCTTTTAAAGCTGAAGTGTGTAATTTCTGTGACACCACTTGTGAAATCTTTTGCAAAACACTCTTCCATTGTTAGGACAAACAGGGTTACTCCTCAAATGTATACTATTGTTTAGGCTACTCAAACAATTAACAATTTTGTGCCATTTTTGGCAAGCATTTACACACTTCACCTTTGTGATTCTCTACTGTCAGTAGTGGCTGTCTCAACCTGAAATGGCTTGATGCAGAGATTCTGCTGACATGAAGTTTTGTAGAGAATGCCAGGGTTTATTTAAATTTGATTTGATAACACACAGTACAAAATTTTGGGGTCAGTAACAGTCTTTGAAAGCTGTTTCTTCTACTCAGCAAAGCTCCATGAAACAGTTATATTTAGAAACAGTTAGAAATAGTGTAATATTATTATAATGTAAAAATACTATTTCTATTGATATTACATTTATTATAAAATGTAATTTATCCCTGTGATGGTAAGTCATTTTATGAATGCTGAAAACAGTGCTGCTTAATGTTGTGTGTGTGTATAAAATATATATAATATTTTAGTTATAGTTATACTGTTTTTTTTTCTTCAGGATTCTTTGATGAATAGATTTATTCAAAATAGAAAATTACTAGTCTCTTTTGATCAATTTAATGCATCCTTACTAAATTTGAATGTGAAAAACCCTTATTGAACCCAAACTTTTGAACAGCTGTGTGTTACAGAGAGCCCTGGTTTACATATCCAGACAATCTAACTCCGGAGTTGTGTGACTGCTGTTGCATTAACTAGACTGACTTTGACTTCCATCATTTGAGTTTTTGACACTAACAGTTTTATAATTCACTTCACCCCCTCCAAAAACATTACATTATCCATTTTCTCTCCTGCAGATGATTTTGATGGCACAGAATTAAGTGATCAGGTTGGTGCATTGCTTTGTTTTGTGTCTTTGCTGTGATCTTTTATTACTGACAAGTATGTACAAGTTGATTTCACCTGTGGCATTCTCTGATGATTTTGTACTTTGTTTCCAGGAAGTGCTTGATAAACTTGCTCAAGAGAATAAACAAATTAATATATTGGAGGCTCAGATTGAGGTTTGTCCCTTCTATACCATCATATATAAAGGTTTTTTTTGGGCTTAATGGACTTTCTATAGAGTGTACAGGGTGATTATTTTAAAATGTTGAACTTGGGATATGTTTCTCCTTTGTCTTTTTCATGATCAGACACAGAGACAGGAGTTGGACCAGGCTTTGAAAATGGCAACAGATATGCATAGCACTGAGAAAGGAGTGCTGGAAAACGAGAACACTAAATTGAAAGAACAGCTATCTGAACTTCCTGGCTTAAAAGACGAACTACAGACACTAAGGGCACGAGTTTCAGAGCTCACAAAGCTTACAGGTATGATGAGAGAGACTGGGAACGGCACAGGCATAGTATTTGAATTGTAAAACTCAACATTTAAATTTGGATATTGTGGAAAGAGCTCTGAATGTACTTCTAAACTGAGATGAGAATACGGTTGTTAGCTATTAGTCTAGCGTACAAAGGCTTTTTAGTTTGAAAAGAACAGCACGGTTATTGATAATGTTACAAATTATTTCTATTGCAAATAAATGAGTTTTGTGTTCATCAAAGAATCATGAAAAAATGTCAACAAAAATATTAAGCAGCACAACTGTTTTCAGCATTGATTGTGATGTTTCTTGAGCAGCAAGACGGCATATTAGGATTATTTTTGATGAATCGTGACACTGAAAATAGTAACAAAACTATTGATCAAAAATAGTAATATTGTGAAATATTATTGCAATTTATTTCTGTGATGGTCAAGCTGAATTCTCAGCATCATTACTCCAGTCTTCAATGTCACATGATTCTTCAGAAATTATTATAATATGAGGATTTGATGCTCAAGAAACATTTATTATCAATTTTGAAAACCGTAGCAATTTTCAAACCTTTTTTTGTTTCAGTATTGTTTTGATGAACAGGATTTATCTGAAATAAAAATATTTTGTAACATTATAAATGTCTTTACTGTCATTTTTGATCAATAAAATGCATCCTTGCCTTAGTAAAAGTATTAAATTCTGGAAGTAATAAAAACAGGAGTAATGATGCTGAAAATTCAGCTTGACCATCACATAAATGAATTACAATTCAAAATATATATTAGAACAGAAAACAATTATTTTAAATTGTAATAATACTTCACAATATTTCAGGTTTTATGGCATTAAATAAAGGTTGCCTGGATGAGCATAAGAGACTTATTTCAAAAAACAAATTTTTTCCAGTCCCAAACATTTGAACAACAGTGTCCATTTAGTTTCGTCTAAACATGACTGAAAGTTTGTCTATAATAACACAAAACACTTAAATGCAATCTTTAGCAAAATATGTTTTAATACTCTTCACATTTTCTTACTGTTAATTTTAATATTGTGAAGCCTAAATTCACTTGTAGCATTTTATTTATTTAGACAAAATAGTATGGAACAAAAAAACATATATTTTGCAAAGTCTGTTTTTTTTTTCTCCTTCAGTTGCAGAAGATCTTCCACAACAGGTTCCTGATTCTGTGTCCCTGCCTTCCACTGGTGAGTCTAGTCCAGAAGGAACTGAGAAACACTGGGATAAGAAAGAGGAACTCGAGCGGCAGAAAGCTCTTTTGGAGGAGAGCCGGACGAGGCTGGAGGGAATGAAGAAACCGGGCTGGAACAAGCAGGGTTTGAGGGACAGCTTGGTGGAAATGCAGAAGAGACTCTCGAAACAGGTGGATCAGCTGGGCAAGCGGGAAGACTGGAAGAGGAAACACCAGGAGCACAAAGGAGAAAAGAAGGAATGGGGTAGAAAGAAAGAACACGACAGTCGCTGGAAGAAGGATGAACCAGGGAGTGGGAAAGAGTGGAAACATGGTAAGGACAAAAGGAAAGACCATCTCAAGAAGTACAAAGAAGAGTGGGACCACAAGAAGGATGAGAGAAGGCAGGAGAGGGAAAGCAGACAGAAGGAAAGACCATGGGAAGCCAAATCTTCCAAGCATCATCATCATCACCACCACAAGGAGCAGGTAGACTTCTGGAAACACCAAGAAGAGAAGCTCAGGAGGAACCGTCATCCTGCCGAGGGCTGCCATGGCGTATCCAACTGCGCTGACGCCGAGGGTCTTGTTCCTGTGAAGCTTGTAGAGTTTCAGGACCTTCTTGAGATCTACCTAAGCAAACTAGAGGGAGTTCCTCAGGAGAGCAAGGAGTCTCTCAGCCGCCTCACTGCCCAGTTCTTCAACGGCGGCTATTTCGCTCACGACAGAATGCTCTTCAGCGAGTTCGCCGAGGATGTTGCGGATATTCTGGAAGATCTGGCAGATGGTTTAGAAGATAAGAATGACAATGATTCCCTTGAAGATGAGATGGAGGAGTTTGAGAAAGAGGCACTGTTAAAGTTCGCCGCCCCTGTGGCGTAATTGGTGTCGCCTACTCCAGAAACTTGGTTGAACGAGAAGAGAAAAAAAAACACTAAGTGAAGGAGAAGATCTTAGCTGTTACTTTACCCGGTCTTTATGGACTGTAGATGTAGTTTAATGCGTTGTGTGTGAGGGGTTTCTCCCTTTGGAGTCTTGTTATTAGTGAAGTCCCACCTGTGTGTTGGGTGTTTTGTTGTAAGCTACCTCCCTTAGTCCTGGTCTTCAACACAAAACCCTTTGACTCTTGCTTGCTGTGTAAAGAATCAGTCATCTTAAGCATTAAGTGTTGGCACCTGAATGAAACTGCTTTACTTGCAGACAGATCAATCATCTAGTTAGTACATATGGAGTTGTAAAATTGACGCTGAACTGGGAAAGTGCAATGAGGAAAAGAGCTCCCTTTTTAGTTTCCTGAGCTCCCAAAATTTACTTTAAAACAATGTTGAATGTCATAATTATTATTTAGGGTTTTTACATTTCTTTTATTTTTGTTTTTAATTATTAAAATCCTTGTTTCTTTACACCTACCTATGGTCAAACTGGTTTCTTTTAAGGTTTTGTTTCCGCTAGAGGTTTTAGAGGTCATTGTAAGCTTTCGGTTTTTCCGTTTCTACCCAACTCAAGTTCTGCTCACGTTTAAATTACAAAACAAAATCCTTTGAATGTGTTTTTTTGGAACTTGATATATTAGCTTATGTGCCTTTACTAGTGAGCAAAGAACGCTGGTACTGAAATGAATCGTCAGCCCAAAAACCACACAAGAGAAATGGAAACGGAGAAGGTTTCGATAATGGATTTGTTTGCACTGTGGTGATGTGGACATTTATTTATATTCTCTTTCTATCTTAGGAAAACAGCCATTGTAATGAACCATCAAGATCATTTGATTATAGCTGTGTTATTGTTTTGTTGCACTCTTCTGGGATAAATCCCATATAATTTTATGCCTTTTCTTGTCTGATTTGTAAATATAAAAGAGAGGAAAAAAAGTTATTTAATGGAACTTAAGGTGAGTTATCATATGGCACAGTGATATTTAATATGAAAGGACATTTCAAACCATTTAAAAGGAAAGGTAATACAAGACCAAATGTCATAATGTATCAATTTTTGATGATTATTAAAATGATGTTCCATTGCCATGAGAATTCTCCTTTATTGAGAGATCGCATTGTTCATTTTATTGTTTATTTATAACTGAAAAGTCAGAAATGGCTGATTCCTTGAGGATT
Source organism: Rhodeus uyekii (assembly GCA_037043235.1). NCBI lineage: Eukaryota > Metazoa > Chordata > Actinopteri > Cypriniformes > Acheilognathidae > Rhodeus > Rhodeus uyekii. The sequence goes on along the minus strand of JAWRVZ010000037.1, from coordinate 979,558 downwards.
TCTGCCTTCATTTGTATTTTTACCATACGTCACCTTTAAAATGATTAAATTCACCTTTTTTGTTTTATATTCTGCACACATGCACATTCAGTTTTGACCTCTAAATCGGATCCTGAGACGTATTAGTGAGGTCTTTGTATTTGTTCCAGCATGTCTGTTGATGCTGAGTAAGTTTTGATGGAGTTATCAGATGAAGTTTCCCTGATGGCAGATGTTTGGATTGACAACATTTAGGAAACCTGATAGGAAGGTGTAGAGTAATCAACCGACATGTTAGGTTATGCTTTGAAATAATCACAAACAAATATAAATAGTACATTTTCTCAGAACCATAAACCACAATGTGGGTTAAATGCAACTAACCTGTCAGATAAACAGCATTTTTGTCTTCTGGATGTCTATAAACGGATTGTGTATGTGTGGGTTATCCTGGTAAACCTTATGTTGTGAGGACAAAACATCCCCACAAGGATGGTAATACCAGAAATCTTTGACATTGTGGGGACATTTTTTTGTCCCCACGAAGAAAACTGCTTATTAATCATTGAGTATGATTTTTTTTTTTGTAGGGAAAATGTACAAATGCAGAACATTTTCAGGGTTGGGATATACAGATTGTACAATAGAGACATCATTTTCAATGGACGGTCCCCATGGAAACCCAATGTGTGCTATACTTGCGAGGGCCAAATGTCCTCACTTATGTAGTGGAATATTATGACAATTGACCGTGAGGACATTTTACTAGTTAAAAATGCTTATGATTTGGTATAAAATCAATGGAAGTCTATATAGTGTCCCCACTAATATAGTGAAACAAACTTGTGCGAAAGGGTGCTATGGAAAGATTTAAGCAGGAGATAAGAATATCCTGACTTGTGAAATGAAGCAATGGGCGTGATTTTGGTTTTCCGCTGAGTTTGGCGGTCAGATGAAGAGAATATAAGGTAGGTGAGAGATGGCCATTCACACTCAACTCCAGCCAGAACATCACTCGGCACAGGTAAGCCTATGATATTTCTTCAGATGAATTTTTTTTTTTAAATCTAACTGTTTTTGGTGTGCACTGGATATGCCTTTTTCCTTTTAATTGGTTAGGGATCACCCAAAGATGAACTTCAGACTTGGCTAGCAGAATGTTCAAGCTGCAGCTTTCCATAAAATGAAACTGGTGTATCACCATCCACTTTCTCTGTATGAAAAAACTTGGACATTTTACTAAATATCTTCTTATAACATATTCACCCGTGGTCACACGGGTTTGGAACAACATGAGGTGGAGGAAGTGATAACATAATTTCCTTTACTGCTCTTGTTTTATTTTGAATTTTATTGTATTTTAAGCTTAGATACACTTGAAATTAGATTATTGTAAATCTCAGACTTATGTCTTTTAGAAAGGACTAACCTATCAATTACTTTCTAATCTCCAGCCACCTGACCATCCTACTCCCCAAATCATGGAATCTGCCATTAACGTGCTCATCTCCCAGTTCAAGATTTATGCTGGGAAGGATGGCTCCGCAAACACTTTGAGCAAAGACGAGTTTCAGAGCTTGGTCACATCCCAGTTACCCAACTTTGTAAAGGTAAGCTTTTTGAACGATTAAAGTATAACAAAAGGTCAGTGCACTTTATATATATATTTTCAATTCAGGTCTGACTTAAAAGGGATAGTTCGCCCAAGAATATTTTTTTTTACTCACAGTCAAGAATGAAATTCTTTCTTCTGTTGAACACAAATGAAGATATTTTGAAGGATGTCAGTAACCAAACAATCGATGTTTTCCATTGCCTTCCATAGTATTTTTCTTCGAAATATCTTCATTTGTGTTCAGCAGAAGAAAGAAATTCATACAGGTTTGGAACAACTTGAGGGTGAGTAAATTATGACAGATTTTTAATTTTTGGGTGAACTATCCCTTTAAATATTAAGTTACTATTTGGAACCCATTTAGCTCTTAGTAAGAACAAAAAAAAAAACAATCATGTAACATCAAGAACTTTTTCTTTTCTTTTTAAATCTCCACAGAACTATAAAACAAGCTCAAAATGGTTCTTAGTAAGAAGAGGCATTGCTGTTGAATCTAAGGTGCTGCAAAGAACTTTTTACAATAAAAAAATCATGAAGACATATAGAAAAAAAGAAAACCTAGCAATAATAATGACAAAACACACAACCAAATGTCTATTTGAAAACGGAAAAGATAAAAATAAATTCACACTATTAATATAAATATAACTGTTTCAATTAGCCTGTTGAATTTTAATTAAAAAAAAAAGTTTTTATCTGTAACAAGTAATAACAATACTAAAATATTTAAAAGAAATGTATTTTATGCTGTGAGAAGAATGAACCAAGATGGATAAGAGTCCCATTTTCGAGGTCTGGTGTGAGTTATTAGTTAACCACATCCCAGTCCTCTAAAGAATTCCTTGTGAGTCACATGTTTGTGATTTCGTAGAGGAAATAACACAAATCCGTCCTAAAACGTACTTATCAAAACATTCTAGAAAGACCTTTTACTACTAGCGTGCATGAAAACAAACCGGCTACACTTTCACTATGTTTACGTCTAAACTATGCTTGAGACAATGGGAAAATGCCACATCAGAGCATTTTCTGTTTGACCCATCCAGAGCAGGAACTCCCCCCGACACTAATAGCTCAGCAGATAAGAATGCACAGAACCAGTGACGATCGCTAGATGGAGACACCATCATTACAACCGCATATAAACGCCTGTTGGTCCTGTCTTCCCTCACAGAATGCCTCTGACCCAGCCACCATTGACCAGCTCATGAGCTCATTGGATGCGAATAACGACGGAGAGCTGACGTTCCAGGAGTTCTGGCAGCTTATCGGCAATGTGGCGAACCAGCATGGCGGCTTTTAACCACTGAATAAATATCCCTGAATGCCATCCGAAGCATGAAGACAATCACTTTAATTTTACCTTGTGATTTTCTGATGTAATTATAACATAGGCAGTGCCTGTTCACAGTTAATAATTCTCCCAGGTGACGGGAAATAAAAGAAAGCTTTGTTTTATTCTCTAGGTAATCTTGCCTTGCCTCTTTATTGACCATGTCATAAGATTCCTTGCATATTCTCTCCCAGTCTTTGTGTGGGGCATCTGATTTAATAGCATCATTTTATGACAACCCAACACCACCCTTAGGCCCTCAACTATCCTATTGCACAGCGGCTTCGTTTGAGATCTTCCAGACAGTTACGATACGTCCTTATTGACACATTCAGTCTCCAACACAATATAAAGCAGGTGCTGTCAGTTGGGCGTTGGTTTCTTTTGGATAATAAAGGAGATTTAGATCTTATTTGCAAGTCCTATAGTGAGCTAAACTCAATACACAAATTCTGAAACATTAGCTGAAGAACATCAGCAGTCAATTTGAAAACTCCCTAGAGGGATGCATTGAGATTTTAATTTTAAATCTTAATCCAACTGGTTGGATAGGTTAGGAGTGGGACGAGTTCTGCTGAATTGGTCAGTAGACGAATCATGTGAGGTGCACAATATCTCTTTTTATGCCAAAAAAGAGGCAAAAGTGAACTTTGTAGCAATCAAAAAGGTGTGAGGCGTGACTAAAGTATGACCATAGTCCAAACAAAGTGACAGGAGTCGGTACAAACCACTTTACATAGGCGGTGCCTCTTGTATACACAGATAATAACAGTAGTGTGGGCACTGGGATATGATTCATTATTGTCTCCCCTGAGGCCTGCTAAAGGTTGTGAAGATTTATCATGATACAAAAGATTTCGGTTAGCAAGAATCTTAGCGATATCCATTCCTGCGGCGTTTAAAAAAAATTTAAGCACCTTGTTGTGTCTATGTTGCATATGTATGGTGCATACCAGTGTCAGAAATGTATTTTTTAACTGATTTAGAGGCAAATATTTGCCCCGATGGATTGATTTTCTGAAGCAGAACTGAATAAATACATTTGCATAAGAATAATTAAAATTGTAGGCCTATAATATATCACAAAACATTCCAAGCTTTTTATTTAGAAAACTGAAGGAAATTATTTATTTACTAGAAACCACTTACTATATTTTAGAGGCACTAAATTCATTACTTCATAAGACTAATAAATATTGTAACAATGCGGCATTTTGTCCCTATCCCTGGTTCATTTCTGATTCTACTGCAAACATTGTGCAGGTAAGGGTTAAAGTTTTTGTACTTCCCACTGAAGCTCCAGACAAAACTCACGTCGTCTGCCACGATTCCCAGTGGGATTTCCAGCGTGAAACTACATTCACGGATGATGTTGATGTTAACAGCTGTACACGACATTGGAAGTATCAAATTCAGCCTATGAATCGTCTCAAAACTCAAATGTCCTGTTTAAAGCAGCCAAAATAAGTTCGTCCTCAAAGTTCCCCTCCTCCAGGTACACGCCCTTTCATTTGTGAGAGTCAGGGGGCAAAAAAACGTTTACGAAAAAAAAAATCACGGAAGGGATTCGACAGTGGTTCGAGTCTGACAAGTTTTTTTTTTTTGGAGGTAGGTTAGAAGAGGGAGAGAAAAAGAGGTTTTTACTGAAGCTACTGCGAACTGTCAATCAGCTCTGTCCCCATTGCAGGGTAAGTGCTCCAAAATACGCTTCTTTCGCATTATCGACTAATTTAAACGCAAAACTTTGAGTTTTCAACTTAGTAAGAGTAAGACTTTTTGAGCAGTGTCAACGCCACGTTTTAGAAACACCCTTCGACCGTCCACAGCCAGCGGAATCTGAAAACAGCTGCCGTTTTCGCAGTCTTTTTTTTACTGAACGATCCTGTGATTTGGAACGTATTTAATCGCAGCGTTTTAAGAACGCGCGCGCCATCGATTCAATGCTGTTGTGTTGCATTGTATTTTAAATCTTTTATGGTTGTTGAGAAGTTTACGTAATTTTACGTAATTAAAAAAATTAATATAATAGGCTGTTTTGAGACTATTGTGAAGTTGACGTTATTTTAAATAAAAAAAAACATAATAAAAAGTGCTGTATATATAAAAATTGTATCTTTTATATAAAGATAAATACAAGTGAATTAAATGTTTTCATTAATATTTATAGTTTATTTATAATAGTCATATTAACTGGAGATGCTTGGGGATATTTAGAGTCTTCGTTGCCGACAGTAAATCAGAGCATTTAACAGAAAAAAATAAGCGCTTATTCAAAAGGTGTTTATCCACGTGATTTCAGTGCGTTGAAAATAAGAACTACCTGAAGTTTGTTCCTCTCGAGTTTATATACGAAGGCAAAGTTGTTCCTGTGTGAATTATTAATGGCGCACGCGAGCGGCTGGTATCGTCGTTACTGTGATCGAGCGCGCGCGCGGATCACGTTCGGAAACGCAAACCTTTCAATCTCTTTCGCGCTTTGAGAGAAATGCTAGTCAAACTGCATATGTCTGCGTCCTCTTTTCCTTTTTTTATGAGGTCGTTTGCACGGATTTATTTATTCATTTCGTCCAGGAACAGTAAAAGGTCGTGTCTGTTTTGGAGAGTCACTCGAGTAATGGAAGAACTCTCTTCATTACTTATTATTAACCATCCTCGCGCTGTCTTGTCTGAGAGAGTTTTGGGTTAAAGCTCGAGACTGTCTAGGGTAGCGCGCGCGGAATCGCCAGGTCAGGGGCCAAACGCGTCAATAATTCATATGACTTCACGACTGGCACTGGATCGGGTTGAAAGAGTCAATAGGATCAATGAAAGGTGACTATAGTCACTAGAAATATGATTGTGGAGAGAAGGTGTGTAAGACTTGTGACAACAACACAACATTGACTTCAACAGAGAGATGGCCTTTTGATCTAGGGCGCATGTAGACATTGCTTTCTACTGTGGATAAGGGCTGACTGGATCCTTTCTGTACTGTAGGGGCTGTGACTCAAAACATACAGTCTTTTGTCATCTACCTACCTCATTTGAGTTAGGATGAGAGAAAGCCATTTATCGGGTTCTTTTGAAACTAGGCTAATATTTCATGACTTTATATTCAAATTTCAGGGTCAAATCAGGTAAAAAAAGAAAGAAAGTGCCTAAGGTTAACAACTATGTGTTGTAACATTGTTTACATTTGCCTTTTTAGTTAAAAATAATGCATGAACCAATATTTTTCACATGTTTAAATAGTATTTTCTGATATAGTATTTGTATGGTATATATGTACAATTGATAGTAGCAGACACTTGACTTTTTCAAATTGCGGTTTTATAAGTCAAAGGCCAACATACACTCTTCAAAGTCAAAACTTCCAAAAGGGGGGTTTCACAGCGATGCTGTAGGAGAACCATTTGGGGATTTTCAAAGAGTGAATATTCCTTAAAAGAAAAAAAATATTTTGCAGTCTTAAGAAACTTTGTCTACTATAAAGAACCTTTTGCGTGATGCAAAGGAAACATTAATTTGGAAGGCGGTTCTTCAGGAAACTATTGATGCCAATGAAGAAACTTTATTTTTAAGAGTGTATGTTATAACATACAGCATTTCATTGCATCACAGGTGCAATGGAATTCAAAACATGTTTGTGATGCCCAAAAATGAGGCCTAGAAAGGAAGCCTGCTGGGTTTTGAGACTTACCCTTTGTCTTACCTAAATGAAGACGCTGTACAAGTATGTAGGGTTTATACATGGCACAGCCAATAGGAAGTGTAATATAGTTACTGCATTGTGACATCATTAGCTGAGTGTTTGTGTACTAAGTAGAAAACTATTTATTGCACCATTCCACCTGATGGTGTAAAAGAGTCCTTCTCACTTTCAATCGGCCTATGAAACCAGAAACTTTAATATGCGTACTGCGTCATCTCTCTCTCATTAAATTAGGCTAATGGTCATGTTTCTTAATTGCTTACTACCTGTCGATGTGGTTACTGCTGCTGATAAGAGGAAACTCTGTGTGTATTTGCGTCAGTTAATTTGGCGGCATTAGAAACCGTCTTGGATGACAAGCACAACTACAGAGATATTGACCCGCAATAACAATCCAATGGGCTTTTTATGCTGACTGCTGGATGTCAATGTTTATTGTACAGCTTTGTTTGGACGTCTATGCAAATTATAAGGTTGCAATCCTCTTTTTAACAAGCAAGGTGTAACTTTCGGGTCAAGTGTGAATGAGTTGCGTAAAGAGCAATGAATGGAATTCAAAAGTTGTATTTTCTATGTCTCTATGAAGACACTCAGGTCTGTTGTTTAAGATTTTATCAATGAAGCATACTTATTTTTGAATGCTTTGGTTCTTTTAATCCATGCGGCTGTTCTTATAACACAATCACTTTATATTATTGCCACTTTTGGAGGTAGTTTACCTACATACTATACTATTTATTAATATTTTAAAAGAGCTTTAAAAGTTTCAGCAATTTTTATCTTTTTTTATTAGATTTTGTATTTTTTTATATTTCTGTATAGCTTAAATGTTTCAGTTTTAGTTGTAATAATTGTACTTTAAATACTTTAACTCATTTTCTTTAGTTAGTTGCTAAAGCTACATTTAAAAATTTTGTGTCAGCTTAAGTGTTTCTATATAGATATATAAATTCAGATTTATTTGAAAAGTTTTAATAGTTTTACTTTAACAGTGCTACAGATGTCTTGCCGTAAAGATGTCGTACCTTAAAATCTGATTACCATATCTTCATGCCGAACATAGCGGAGTTATGACCATCTGCACTCTATCAAACAATCTAAGTAATGCAATTGAGGCAAGGCGATTGGCATTTCTTTCAAAACCAGTCAGTAAAAAATAGTGTAGTGGAATGCAAGAGAGAGTGAACGTGTACCTGCATAGGTGAAATCTTATATCTGAGAAAAGAGAGGCAATGCTGGTCATGAAAGAAAGGGAAATGCAGGACTAAATTCTTTATATTGAGAGAGGTGTGTAGAGCAAGAGGAACAAACTACTGAAAAAAAGAGAGCGGGTTAGTGAAGAAAGAAGGGATGTTTGAGCTGTTGGTAATCCCTTGGGAAACATGAAGCCGCTGCGCGGTTTGGTCATCAGTAGATCAGATGACCTATCAAAGATCAGGACAGCCACTGGCGACTTGCCTCTTTCTTCTCTCTTCCCTTATCTGCAATTGACTGTCAGTTCTATCCCCAAAGATTTCCATTCTCCACACCCTAGTACACTTTCAGGGACTCTCGGTAGAGTGTTGGCTCTAACTTGTTAAGAAGCCTGGCATGTCACCTCACTTCATCTTAGGGTTAGGGTTTGTGTAAAGTATTAAAATTAAATCACAATTATGATTTTTCACCTGGCAAATTCTAGAACAAGGGATCTATTTATTTTTGCATGGAATTTCCATAACAAACCTGGCTGATACATCGTGCGTCCCAACTAAAAACGTGTTTAATTCGTTCCAAGAGCGGCTTGTAACCAAAAATGCTCGTACACCAAAACAATTTTCCGCATAAGAATGCACTAAAAATCAATCGATTCATTCCACACGACCATAAATGCCCATTTTATGCCCGGGGTGTTACTGCTTAGAGGGGGATTTCATATCTTCTTTCTATATGCTGTACTGTACGTATATATTTCACTACGTGAACAATAGCAATCACAATTGATTAATGTTAACAACACGAGGTAAAACCGCTGTAAATCACTTATAAAAGTATGCACTGTGGTGAATGATGCAACCAAACCGAGCGACGCTGAGAGAATGAACAAGTTAAGGGGTGATAAAGGGGTTGGAACTGCATTACTGTTTTGTGAGAGGTTGTCGTTAGGATATTTCCAGTAAAAATGCGCATGGGCGAGGAAATATTTTTCTCGCACTCCGATACAATGCTCGTACACCGATTTGCTCGTATACTAAGTCACTCGTAAACCGAGGTATTACTGTATGCTCCATTTTTTATTCCATTTTAAAATGATTGATTTTTATTTTTTTTGTACCTTATTTATGATTTATTTCAACAAAATAGTGTAACATTTTGTCGATTATTTATCCTTCATAAGCCATCATTTTAATATCCGTGCATCCCTAATGTCAGCCATCTGCTAAATGTTCAGTTCTTCTTGTTGCAGAGCGAAAGCAAAGATGGAGGCAGCGATAAAAACCGTGGTGGGTGTCTACCTGAAGTCGTCCAAGGGCAAGGAAAGCCTCGGAGGGAAAGAGTTCCAGAGCCTCGTGAAGACCCAGCTAAAGAACATTCTGACGGTTAGAAGCTGCGTTCAGTTTTGTTAAATCTAGCAAAACTTTATTTGACATTCAGTTACCATATTCGTCTTTCAGTACACTCGTTTTTTCCATGGCTACAGGTTGGCCCTGCTCTATTTCTTTTTTGAGTAGTTCCTTATTATCTGGACTTTGATGAGCTGAGCAGAAACCACAAACTTGTGTCCAAATAGTCATTTGCCATGAAGAATGCTGCTGTGTTATTTGCTCCGGTGCCACATTAAATTACAGAGGAAAACTTTTAGTGGTGCTCATTTATCCCGCTCTGTTTGTGCTACGGACATGAGCGAAACCTCAGATTGTGCATTTTTGTTGTGGTAAAGTGAGCTATTAATCTTCTAAACAATCATTTTGCCTGGCAGACCATAAACCTGTGAAAAACCCATGTACGCCTGCTGTAGATTTACAAATTTAAAGTCACCAGGAAATCGAAATGGGCAATTCTCTTTTTTGGGGGCGAATATCGCAGTATTTATTATTAATGATTTATCCCTCCACATCATTATACAAAATAAATCCAAATGCCCTCATAATCTTTAATCAAAATAGCTTCCCCTCTCTCTTTCAGTGACCTCTTCTCTAATGATGTATTTACTGGACAACCTGTCATTCACATAAGATTGACCAATAGCAAACCACAACCATCAAATCAATTCCCAAAAGACAAAATCAAGTCCTGCACTAGATTTTTGCTTGTTCGAGAATCCCCTTCATTCGCATACACATCACAATAGAGAAGAAAAGACTTCACTTTCATGCCGACTTAAAAAACAAAACAAAAAACAATATTGTCGGAGCCTACAGTCTCACGGGCAGCTCTCCAACATGTAGTCCAATTGCACTTTGGCTGACCTGAATTCAAAATCCCAACTAGTGGTCCTTTTTCCCGGTCCTACCCCTCCTCGTTCCCACTTCCCATAAAAAACAACAAGTGAATATCAGGCCCTGTTTAAACTTGGTATTAAGGAGCATTTTTATCAATCCGATCATTGCCAAAATGTTTTGAGCTTGTCCGCTTTCAACCACTTCCAGTAGTAGTTGAAAACACTTTTGACAGGATTGCTTTCGTAGTGTAAACGCTCCTATGGTTGAATGCCACAACAGAGCTTCTACTCTCCGCCTATACTGACCTAATGCATAAACATTATGGGAAGTGCGCTTGCCAGACAGAAAAATGTGTTCTCTCACCGTCCCGATGTGTCTAGCTCACCTACTTGTGAAACAATAAACCAAAACGCATTAAAACCAGGTGTAATCAGGGCCTCAGACTTGAAACCACTTAGCAACATGCTAAATGCTAATCGTTTTTCACAAGCAAAAACATCTACTTTTTTTAGACATTTTAGAATCTAGTTCATTGGATGTTGTATCACCATGAGTAGTTCAATCCATTAAAATGGGAAATGACAATCAATAAAAGCTGCAAACCTGTTTCATTAGTGATTAACATCTGAGGAACTTTGTGTTTAGGGCACAGAGGACAATGAGGCAATTAAAAACATGCGTCAAGACCTTGACAACAACCAGGATGGGAAGGTCAGCTTCCAGGAGTATATGAAGCTGGTTGGCTATCTGGCGCAGTCTGTCAGCGAACAGCGTTGTTTGGAAAAAGAAACACAAGCAGAGAGTTCAACTCAGGAGACGCAGGCTGAGGCGGCAGCCAATGCACAGGCAGAGCCCAAGGCAGAGCCACAGGCGGCAAAGAAGGCGGAGAAAGAAGACGAGCCAAAGGCCGAGAAGGCAGCGGCCGAAGAACAGAAACCAAAGGAAGAGAAAAAAACAGATGTGCAACAGGAAGGAGCGAAAGTTGAAGAGAATAAAGCTGAAGAGAAGATCAAAGCAGATGAAGCGTCGTAGGAACGTGAGGAAGTCAAGATTGTTGCATCTCAAATGCTTCCGTGTTTATTTTATTCGTCATTTTCATTATTGTGATATTTTAATACATACATTTGAAACCTGGCCAATTATGAAACACTACCAATTTTATTACTGCAAAGAAGTATAGCCTTCTAAATAATACTAATTTCTAAATGTATGCAACTTAGTTCGTGCCTGTGATTCATTTTGTAATAATAGTGTGTGTGTCGACAGCCGCAAATGTGACAAATGGCTAAAGGGGTGCAATAAACGTATCATGATGTCCTTTTGTTTGAGCCAGATTTGCTGTAAGGGTACTGCAACCACTGTGACCCCTCTCCAGTATCTCCACAAAACATCCACCAATGAAGAACTGACATCGGTTTTATAGCAGAAATGCTTACATTTAGGCATTATTAAGTATCCATTATGTTTACTTTTTGTTTGTGCCACTTTCCAATGACAGGGTTACTCAGTCGACTCCGGTGCTAGTCGTAAATGTACTATGTATTTTCCAGTGTTGCAGAAGTGTAAAAAAAATGCGCTTTTTGTTTAATGAAATGTCCTTCTGCAGGAACTCAACATATTCCGTCACCATTCAAATGTGGGACTTGCTTTTGTGGCGCACATGGGAACACTATGCAGTCCACACACTTTGTTGTTCACATTTCTGGGCCTTGTTTGCATGAGAATAAACAAATTTGCTTTTGAATGACGTAGTTTTTATTGTATGATTTCTGGCTCGTGTACTTGGATCTAACTCTCTCTGACACCCTCTATTAGCTGTTCTGTCTTTTAGACTATCACATGCAGTCCATCTTAGTGCTTTGTCTCAAGAGCTGGAATGGCAGATGCTTTGTTTGCTTATGAAAGCTGATGCTGATGAAAGCTGACGCCTTTGGAATGGAATCCACACCAGGGGACCCTTGTGGTCCTGCGGGAACCCCAAGCCATCCCACAGTATTGGTTCATTAAGTTTAGACCCTCGAAGACCATTAATAAGATGGACAAAAGAATCGCACTTCAGTAATCGCTCATTAACATAGACATTCACTCTCTTATTTTAACCATTTAATGTCTGGAAATGGCTTTTACTAAATGGAGAGTTTCATTTAAATGTCTTAAAATATCTTGAAGACTGTATTAACACCAGTTTAACTTATATTTTTCTCTTTTAAACACTTAATACTTGTGATATGATCACAACTAGCATGTTAGCATATGTTTAGCACATAGCTAAACACGCAGCAAACAGAGAACATCCTCACAACTTTAGTTAACGTTCTGCCGAGGTTCTCTTAACAGTAACATTGACAGAAGGTTTGTTAAAAGATTTTCTGGTCTTTAATAATGTTCTCAAAACGTTCTCAAAAAGCACAAAAACATTATAGGTTATATAGCATTCATTGCAACTTTCCCCTGAAATGTTTTAGCCTTTTACGTGTTACTAATAGTTTCAGAATGTTTAGGGAACATTTATTGAAAATTATACATTTGAACGTTCGCTTAACACTCATATAACCTCATAAAAACCTTTTTAAAACACATTTTGAACATTCAGAAATAATGTTAACTTAATGGCAATGTTAGCAAACATTTTAGGCAGGTAGACAGATGGACTGACGTAGATAGATCGATTCAGTCTGTTAGAATAATATGTTGATTAGTAACATGACAAATATTAATGTTGCATCCCATCGTCTATTGACAGTTATGTTAGTTAGTGTTAGAGATAACCCTGTAGCAAAGGCCTGATGAGGAACCTTATCTTACTGTTCCTTGAATTTTTCACTAATTATCAATGATTCAATGAATTTTGATATAGCAACTTGGGTAAAGTCATGGGAGATTTACCAAAGCCATATCATGCAAGCAGAAGAGACAAATGCACAGGTACTTTCCCTATTTAGCCATTAGCTTCCATAATACATTATACATAGTACATTATGCATTATACAGATATGTATAGCAGATATCAGTGAGAAATCCTACGCTGCCTAAAGAGGGCTCATTTAGATCATGCTAATGAGGTCTCGTTTATCTCATGCTGTCATGTATATCCTGGCCATCTAAAACCGCCTGTTTACTTTGGTGTGTCCGACTCAAGACAGTGATGTCTGGTGTCGCTAGCTCTCATTAGCATAATAACGTCTTCACACTTTCCGTAGTTCGGTTAATGTGTATACCGCATTTTGTGCATACAGTAAAACAGGATAAACATTGAACTTCAAGCTTGACATTAATCCAGTTTTGTCAGTCAAACAGAAGTAGTTAACATCTCTACTTGGGTGACATAAAAAGCTGTCTTTTGTACAAATGCATGAGTATTTCATCTAGTGTAGTTGCTCAATGTAACCAACTGACCGCATACTTCAATTTCTATGCTGTATGATTGACCATCTCCAACTAGTCAACAATAAAAGACTGTAATGCAAACTCCTGGCCTGCAGAGTCTTCTTGTGTCGAGTCAACTGGCATGACGGGGTCAAATGGCCTTTATATTGGCAGGTGAACTAAAGGAGGAAAGTATGGGAGGGGTGCCGAAACTGAAGATGCAGGAGATGCTCTTGAGAAAGGAGGGGGCCGAGTGAGTGATATTTAAACCCCAGAGGTTCTCTCTCTCCACTCATCTGTTCCTCAGCTCTCCGGCTGTCTATCACTATCTCCCGCGCTTCATTACAGACAAAGGAAGCTCTCCGTAGGCATTCAGGTAAGACGACAGCTCAGACGAGAGAAAGGATTCCTTTCTCTCAGAGCAGAAAGCTAATGAATGCTCTTCCGGATTGGATTATCTACTAATAGCTTTTCCGTTAGTCTTAAATTAAAGTCAATTAGAGTTTTATTTGAAACTAATTGCCTTTTTATGAATTTTACACTGAACTATCTATCTGTCTGTCTGTCTGTCTGTCTGTCTGTCTGTCTGTCTGTCTGTCTGTCTGTCTGTCTATCTATCTATCTATCTATCTATCTATCTATCTATCTATCTATCTATCTATCTATCTATCTATATATCTATATATCTATCTATCTATCTATCTATCTATCTAGTTCAGTGTAAAATGTGTCTATTGTGTAGGACTAATGTTGCACGAATGCAGGTAAAGTGAAATACTTTCCAAAATGAATTTTAAAATAAATATACAAACGTAGTCCGAGAACTTGTGTCCCACTTTACCTGTTTTCAAAATATACTACATGCCAATCCTCAATATATGGTCACGTCTTTGGTTTTGATTCATGTAAATATCCTTTTTGAGTCTATATCATCTAATGAGTTTAGATTAAAATGCATTTGTGTGTATCTAAATAAATTAATCTCTCCTACTTTACTTGTCAAAGAACGGCTAATTTCCTTAGTGTCACTAGGTCAGTTGGTGTAACCTTACCGTTCTCATCTTGGTTGTCATGGCGTCACAGTGTCCGTTCTATTCTGATACTGCTAATGAGGATGCGCTTCTTGTTTCCTTCTATGTCCTACAAAAAAAGTGCCATAATTTCACCTTTCAGCTTAAATTTATCCAATTGTCTTATGTTTATATATATTATTCCTATGTCATTGTTGTTTTCTCTCGGTAACACTTTACAATAAGGTCTCATTTGTTAACATTAGTTAATTTATTAACTGACAAGAATTAACAATTAGCAATAGGCTTACATTTAATCTTAGTTAAAAATCCAGCTGTTCATGTTAGTTCATAGCGCATTAACTAATTTATTGAAACTTTTGATTTTCATAATGAAATTAACATTAACTAAGATTAATAAATGCTGAGGTATTGTTCATTCTTGGCTTGTTAACTAAAGTAGTTACCGTAACTAATGAAACCTTATTGTAAAGTGTTACCGTTTTTCAATCTTCTGTTGCCTTATAGCCGCTTTGTCCTAAAAATGCTTTCATGCAGTTCAACTTTTTTAACGGCCTTGCGGGAAATTAAAACTATTCTGACCTTTCTAGTAAGTGTCCATTTCATGAACAACGGTTCTTGGGAGTTGTGGAGTTCACCAGTATTTGTTCCAAATCCGCATGTCACCATTTGAGCTTCCTAATTAGGCACTCTCGTGGTTACCTAATTAGTTAAATTAGATGGTGTGATACTCCAAAAAAAGCACAAAGGCCTCATTAAAGTAACTCTGTCCGAAGTCTCACTTCAATTATGCTGCTATTTAGTACAGACATGTAAGAAATGGGACAACAATGCATTTTACCATTATTCCATAATTTTTACTTCATAATTGATTCAAGAAGTAACTTCATCAATCATCTAACGCTGTTATATCCTTTCTTCTTCATTTTACAATAGTTATTTCCGTTCTCATGATGTTAGTCCACAGAACTCTTTCTCCCATTTAACTTTGGCCTCTAGCCTCAAAATTAACTAATGGATTTACTTAAAGATAATTTCAAGTGCGTATTGTGTGTGTTTGCGTCTTCACGAGAGCCTCGGATTACTTGCACGAAGGTTCCCTGGGGATCTTGCCAGTAGTTTTATCTTCATTTTGACAGTTTTATGTTTCACTTGTGGTTTCCATTTGAGAGATGCGGCCCCTGTTACATGAGCAACAGAGGATTCAGCTGTGAGCAGGGAAGCGTTCACATACAGCTAATGAGTGTTCAAGAATACTAGAACAATACATCTAACCATGCATTGGGTCAATTCAATTCCGTCTAAATGTACCTACAACCTCCTCTTCAAAATCAAGGTTCCAAAGTTTTTTTTTCGCAGTGACATCAATTGAAGAACAATTTTTGGTTCCCCAAAGAACCTTTAAGTGAACAGTTCTTAAAAGAACCATTATTTTTTAGTGTAAAGAACATTTTTATAACCTAAATATCCGTTTTCCATTATAAAGAACCTTTTGTGAACCAATGCTGCCAATAAAGAACCTGTATTTTTAAAGATGCATGTCTCTCATAAAGTGCCAAACCTGCAGTACCACATTACTTAGAGGTCTAATGTTACCTCTCTGTGTGTCTTTGACACCAAAATCTCCTAAACATGTTAAGTTGGTTTCTAGAAAAAACGAAATGCAGCCATAACATCACTGAAGCAACACGTTCAGCCTTCGCGCAGTACTTTTTCCAAATGTTCATGCTCTTTTTCGTCTTCTGTTGCACCTCATCAATGACTGTGTCTGTTTCTACATGCGCAGTAGCTTGCTGAACCCGGAGAGAGAAGATCCAAGATGCCACGCTCAAAGTGTGATGTGTAAGAATGTTGCTTTTTGAGTGACAAACCCCTAATCAGAACCTCTAATTTTCCTCTAAATCAAATAAAACCCCCAAACAGTAAGGATATAATCTCAAACAAATGATTTAGAGAACATTGTTTTCACCCTTAGTCCAAAACGTGTGTTTGTGCCAGCATTACCGTAGTTGAGCCAAAGCTCCGCCCATGCTAGTCATGTGACCAAACATGCAGCAGGGCCTAGCAAGGGGCGCGCCATGTCGTTGTATCTAAACTTTGACCTTTTTGACCACCTTACAGTATGTCCAAAGAGCCAAGCTCCAACCTGGAGAGCGCCATGCAGATGCTCATCAAGACCTTTCACAAGTATTCCGGGAAGGAAGGAGATAAATACACGCTCAGCCGAGGGGAACTTAGGGAACTTCTGACGGAGGAGCTGGGAAATTACCTTGGGGTGAGAAGAAAGCACATGCACAGTTACAAAACGTTTGCAACCTATTTTACTTTCATTTACTGCCGTATTTCAAAGGCAATAATGAAGAAGGTGTTACAAAAGGGGGTGGGGCTTGTTGTGACCCTTCAGGATTTGATTGGATCATTCAAAATGGGTGTTCCAAATTGGAATGGACACATGGAAGGGAGTGGTTGAAAAAGTTTTTTATTTGGATTATTATGCACCAGTGCATTGCAAACAATAAGACCAGGATCATGTATTAAGAAGTTAAATAGTAAATAAATCATCATTGACTTCTTCAAACTATACTATAACAATTTTTTTTCATATTCCCTCCCACACATTAACATTTTTCTGCATTAATTCTTCAGAACTTCTGCAAAACAGATTCATTTAGAAACCTGGTCAAACAAATGTGACACAACCTGTAATGCAAGTTCAGATTTGCATTTACAGCAAGTTACAGGAACGCTGAACCATATGATAACGGTTTAGAGAATCAGTGGCCCTGCAATTATCATGCAAACATCATATATGTGGATCCAGCTTCTGGCACTTTCGACTGAAGCGCACATACATTCCCTTTCATTAACATTCCCAGAGTTCTTTCTGCTGCACACTTTTCCATAATATTATATTATATTTTCCCAACTTCTCGTTGGGAAAATGATCACTACATTTTGGCTCCATTTAAGTGGCACTTTTATACAGTTTTAGCACATTTATATATACTTTAAGAAAACAAATCTGTAGAAAAATGGAAAATGTACCAGTAATTTTTTGCAAAGACATTATGCGTTGAAATTACCGACATTTCCTTTTTAACCTAAAACATAACACAATCCAATACTAATTTTACATATAGGCAGTAACTGATTACATGTAGTCTATAGATTACATAATCAGATTCCACAAAATATAGTATATGTATAAAGTATTATGTTTTAAAATGCTCATAATCAGATTACAGTTACTTTTTTTATTGATTATATACTATTTGCATTGGCTAATGGTCACATGACATGCAGGTAAACATTAAATAATTAAATAATTTAGTAAATAATTTTAGTAAGTGTTTTTTCTATTTGTGTTTAAAAAAATAATTAATTATTAGCTTTTTATCAACTCTACTTGTGCAGTTCCTTCACAAACCCTAGCATAATGCAATGTTTAATGGACTTCATGTTATTGATAAAGAATGAAATATAGATATTTTTTCATGTCAATACGAAAATAATCCTATATACAAAATAATCCTATTTGTATCTATGTGATAAACAAGTTAGGTCAAACATAATATAAAAGTAATCCAAAAGTAGTCAGATTAGATAACCTAAAATGAAATAATAGAATACAACTAACTACAATTATTTTGTTACGCAATTTGTAATCAGTATCGGAGAACAACTTGAAAGTAATCTATTTATTTTCTTATAGTGTTTTGCCACACTCTTTAAACTGTGTTGTTTGATTTGTGTCTTCACACAGAACGCTCAAGATAAAGATGCGGTGGAACGAGTGATGAACGACCTGGATTCCAATAACGACGGCGAGGTGGACTTCACCGAGTTCATCATCCTCATGGGGGCGCTGACCGTGGCCTGCAACGACTTCTTCCTGGACAGCCCGGCGCCCAAAAAGCCAGATGGCAAGGGCGACGCAGCCACAACAGAGGAAAAGAAAGAGTAATGAGCGAATGCAACAAAAACAGAGAGATAAAACAGAGAGAAGTATTAGTAGGTTGCATGGTTGAGAACAAGAGAGTGCACAAGCTTCATCCATTTCTTTAATCAGGACCGACAAACCTAGTTCCTGGAGGAGATTTCTCTGCTTTTATAATTCAACCCAAGATATTAATCTAATATTAAAGCAAAACTGACAAACCCCAAAAGCTCAGACTTGGGGGTTTGACAGAAACACACATCAGTGCAGTGCCAGGGGCTGGTTTGTCTAACGCTGAACTTACGCTTTTTTTCTAATTAATGAGACGCTCTTGAGTATAAGATATTAAAAGCTCTTTCAGGGTGGGTGCCTTCTGTTTCATATAAGACACATGACTGGAGATATTTTACACAGCTATATAGAGTTTTTGGATGAAGATATAGTGTATTATGAGTGCAATCAGTGGCTACTTACTTGTAAGTGTCAAAGCCTGTTTAGAGAGAATGGGATTGGAAATAATGAGTTATGGACAGTTATGAATGCTCAGTTTTAATAATTCTCGACTCTGACTTGACAAACAGATGTTGAGGTGTTTATACTTACATCTTTCATGATGATGTAATTATAAAAACCCTTTACTGTTGACAGCAAGCAATATTACATCTACTTCATGGTTACCATAAATTCTGAACAGTGTTCATGATCTATGAATCTAATAATTCAGTGTTGAAGATGTGAACTTGGTTTGTCTCTTTCTTTGCACCTATTTTTTAGCCTATTTTTATTTAATAATCAGTATGTATCTTCTTAATTATAATAAACGTGCAACTGACCTCCATGCATTCGTCTTGTGTGTTAGTTTTTTACTGTGATTCTTCATTTATAAGCATTTATCATGGATGAAAAAAATTTGCGCTGTAACACTTTACTATATGATTTACTTTAGTAAACATGAAAAGAGAATTAACATATTGTTCTATAGTATTTATTAATCTTAGTTCACGTTCATGTATATATACACATTATGGAAATCAATGAACAATCAATGAACAGCTGGATTTTTAACTACAGTTAAACAAATAGGAGTAAATACTGTAACAAATGTATTGATCAAAGTTAGTTCAAAGTGTTACCGTTATTTCTCTGATAAGTATAGTTTAGTTTACTTGACCAGTGACTGACTGGTTGCATAAACTGCTTAGACTAGTTTTAAAAGTTTTTTCATTCAAGACAGGTCAAATGTTTAAAAGTCCGTTACATTAAAGGTAGATTGGTCTAATTTGAATCTGAAAAGTAAGACTGATTAGCCTTAACTAATTGCTAGTTGGTCAGACTAGTTCTTCAGACACAGCCTGTTTATGCAACTGACCGCAGGGGTTAACAAATTATTATTGTTTATATCAAAAAAAAATTTTTTTTACATTCACACACACTACATTTGATATCATATCATGTTTTAGATTAACTGTGATTATTTTAATATTTATAGTTAATATAGTTTTGTGGACATTTAAAAAAATATATTAAAATATCTTTTTAAACAATATTTAAAAAATTAAAAATATATAGTATTTACATATATTATAAATATATAAGTAAAATATGGTAACACTAGTTTAGGGTCCAATGCTCAATACTAACTAGTTGCTAATTAGCATGCAAATTAGGATATGTAGGATATATTAATGCCTTATTCTACACAACCACACTCTACATCCCTTATCCCTACCTAATACCTACATTTAACAATTAGTTTACTAACTATTAAACAATAATTAGGAATTAATTGTGGAAAAAGTCATAGTCAATAGTGAACAAAATATATTGTACAAAATATATTGTGCGAAGTATTTACTTTTTATTAAATGTACTTGTAAAAAAATCAATAATAAAAAATAATTATATATATATATAATATATATATTTTTTTTTTTTAAATTTTTATATATTTTTTTACAAGTACATTTAATAAAAAGTAAATACTTCGCACAATATATTTTGTACAAGTTATTTGATTGTAAATAATTGTTTTGGTTTTCTTCATGAAATGACAGTCAAATATATATTTTTTCATTTTTTATATAAGCACACATATTTTTAAATAAAGTAAATATAATAAAAAAGTTAATACATCTGCTTTAGACAATATAAAAGCAAGTAATTTGACATAATTGTACTTTTGGAAATACTTTCTAATCTTTTCTCACACAGACAATTAAAAGGTTTGAAAGCCCTTCAACTAAACATTCCGGTATCATGCCGCAAACAACGGCCTGCCACTTTCTAGTGACTGATGTGTCTGAGATACTATAAATCCACAAAAGAGGGGATTCCTGGTAGATGTGTGTAAATAAATACCGTAAAGGTGCTTGCTTGAGCACATCCTAGACTTGTCGCTCACTTCTAGCTCAACCTGTTTGACCTGATCTACTTCTACCCATGTTTGCTCAGTACTGTAAGAGAGAAACAATGAGCAGCGACTAACAGTTGTGTTTGAACAGAGCAGAAAGAGCTGTAGAAGGTCTGTGGTGGCGCTGTATTCATATGTCCAGAAACACATTTATGTCAAGCTCAGAGCTAATTACTTGAGTCCAGACAGTCATGTTGAATCAATTATGAATGGTATCTTTCATTTCAGTGATATAAGCATTTACTGGTTCATGTTACAAAGCAACTGATCTAATGTTGTTGTACTCCTTTTGCTGTAGTGAAACAGTGGATCAAACCTATACTGGATGCCTTACGACGATCAAAGCTTACACTACAAAACCTCATGTCATTCATTTAGATTTAAAACAGATATGCCTGCCTATGCAATACAATGACATCATCAGGTGTGTCACAGACCTGTGGTTTTACTATACGGGTTGCATCAGCTAAAACATGTTGCGTATGCTAATAATGTACTGTGTAGATATGTTTAAAAATGTTCTCTCTTCATCATTGTTACAGTATAGCTTATTCACTTAACTTAATCTTTGCATCCATAAAAAAAAAAAAAAAAATCATATTAGTGTTCAAAAGTTTCTTGATCTGACCACGGCTTCATTTATTTGACCAAAAATTAAGTAGTAAAGTAGTGAAATATTATTAAAGTTAAGCAAATTTTTCCATGTTAATATATTTTGAAATGTAATTTATTCCTGCAATGAAAAGCATATTTTTCCCGTTTTTAGTGTCACATCACTTCAGTAATCATTCTAATATGCTGATATCAAGAAATATTTCTTATGAATGCCAACAAAAGCAACTTAATATTTTTTCAAGATTAGTTTCTGAATAAAAGAACACCATTTATTTGAAATAATAAATCTTTTGCAGCAATATAAATGTGTTCACTGTCCCTTTTGATCAATTTAACGTGTCCTTCCTTGCTGAATAAAAGTTTTAATTTCCTTGAAAAAATTAAACACATTTGTTTTGCAATGCAATGACATTCATACGTTCTTGCATGTCTGAATACGTTCTGAGAACATGTGCATTTAGGAGGTATGGCCTCATAACATTTTTTGACAGATAAAATGTGACAGTTCATCTCATATTACTTCCTGCCACAATAAAACGTTCTCATGCCACTATGCTTTCACACAAACAATTAAACCTAGTATATATGATATATTTGTGGTCCTCCACACCATAGACAGCGTTCAGGATAGTGACAGTCTTTTGGCCTGGGCTGAGGCTGTTGTGGCAGCTTTGATGTGCTGGTGTCACCTGACCTGGTCCAGCAGGTAACTGTAGTGCTCCATGTCACCGTTATCTGGCAAGGCTGTCTGGACCAGCCCTGACTGACACCTCAGCTTACCTCACGCGTTGAATGTCTTCACCACAGTCTCCATCTCTGCTTCTGACCCTCCCACGACAGACGTCCACCCGCTGATGATCTCTACTCACGATAACGACAGCAGTGTCCATATCAGTGTTCATACATGCAGACAAACATGCACTTCCTACACAATAAAATGGACGCTCTCATGTTCAGATGCAAAGATTCGCTCATGTATAAAGCCTTTGTGAAATTATTAGGGTAAATGTTACACAGATAAACTGATTTAGATGACAGATAATAGATTACAAACTCCAGTATCTTTACAGCAGGTCCAATACTTCCTCATACTTTTTATACTGGATAGTAGAACACATGTAAAAAGCTACTACTACTACTATGTCAAAAATATAAAATAAAATATAATATTTGGAAAACCGTTTAGCTGATAATTTTTTTGCATAGTGGTTTCTGGTTTAATGCTAAGTTAAGGTTGAAACAAGGACAGACTGGTCATTAAAATGTTCTCACATAGTTTTTTTTTTATTGTATTTTTGAACACAATGTTCCTTGAGGTTCCCTTATAATGTTAATAAAGTGTTTGCACAAAAACAAATATATATAGAAAAAAATATTGCTTTCAACCCCCCTTTTAACCTATTTTAAAGGGTCAGCTCCTTTAAGGCTTGCCAGTATGAAAGAATATCAACACGCATTTTTTTGAGAACTTTATCCATATAAATTTGTCATTTAAAGAGCATAAACAGCATTTAATTGCTTATAGTTTGTGATGCAGCTGCTGTCAGATCCAATTGTTGGCTACTTCCTCTTTCAACAAAGGTTTCTTTGTGAGCCCTCTGTTACACTGTACCTCATTTACAAAACAATCTGCAATCAAATGCTCTGAACAAACATAAAATCCTCTGATGCTTTCTGGGACGGCATTAAAAATTAAACCCTCCACTGATGCTGATATCGGTCTGAAGTTTGTACTGAGATGCAAATAAGCAGTTTAATCTGGACTGCCGAATTTGAGATGATGCGATGCATAACTATGCGTTGATATCTTGCTCTGGAGGCAGTTATATGCAAATGTATTTCCTAATATGAGGTCACAGATCCCACGATATCCAAATGAGCCGGTTTTGGAGCTTAAATAAATGCTTTGTTTATAACGAGGAGGACGTTTTATGTTATGAGACTTTCATTGGTAAACTATGTCAATAGAGAATTTGATTTCTCATGACATAACCCCTGTAAACACATGGTCTGTTCATTCTTGTTATCATGACTTTATTTCCTCACAATTGCTACAAGTGCTTTATTTGCTGCTGATTTGTAACACTTTCTAAGGTGTAATCTTGAGATTATGTCACAAGCATGAATTAAAGGTAGGGTAAGGAATTTCGGATAGGATAGCAATAGCATGCTAGCTTTAAAAGCATAAGATCCCACCCTCCCTTCAGAGCATTCTCCCAATCCACGCCTCCTTCAAAACACATGAACGAAACGCACACAGCAGAGTCTGCAAAGCATCACAAGATGAGACACAGCATTACATGAGACACAGCGTTACACAGTGTTAAAGTAAACAACTTACAGCTCTTGTACCACCTGAGTGCTGCAGATTCATTCCGGCGTTGATAATGTTGACATAGAAATGCATAAATCAGAGTCTGACGACATGAACAGCTCCAGGTAGAATGTCATGGGTGGCAATCTTGTAATCACGGTTATGACACGGCACGAATGCAGCATAAGCTCGGTTCAGTACGAACTGACTACAGTGAATGTCTACAGCTGAGTCCCAAATCAAAAGCTGCATCCTTCAAATGTCAGACCAACTGTTGTTAAATGGGGCGATCGAGCTGATAGAGGATTGTTCTTGTTGCTTAGCAACTGTGACAGCTGCCATTGATAAGTGGCAATACAATTTGTACTGAACTTTTGTTTTAAATTATATTAAACTGTGTGTAAACAATTCAGGGTTCACAAACTGTCTAAACATGTTCACTATGGTCCATTTCTGTACATAATAAAGGATGCCAACATTTCAACCGCTTTAACCGGTTTGAACCGGTTTTTATTTTTACATTTGTATCATTAGATATTTCAATAAGTTAAAACCCAATACTTTTGTTTAAATTTCATTTGGCAATTTCTCTCACAACATCCTGTTTTCACGAGCACGCAATGAATTTTGAGGTAGGCAAGGCTCCGAAGGATCCATCATTTCACAGGAAACTACGGA
The DNA here is from genome assembly GCA_037043235.1 of Rhodeus uyekii. Classification (NCBI taxonomy): domain Eukaryota; kingdom Metazoa; phylum Chordata; class Actinopteri; order Cypriniformes; family Acheilognathidae; genus Rhodeus; species Rhodeus uyekii. The sequence goes on along the minus strand of JAWRVZ010000037.1, from coordinate 955,170 downwards.
TGCATTTGAAGGAGCCTTCAAATTGGGACAGCCTTTGTCGCGCCACTATGATGCAATCTGTCAAGTTTGGTGAAAGGATGGAACGAGGACTCAATAGTGCAAAGAGAATGGGGATTTATTACAACAAAAGCAAACAAAAACAACCCCATGGGGGAAAAAACAAGAGTAAGCTGACTTGGACACGAACAGGACTAGACTAGGAACATATCAGGAACAAGACTGAATACACGGATACATAAACGACGACAAACCAGCACAAGACAGCAAACACAGGGGGAATAAATAGGGAGCACATGATGAGGGTAATGATAAGGAAACAGCTGGGGGAAATTAAAGTTAAGCAGGGAAACAAAGTGGGAGGGTTAGACGTTGAAGAGACATGAACATGCAGCCAATGCGAACACAAATCGCCGCGTGTTCACATTAAACAAAGACGCAACACGAAAACACAACATGAAAGTACGCGGCTGATGTAAACATGAAGCACGTGCTCACAACACTGCACACAGACCCGAGAGAATGCGGCTCAAGCAGATAAGACCAGTTTTGGGATCGGACATTATAACCCGTTACAGAGACGTTATAAGACGTTACATAGACAAGCGTGCGTGGCTCGAATCCTAGAAGCCATGCGCACACACATCAAACACGAGACATTACGGTAGTGCCAGAGCTCTGCCACAAAACCAAGAAATTACTAGACCGAATGCGGCAGAACCCTGACAGCAATCGGCCGTCAAATGCGGCCTTTGAAAGACGCAGCCCCTGGACGCAGATTCCAACTCTTCCGTAACGTGTCGATGACTATCTGTGTGAGCAGGGTATGCAGAGGTGTGGAAATACATACGTTGACAGGCAGGTAGGACATCCTATCATTGCATTTGGAGCAAATGCAGTAATTGGACGAAGATTGGACCTACCCTACCTTTCAGTCAATGTAAGAAAATAAAAGTATATTAGCTCACAGGCAAACACTTACAGAACAGTACAATTTACAGTAAAACAGGTTTCCCAAGACCTCGAGGACCATCAGCTTTGGTTTACCGTATGCCAATTCGACTACACGTTTTCACGTGTTTGCTGTATCCTTAACAGCTGGTTTCTCTGTCTCTCTCTCATACAATATGCTCGTGGAGGATGGCTCTGTTCTCGAACTGGATCACTGCAGGCGTCACAAGAGACTGCTTATCAGACTCAGCTATCATGATGATGAAGCAAGAACGGTAAAAAGAGAGGGATCTTAGCATACTGAACGAAAGGAAAGGGGGAGGGCTGGTGTCAATTCACCCCTTTTCCCTGCACGTTAAGTGTCTCTAATACCAGTGAAATGATACTGAGGCAACACTTCGCCCGTTTTTAGCAGCGTGTTTCCCTTCGGCTATCACGTATTGCTGCTATTCTACCCTTAACCTCGGGGGCCGTATAGACTCGTGTACATCTGATCTGCAAACAGTCATTAACCCCATCACCTCTGTCACCCCTTCACCTAACCTTCCCTAACCGGCCTATGACAGCAGCCCTGGATTAACAATTCATCTCGATTTAAGGCCATGCAGACAGTAACTCAATCCTGAGGCTAAAATTAACACTAATGGGTCTTGAAAAGGGCCTGAGAATACAGAAATCATTCATGAGGAGCGCTCGGGATGACGTCAATGAACTGATTCATAACTAATGATCAAGGGTGGATCAGGGCAAGGCGAATGAATGACATTTTGACCGTGCACCTTTGGAGCTGGACTGCAGCTTAACTTTGCATTGTGTGATTTAAGGCAAAGCACATCGTTGAGTGAAGGCCTGTTCATGCAAATAACGATTACGATAAAGTAAACTTATTTTTATTATAAGAGTGGCCCGCGTTTATAAATTTAATGTCTGGTTTCCAGGGTCATCCATTCTTTTTTAGCTGTACTTGTTTTACTGTTTGATATTTCAAACTGGTATTTCTTACCATATATTTTTAATGTACTGCCGTAATTATAAGCACACTGGTTATTCTTCTAGTTATTTACTTAGATAATGAATAGTATGGAAAAAAGAGAAAAAAATTGGATTTGACGGAAAATTATTTGACAAACTTCACAGTCGTTCGGAAAATGTTTGCTCCCCCGAGAATCTGCGTTCACTCGCAAAGAACACAACTTTTGTGGACGAACGCAAAGGTTTCTTAGGGGAAAGCAACACATTTTGAACTCAAAAGAATTGCCTTCATTTTTTTTTTATTGTTCATCAGCTGGGAAAAATGTAAGTGATGTAAACGATATTGCTCCTCTGTGTCGTTATCGTTATAGTTGTGCCGTTAATTCTGCTATTCTTTTACATTTAGAACTATTTTTATTTAAATAGTATATTTTTATTGTTTTTGTTATAATTATCGTCTTTGGTGTAAACTGGCCTTAACTGACAACAAAATTATGGCAGAAGTGAAATTGTTTCTTGTTTTTGTTGTTTTTTTCAAATGAAAATGTTTAGGTAAAGAAAAAGAAGAATGGAAATGTCGAAAATGGTTCCTCAAAGCTTCTCTGAAATTTTTTTTTATTTCAATATCATCTAACAAACCTGATATATGATAATTAAAGAAGCATTTGAAGTTTAAAACATACAAAATACAAGAAGCAAGCAAACTAACTAATTAGGGCAATAATGCCTGTGACTGAAGTCAAGATACTTGTAATTCACAAGACATGCTAAGTTCATTTATAATGCATCAATTATATTGTATTACAAAGGGTGTACCTACCAACTGTGCTATTTTTAGGGCAGTGTGAAAGTATCATCCGATCAATCAAAGCTGAAATAGATTAAGACAGTAAATGGAGTGACAATAATAGCTTTGAATTGGTCTTAAGTGTTGTCGTGTTACTCTACAATTCATGCCCCAATGTTATTGTCAGTGTTGGGTCTTTATAGAACCGCCAGAGTTCGCCAGAGACAAATTTCCGGTTAGACGGGCTCTCTCATCTTTGGGTGAAGAAAACAAGTTCAAGGGTTTCGGTTGAGGTGTGCAGTGTTACATCAACAACAAGAGGGCAGCAGAGTCTGTGTTATAAAACATCAGCGGTAAAATAAAGGGGAAAACTTCTTACCGGATCCATTGGTGCACTGCTTTTCTGACTCAAGTGGTGACAGTTGTTTCTTCATATTTTGAATATTCAACAAAAGGTTTTCATAAGATTTAATAATAATACAATTATACAATAATTAAACGAGTCAAAGTATTTAATAAAGTATTCTAGTTTTGAGATCAATGTTTTGTTAAATTAGGCATAAAAGATAACGACAATTTTTTTTTTACTTTAAAAGTTTTTTTTTGTTCTAAATCTGTCACCAATAAAAATAAATAAATAAAAATCACGTGAACTGTGTCCTCTCCGTCTTAAAACTACAACTCCACTCATGCAGCAGAACATACAAGCATTCGGACGCGCCTATGACGAATCGGGGGATTAACATGTTCCTCTTAAAAAAATTGTCATACTACATTTCCTCCTCAATTATACACATAAAAGCATACGCTATTTCCGACTGTACCATTTTCAACACCCCTCACTGCAGTGAACCAGTCGCAAAATGCACAGCACAGAATCCCCCCCTGCCTCACAAGCAAAAGTGGTATAATCTCGCACAGTCCAAACTGATTAATATACGGGGGCGATTACAAATATCATGAGCGGTTACAGAAACATTATCAGACATTTATGATGCATACCTCGTGAAGATGTGCCTTTATTTTCCTTAAATACGAAATAAGTCTATAATATCACTGTAAACGTAAACATTTAGCATAAACTGTTTCTTGTTTTAGCCCGGCCTCCCCTATTTTCCACACATGCCCTGCGCGAATCGTCTCCGGCTGTCCCTCTTTGTCCGGCAACGAGTAGGCCGTAATTAACATGGCCAATTTCGCGTTTGGGGATAAATATTAAATCGTAAGTCTATTTGACATTGATTGTTTGTCATATGCGGGTTGACATCCATGTCTTGATGCAACAGTCAGGTGTATATGAATGAGCTGTGTGAGCAACGTTTAACGTCTTCACCTTGCTTGCTGATGGCTAAATGGCTAACGATAGCTAGATCGCGAATTCAAATCACGTTTGAATTAAATTCAAACCCTTAATGCGTCATTTACAGTCGCACTGCACGCTCGAACTAACGCGGGTTAAAATGGGGAGAAGAGCTTGGTATGCTGGTATCTAAATGTCATTTAGACAGCCGTCCAGGTAGAAACACATCTGTATGTGATCGCATTGCAGGCAGGCAGATGTGTGTTCACATTCAGTCCATCCCAATCACTTCTCTTCACGACCAGTGACTCAACTCAATTTAGGCATATCTGCGATTTGGGGTTGCATGCGTGTAAACGTGCAGAGATGACAAATCCCACTCAAAACACGAACGCATCCTTCAGACATGTAGGTGCCTGACCTCATCGGCCAGTTAAAATTAAGCATAGCACGCGCTATTCCTGGGGGCTGCGGGGTGAGACTCGTTGGACCCGAGGAGATTTTCGTCAAATAAACTAGTTTCTGTAAATGAACGGTGTCATGGCACCGCACCAACAGTCGTTTTAATGGCGGGACAGCAGGCGGGACAGAGTCAAGGAAAACGAGGCAAAGGTAGGAAACTGTCAAGCAGCGCATCTCTGTGTCCGAGCGGGAATCCACACAGCTGTGGCTGCAAATCTCCCTTTTCCCTGTCCGCACGTGCCTGAATGTTCGGTGGCCTTGTTTTCGTGGGGATCTGTCTTTTGGGTAGCTTTATGTCGACCTCGCATCACTTCGTGTTCGTTTGAGTTTTCACACGCATTGCATTCTACTCTCTTTTTTTTCTTTCCCTTACGTGTTTGCCCTAAAGCAAAACCTCTTACCTGGGATCAGGGTTTGGGATCTCTAAAGGGTTGCATAGATGTTCTTCAGTTTTAGAGTGTTGTATGTAATAGAGATGGACTGATATTGCCTTGTAATGACTGCCTGTTTTTATGACAGATTGAGACAGAACAACTTTCCTGTAGCTCAAACAGAGCAGAGCACTTGCAGTGTCAAAGGTCATGGGTTAAGTGTCTGCCAAATGTAAAATGTAAATGTCTGACAACAGATATTCAGAAAAAATACATTTATGCATTCGGCGGACGCTTTTACTCAAAGCGACTTGCATTAAACTCAAGATACTCATTGATATTCTAATTAGTTTCTTGTTTTCCCTGGGGATCGAACCCATGACCTTGATGTTGCAAGTGACACATTACTGTTTAAGTTACAGGAAAGCCATATTCAGAAACCTTGTTTTATTTCTGCTTTCTGATAGAGGTTACAATTAAACTTTTTTTCATGTAGAAGCATTTTATATAATTTTGCTAATTCAATTAACCATTATTTTTGTAGTCTAAATGGTTGAAATGTATTTTCATATTTATTTTGAGTCTTTTAATTGTTAATGTACAACATTAGTTGACACTGAATACTCTGATTAGGCTCCATCTTTAGAGATTGGCAAACCCAATATTGCAGCATATACATAAAAATATCAGTCAAACCAATTATCAGTTTGTCTCTATATTTAGTTTGTTGTCAATGTTTAATAACAAGGGATGCACATGAATAATCTAGATTTTATTATAATTTGTTTGGAGGTACTCAAGTCGTCTCCAGATTTTTACAAAAAGAGAAATAGCTTTTGTCTTGCTCGCATCTCTGTCTACACTAAGAATTACAGTTAATGTTAGCAGTGTGACATGAACATGTAAATGACCAATTTAATCTAGAATGTCTCTGCTTCCTAAAACCAACTGACAAATTACAATCTAAGATTTTTGCACGTTTTGATCGAGCTCAGAAGTTAGATTTAGAAAGTCGTCTATATATGTGGCTCTGCTCCCACAGCTAATCCCTCCCCATCATTTTTGTTCCTTGTTCCCCTTTTCCGTTTCTGCCTCTACAGGTTCCCAGATGAAGAGCCCAGAGAAAAAGAAGAGGAAGTCTAACGCTCAGGTTATTTTTTTGAATATTTGGTTTTAATGTTTATTTCATTTTATTGTACTTGTTGCTTCAATTTGTTGTAACATTTTCAGTGTTATTAGTCTTTTAGTGGACTGACTTCCTCAAGCTGAACATGAACAATAATTGCATTTAATGACTATCAGTGAATTCAAAATGTCACCAATATGTTTATTCAATAAAATATAATAAATCAAGTAATTCAGTGTTACCGACTGATTTTACCATTTGTATTTCCTGTTAGGGAGCAGCGTTCTCCCACCTCTCTGAGTTTGCTCCCCCTCCTACTCCGATGGTTGATCACCTGGTGGCCTCTAACCCTTTCGATGACGACTTTGGTCCGCCTTCACGAGCTGGAGGAGGGGGTGGTCCGGGTGGTGCCTCTTTCCTGCCCAGTCCAGGGTCTGGTGGAGGTGGTTATGGTGGGCCTGGTCGAATGGGAGGAGGTATGGGATTCATGGGTGGCCCCGGAGGCCCTGGAGGTGGACAGCCTGGTCGCCGACCCCCTTTTGGTCCACCAACGCCAAATGCTGGACCTCACCACCCTCTTGGATTTGGGGGTATGACGGGCTTTGGAGGTGGTGGTGGAGGAGGAGGTGGTGGTGGAGGATTTCCCCCAGGAGGCCCATCCCAGTTTAACATGCCACCCAATTTTAGCCCTCCTATGCATCCTGGCCAGGGCTTCAACCCGATGCTGTCACCTGGAGGAATGGGTGGTGGTCCAGGAGGTGGAGGAGGTCCACCTCATCCAAGGTTTGGGATGCCTCAGCAACAGCCTCCACATGGACAAGGTGGCCATCCCTTCAACAGCCCACCACTACCTGGCGGTCCTGGCCCTCGTGGTCCCCCGCATGGCCCTATGAACCCTATGGGGGGTATGGGAGGTGGAATGAACATGATGGGAATGGGTGGCGGAGGTAGTGGGGGTAATATGGTGGGTGGACACCCGGGTATGCCTCCGCAAGGACAGTTCCCTCCTCCACAAGATGGCCCGTACCCTGGATCAAGTCCTCCTGTTGGGGAAGAGGGAAAGAACTTTGGTGGTCCAGGTGGTGGTCCACCTGTTCCCTCTCAACAGCAACCACCTAACCTTAACCCCTCCGGTCCTCCATCCAACAATGCAACTCCTGGTCCGTCCCCAGCCCCTGGACCCCCTGGACAGCCTGGAGGAGGTTTCCCGGGTCATCCAGATGTCGCACAACCCAACCCCAACACTCCAGGACAACCCCAGTCGGCCCCTCAACCCCCCAATCCCAACTCGTCCCCCACAGGCCCACTCAACGGTCCACAGCCCCAACAAGCGCCAACCAATCAGCATCCTCCACCCAACTCCACTGGTGGTCCCGGCTCTAACACTCCATCCAACCAGCAACAATCAACGCCACCAAACTCCGCTCCAGGGTCAGCATCCTACAACCAGCAGAACAACGCTTCTGGAGGTCCAATGCCAAACCAGCCACCCAACTCCAACCAGAACAACCTTAACAACAGCAGTGGTGGGAACACCCCAGGTAGCAACCCCAATCCTCCATCCAACTCCAACTCTACGCCCAACACACAGTCCCCACTTCCCAGTGGACCCGCTCCACCATCTTCTGGCCCAGGCTCCGGTCCCCCAAAGCTAGGTGGAGGCATGGTGTTCCCTTGTGGCCTCTGCTTGTCAGAAGTGCACGACGACCAAGAGGCCATCTTGTGCGAGGCCTCTTGCCAACGATGGTTCCATAGAGACTGCTCGGGCCTAACTGAGCCAGCGTATGGGCTGCTAACCAGGGAGAGTGCCGCGGTGTGGGCCTGCGACTACTGCCTCAAGACTAAGGAGATTCAAGCGGTTTATGTGCGCCAGGGACTGGGGCAGCTGGTGGCTGCAAACGATGGCTAAGCGAGAGAGGAAGAAGGGGGAAGAGGGATGTTTTGATTATATATCTTGGTGCTTCATGTCTTGTGTTTCACGGCCAGGAAGTGAAATGGAATTGAAGAATAAACCTGAGAACCTGAGGAGAGGAGACATACAGATAAAACAACTTCTAATCTGATGCTACTTGTTGCATTTGTTTCTTCACAGCCCTCATAAGCACTTTTAGGGCCATGTCTCTGAAGGAAATGCATTGTACCAGATGTTGGAAATGTTTGTATATAGAATATCATGAGACATTTTCAAAGTTCAGCTGTTTTTGATTGATGTTGCACTCAATGGTCTTCATTTCACCGTGGTGACAAATTATGGAGAAGCAGCTTCATTCTGGCCACAGTGAAAAGTAAATTTTAATATGTTCAAGAATTTAATCTTTTGTGTGGTTTATACACATGATCAGCCTCCAAAGTGCTGTCCAATCTTTTTTTTCTTTCCCCCCTTTCCAAAATCCAACTTGTTGATCTGCAAAGCACTGACGCCAACTTGCTACCTCAATTTTGACATATCTGGCTAAGAATGCTTTGATTAAGGCAAGAGTGTACGGTCGTCACCACACAACCTCTCCTCTCAGTGATCTCCATTTCAGTATATCCAAAGGAAACCGGCAGCGTCCTGAAAGACATGACATGTAAATAATCTACATTTCACCGTGTCTGTTGTTGAATACATGGGCGATCTGACAAAAATTGGGGTCCTGCGATTCTTTGTCAATTAAACTCTAGATTGTTTGTTCATGTTCAGCTACTCACTGTTTTTGACACAAAAGTGGACAATGATGGCTGGTGGCATAGCCGATAGCGGTAATCCATAACCGTATCAGTGTATGTAGTCTTTGGATTGCATGTAAACCAATGCAGTACTCCGTCAGAACTGTTTAATCATTACTTTTACTGTTCCGATAAGGCCGCATCCTGGGCTATGAAGTAGACCAAATAACAGAATGAAATCAAATGTTGTCGCAGAGAATTTCTTTTGTTTTATTTCTACATTTCTTGTCCAAGTTGCCTTTTTCTTATTTGTTACTCTTCATGTAACTGTGTGTATACTGTTCAGTGTGCTTGCTCTGGTGCCCTCCATTCGCCAGCAACATGCAGTAAAATGGGGGGGTGTTCTGGGCTCTGGCTCTGTACTGAAAGAAGTAAACGTAATTGTTTTTTTACAAGTCTTTTTTGTGACTTTTATTGTATTAAATTTGGGTTTAAAACCCTATAAAATAAGTCATGATGTTAAAGATATGTTTTCTTTAAACCTGTTCATTTTCTGCTCTTCTAGAAGGGGACCACAATGAGTGAAAAAATAAATATAAAACTATAATAAATCAATCAATATGTTGGTGAACTCAGATGACTAATTCACCATGGGTTCCCTCTGAATTAAAAAAAAGTCAGTAAAGTCTGTGGTGAACATTATTTCTAGAGAAAATGGTTGGCACTTTCTTGCACTTTGAAGCTGCTGTATTTTTTTAATAGGCTTGTTACTAAGAGGTTGCTATGCAAGGACTGCAACAGTTTGCAAAGCATATAAACTTCAATCTTTGTGGTTGTAGTACTTTTTAACTACTAATTTGAATAGTTAAAAGACTTTTGAAGTTATGTTTACCACAAACTTAATTTTACTCTAAACAAAATAATATAAACCGCCATTCTAAAAATCAGCTGGGACTGGCAGAGTAAACCAAATCTTTGCAAATGCTATAAAAAAAGTTTTAGGACTACAAAATTGATAGTAATGCTACAGTAATATATGAAACAAGCCGAATAGACACATAAATAAAACATGGATCACTGATTTTGCAATGATTTTGCAAATTATTTATATAAAAGTTTTCAGAAATGAGGCCCAATATGAGAAAAGTATCAACTTTTATTTATTTTTGTATTAAAGGTAAAACATTCACATTTTTATTTTTGAATATCCAAAACAAATCCAAAAAAACAACAACTTGTGGATGTATTATTTTTTTGTAGGTTATCTGACTTTAAATCATGTTATTTGTTATCAATAGGAAAACCGTTTAGGCTAATTTTAAAGTTGCATTTCACAAATTAATTGTGTTTTTAATTTCACATGATTTTGTTTTAGGGTTATGTTGTAAAAATGCAATTTGAACTGCAAAAAACATTGGTGTCGGGTTTCTTAAATTGGTTAATGGGCGGGTCCTGAATAATTTGTATTAGATTGACGTTGGATATTGGCCAATGAGATGTTTCCCATCGGTCGGCCTTGGGACGACTCTCCAACCAATGAGCGCTCAAGAGGGGCGGGCCGATGACGCAAAGCCAACAGGTTGTTTCGGAAAAAACGCACTGACAGTTTTGCATGGACTATTCATCCTCGTTCACAACTAGGAGTTTTTAACAGCGACTAAACCTAAAGAGGGCTTCTTTATTATTTTATGTCTTCTGAAGGTCATTGTTGAAGGTTTCGGACAACAGGTAAGCAGGAAAAATGTCTTTGTTTACTCAGCTGTGTATATTTGCCTTTGGCTTTTTTGTTTATGTTGCTGTTCATGGCTGCGGGTTTGTGTCCAGCCTTTGAGTTGTTATAATCCATAATCACATGGCTTCAAAATTATGCTCAACTTCTGCTGAGAGAAGCAGACAAACACCTGTTGCTTTGTGTCTGAGTGCTGAAGGCTGGATTACAGTGAAGATGCGCAAGGTTGAGTTTTCTTCTGAAATATAATAAAGTAATTATGCCTTTGATCTACCGCGATCTCACCGGGACCGATCAGCATCATTCTGCAAATTGTTTGGAGATAAAGTTGCGCATCCCATATGATCGGAAGGCGTTTTCGGGCTCAAATAACCTATTGTATGTGTGCATATTGTACTTTTAGTTTCTGTCTCTTTAATAAAGTCAGAGGACAACACAGCTAATCAATAAATCCAAACCACAGACATTAAATGTTCATTGTATTATTAATGTAACCTCAATCTTATGTATTTAAACAACACTGGTTTCGATCCCACCGATACTGACTGACTTGCTGGGTGGGTGTGACGCAATTTACAGGATTGAAGAGAAAAAAAAAAGTTTCATTCTGCATTTTACTTGTGTTTCCTCCTCTCTCTCAAGTCCTTGAATGGAGAAACTTTGGGACAAAAAGTGCCTGTCATAGTGTAATTCAATATTTAGCTCTTGGTTATTTTCAACACTGTATAATAGATCATACTAGTAAATAATACAATGCCTCAAACCCATATTTGGTGCTGTTCTTTATAGTACTGGAGAATAAAATATGAATAATAAAATGACAATTTTAAGTTGAGGAAGTGATCAACCTGTGAGTCGTAGTTGCTTTTGCCTGCCATTGATTTCTCAAATGAATGTTTTGCTCTTGTTTATTTGCTTCTATATAGGCTCCTCAAGCTACAGTATTTTGTCAACAAAAACAAGCCAAAAGCTATCGTATTACTTCAGTTGGAGAGTTCGGTTTAGAGTGACAATAAACAGAGAGGTTGCGTATATCAAGTTATGACAGATCTCCTGATATAAGCTTTAATAATTGGGATTGGCTGTTTAATGTGATAAGAACACCTTAAGCCTAAATAGAGCATCACTTGAGGAGAAAATACAGATTTTTCTTTATATATATATATAACATTTATATATTTATGTTCCTTGCAACATGTTGTGTTTGTTTATTCTTTACCTATTATACACATTAGACAACATTATTAATATTGCTTAACTTATTTTGACGAGTTAAGTAATGTAAACACAAATGTTATCAGCTTATTGTTCATATAATTTTTAATAATGTTCTTGTGATTAATCTGCTGGGATGAGAACTAACTTCATAAACCCAAGTAAAATAACTTTGGGACCAGTTGGGTCAATTTTAATTAAAAAGTTGGTTAGAAAACTAGCATAGCATGATTTTCAGACAGCACAGATGCCACTTGGTTATGAGTCTATGTAAATTAATTTACGCCATATTTTGTGACAATTTCGAAGTATTTTAAAAGTAAAATATATATTTGGGCTAAAGTCTGCCTTGTCATAATTGACACAAATTATTTTCGCCAACTGGTTTCAAACATTAGTAACCTCAGGGCAATAATTCTTTCAACGAGAGTGGAAACCATTACACCCAATCTGTTTTAGTTTTTCGTTGATAAAAAATAATAAAATAATTGCAGACGGGCAGTGAGTCATGTTAGTGTATCTGTTATTACAAACCTAAAGGATCTGTTGTATTGCTCATTTATCTGTAAAATAATACATAATGTGTTTGTGTGAGCATGTGTTTGTTTTAGATGTCCCAAAATGTCCCCACAAGGATAGTAATACCAGCAATCATACTAAATTATTATTTTTTTTTTATTGTTTGAGAGTTGTATTAAGGAGTAGGTTTAGGGAATATAATAGACAATGATTTTTATACTGTATAAAATGTATATGAAAAGTCCCCATAAAACCTTGCATGTAAATGTGTGTACACATTTACATAAGTGGTTGACACAATATGCTTTTTGTGTGTCTGTAGAGTCATATGTGCAGAATGGAATTTATTTATAGAAATTTGAGTGTTGTGTTTCCAGGTCATTCACTGATTCAAGGAATCAAAGGAAAAATAAAATAAATCTAAATTATATGATTTTAAAGTCACATGAAATGACATTCTATTTTCTCAATGCGTATTATAGATCTTATTTTGAACAATTCATTCATGCATATATTTCTTTCTTTAAAATTAATGTTATGACCTCATAATCAAAATGTCATAACTGGACCTTGTTGTGAAAACGACAGGCTTCTTTTTGGAGATGTATGCCACAGGTCATGTTTATCTGCCTCCATTTTTGAGCGGCCATGTGACCGTCCTACATTTTTCGATGACCAGTTACTCATATCACAATACAGAAGAAAAGATCTCTTGAAATGTACAAAATGAGTGAGACTTGTGACAAAATAAAACAGTAATGTGGTTGAAATAAAAAGAAAACTAAAGGTTTCAGTAAAAAATAAGTGTGTGCACTAATTAACGTTAAATTAAAGACTTCATTTTAGACGAATGATCTGAAAACATTTGACTAATTAAGTTATTAGGTGATTTGCCAATTCCATTTTGTTGTTATTATTATTATTATTATTATTAGTTTTTACATTTTGGTAGAGTTAATATTGCATTAATAATTAATATTGGTCTCACTTTATATTAGGTGTCTTTAACTAACATTTAACACAATGCGGTTATTGTACATTTACATTGTACTTATATTTTAAAAATACCTGGATGTTATTACAGCTGTAATTATATCTACAATTACACTGTTAACCTTTCCCTTACACCTTAAACCTACCCATACCACCAAACCTTACCCGTATCCCATTTCAATAGCAGCAAAAGTGTTTTGCAATACAATACGGTACACTGTACTTATTGTTTGATGTAAAAACTTTAACCAATTAGGATAGAAATGGGGTGGCAAGTTGGGTAATTACAAAGAAATTAATCATAACATGCTTTATGTAGTCATATGTGCAAATACAACTTTGATTGTTAACTTTACTGATGATCTAGTCTAGTTACATTCCTGCAAGAACAAACAGCCTTTCTTTTAGTGCCTTGTGGACGGTGAAAATCACGTCCAAACTACCCGAATCTGGAATGCTTGCGACCGTGAACGGTTTTCATTTGGCTACTCCATGTATATTTTTGTCTAAGACATATTTTGGTGATATGACCTTGTCACGTAATTTTTTTTTCCCTTCTCAAGACAAAATGTAAATGAATTTAATACGCTCCTTTAACCATTTTGCAGGAATGCTTGGAATCCTGGCTATGTGAGGAAGACAATGGCTTACTTTGAGTAGCTAATCAGACCTATTACTTCAACAGGGGCTCCGACAGTTATAATGTAACCAAATTCCCCCATTTCAATAAGTTATTCATTGATAGACTAGAGTTTATGGACTGTTATTTTAGATCTCAATGTCTTCTGAATTTCTGGACTACACAGGACTACATACTACTTATAATGCACAGCAATTCTTCTATAATTCTTGAGTTGCATGGACACTGCAGCTAGAAATGGTTTCAAGCAACACACACACACACACACACTCACACTGTCTGATGTGTTGTAAAACGAGGGCTTTAGATGATGCCCTGCATAGCTGTGGATATTTTCTACATCACTTGTTTTATACAATCGAGCTTATATGCGTCTCCATAAACACCAGTTACTCTGCAGATTAGGCTCGGCATCTTTGATCCTTCCCTCCAACATGCCTTGTGTGCGGCTTTCTGCTTTGATATGATTTGAGGAATGTTGCCTTCTCAGTGATAAGCTATTTTTGAGCTAATGTTAGTGCTGGAACTGTGTTCAAGGAAAACGGGAAGACCGGAAGCCAGGTGGAATGTGCTAGAACCTGCTCCTACCAGCAGGCACACCTGTTTGTCACACACAAACAATGTCTTTGTCTTTACAAATGTGAGAAGACTCTTAACACTTGTGCCGATACCTGATAACTATGTCATGCACAAAACTGCGGCATATTTCTATTTACCAAGGTGTGACACTATATCAAGGAGTGGAGAGAGGATTGTTAAAGGGTCTCTTGAGAAATTAGTAATACTAATAATATTCCAACACAAACTTAAAAAGTGAGCCAAGATGGATGCCGCAAAACAATATCAAGTCCTATAGGACTAAACAACATAAAAGTATAAAGTATTTGTAGACTACTGCTGATTTCTTTTGGCTTTTTTCCAAGGTACAATCAGACTGCTTATAAAGATGTTTTATAGCCTTTCCAACATAGCCTTGTTTTCAACATGTTGTTTTAAATATAAAGTCTACCTTGAATTTGTCCATTGCTGTCATGCCTCCTATGGGTGTCTGTCCTCTCTTTGGGCTCTGTTAGTTCACCAAACAGTAGCTTTTTAGTCTGGTCTCTAAATTAACTGCTGCACTGACTTATTAAATTCTTTGTCTTGGTACCACATCAGGTCACAATGAGTTCCCTCTCAGCAGACAGGAAGCCCCCTCTGGACTACGGTGTACAGATTCGCTTCATCAAAGATTTGGACGACGCTGGCGGAGGGTTCCCAGACAGGAGTCGAATGGCTGGTGGAGTTGGTGGCGTCACCAACGGGACTCTTTCGCCGTCTAAGTATGGAGTAGCTGTGCGGGTGCAAGGCATTTCAGGACAGCCGTACGTGGTGCTCAAGGATGGAGAAAAGGGGGACTCTTATGGGGTACAGCTGAAGACTCAACCACAAACCCAGAGCTCAGCCCCAGTTGTGTCTCAGACTTCTCCGTACAGCACTCTGTTTCCGGGACAAAGGGAAGGGGCTCGGACTCCCCAGGGGTCCTATATTCCTGCTGAACAACCCAGCTCAACTTATGAGGAGTTTGGGAGCCCTTTAAGGAGGCCACCTGGTGATGGACAGGCAGGGATTCAAGGAGAAGCTGAGGCCAGGACTACAGGACGCCTCACCCCTTCTGCTCTTACTTCTAAGGTGGACAACATGGGTGATGGTTTTAATGAAGCAGGGCTTAGGAAGGTCAAGCAGAATGGGACTGGGAGTAGTCTGAATGGGACCGGGCTAAATGGATTGGTCCCTCCGCCCCCAGCCTCATTGGATGAGGACAAGGCCACAACTATAGACACCAAGTCGCTGGCTCCCATTAATAAACTTATTAGCCGGTTTGGCGGTGGTAGTTCTGGTGATGTTCCAAACTCAGAAGCCCGAACCCGGCCTCGTCTTGAAAACCGAGTTCGATCTCACAGTGTGGATGCTCTCAACAAGTCTACTGATGAAACCTCACCAACTTTGCCAACAGTGAACCCCTATGCTCCTATTACCTCAGCTGCAGTGCCCAAACTCAGCTCACCGAAACCATCAACCAGCAGTCTAGGACGAGACTCCACATCTGTGGCTAAAGTGGCTGCTATCCCCAATTCCAAACCTCTGACCTTTAGCCAATCACCAAAGCTGTTTGTGCCCAAAGAGGCGCCGCCTGCTATACCAAAGAAACCAGTGAGTCCTCAATACCTTGTTTGAATTCTAGGCTTTTGACCTTGCAATCTTTCATCAAAATATCATTACTGAATCCTCTGGTGCAAATTAGCTTTCTTTGGTAACATATGCCAGAATTTTTTCAGGCATTTAATCTACCTAAACCACAACCCTTAAAGCTTGTATTCTTCTGCCTCCACTTTTGAGGGGTTCATAGTCAATCCCACATAACCAATCCCAGCCCTTTCTTTCTTTCTTTTTCTTTCTTTCTTTCTTTCTTTCTTTCTTTCTTTCTTTCTTTCTTTCTTTCTTTCTTTCTTTCTTTCTTTCTTTCTTTCTTTTATCTGTTACACTTGGCTGTACGTCACAAAGGATCGTACATATGTGTGGAAGAAAATGTCTGTTACAACTTCAATTTCATTGTGACATTTTTTTAATAGCATGGCTAAAAGGTTGGGAAAAATGTGAAGCGGCATATGCATGTATAAATTTTTTTCTTTTCTTTTTAAAGCTATTCATAAAGTTTAGCCAATCAGAAGTGATCTCTGCTTGTTAAGCATTTTGAATGCTCTAGATCAGTGGTCCCCAACCTTTTTTGTGCCGCGGACCGGTGCCCGCTCGAGATTGTTGGCGGGGGTGGGTTGGGGTTGGGGTTGGGGCCGCAGCCGTTTGTAGCAGCTCACGGACCGGTCCGCGAATGCGCTCCGCGGCACGGTACCATTTCATCTCGGAGCGATTTCGTGGATCGGTGCCACTTCGGACCGGGGGTTGGGGACCACTGCTCTAGATCACTGGCATCAAGTTGGCTAACATGCAGGGTGAAGGGTGGAATTTCCAAAGGACATGGTCTCGCACCAAACTTACAGCTTTGGTTGGAGAACCACCTCAAAGTTTTTGATTGGCTTATTTCTCTGAACATTTATTTCAGTGATGTCTGTTAGATAGTAGGGACATTTTATGGATGGTATTCCAAAACTAATGCTTCTTTGACCCTTTTTTCAGGTAACCCCAGATCTTATAAAGAGCCAGACCACCAGTCCAGAGAATGGAAATGGAGAGGATGCCCAGACTAAACAAGCCATTTACAACATACTTAAAGAGGGGTACATAATACTCTTATTTTACAAAGCCTCAGTAACGTATGTACGTCACAGTATGTCAAAATATTTTAGTTAATGCATAAAGACAGACCTCATGCTTTTCTAAGGTTTGGTTTCACATAACAATAGTACTATTAACAGCTGTAACACTGCAGAAGTGGCTTCAACAAATTATTTAATATTTTTTGTAAGTTTATACTCTGTATTGTTCATACTTTAAGATTAGGGATTAGAACAAATAGGAACATTAAAAACCAATCTGAAAATATTAGCAATATCCTAGCCTCCAAGCAACATGCTCAAAACCACTCAAAACAACCTAGCAACTGCAAAGCAACCCTAGCAACCACTCATTTTGCAGTGGCACGCACCTCTTACATTTTCTTCAGAACATGCCATAATCTGTTTTTTTTTTCTCTGGCTCATTCGATTTCCTTTCATATTTAACACTAGGTCTATTGAGAGCGATGAGGCCATCAAACGCAAAACGAGTCTCATTCACGAAAGGTTCTGTGAGGTGAAGGTAAGCATGCTCGTGTTAAATCAGTTTGCATTTCCCAGCATTGAATAGTGTTCAGCAGCATTTGTTGAATGAGGAAACTATTTCTGAGTGTATGTGTGTGTGTGCCTATTTTTGCTGCCCATGGTTTGCGTATCGGCCCCTGTTTTGCATGATTGTGAGTGTGTTTTGAAGGTAACAACGTAACACAGAAAGATATTCTGATACAGTGAGAGAAGATAACAGCAATGAATGACTGTGTCTTTATGTGTTAGTGAGTGTGCTTGTGAAAGAGAGTTTAAAATGAACAATAATCATAATATTTTAAAGAGAGTAGATCAGGCTTTATTTAAAGGGATAGTTCACCCAAAATAATTGTTTTGTCATTTATTCATCCTCATGTCATTACAAACCCATTTGTCATTATTTGTTTCGTGGAACACAAAAGGTGACTATAGAAGGAAAATCCTGAAGATTGTCAAGCTCCAAAATAACAAATATGTTAGAAAGTCATATGATAGTAATTTCAGAAATTCTATTCTCCTTGTTGCAATGTCCAGTTTGTTGCTCACATAAAGCTATTATTTGACTATAGAAGACTTAATGATATTTTAAAGTTACTTTTGTGGTGCTTTTATGTCCTTTTTTGTGTTTAACAGCCCCAGACTTCATTCCTTTTTTCTATACAAGTGGCTTGAAAGACACATTTTGTTTTCCACAGAAGAAAGAAAGTAATTCAGATTTTGATCAGCATGAGTGTGATTAAATAGTTTAAATATTTGGTTGAAGACAGAGTGCTTCTGTATGTTCATTTATCTTCTCTTCCTGGATGTCCATGCGTGCATGCATGGTCATGAGTGTCTGTATAATCTTGTTAGCCTACGCTTTTGCATAAGCTTCCTGTGTGTGAAATATCCTCCTACAGTCTCTTGGCAACCGTTGCATCAACGAGGAAAGCTGATTAGGACTGTGTGTTTGAGAGCTTGCTCTTTTGTGATCCATCAATAATTAAGTTACACTGGAAATGAATACCTGTGAGGGAGGGTTTCCCCTTGACCTGGGGGCCCTCAGCATGTCTGTTTGGGTTACAGTTTTAATCGCCGCTTGTTGTATGGCCGTTTGCGCTGTTATATCCCACTGAGTGCTCGTCCATGCGGGATAAACTCTGCTGTTGTGGGCAGCATTGCTGGGAGATATTGTGACTGTTGATAATTAAGCTCATTAGCCTGGAGTAAACTTCGTCAGACGCTTGGAGATTGTAGTGGTTAGACTGTGATTATATATAATTCAAAGGTTTGGGGTGTGTGCGTGTGTATTTTAAAGAAATTAGTACTTTTACTCAGAAAGGACGCATTAAATTGACCAAAAAGTGACAGCAAAAACAGTGGAGTTCACTTATCTTGAGTCACGGTTAACTCGCGAATACTATTATGTCGACGTTTTTGAAGTGGAACCGCCAAACTCCCTATTTGTCTTAGTATTTTCTGGACGGTTACGTCGATTCTTTTTACGTCACCGAATTCTGGTATCTCGAGCACGAAACGGGGACAAATTCGCCACTTCACATTGTTATCTCGTGGCTCCTAATTGTACCTAGTTCACTGCGCATGCGCCGAGCTCGCTGCATGACCATTTATGGTCTTTCCGGCCGCTTGTCATTTCGTCAGATTGTGATCTTACAGCGGTAGGACGCATGCCATAAGGGCTGTATGTTGTGTAATTGATGATTTCATGTTAGTGAAAAGTGTGACCTCGAGCACTTTTGTAATTACACAATGTATTGTTGATTATTTTTCTTCTTTGAAATTATTTTCTTTACTCTCTTTCTTTCACAGCGCGTCGTGTATTGCTGCGCGCGCTGTTTTCATTGCTTCAGAGTCCTCAAACTTATTTGAGTTAGTCCAGCGATCCAATAAATTACATTTTCATGGGACGAATGCTGGTGTTCAAGAGTGATTACGAAATTACACAACGCAGATTACATTGACATCGACAAAGACGTCGTTACTGATAGAAGCTTAGAAGCATTTGTTTTCAAGCAGACTGTCAAAGGCAAAACTCAACAAACCATTAGACATAGTAACTGCGTGTGCAACACTATCAGAACTGTGTCAGAGCGAAATGACCGTTATGAGCGAATGTGTTTATGTGACTGTTTACGCTGTGAGCGAATTTGTGTTTGCAATGTTGGAGAATATGATTAAAGGTTTGTATCGAGAATCGAAGGTGGTTTTTATCGTATACTGGTAAATCTTGCACTGTCAGAGTGGTTGACGACTGCCCAGATGACGAGCTTTATAGATGGGTTTCACACTCTTCTCAAACATGTAAAGAGCGCTCTGACAAACATCACAAATAAAAGAAGGAAAATAGAAACAGTAGATTATGCTTTATAACAGTCAGCGGTAGAGCTGCCATCTCTCTCCTCACTCAAACACACTCTCCTCCTCACACACGCTCACACCAGAACAGCGCGCACAACAGCATACGCCGTCTTAAAGGTATATTCCCAACATAAACATAAAGTAGAAATCTCAAAACAAAAAGAGGTACAATCTCTGCTGTTAGTTGGTGCACATATGCCTTTTGCTGTTAGCAAACATATACAGTGCATGTACATTTTTATAGCATGCCGATCGCTTCATCAAATAAATCGCCATATTGGGTGTTGGTTATCTCGACGCTTTTTTTACAACCCCCGAGGCCGTCGACATAACCGAACTCTACTGTATTTTTATTTCTGTCTTTTGAACTTTCTATTCGTTTCAGATAAATTGTTTTTATAAATTATCATGGTTTCTACATTAAGCAGCAGAACGGTTTTCAATATTTATAATACGAAATGATTCTTGAGCAACAAATCAGCATATTGGAAAGAATTTTGAAGAATCATGACACTGAAGACTGTAAATTCAGCTTTGCATCTCCGTAATTAAGTTTAAAATGCATTTTAGTAGAAAACAATTATTTAAATTTTTTATATTATTTCTCACTGTTGCTGTTTTTCCTATTTTTATTTTATTTTTTTACAAATGAATGAATCCTTGGTGAGTATAAAAGACTCAAAAACATTATAAAATCTCTCTGACCTCAAGCTTTTGAACAGTAGTGTGAGATGATCAATTTATCTGTTAAGTTTTTTTTAGGAACTCCTGGGATTAAAGTGTTAATACACCCAAAAATTAAGTTATCATTTACTAACCGTTTATTATGCGCAATATTATGCCTTTTCTCTATCATGGACCATAAAAGGATCAAAATAGACCTTTTTTATTTTTTATTTCAGCTTGTGTCAGAAGTTTACTTCTAACAACATGACTTTGGCTTTGTCTCAATCAGCTCCATAGTTCAGCAGTCAGGCCACTGACCAGTAAGTCAGCATTTTAAGGGCTTTCTCAGTTGCGAAATCCTACAAGTGCACTGACACATTCACTCCCTAAAAAGGCCCACAATGCACCGTGAAAACCAGGCAGCATCAAAGCTCACTATGTTCCCTTAACAGAAGTTCTGAAGTGTAAAAATCACATGAGCCAACTCACTACACATAATGACACGTGATAGATGTATTTTGATAAATGCTAACTATTATTTAATTATATTTCACTGTAAACATGCATCACTAGACCGGCAATGAACACACCGTAATCTAACAACATTTCTAATTTAATTACAGCTGATATGCTGTAATGTATGTGTATGTAACAAGCAAAGTATTTATCATAATGTATTCCAAGTAATGTCAGAAAGATATCAGCTCTGCTATTGTTCATAAATACCAGTAGTGATGTTGTACAATGAGGACGTCGTCACGTGATGTCACATTGTCGTCAGTGTCCCAATGTTTAGTGACGACTTCGTGAACCTGATATACTGATTCACAACTTCGGAAGCAAAGGAACTGATTGCGACGCACCCTCTAATTGTACTTTAATGTGTTCCTTTTTTATTCAAGAAGTAACCTGCACCCTGAAACACAAGAGGTCAGTTCAAATGACCTCATAGTAGCCATGTGTGGTCATTATAATGATGGCAACAGCAGTTGAGTGGTCTGATGGGATATCTTAGAGGACTGGGTTATTTGAGGAGCAGACAGCTTGGCTACGAGCTGCATGAGAAGATGCTTCAGATCAAATTATTTGTTTCCTCATTAAGATCAGCAATAAGATTATAAGATGATTCATTTAAAACGTATCCGTATCAAGAGTCAGTCAGATACTTCCCAAAGCATTTTTGTGAATTATTACTAACTAATGAGGTGAGCTGAGAGTAGAATAACTAGTGAAGTGTACATGCTATAGGTCAGACAGGATATATTGATTCCTGAGGGGAAATTTAAGGCAAAATTGCTGGGTTAAGATGAATGTTGAGCCCCAAGATTACACCAATCATTCTTCTTGTACAAATATGTTTCTTGTGGAAACGTTCAGGAAAAAGCTACATGCTTTGATAAGTCCCATTGCTATCATTTTTTACAGTTCTTAACAGTTAGAATGCAAGTTGTTGATTGCTGGAAACCACCAGACCTGAAGTATTCATGTTCACATGTGACTGCGTGATAAAATCACTAATGTTGTCTACTAACCAGTCGGTTAATTCCTGTCATATCCGCATTCAGCCAGTGAACCCTGTAACTTTCATATAATGCATGCAAGATTCCAGGAAAGTCCAGGAAATATCGTCACAGAATTTATGTCACCTTAAACCGTAATCCCACTAGTTCATACATTTAGATAAAATACGGTAAACCTGCGTTTATAGCGTTGTTTATTACTTACTAGCACCAGCAGGTAAACCTCCGATATAGCGTCGGTAAGTAATAACATTAAAATAGACCCAAAACAGCTTTAATAACATGAAAAGACACCCAACAAAGCTGTTGTTAACACAGTTTCAAGTTTACACACCACTTTAATGCCGAATCAGGTTGTTGCAAGTATGGTGAAAGAGTCAACAATCGCCACACTTCATTTAACATGTCGTTTTTACTCAGTATTTTGTTCGGTGGTACAATAGCTGTTGACGCTCGTGGTCTTCCTGCCATTGTGGATTTAAATTTCTTTTAATAAAAAAAGTTGTCTGCTAAAGTATTTCCGGTATGGAATTGGGTGCCGTCTAATTACTGATGCTATATCGGAGGTTTACCCCCTGCTGGTGCTAGTAGGTAATCACCGACGCTATATCGCAGGTTTACCAAAAATACATTGTGAATTGGAAAATTGTGATGAGGTTTTTGCTGAAAATATATAATTCTGTTTTTAAACCTACTGGAATGTCTTTGCTCATAGTCCTCCATTGTAAATGCATCAGTGTTTCTGTGGTACAGCTGGCTCTTAATAGAGCTATATTGGTTTCAAACGCAGGTCACTCCTTTAAATTGTTAAACTTTATTGGGACTTGTCTTTCCACAGGGTCCTCAGATCTTAGCAAATGACAGCAATACAAAAACTGAACTGGAGCAGGAATTCAAGAAGAACACACAATTACAGCAGCTACTGGACAGGACTAAGAGGGAACTGCAGGAAAACCAGGACCAGTGAGTCTTATTAACATCAAAACATGAAGGAAATGTGCATTTCCAACAGATAGTATAACCTTGTCAGGTATAGACTTTTGATTTAATTAGTTTGATTTGTTCTTCATGTTTTCAGAATGGTGGAGCTGCGAATGGATAGGGAGTTGGCGGAGTCTCGCTTGCGGCAGCAGGAGGATCAGCTAGCTCAGCTCCAGGAGGAACTCAGACGAGTGCTGGAAAACACACCTCAGGCTGACACGATGCAGCTTGTACGCATTATTGTGGTGTCTAGCATTAGTGACCCCTTAATAAGCCTTATATATGCTTAAAACATTCAAATTAAAATTTGTTTCCAGCAAGATGTGAATTCATGAGGATATTATTCTTTGTTTAAAGTGTAAATAAATGCAAACTCCAGATAATCAAATTTGAAAAAAAGATACACAACATTACAAGCACATACTGAACTGGTAAAACTGCTTGCTGGGATTTTGTAAGATATTATTCTTCATAAAGCTGCTTTGGACCAATGTGCAATTGAAATCGAATTGAATTGAATTTTTGTTAATCGTTCCAGTTTCTTTTTCTTTTCAGGACTTGAGGACTGTGCAGGCAGAGCTGTCTGAGTCTCTGATGCTGAGGCAGAAACTAGAGGACACTCTGAGACAGAGGGAACGAGAGCTCACTGCGCTGAAAGGGGCCCTGAAGGATGAAGTAGAGTCCCATGATAAAGAGATGGAGGCCCTGAGAGAGCAGTACGGTCAAGACATGGACGCCTTGCGTCACAGCATGGAGACCGTCACACAGGTGAACATGCACTTCAGGGTGATGAATTGATGAATGTCTGTGTCTCACATTCCAAGTTCCTGCCTCAAGGGGTATAGCATGAAAGAGAGATGTTTTATTGCTTGTCATGTCATGTCATGTCTAATTAGGAGTAGTTGAACTAGGCCAGGTACATTCCGGTGTGTGATCTAAACAGTTTCAAGAATCTGCAAAGTAAAGTAAAGTTTTCGCTGATACAACTTGTTTTTGCTTGTCTTTTGGTCTGGCCTCATTCACAGTCTCAGATGGAAATCGAGCAGGAGCGTCAGAAGGTGAACTCCTCCATCTTGGCTCTGGAGGAAGAGCTGGAGGGATACAAAGAGCAGAGCGACCAATGGAAGGAGCAGTTTAACTCCGCCAATCGAGAGTAAGCGCTGACACATTTGAAGAACGTTAATATTGGTGATGCCAAAATATTGGCGAATCCTGGCAAAATGAGCGACAGTGACTATTGGTGATGTCTTTATGCAGATGCACTGTATGCAGTGAAGCCCATTAATAATGTTAGCGCATCCAGCATTAGGAATGGCCATTATGACCAACAACACAGTGACCTGCATATTTATATCACCTTGTGTTTTATAATTTCATGTAAGGTTTTAAAGTGTTACTCCAATGTACAAATCCGTATTTGTCTAAGGAGTCAAGTGATTAATCTGTAATCATACACAAACAACCTTGTGACCAACACCCTTCTTTAACATTCAGTTTAATCTTGAGGACTCTGTATGTATGAAGAGTGTTTGGCTAAAATGTAGTCTTGATCTTGTAGACTAAAAGGTCCACATTTAATGCCAGATGAGTTACTTAAAACATAGATCATGTTGTTATCCTCTATCAATTCACACTTGCATCCCCTTTTTGTTCATCTACACTATCAAAAATATATATTGATGCATATTATATAAAAAAAGTATGTATGTATGTATATGTGTATATATATATATGTATGTATATGTGTGTATATGTAAAGAAAAAGAAATATATAAAAAGAAATATTACCATACACTACCATTAAAATATGTAGGGTCAATAAGTTTATATATATATAAAAACTTATTGACCCTACATATTTTAATGGAAGTATAGGGTAATCTTTCTTTTTTTTTTTAAAGGAACTATATATCATGATTTGTTCCACAGGTTTCATAGTATTTACAGTGTTTTAAAGGTTGTCTTTGTTTTATTTTTGTGTGTGTTTTTGAGTTTCATGCTAGCTCATGTCAGAAATGTTAATTTGAGTGTTCATTGTTGTCTTTCTGTTGTGTGTTCACTCTTGGTTTGCCAGACGAGGACAGTGCAGCGCATTTCAAAAGTGAGACGGTGTCCCGTAACTACTGATACCACAGTCATCTAATCAAATTAACCATGACTGATGATGTTTTCGTTTAAATCGGTAATCTTTCATAGAATCTGGCCCTAATTATACTGACACACTAAACTTTAGTTTAATTTTCAGGTTATAAAGTCTATTAAAAGTTAGCTGTGATTAAGACTAATCAAAATCCTTCAATCTCACTATCTGAACTGGTACGTCAAATCTAATCGCACAGCACTTGAATTCTACTAATTTGTCAGAAGATCTTGTGCAGGTGATCCAAATAGATGCATATGTATTGATCAAATCCTTTTTTGTCATGAATCATTTAAATTTTGATTCTTTTACAGGATGAATCATTTTAATGACTAATATCTGCACTAACATTGGTGAATGTGGTATTGTTGGTGTGTTAATTTGAGTTGGTTTCATTGGACAGGCTGTTGCAAGCTCAGCAGGAGAAGAAGCAACTGGAAGAGAAGCTGCTCGCAGTTAAGCAAACTGATGAAACTGATTCAAACCCTTTAATGAAGGTAAGATGCATAATCAAGTGCCATATTCGATTTTCTCTGTCATTATGTTCAAAAATACTAGTTGTGAGACCCATCCATGCACTGTGATTGCTGTATTTTGAGACATTAATTTGGTTTAGAGTCTGGAATAACACTAACTTTGCATCCTCAGGAGTTGCAGCGGTGCCGAGATGATTTAAAGAAAGCTCATTCAGAAGTGGAAAAACAGAAAGCAGAGGCAGCGAAAAAAGAAGAAGAGCTTAAATCCGCAATAAGAGCCGGTGAGAAGCAAGAGAAGGAGCTGAAGGCAGAGGTTGACAGACTAAAAGACCAATTAGAGAAAGACAAGGAGGAACTTGCAAAAGCACTGGAGAAAACACAACAGGTAATTCAAGCATGGTGCATTAAATCACAATTCTTCTACATTTGTTTTTGCTTTATTTAAATGGGTTCATTTTATTTGTGTCATGTTGGGAAGTGCCGTCAATGGTCTAAAATCTTGCTCTACCTAGCTGAGTTTTAAAGTGCCCCTATTAGGGTATTAAAAAAGTTACTAATTTTGTTTTGGAGATCTCATGTGCATGCATGTCAAATATGTATAAAATGAATTGCACAATAATATTTATTCTTATCTGAAAATGGTTTGGAAAAATGGTCTCTCTAAACCTCTTACCGCTACACTACCATACTCCTTTTTATTTTTTTATTTTTTTTTCAATTGGTGATTTGGACTATCGTTAACCATATCTGAATTTCAGCTCTTGATATACTTTTTTTCTTTCTTTTTTTTTTCCCAAAATCAATTTGAGCCTGATTCCTCATGTTTTTGAAGAGCAAGCAAAGTGCATTTGCTTTGGCAGCACATACACACTCTTCCACTCTCAGCTTACAACTACAGTGTATGAAGGTCAAAGTAGATGTCATTCGCAGGCAGCAAATGAAGACAATAGGCTGACATTATGTAAATGCATTATGCAAACAAGACTGGAATTGTCTCGTTTTCGAAGTTTATTTGTCATGCTCTTAAAACTTTGCAGACCTTTTACATTCACAAACAGTTATGTTACACATTGCATGAAAGGCAATATTTAAAAAAGCATAATAGGGGCACTTTAAAGGGCAAATATGCTCAGATTGACTGGGATATTTTTAAATACAGCTTCTGACTTTCATTGAGAATAAAAAAAAAATAGTTGCAAATGTAATTTTTGTTACTTTAACCTGTTTACTTCCTGTTGCTTTAGCCCTTCATATCAGAGCAGGCTCAAGATACTGGAAGCAATCTAGAACTTCAAGAAGCCAATGCTCGTTTGAGAGAGAGAATAGCCCGCATGGTAAAACATCTGTAAAAATGCATTAGTCATGTACATTTATTAGCATTAGCAACATTTCATTTCATCTGATCTGCTTTAATTCATCTTCTTTAAATGCTCTTTTTCCTCCTGGTCTCCAGACACGCCTGCAGTCCAGTGTTCCTGACAGCAGCACCTCAGATGTTCTGGAGGAGGAGAACCGGAGCCTGAGGAACCAGCTGGAGGAATCCCGTCGTACAGTGTCTCGGCTGGGTCAGGAGAAAGACGAGCTCAACAAACGTTTGGAGGAGAGGGAGAGAGAGAGGGAAGCTCTGAGACGCGGCAAGAGCGAGCTAGAGGAGCAGAAGAGAATGTTGGACCGATCTCTGGAGAAGATTAGTAAGGAGGTATGTGTGTTTTTTTTTGTTTCAAATTATAATAAAAAAGCTTGTGTTTATTAATTTGTGCATATACTGCAGTTTTTCTGTGTGTTTTTGAAAGACGTGCTCACCAAAGCTGCATTTATTTGATCAAAAATTCAGTTTACAATTTAAAATAACCTTTATCTCTTTTAAAATATTTTACCATGTAATTTAGTCATGTGATGCAGAATACAGTAATACCTCGGTTTACAAGTTTAATTCGTTCCAAGAGCGGCTCGTACACCAAAACAAATGTCCCCATAAGAATGCACAAAAAATTCAATTAATTCGTTCCACACGACCACAAATGCCCATTTTAAATATTTTTTTGGTTTTACCCTATTAATTGCAGTTAAAATTATAACCATTAAGATCTCATATAAATACTAGTTAATAATTGACAATTAAACTCTAAAAATACTTGACAATTTACTGTAATGCACTTCAGGTTTGAGCAGCGTGCGTGGAGTTGAGAGAGGAGGTCGGAGGTCGGAGCGGGGAAAGCAAGGATTCAAGAGCAAATGAGTGAATTTATTATAATAGTGCAGAAAACAAACAAAGTTATAATCCAGAGTGAAAGTCGTGGAACATGGGAGCCGCGAACGCACGGGAGCCGCGAACGAACGAACGCACTGGAGCCGCGAACGAAAGCGGGGAGAGATGAGATGATATGAGAATCAGGTGTTCAGTGACCACACACACACATACACACTCAGGCAGAACTAAGAGACAATGAATTCATGAATAGTTCATGACAGTTACTGCTTAGAGGTACTGTACGTGTATATTTCACTACGTGAACAATATAGATCACAATTAAATCATGTTAAGAATACGAGTGAAAAACTAGGGATGAGCGAGTACAGCATTATCTGTACTCGGACTAGGTGGGGCCTAACCCGGAAGTGGGTGGGATTTAACCCATAAGTGGGTGGGGCTTTAACCAGTATGTCATTTTTAATCATGCAATTGATATGGGTCGATCAGAAATTGTTATATTTATTGCTGATTAGAAAACTATTTAAATGACAGCATTGAGCTTCAGATCAATGGTTTTGATCACAATAACAAACGAACTATATACAGAACAAGTTTTGCAACAATGAATACAATACATGCAGTTTTGCAATTGCAAAAATGTAATGAACAAGAGTTTTCATTTAAACATAACTTTCTTTTTTTAACTTGTAATTTTTTTTTTATGATCAGTGTAACTTTTTTAAATTTCTTTTTATTATTTCCACGGCAGGTATTCGTGTGTGAGTGAGTGAGAGAGAGAGAGAGAGAGAGAGGAGAGCATTCCTTTATTTTGTATAAAATACAGCAAGAAAGTGTCAGACACTCAAAACTGAATAGAGCAGCAGATGGTTACAAAAAAAATCTCTGACAGGCAGAGAGAGAACGCTAGTTGCATTCTATCAAGCACCACGTCTGAACAAACCCCACGTTTATCAGAACTCTACTGGTTAATAAGTACTGCAAACAAACCGACATAAAAAAACAAACCTGAAGCTGAAGAAACCCTAAACGTTAACGGGAAAAGACCCTCGAACCTGAGTGACTGAGGGAGAAAGACACCTGTTCTCGTCTCAGCGTTCTGTGCGTGAATGAGCAGGGTGGAGCCGCGAGACAGTAAATCTCCTATCGCAGAACACAGACACAGTCAGCTGCCCAATGAGGATTTTTATTCAATCCGAACACAGATAATGACTCGTATTACTCGTATAATACTCGTACTCGGCAAAAATGCATTATCCGTACCGGATACTCGTTTCAGCCGAGTATCCTGCTCAACTCTATTAAAAATCTCTGTAAATCACTTATAAAAGTATGCACTGTGGTGAATGATGCAGCCAGACCAAGCGAAGCTGAGAGAATGAATGAGTTAAGGGGTGATAAAGGGGTTGGAACGTGTGACTGTGTTATGAGAGGCTGTCATTAGGATATTTCCAGTAAAAATGCTCGCAACGATGCTGAGCGTTAGTACTTTTTCCACACAAAAATGCGCGTGGGTGAGGGAAAATGTGTGCAAGAAACAGATTCGACCCTCCATGCTCGTACACCGATTTGCTCGTATACCAAGTCGCTCGTAAACCGAGGTATTACTGTATTCAGAATCATTACTCTAATCTTCAGTGTCACATGATCCTTCAGAAATCTGCTGCTCAAGAAACATTTATTATCAATGTTCAAAACCGTTACTATGTTGATCAATTTAATCTTTTTTTGCTGATTAAAAATGTAATTCTTTTTTGTTTCACTGACCTCAAACTTTTGACTGTTAGTGTATACTTGTGTCCTCTCACTTTCAACTTTTTTCCCAGCAGATGTCTTTGTATGACCATTATTTTTTTCAACAACTGAGACATTTCACAGACATTTGACAAACAGAAATTGAAAAATGAGTCCCTGAACAAAGTGGGGGTGGAGGTCAATATCAAAAGTAAAGTTTGTTATTTTTCTTCTTCTATCAGATGGAGAGTATGGTGGGAGATTCCCGTCAGTCAGTGCTGGTTCTTCAGTCTCAGCTGGATGAATTCAGGGATCGTTCTCGTCGAGAGCTGCAGGATATCCAGAGAGTCAGTAAAGACAGGCTGATTGAGTTACAGAGAGCGCAGGCCCTGCTCAAGACTGCCCAGGAAGAGGTGAGACCGAACACGTTTCACTAGATACACAGTATAATAGGACAATGTAATGTAGATAATATGTGGATAAAAATCAATAATTATAGCAAAATAAAGTCACATTCTTCATCAAAATAAAGACAAAACGTTCCTACTGCCCCCATCCCCGTCACCACAGGGTCCATTAAAGGCAGGGTAGGTGATTTGTTCCAGAGACGTTATTTTGCTGGTTAAAAGTCTCGTCACATCCTGATAGCATCACTAAGTAACCTAAATGTATATATATCATCTATGGAAGGCATAGGACCATAAAAGATATTGTAATGTTATTTTCTTTGAGACATGAGGTAGTTTAACGCTGTCTCTCATGACACTTTTGTTTGCTAATTGCTGTATGAATTCTTGCATGGCTTTGGAGACTCTGAAGGGGGTTGGGATCTCATGCTTTCAAAGCTAGCTCGCTCCTGCTAACCTCTTTGAAACTCATCATCTACCTTATCTTTAACATCTGTTGTTAACTTTTGAGCATCCAGGGATCCTGCAACTCTTGTCACACCAGAGGAACTTTGTGTATTTTTCTCAGGTGTCTCGTCTAAAGAAAGATCTGCTATCATGCTCCGAGGAGCGGGACAGCGCTCAGCTGGATAAAGATCTCCTGAACAGTCGTCTCAAACACCTGGAGAATGAGCTGGAGACGGAGAGAAGCTCACAGACGGACCGCAGCAGAGAGATCCGCCTGATAGAGGTAATTGTGTAGTTTTGGCACCTGGACATTTGAGCGGACCAACTCGACAGCACCCAGTCTCTCTTCTTAACTTTTTTTTGAGGATTCATCGAATATTCATGTGATTAAGAGTGAGAGGAAATGAGAACAGGGAGATGCTTAAAGGGTCGTTTCAGTAATGTATTTAAAATTAACTTTCAGAGATGTTTATAAAAGTGTGCATTTTTGTTTTAGGACAAAGTGAAGACATTAGAGATCGAGTTAGACGAGGAGAAGAGTGGAGCGGAGCTACTGAACGAACGTATCACTCGCAGTCGAGAGCAGGTACATGAATGCACATTATTTAAAGGCTGGTTTTCACTTGTCGTGTTTTTTTGTATTTGCAAACAGATTCAGAATATAATTTTTTTTCTCTTTCTAGGTGGATCAGCTCCGTTCTGAATTGATGCAGGAGCGTTCAGCCCGACATGATCTAGAGATGGATAAGACTGCACTGGAGAGACAGGTACACACAGAAACCTTTTTTTAATGGATAATTATTTTAGAAATTATTAAAGGTACACGTTTAAGGTACGTTTTTTGAGAATTATTGTTGAACACAATCGAAGCTCAAACAGTAGAGTGTGGTGCTTGCAACGCCAAGGTCAAGGGTTCAATTCCCAGGGAAAGCATCGTTGAATGCAATGTACGTCACTTTGGATAAAAGGGTCTGCCAAATGCATACATGTAAATGTTAAATGCAAGTGCGGATGGTCTCTTTATCATAGCTGAAACTAAGCAGAATAAATCTTATATCGAAAAATATAGCGCAAACGACAAGGAACAAAAAATATGGGTCCAAAACAGTTTTCTCTTTCCTGATTATAACACTTATTTTTTCAGAGAAATATCTCAGAAAAAAGTGTTATGAGATATATTAATATATTTATTTATTTATTTTTCTAGTAATATATGTTTTTAATTCTGGAATTATTCATTTGGAGCTTTTCCAGATTGAATGACTTATTTACATTGTCTCTATATTTATTTGCTTGTTTAGTCTATTGTAAAAAATTATTTAAGTTATTAAAGTCGGGTCTGCTAGATCAGAAACCTGTAAAAAGAAATGTTAGTTTAGCACATAATAAAAATATGGAGGTGAGAAAAGAGTGTTAAAAGCTTCTATTAATTGTCTGTTGTCTCTCTTGGTCTCTCAGATGAAGGAGTTGAAGTCTCGTATCGCTGATATGGGCACTCAGGTTCGTCCCTCCGCTGGGGTCACGATGCTGGAACACAAGGTTCAGGAGCTGGAGGACCGTCTGCGCAGTGAAGAGAGGTACACAAACACACTCCTGTCATGACTCGGCACCTAACTGGGAATTCAATAAATCAATTGGGTTTTTTGTTTCATTTAGAGAAAAAAACACTATTCTAGCAGCTCAGAGGAGATTGGACAGGAAACTTAAGGATGTGACGGCCATCCTGGACCAGGAGCGAAGTCAGCACGCCGAACAAAGAGACCAGGCAAGCACACACACATGCAGTTTTCCTTTACTTTATTTCTGTAAAGAGTGTGTAGATCTAAACAGCTGCTGTGTTTGTGCTCAAGCTGTCTCTGCGGGTGAAGGCTCTGAAGCGTCAGGTGGACGAGAGCGAGGAGGAGGTGGAACGTCTGGAAGGTGTCAGACGGAAGGTTCTGCGGGACCTTGAGGAGCAGCGGGAGCTGGAGGCGGCGCTGCAGGCCAAAGTCAATGCAATGGAGAACGAGTTCAAGTGAGTGTCCATCAAACACCCAGATCAAAGAATCAGGAACTGATATCCTATCACTCTGTGTGTGTGTTGCCCAGCTTTTATATGAAGTCCCATCAATGATATCATCTGCTTTCCAATTTTGTTGAATGACCATTTTTACTGGTTATTTATATTAACATTCTGGCCACTAGGGAGCGCACTTACAATGCTGATCTATGGCAGATGTTGACTCTCTAGTCTAAAGTGTGTGATTGTTTGTTAGGAGGAAAGTTCAGCAGTCAAGACGTCCAATGCTGGGAAGCACCTTGAGCTCTGAGGACGAGGACAGTTACTTGGACTCAAAAAACATCACATCAATTCTCACTGAATCACCACTTCAGACCACCAACTGTTAAAGACTCAATGAAAGGGGAACGATATCTTTTGAACACATTTGATTTGTTTTCTTGTAAACGTAAAAATAACACAAAGGTTAATCAAATGTGTTGGAGACATGAAGGATGCAAATGACATGAATTCAGCGCAGTCTGAAAAAAGCTGTTGTGGACTGCTAGGCTTTTTCAGCAGGAAGTGATGTCAGGTTTCTGACAGGGTTGATGGGTTTTGAGGGCCTAATAAAACAGTCAATGTGAAGATTTGTCAACCAAAAGCTTCTTTAGTTTTGTTTTAGTTGAAACTGGTTGATTCTGAAGGAAATTAGTTTTTTGTTCTTGCTTCTGTGTTTATGAGTGTTACGTTGATTTGTTCGTGACTCGCGTTACATTTTATTTCTATAAAATTTCTATAAAATGTGGTTTGGATGAAGGATTTAAAAAAAAAATTTTTGTAATAGAAATTCTATAAATGAAGAATTTTATCTTTACATGTGATGCATATTTTTGCTTTATTTTGAATCTTTAAAAAGATTGAGGAAATTTCAAAATGAAACCCTGTTGTAAGTGTTACCCCTATTATCTTTAATGTTATGCACTTGTACGAATATTAATGATGGACATATGAAGGCTTCTTTTTGTGTTGTTTTCAAAACTGAACTTATTATTATATAAATTACACTTTTGTGCCAAGACAGAAAAAGGAAAACATTATTTTATGTAATGGCTTATAAATATACACAAATATATTTGCCTTCAATTTTCAAACATTTAAACGACTAACAAAACAGGCTGCTTAATTTTTCCAGAGACATATATTCTACTGTATATTCAGATTTATCAGTATGTATTTACCGGATAATAAGTAGTTTGCAACTCTTAAAGAACTGATTTGTTAAACTATTTCATATTACACTGTACAATATTTTATGTGTATATACTGTACTGCTTAAAGTTTATTCTTCCACTACGCAGTAAACGTTTTAAAGTACTTGAACTTTTGTTATGTTACTCTGGGTCTCTCTCTCTCTCTCTCTCTCCCCCCTTAAAGTCCGTTTTGTGTCCTCCTGTACACAGACATCATAAACAGCAACGTTTTTATCTTTCAGTGTTGCATTGTACCGTTTTATTTTAATTTTTTACAGCCTTTTAAGTGAACCATTTTTTAACGCTTAGGATTGCAGTTATTGGTGTAGAGCAGTGCTTCTCAATTATTTTCTGTCGCGCCCCCCCTAGGAAGAAGTAAACATTTCACGCGCCCCCCCTCCCCCTATTTTGGAACTTTCGCCTTATTGTTTCCATGGCAACGCGTCATGCTTGTCACGTGACAGACCGCAGTCACAAAAAGCGCTGTTTGATAGATGTTTCACATTTATTTAGTTTTTTCTTTTTTATTCAAAATAGTCACCAACTTGTTGGCTCTGTTATCAACTACCTGATATTCAGATTCTCAGATATGTGGAAGTGAATGTTTGTCGCTTAAAAACCTTTATAATGATCAAGTTCTCTGAGCGCGTCTTTTTTGGATCAGTGCCAGATAGCGCGTGAAAACACGTGTGAATTTAGCGATTGATCACGTGACACATGAACACCAGTGTGATCGTACACATCAACGGGTGAAGGGTTTGTTATCTGAACGTCATATCTGCTGCTCTTGTTCAGTGCAAGAAAACCTACTCCCTGACAAAAAAAAGCATGTTCCACACGGTCACGCGCGCCCCCCCTGGCATCGCTCCACGCCCCCCCCCCCAAGGGGGCGCGCCCCACTATCTGAGAACCACTGGTGTAGAGAAACATTTTGACCATTAATGCTTTGCAATTGTAAACTGTGTGTAAATGCATATGGTGAAGTGCTTTAGGCTAAGGTGTAGTTACATTGCACATACTCAAATAAATACTGAGTAATATTAATAATACGTTACATTTATATAGCGCTTTTCCAGAGCTCAAAGTGCTTTACATAGTAGGGGGGGAATCTCCTCAACCACCACCATCCACCTGGATGATGCGACGGCAGCCATATTGCGCCAGAACGCTTACCACACACCAGCTTATTGGTGGAGAGGAGACAGTATGAAGCCAGTATGGGGGGATTAGGAGGCTGTGATGGACCAAGGCCAGTGGGAAAATTTGGCCAGGATGCCGGGGTTAAATCCCTACTCGTGTGAAGAACATACTAGGATTTTTAATGACCACAGAGAGTCAGGACCTCGGTTTAATGTCACATCTTAAAGATGGTGCTTGTTGCAGTACAGTGTCCCCGTCACTATACTAGGACGTTAGGACCCACACAGACCGCAGGGTGAGCACCTCCTGCTGGCCTCCTAACACCACTTCCAGCAGCAACCTAGTTTTTCCCAGGAGTTCTCCCATCCAGGTACTGACGAGGCTCAACCCTGCATAGCTTCAGTGGGCAACCAGTCTTAGGACACAGGGTGATATGGCTGCTGCTATTAATGAACTACATGTACCTGCTATAGAGTTAGGGTTTCTTGTAATTATGCATAATTAACTGTTATTTCTATAGTAAGTACATGTAATAAAGTATAAATATGTCATCTTAAAACAAAGTGTAACTGTGCATTATCTTATTAAATGCATAAGGCCAATATTTCCAGACTTCAGAGAACAAATAATGCTTTTTTTCTTTATTGCTAAAATTATATTCAGTAAATAGTTCTACATATTTTTCATTGTTATTCAGTCATGTTACACCGAATAATGTAAAATCATAAAACATGTCAAACATTACATTGACAATACATAGTGTAAAAAATATTTTTGTTTGCAGTGAGAAATCTCTCAGCTACTCCAAACTCTGATATGGTGCAAAGAGAAACTATTAACCATGTTACAAAAGGTTAAATATTTTAGAAGATGGGAGTGCACAAAAAAATACTGAAAGCTCAATTCCTGATTCCAAGGCATATTTCTTCATTGTTTGTCATTCATCAAAAAAAAAGAAAAGGTTAACCAAAGGAAAACTGCTATACAATATTTTAAACCCCCTTCAGCAAGGGTCAGGAATTCTATGCTTATTGTTCTGGTAAGTGATTCCAGTACTTCTCAAATTCACCTCTACTCGTGTCATTTACTGATATTATCCATCATATGAGGACTTTGGTCACAAAAATTGAAGCTGTTGTCTATCATTCCTTTTGCATTAATAGCGGTCTTGAGCTTGCTGTAAATTGCCTTTAAATGTTTCATCTTTAACTTGAGAAAAGCGTTTATCTTTGAGAGAAGATTAAACATGCTCATTGAACATTTTTCAGTTACAAACACATTTTAGACTTCCGATTCTAGTAGACAACAATACCAGTTTAAAAATAACTGAAAGAGCTATGCATGATTGGTTTATTTCTTCATTGATTATCATTCATTATATACAGTTTTTTTGGATTGCTTAAGCACGATTTTCAAAACAGGGCCTGTGTTTTCAAAACACTACACACTATTAGCACACCCACACACACACAATTAGCAAAACAGATTATTTGCATAATTAAACACTCACATTACTATACTCTGTTTGCACGAGTTATACTCTGCTGTGATAAACCTAAAACACTTTTAGCACTTCTACTTTATAACCGTTCCTGGTCACCGCACAAGTAAAGAACAACAATCTAAAAGGGAGTTCAACGTCTGTGCAAATAGAGGTTCTGTGATCAGTCAAATCTTGGGAAAAGTCATGTGTACAATTCATTCAATATATATATTTCAACTCTACTTTCACATTCAGCATTTTCTTTACATCATTTGTGTGGGCACATACAATATCAAATTATCCCACACAGTGGATAATTGTTCACAAATTGAAAGGAGTCAGAGTTCTTTTCCAATGAAGGCAACACAAGATGGATCCGGAAGTAGCAGAGAGTTGATATCATGCACCATTTCAGAAAAGTCCATTCATAGATGTACGTCATCAGAGATTGTCCAAGACTACCCCAACAAAAATCCTCTACACCAAACATAGATCCTCAAATGAATCAAAATACATTTCATGCAAGTTTATCATAAATACTACAATCACACACACTTACGTTTGAGCAGAAAACTAGCAGTTTCTCAAACAGGATATAAGGTGAACAGGTATGAAGTAATCAAGCAGTCTTACCAAACAGATCCTACTAGTTGCTCTACTATTTCCTGTTATATACCCGATCCTGTGTATACTTCAAGCCCCCCCTAGAGTCTAGGAAGAACATAGCACCTCTTAAACATAAACCTGATAACAGGCATTGACTGTTATATATTCCCTATAATTAGTGTAGGCTACCATCAACAAAGTACAAATATAATGTAAATCCACTAAACACTACACAAGACCAATGTTGCAGGCTGAAGAAACTCAAAATGTTGACATGGACATTCATAATACTGTAACAAAATGTCACTTTACGTATTGCACTGTAAGTTTACTGTAAAAAAAATAATAAAAAAATTAGACATTGTCTCTTCGCCTAGCTGGATCTGGCCAGAGATTTATCATCATCGCAGGCAATGTTGTCATTAGCAAGACACCTTGGAAAGAAACGAATCCATCCTTGCATCGCTGCTACCTCCATCTGGTCACAGGCTCCTTGGCTTGGATGAGGGGTACCTTGGTCTGGAGACGGAGATCATATACCTTCCACCACCATGCCGAGAAAAACTCTGTTCCTCAACCCTATAGAAGAGAGTATGGTGGAAGATATAGGACGGTGTAATGTGGATGTTGCTGAAATCAGTTCTGAACCAGAGCAGAGCGGTGGAAAGACACATTGTCCCAGACAACAATGTTTTGCATATGATCGATTTGATTTGCTGCTGTTATGTTGTGCAATTGGTCCAAGAATGCAAGTATGAGTGCTGTGTTGTAAGGGCCTATATGGGCATGGCAGTGGAGGTCCCCATTCTGTGTAATGGCTGCACAGAGTGTTATATTACCCCCACGTTGCCCTGGGACATTGACTATAGCCCTGTGGCCAATGATGTTTCTTCCCCTCCTTCGTGTTCTCGTCAGGTTGAACACTGCCTCATCTACATGAATGAACTCATGCTGGATCTCTTCCCCATCCATTCGTTAAAGTCCCTGAAGAACATGTGTCAGGCAAAATTGTGTAGTTCAGTGTAGATCTAGCATATAGAATACAGTACTGTTAGCAGTTACTGAAACCGTGCATATATTTTTGACATGATGGTATTTTTACAATACCTATTTTCCAGTCAAAATGTTCTTATCACACTTGCCACTGTGTATCGGCCTAGATTTGGCTGTACTCGCAGTCCAGCCTCCTTCAGTGTTAGACCGTGGTTGACAACTTGGTCAACCAGTGTTGCACGGATCTCATTTGTCAGATTCGGTCCTCTTTGAGCACCTTCTTGTCTTCCTCTACCTCCTGCATGGCCTTCATCTCTTGATTCCTCTTCCTCCTCTTCTTCTTCCTCCTCCTTATCCTCCTCGTCTTACTCTTTCTCTGACTCTTTCCATTGTGCTTGAAGACTGTTGAACTCACCTGCTGCTTTTTATAGTGCTTATACACCTGATTGGTGTGTCTACAATTAAGCAGACAAGTGTTTGCACACCTGATGACTGTGTTGAATCATTTGGTTGGACGGTGCGGTAATCTGACAGTCATTGCTTTGGTATTGCAAGGAAGTGACTTCATGATAGATTTTTGTGTGTAATGTATGTTAAGTGTGTAGAGTTTTGCAACAAGTGTGAGGTTGACAATGTGCTTATAGTTGTGTAAATATGGGCTGATGTTTTGCTTCTTGAGTGTAATGTTTTGCTAATAGTGTACTACTTATAATTCTACTGTGCAAGCAATCCAAAAAAAACTGTAAATCCCTGTAGGCTAGTGTCTTTGCTGACAGAATCAATAGAAAAGAGCTGGTCCATTGTTAAGCAGATCTCCTTGCATTATTTATTGATGTCCTATTTTTTTGAAATAGCTCAATTTGAATGTATCTTCCAAGCATTTCTTTGCCTGAACTAAAGAGATAATATACCAATTAGCAGGTATGTCTGCTGGTTTAACTTGGTATCTTTCAGCAAATTTTGTGTTGTACTTAGCAAATATGTACTTCCAGAAGTCAGTGGCCTCAATACTGGTGTCAGGCTGTATCTTCCAATCTGGATAGATTTGTCTGTATTCTTTATATGGATGCCACTCATTTCCTGTGTCTTTACAGCGGAATGACATTTCACTAGCAACAAGAGATGAGCATATATCAGGAATTAGTTTACCTGTTTGAACCCCAGAGCAATTACCAATGCCCTCTGGTCGATGAATGGAGGCAAAATGATCAGTATGCTCTTTTCCTCCTGCTTCACAAGGTGCTTTGCAGAATGGGCACATTTTACCACAGCCGAACACTCTGTTGAAGAGCACATCTTGAGGTTTGTTCACTGAGAGTCTGGATAGCTTATCTCTTACATTCGATTCACCACGTAGCTGATCTGCTGATGTCTGATGCATTTTGTCAATTGATGATTTAAGGCACTCTGCAAACTCAGCAGGGTCAGAGTTGTTTAAAGTTAGAGTTGCACTGAGTGTGTCAGCTGGTATGACCAACTCTTTATCAAGCTGTTTGAAAACACAGGTCACAAAACTGTGGATGTTTGTTCCCTCTACAGTGTCATTGCCATGATCCATGCATTTGTTTCTCTGTGCAAATACAATAGCTTTCTTGATTTTGTTGATGATAACATTCAAATGTTTCAATTCTAACTTCAGAAAACTGTGTTCTTTTGAAAAATGTTCCATGATTTTCTCTGAAATCCACTCAGTTACAAATTTCTCATAGCTTTCTACATACTTGAGAATGCTGTTGAAGTCGTCATCATGAACCAGCTGTTTTAAAAGTGAAAACTGGAAAAACGAACGTGTGCTAAAAGAAAAGCCTTTTTTGCCTGTCAACATTTCATCCACGATGTCAGGTCCAAGACGCTTCTGGATGTATTCCATCACTGCAGGGGCGAAGCATTGTCGGGCACACATCTCTGCCTTGTTCTGACACTGGTCTCGTTGATAGTAGAGGTCTTTAAAGTCAGCTAACCATTCCTTCTTGAACCTTTCAAGAGATTTCAAAGGGTCAGTTCTCTGTATGTAGTCGTCATGCATTTTCTGGAAAGCTCTTGCTGTAATCCCGCAGATGTGGATCTTGAGAGATGCTTCAATTTCAAGACTTATCTCTGGATCCGTGCAGTTTTCCAATTTCTTGTCAATCAAACACAACAGTTCTTGTATGTCAGTGCTACTGTAGTCTGATTCTAAACTTGTCTTACATTTAATAAAATTTTCACTGTCATTCATTATGGTTTCACATGACAGTTGTATGCACCTTCTTTTATTTTTCTGATCAGACAGAGAATTCCAAATTTTTTGAAATATACTGTCTGTTTCAATGTTTGCCAGAAAAGGTTCAGTTCCACACTGATCTAGACTTGTGACATCTAATAGCATCTGACGTACATTAGCACCTTTCCTGTCCAAGTTATTGTGTAAGTATCTGTAGATTTCTTTCACCACATTTTGCTTTGGAACAGCTGGGAAGGAATTCTGCTTTACAATGTTAACCCACATTTCTTCAAATTCTTCATCTAGTTCCTGTTCAGAAAGACTGTTTCTTTTATTTCTACAGACATTGATCAGTTTGAGAACTTGTTCTTTCATGATATTCCTCTGCTGTTGTTTTATATGTTCCACTTTTTGAACTCCCTTCTCTATTGAAACAGCATTATCCAGTTTGGTTCGTATCTCAATCTCAGTCTCCCTTCGAAGGCCCCGTGCACTATTTAAAAAGTCCTCCTTGTGATTTTCAACAAGTTGCACATTTTCTTCTGCACTTTCAAAGTATTGCTCAATTTTCTCAAAAAGGATTTTCAACTCTTTGTTTAGCTCTTCAGCAACTTCATCTTTTAAATCAGTTACTGTGCAATCAATTGAGTTTTTGATTTTAGTTTCAGATTTTGTGTACCAGTCAATCATGTGCTTCTTGAATTCCCATTCCCAAGTGTTGAACTCGGCACAAAGTTTAGAATAGGCTTCAGCGACGATAGTGTTGCGAAAACTGAAAATAAAGTTTTCGAATTTAACAGCCTTCCAGAGACTTTGTATCCATTCTTCAAATTCCATGAAATTCTGTGCTGGGACTTTTTTTTCCTTGAAAATGGCAAGTATTCTGTCCTTGAAGTTACTCAGCTCCTCACTGTAACCGGTACTAACAGGTGCCATAGGAGGAACTCCAAGCCACAATCCAGGGACGTACCAGTTGTTTTTATGAATGTCGTACTCTAGAATGTCTGTAAATTTGTTGTTGTGGCCCATTTTCTCCATTCGAGCAGCTGCTTGTGTCATGACATCTAGCTGCTCTAAGAGAATCTCTCTTTCTCTCAAGGTCTTTTCATGCACTGCAACAGCTGCAGTGTTTTGATGCACAAAATGACAACAGGGCCTTTTCCCAACCTCTTTCATGCGGAGAAAGGCATGGACAACGATTTGCAAAGTATCTTTCATTTCTGCAACATTTTCCATTGCCATGTTGACAACAGTGATGTCACTCAGTCCAACAACTAGGGTCGCAAGTTCGTTATCATGCTCATAACTATCAGCTAGTTTTGCCAACTCTAGAGATTTTAACCCCTCAGTGTCAATTACAAGGACATAGTCACATCGAAGCTCTGATCTGAATTCTTCAGATACGCCTATTAGCAGCATGAAGGCTCCTCTTGTGCATCTTCCACTGCTCACAGCAAACTGGATTCCAAACATTGTGTTGAGGAGAGTTGATTTACCAGTGCTTTGGACTCCTAAAACTGTTACAACTCGTATCCTGTTGTGAGGTGTGGTCAGGTTGTTCAGTGCCGTAAGCACATCTCTAATCCACGTCAGTGGAATGTTTGATGCGTCTCCATCAATAAGTTCAAGAGGAAACCCATTCAGCATCAATTGAGCACATATTTCTGGCAGTTTCTGCAGGGAAATGCAGTTAAAGTTTCCTTGGATATCTGCTGACTCATAAAGTTGACTTAACTCTCTCATGAAGTGTTGGACTCCTAAAGAGTTGCTGTCAATCTCATTTTTCAGAGCCATTTTATCTTTTGTGGTATTTCTACATACTTCCCTTTTCTCAATACTATTCAAATTAATTTTCATCCATTTGAGAAAATACAGCTGTTCATCCGGGGAGCAGTACAAGGCCATCATGAATTGATATATTGCTTCTCTCATGCCAGCTCTGTCTTGTTCCTTTCTTAGATCCTGGATTTTAGTTTTAAGTTCACTCCTGTATTCCTCAATGTTTTGTGTCGTCTTAACCCGAAACATCTCTTTTTCAAATTTGGATAACTCTTTCCATGGTTTTCCTTGCAAAGAGAGTTCCCTCATTTTATATGCTGGTATGTTTTTGATGTTGCTTGTGATTCTGTCTGCCTTTTCCTTTGCATTTTGACAAATCTCATTTTTTTCATCTACACGAATCCCCAGATCTGGTGTGATCTTTGACATGTTTTCAATACTTAGTTTTGTAGAATGTTGAAGTATTTCTGCAACAGCTTTTTGTAATGAATCAACAAATTCAGCTTCGTTCATGTTGCCGTCGTTGTGGATTAAGTTGTTTGTTTCAAGCTTAATTTGTGCCAAACATTGTTTAAAATTGTTTCTTGATGTTTGATCATTTGTGGTGCAAACCAGGACCAGTTTTGATCCGAGATGCAGTGAATCCAGAAATGTCTGATTTGAGATCAGATCATCACAGAACAGAAAAACTGCAGAAGATGTTTGACTCAGGAAGGCGAATTGAACCTCAAAATCAGAAATATCCCCACGGAGATTAGCAACTGCTACTGGCTCTTTGAATCTGTCAATAGTTTTCCTTCCACTAGGGAGATACCAGCTCATTTCAACAAGACCATTTGAGATCTTTCTTGGAATGTTCCCATTTACCATTTTCTTGTGAACAAAAGTGTCATGTTGATGCTGATTGTTGCTCAGGAGTTTGTTCAGAAATTCAGATTTAGACACACTGGTTTTTCCTAGTCTGACAAAAGCGATCAGAGGTAAATCAGTTTGCATGATACTATTTTCCTCCAAACCATCCTCTTCCAGTGAATTAGATCTGAACTGTTTTGTTATGTCCCTCAAGGCCCAAAGCATCAGAGTGCACTCCTTCGTGTCACAGTTTGGCAGCAGCAAAGGCACAGAGAACTGACACATTGACATTTTTAGAGTCATTTCTTGCTGGAGGAAAGGATCAGCACAGTGGAACAGAGCTGTGATCAAATCTAGCGGATTAATTCCTTTTTGATTTCTGTAAAACTCAGTAGATGCCCCAGTGAAATTTCTCCTTCTCTGTTCACATGTTTCAGAGTTCCTCTTTGAAGAACATTTTATACTTCTGGCTGATGAATTGACCATCATGAGCTTCCTGAGGAAAAGCCATGCCAAAGATTTGAGACTATGTGCAGTTTGGTCCTCATCTGATGGTTTCCTTAATTCCAACACAGACTTTAAAGTCAGTTTATCCCTCAGATGCTTTTGCAGTCCCAGATCTCTTAGAAAAAATTCCATACCTATATCTGCAGTGCAAGGTTATACAGTGTAAATATACTGCAAATTATTATAACAAAATTGAAAATAACATTGTGTGAAATGATTATTTCTTTGCTGAAAAGACCAGCATATATTTGATTTGCATTTAAACTTTCATTTTACATTCAGGATTTACTTTGCACTCAATGCATACCAGGCTTTTATCAGTTCATGGCATGTATTCTCTTAGTTCTGAACTTGTTTGAATTACAGGAAGCTTCAAACCAGCATGAACCAACCTAGATTAAAATTTACATTTATTTTGGCTGCATTATCTTATTTTTAGAGAAGAATGGTAAACTCACTAGTGCATTGTGTGATTTTTACTGGATTGCTCTCAAGTGTTGTGCCATTTGATTCAACGACAGTGGAGACAGAGAAGAAATATTCAGTTCCTTGTTTTAAAGTTGATATTTTAATCTCTGCCTTATCTGTAATTTTTTCCATTGCATTGCCTTCACTGCTCCAGATCACCCTGAATCTGTAAGGAATCCTGTCATCAATGAAAGGATCAGTCCATTTCAGATAAACTGAAGTTGCATCATTTTGGATCTGCAAGTTTTCGGGTGGGAGAGGCTCTGTAGAGGGTTACATAAAACACCGCACTGTTTGTGCATAGCAATTACTTATGTACATTGGCTAAATATTATTAAAATGTATTAGCTATAAATGATCTGGCTCTTAAAGCAGCCTCTTAC
Source organism: Rhodeus uyekii (assembly GCA_037043235.1). Taxonomy (NCBI): domain Eukaryota; kingdom Metazoa; phylum Chordata; class Actinopteri; order Cypriniformes; family Acheilognathidae; genus Rhodeus; species Rhodeus uyekii. Next base: position 911,076 of record JAWRVZ010000037.1, on the reverse strand, counting down.
TTGTATGCATTATTAAAATGGCTGGTTCACTCTGTTCATCATTGTTCAGTAATGTGTGTATTGTAGCTTTGTACTCAGTGGCAGGAAGAAGGTCTGTCATTAAAGTTTCGTTTACATTTGAATTCACAGTCACTGAGTCTGTTTCCTCTTCATTTTTGTACATGATCACTCGGAGTTTGTAGAGACCAGGATCCATTTTTTGAGGTGACGTCCAACTTAGTTTCACTTTTGTGGGAACCACTGAGACATACTCAAAATTCTGAGGTGTTGGTATTACTGGTAATACATGATCACACACACACAGACAGACACACACACAGGTGACAAAAGTCAGACACAATTAAAGCACTGTTCTCACCACTTGAACACAACAACTCAAAATTGATCACACTTGTGTCTAATGATGTGAGGGAACATATGCAGTGAGCCGCTTCAGAGACAATGGATATAAATCTGAAAGGAAGAGTTTGTGTGAGAGGAGGTCAAGGTGGTCAGTGTGGTCAGCAAACACAAAGAACAGTAATATCTGATGAAATCAGAGCTACTGTGATTGACCATGAGGCTGGACACAGGGTACAACCAAACATCAGTTGATTCACTGTGTCCACCATAATCCCAAGATTTTAGACATTATAGTACAGTATTTAAATGTATACAGCAATTACTGTATGACATATATATATATATATAAAATGTACCACAGTATACTGTAAGTAAATACATCAGTATATGTAAGTTTTACATCAGTACATCACTGTACCAATGTACTGTAGTATTGTAATGGAGGGTTGGTCTAACTGTTTGTAGGCCTAGAATTCATGTATATTTTTGTACTTTATTTTTTACATGGGCTTACTGCACACATGTGGCAAACGCAAAAGATTTGTTTGTTTTTTACAAGTGCTATGTGTAAATGCACAACATTTCTGTTTTGTCTTTTTGTACAAGTGCTAAATGCAAATTCTTTGTTTTGCAACATGCATTTAGCCTACAGTGAACAATAAACATGTATTTCTCCAGCTTCATGTCCTGAGGATTGTGTTTTCTATTTTTCGACGCAGTGTTTAATGACTGTTCCGTAGTGTTTTTAATTTTGATTGACTCGAGGCACGATTTGATAACAGAGTTCAGTTCTGAGCACGGATTGAACTGTTTTGAGGTGAAGGTGAAGGTTTGGTTTTGCAAGAAGAGTCTGAGGTTTTGTGAATGTAGCTTGAAAATAGGGTTTTGTGTTCACAGTTTAGAGAAAAGGAGAACAGCTTTCAAGAAATGTGTCTTAGCAATCGAGAAAAACTGTAATATATAGAATGAAACTGACATCTGACAATTGACAAGCTTCAGTAATTAACACACATTTAACAATGAACTGAATTAATATTCAGAGTTTCATTCCATATGTTCACACTACCATTATATATATATATATATATATATATATATATATATATATATATATATATATATATATATATATATATATATATTCACGTTTCATTATATTCATTCCATATATTCAATACATGACACAAATCAATACAATAGAGCAAAAATATAAATAAAAAAACTTTCATTTTCAGGTTTCTAACAGTAATTTACATGTCCAGAAATTTAACAAAGTAATCAAATATAAAATAACATTGCATATCATTTTCACTGTATAAAAGGAAAATTAATCTTGAAGACTTGAAAGAGACTTCAATATTTGCTCGATGTCTGAGAAATGTGGCTTTCTGTGTTCATGCTTTAGATGAGGACAAAAAAATCTTCTGACAGTGTTCACTGCAATTGGCTAAACTGCCACATTAACCTGTTTCCTGCTTTCTCTACTGTTCTTTTACGTTTACATTTATGCATTTGGCAGACGCTTTTATCCAAAGCAACTTACATTGCATTCAAGAAACACACTGACATTCTAATCACTGATCTTTTTTGTCTACTTTTAACCACTTCTGTCTTGATGAAAAGGCCCTTCAAAATGAGGGCCTATGGGCGGGTAAATGCAAGGGATTTTTCAGATTTTTTTTATCCAATGGACAAAATAAAATCACGTAAATTACATATGAACACGATCGGAGACGACGGAAAACATACTGAAAGCAGCAGCTCTCGTTTCAGCTCTGATAGCCGTAAGACCATGCTGAACAAAGTAAGCACATGTTAGATATAATGTTTTATCAACAAAGTTCAGGAAGAGCACGTTGAAAGGATTAATGCAATCAACTCGTCATCAGCAATCACACCTCATCCTATTAGAATGAGAGGAAGTGTGTATAATATATATATATATATATATATATATATATATAGACATGTTCGACTCACCTACATCTCTTGACAGTTTTTGGCATTTTGGCTCCTCCTTTCGGTCTCAATATGAGCTCTTCACGTCAGATGCATTTTCTTCTAAAACCTCTGGCCTCGTGAGCTATTCTCCTCAGCCTAACACCATGCTGATTATATTATATCACCCTCGGCATTATATCATGGGTGCCAGACCAAACAAACAGGTTCTAAGCAACAAACGCACACTGAGCCTGTCCTCGTCACTGTGAGGGAAAATTCAGCATCTCTACCCTCGGCCCATTTTAATCATTCCTGCCATTGAGAAAGGACAATAAGGCTCGTTCAGCAGCAGTGTCAGGCCGTTGCTGCAGGTCCTCAGCGAACCGTACTGGAGACTCAGTCTCGGCTCACACTCTTTATGCCCATCAGCTCACCCAAGAAAGAGCAGCTCTAATCCTTCTCGGTACCTTTTTTAGCAATGCTAAATTACGAGCACATTTTATGCCATATCGATACTCCGTTACGGTTTTGGGGAATCCATGTCTGAAATGTGTTTTTTTTTTAAAGATTTCTTGTTCTAAACTAATGCCCTGCTCCCTCGCAGCTCAAGCAGTACAGCACTACAGTCTGATCAATCGCTTACATAAGTATTAAGATTAGATTAGATTAGATTCAACTTTATTGTCATTACACAAGTACAGGTACAAGGCAACGAAATGCAGTTTAGGTCTAACCAGAAGTGCAATAGCAGCAAGTGCAGGATATATACAAAGGTTGCATAAGAGCAGGATATGGAGATGTACAGGATTTACAGTAATATGTACAATGAATATAAATATACAGATGGTTATTACTATAACAGGTGAGTGTGTGCTATAAATATAATTACAGGTGTCTATAAACAGCATTTCCAGGTGAATATGTGCTATAAATGTAAATGTATATACAGATGTCTCTGACTATAAACAGAATTTTACAGGAAGATGTATACAATTGTTAGCTTAAGGTAAGCAGTAGATTTAAGGTAGTGCAATGAGCATGGACAGTGCAAATAAGTGAGATGCGAAATGTAAACAGTTGGTACTGTATGAACAGTTGGTAGTGCAAATGAGCATGTTCCAGCTAAAGTACAGTAGTGCAAGGTGCAAGTGTAAACAGTTGTTGCTGTAAACAGTAAACAGTTGTTACTGTAATGAACAGTCGGCAGTGCAAATGACACAAATAAGTAACAATGAGCGAAGAGTCTATAAGGGTAGTAGTGGGGGGGGGGCAGTGAAGGAGTCTATGCGGGGAGTGGGATGGTGGGGGGTGAGAGGAGAGTCTGTGAGGGGAGTGGGATGGTGGTGGGAGGGAAAGAGGAGTCTATGAGGGGAGTGGGATGGTGGGGTAAGAGGAGAGTCTATGAGGGGAGTGGGAGGGTGGTGAGGGAGAGAGGAGTCTATGAGGGGAGTGGGATGGTGGTGGGGGGGAGAGAGGAGTCTATGCGGGGAGTGGGATGGTGGGGGGTGAGAGGAGAGTCTGTGAGGGGAGTGGGAGGGTGGTGAGGGAGAGAGGAGTCTATGAGGGGAGTGGGATGGTGGTGGGGGTAAGAGGAGAGTGTGATGGTGGTGGGGGAGAGAGGAGTCTATGAGGGGAGTGGGATGGTGGGGGGGGGGGTAAGAGGAGAGTGTGATGGTGGTGGGGGAGAGAGGAGTCTGTGAGGGGAGTGGGATGGTGGTGGGAGGGAGAGAGGAGTCTATGCGGGGAGTGGGATGGTGGGGGGTGAGAGGAGAGTCTGTGAGGGGAGTGGGATGGTGGTGGGAGGGAGAGAGGAGTCTATGAGGGGAATGGGATGGTGGGGTAAGAGGAGAGTCTGTGAGGGGAGTGGGAGGGTGGTGAGGGAGAGAGGAGTCTATGAGGGGAGTGGGATGGTGGTGGGGGTAAGAGGAGAGTGTGATGGTGGTGGGGGAGAGAGGAGTCTATGAGGGGAGTGGGATGGTGGTGGGGGAGAGAGAAGTCTATGAGGGGAGTGTGATGGTGGGGGGGGGGGGAGAGAGGAGTCTATGAGGAGATGATGGGGGGGTAAGAGGAGAGTCTGTGAGGGGAGTGGGATGGTGGTGGGGGGGTAAGAGGAGAGTCTATGAGGGGAGTGGGATGATGGGGGGGGGTAAGAGGAGAGTGTGTGAGGGGAGTGGGATGATGGGGGGGTAAGAGGAGAGTCTGTGAGGGGAGTGGGATGGTGGTGGGGGGGTAAGAGGAGAATCTATGAGGGGAGTGGGATGGTGGGGGGGGGGGAGAGAGGAGTCTATGAGGAGATGATGGGGGGGTAAGAGGAGAGTCTATGAGGGGAGTGGGATGATGGGGGGGTAAGAGGAGAGTGTGTGAGGGGAGTGGGATGATGGGGGGGTAAGAGGAGAGTCTGTGAGGGGAGTGGGATGGTGGTGGGGGGGGTAAGAGGAGAATCTATGAGGGGAGTGGGATGGTGGTGGGGGGGGGTAAGAGGAGAATCTATGAGGGGAGTGGGATGGTGGTGGGGGAGAGAGGAGTCTATGAGGGGAATGGGATGGTGGGGGGTAAGAGGAGGGTCTGGATGGGAGTGGGATGGTGGTGGGGGGGGAGAGGAGTCTATGAGGGGAGTGGGATGGTGGTGGGGGAGAGAGGAGTCTATGAGGGGAATGGGATGGTGGGGGGTAAGAGGAGGGTCTGGATGGGAGTGGGATGGTGGTGGGGGGGGAGAGGAGTCTATGAGGGGAGTGGGATGGTGGGGGGGAGAGGGAAGGGTTAGAGTTCAGTAAAGAGACAGCTCTGGGGAAGAAACTGTTCTTTAGTCTGCTGGTTCTGGTCCGGAGGCACCTGAAACGCCTGCCGGAGGGAAGGAGGGAGAACAGTCTGTGGGCTGGGTGAGAGGAGTCCTTGAGGATGCTGCGAGCTCGACGCAGACAGCGTTTCCTCTGGACGTGCTCGATGGCAGGAAGTGGAGTCCCTGTGATGCGTTGGGCAGTTTTCACCACCCGCTGCAGTGCCTTGCGCTCCGCGACAGAACAGCACCCATACCACACTGTGACACAGTTCGTCAGGATGCTTTCTATTGCGCAGCGGTAGAAGTTCACCAGGATAGCCGAGGAGAGCTGATTCTTCCTCAGTGTCCTCAGGAAGAAGAGGCGCTGGTGAGCCTTCTTGACCAGGCTGGAGGTGTTGGTTGTCCAGGTCATGTCAGCCGAGATGTGGATCCCCAGGAACTTGAAGCTGGAGACACGCTCAACGGCCATTCCATTGATGTGGATGGTGTCGTGTGTGCCTCTTGACTCTTTCCTGAAGTCCACGATGAGCTCCTTTGTTTTGGTGGTGTTGAGGAGCAGGTTATTTTCGTTGCACCATGTGGACAGGTGCTGGATCTCTTCCCTGTAGGCAGTCTCATCGTTGTTGCTGATGAGACCGATCACCGTAGTGTCGTCTGCGAACTTGACGATGGCATTAGATCCAAACACAGGCTTGCAGTCGGAGGTGAAGAGGGAGTAGAGAAACGGGCTTAGCACACAGCCCTGTGGTACACCAGTGTTAAGTGTGATGGATGTGGAGCAGGTGGATCCAGATCGGACATTCTGGGGTCTGTTGGTCAGGAAGTCCAGAATCCAGTTGCAGAGTGAGGTATTGATGCCCAAGTCTTCAAGTTTGGCTATTAACTTGGTCGGGATGATAGTGTTGAATGCTGAGCTGAAGTCAACAAACAGCATCCGTGCATAGGAGTTCTTATTGTCCAGGTGTGTGAGCACAGAGTGCAGTGCCATGGCAACAGCATCCTCTGTGCTCCTATTGCTGCGGTAAGCAAACTGATGTGAGTCCAATGTGGGTGGTATAGAGTCTTTTAGGTGTTCCAGGACCAGCCGCTCAAAGCACTTCATGATGATGGGTGTGAGTGCTACAGGGCGGTAGTCGTTAGGGCACCTCGGACTAGAGTGTTTTGGCACTGGCACAATGGAGGTGCATTTGAAGCGTGTTGGTACAGCTGCTTGGGCAAGAGACAGGTTGAAAATGTCTGTAAAGACCCCAGCGAGCTGCTCCGCACATGCCCTGAGGACACGTCCAGGGATGTTGTCTGGTCCAGCAGCCTTGTGCGTGCTGATCCGGCTCAGTGCCTTGCAGACGTCAGTGGATGAGAGGGTGATTGGAGGGTGATCAGCTGAGGGTTTGAGGCAAACATACTCCAGTCTGTTTGTAGAAACCTTTCCTGGAGTGTGAAATTTACCGCCGCTGGCCACACCTTGATGGTCTTCACTGATGGCTTCACACGGTTGATTAGGGGTGAATATTTGGGAGTGAGGAACAAAGAGATGTGGTCTGATTGTCCCAGGTGGGCGAGAGGTGTCGCCACGTAAGCCCCAGCCATGTTTGTGTAGACATGGTCTAAGGTTTTGTTTCCTCTGGTGTGACAGGAAACATTCTGATGAAATTTGGGTAGCACAGTCTTTAAGTTAGAGTGATTAAAATCACCCGCAACAATAAACGCCGCTTCCGGGTGAAGAGTCTGTTGTTTACTGATGGCTGCATAAAGTTCTTTCATAGCAAGCTTGGCATCAGCATCCGGGGGAATATAAGCTGCAGTTATAATGGTGGAAGTGAACTCCCGCGGCAGATAGAACGGTCTACATTTAACCATGAGAAACTCTAGGTTAGCTGAACAATGGCTCCCAACGACAGCAGAGTTTGTGCACCAAGCTTTGTTAATGTAGATACACAATCCGCCTCCCCTTGTCTTACCGGATCCATCTATTGTTCTGTCCGCGCGGAGCGTGTGATGTCCCGTGAGCTCAATAGTGGAGTCTGGTATTCCGCTATTTAACCACGTCTCTGTGAAGATAAGGACGTTACAGTTCAGAAGTCTTTTGCTGTGTGTCATATTGAGTCGAATCTCATCCATCTTGTTCACTAGCGACCGAACATTGGCGAGGAATAAACTGGGTAGAGAGAGCCGGTGTGGTGTTAGCTTTAACCGTGCTCTAAGTCCTCCACGCTTGCCTCGCCTTTGTTTACGATCTCGACGCCGCCTGCGAGCACTTCCGCCCGGCCGGGAAGAATACGCTGCCTCGGGCGTCCTGGCGATCTCAGGAAGGAGTCCAATGTTGTCCATAAAACCGTCGGAAATTTGCAAACCAATATCCAAAAGCTCCCTTCGGGTGTACGATGTAAAGGCACAACTGTTCTGCACAAACATTCCCGAGATAAGCAAGAGTAATACTGCAAAATTGCACAAACTGGAGAGACCCCGAGCCTCGCGATGTAATCGCGCCGCCATCTTGGGTTTGAAAATAAGAACTTATTTTCAACACTGCCTTGATGATTCAACAATCACCTATAAAGTGAACTTGCTGGAAACAGAAACCTGCTTATGTTCCCACGGGAGCTTAAGTTTAACCAGCAAGGGTTTCCACAGCAGTAACAAAGGTGTGCTTCACGCTACCGCAGGAGCTGATTTCTCTGAAGTTCTCTCCATTGCTGCAGCAATGATGTTCCCCACACTCCCGCAGGAGTTCAGCTCTAAGGGGAAATTTATTCCACTGCCACAGCAATGATGTTCCTTCACACTCCCGCAGGAGCTCAGTCCGAGGAATAAGTTCTTATCCACTGCCGCAGCAGTTACGCTCCGGCAGGAGCTCAATCCCCAGAGAAATTCTCTCCATTGCCACAGCAATGATGTTCCTCCACACTCCCGCAGGAGCTCAGTCCGAGGAATAAGTTATTATCCACTGCCCCAGAAGTGACGCTCCCACAGGAGCTCAGTTCTCACAGAAATTCTCTCCATTTTCTTGCAGTAATGATGTCCTTCAACACTCCCACATGAGCTTAGCTCTAAGAGGAAGATTTTATCCACTGCCACAGCAGTGAAGTGTTTATGCTCCCGCAGGAGCTTAATTTTAACCAGCAAGGATTTCCACAGCTGTAACAAGGATGTGCTTCACCTCAACTTCTTCAAATGCATCTCTTCGAACAGTTTCCACCACCAGGCACCTTGCTCTCGCGGCGGCCCAAGGGTTTCCACTGCCACAGGAGTGATGCTACTCCTTGCTCCCGTGGCAGTTCAGGGGGGTTTCCACTGATGCAGTGATGATGTGCCTTCAGGCTCCCATGGAAGTCGGAAGTTGGCCTCTACCATCACGTCGTGATGTGCCTCCTTGTCCTCGCGTCAGTATCTCCAGAAAGGTTTCTGCTGCCACGGAGTTTGACCAGAGAGGCTTCTGGAAAGATTTGATGCTGTCATGGGAGCTTGGTCTTCCGGAGGAGCGCCCCTCTGCTTTCACAGTGGTACTCCTTTACATACCCACAGGAATTCAGGTTTTCATTCAACTTGCTCTTTCAACAAGTTGAACAACAAGCACATCTCCTCTTTGCCCCAAACCTTCTACAGCCTGCCACCAGTGATGCTCATCTTTACGGAAACCACAAACATCAAACTCCTTTCCCGATGATGCAAGAAGCTCTCCCAAACTTGCGACTAACCTCCCTTCAGCCCTGCTCTGGATTCGGGCTAAATACTGAGCTTGGAGCCCTCTCCCCGGACAGCACACCAAATACCATTTACTGTTTGTGAATCATTTGAAAGTGTGAAATTATGTTTTATCAACAAAGTTTGGGAGGAGCACTTTTACACTTAAAAATATTTCAATATACAGTGGAGTTCACTTATCTCGAGTCATGGTTAACTCGCCAATACTATTATGTCGACGATTTTGAAGTGGAACCGCCAAACTCCCTATTTGTCTCAGTATTTTCTTGTGGGTTATGTCGATTCCTCAATGTCGCCGAAATCTAGTATCTCGAGCATAAAATTAGACAAATTATCCACTTCACATGGGCATTTCGTGACTCATAAGCATACTTAGTTTACTGTGCATGCTGAGTTTGCGTTGCAGGTGGAGCGCACGCTCACTTCAATGACAGTTCACTCACGTTGATCTGAGAGATAACACACTGCAGGTTTTTTCTTCTTCTAAAAAATGTCTGGAGGTGGCTAAATCGTTTCAAAAAGAGGCACAACATTGTCTTCAAAGTGATTTGTGGAGAGAGCGCTGCGGTCAAACAGGAGCAAGTGGATTCGTGGCTTAAGACTCAAATGCGCACAGTTCTGGATACGTATGAGGACTCGGAACATTTCAGCCGATCGCTTCATCAAACAAATCTCGGCAACACTGTTGTGTAAAAAGACTCCAAAAACACAAGCATGTACATTCTCATTTCATCAAATTTTTTTCCTCATTTACATCATGTACATCAATATATTTTCAATTTTCTTTCTAGAGGGTTGTTATCTTGGGGCTCTGACAGCTGCGCTGCGCTTCCACTATCACTCTGACAGCTGCGCTGATAGGCTGTCTGACCTGTCAATCATGCAAGAAAAGGTGAAAAGGCTGTGCTGCCATGAGGGCCGGCTCTTCTCTTAAAGGGAAGAGCGCAGCGCAGAGTGGAGAGACTGCTTTTTCTTTATTTTTCTTCTGATGCTGACTCGTGTTTGTTTTCTTATTGTGTGAATTTCGCGCACAAGCACTGTGTACGGATTATCTGCATCTGAGGGTTATATGTGGGGAAATCGGTAATATATTATATGGGTTGTATGTTAATATATTGGTTATCTCGCGAAACGGTTATCTCGATGCTTTTCCCCGACCCCCGACACCGTTGACATAACCGAACTCCACTGTATATCATATAAATAACTAATAAAGAGTTGTAGTATAACTAGTAGGAGAGCATTGATATATGAACTGCATTTGAAGGCATTAGACTGCATAACAGTGAAGTTATTGAATATTTTTAATAAACAGTGAATAATAAAAATATATCATAAAAATTATGCAGTTACTTTTTTTAAAAGCAGGAGATCAGTGAATTGTGAACTCAATTTGGTGACAGTACAGCAGGTTACAGTGAAGTTATTAAATATTTTTCCTTATACAAAATCTTAAAAATGAAAACAGTGTTGTATTGTAACCTTCAATAAAGTAATTTCAGAGTGAATGTGAAGTTGACTAATTTCTTAGTAATGTTTTTTGGGTTTTGCACTTTTATGATCTGGAGTCATTTATTTGTTGTATTCTGTCTTCTCTACACTGTCTTGGTGCATGTTTGTGTACCTTACCCAGATATAAGGACCGCCCCAAACAATCAACAAGAGGTGCTGTGCTATTGTGTGTTTGAGTTTATGTTTCCTTGCTAATACTTTGTACCACCTTTGTCCTGTCTAGAGTTTTGTACCAGAGAGATTGTGAATTTATTCCTTTGGTAATTCTTGTTAACTGATTTTGTGTGGTTTGCTATTATTTATTTATTTTCTGTAAATAGTCTTGTGTATATAGTTTGGCTTAATTAAGAAATGTAGGGTGTTCGATGCTGTTTTATTTTGGTATATATACAGTGATTCCTCGATTATCGCGGTTAATGAACCCTCCTGTGATAGGTGAAAATCTGCAAAGTAGGATTGCTTTCCTTTTCGAAATTTTAAATCCATTTCCTTTCCGCAATGTGGCTGCCGATATGACGGTATTTTTGAATTATTTTTTTCCGATAAATATTTTTTTTAAATCCGCAATGCACTGATGCCACGAAACTTGAACTGCGAAGTGGCCTCATTTAGCTCACGATTTATTGATCTGTGAAATTTTCTTCACACCACTTGAATGCGCTATCACTTCATTTTTCCCTCAGTTATTTTGTGTTCACCAATGTATGATCCTTTATATTGTAGATAAAGATCTTATATTGCTTTAAAATGTAGTTAAAATAATTACTACTTTTGGTACTCTGGTATTTTTTGATTTAACTGTTCAGTTTTATAATCATTTGCACCCCCCCCCCCAAAAAAAAGCAAAGAGAAAAAGTAATTTATATAATTTCTGAAAATGCTGTGGTAAAGATAAATTGATTTCATGTTTCTCATGCCAAATGCACATAATTTTAATTAACAATCAAAAGATACAATATGCTTTCCTTATAATACTTTATAATAAAATAATTTATCTGACAAACGCAAGCAGTTCACAATAAGTTTACCTGTACACACAGATCCAGAGAAACTCCTCTTACAGTCGTCCTCGATCGCCACTACTGTGATGTTATAACTTGTGCCAGGTGAAAGCTCTTTTATCTCAAAGTGATTTGCATTTATTATTTTAGTCATTTCTTTTTCTTCATCCTTCCATTTGATTTTGAATTTTTGTCGTCGATTTGCAGTCACACCCAGATCTCCCCATTCCAATCGCACAGAGTGCGGGCCGACATCAGTGAATCTAATGTGACCTGAGGAAGAGAGAGAATGCTAATATAAGTGATAAATGCATCAATAATTTGAAATCATAATTTAAAAAAGTTATTTTAAACCCTTTAAAAAGAAAGGAAACATTTAAGAACAAATACATGTGAATTATAAAACAGAATTTCCATTCATACCTTCAGCTTCTTCTTTATTTACATTTTTTCTTGTTTTCCTATTGTTACACAACACAGAATTATTCAAAACTTGTCCATTCGCAATGTATTAAATGTATCTTTTTCTTAAGAAAACAGTATTAGATTGTAGTTTACCTTTTAAAACCACTGCTTTCATCAGGGTCCTCCATCTTTCTGGCAGTTTTCTTTAGGGTAATAAGTTAATATTAATGTTGATTGTAAGACATATATTCTCTATGATCATCATCTAAAGTTTTAATATGCCTTCCATATTTTGAACATTGTAAAAAATACAGTTAGATGGCAAATATGGTAATATACCAAGATTAGATGGAGGGAGAGTCATCAGAATTTTCATAATAAAAATTTAATGTTTTTGTAAAAATATGTAGTTTTTCATATTATAAAATGTGAGTTTATTTATAGATTTAGTATTTTTAAAGAGTATGTTAAAACTTAATATTAAGATAAAATTTGGAGGAAAATGGTTACATTTTAAATACATTAAACATACTGTTGAAAAACATGGGCTTCAATAACTCAAATTAAGAATATAAGATACTCACAGGCTGATTCAGAGTATTTTAAGAGCTGCATCTTCCTTGAGATTCAAAAGACAAAATGATGGTCCCTCTGTGTAACTGAAACATTTATATGTACAGCTATGTAATGCTTTCGGTTCTGATTACATGAGCTTACGTTCTACTATAGGTGTGTTTACTGGTTGGACTTGTTTACACTTTTCATTCTTGGTAATTAATGCTGGTTGGAAAAAGAAATCTTACGAGCACATTTAAACATATAGGCATTACAAAAATGATTCCTGTAACTCTTGCAATGTGCCAAAGACATTTTTCTACTTAGTAACCAAGAACCAGCACTCGTACTATTAGAGCAAATGCCCTTCAAACCAAGATGTTTTTGAATTATCTAAAGGTACAGAACGTTTTTTTCTGAGAATTATTGTTGAACACATGTCAGGTTTCTGACAGGGGTTGATGGGTTTTGATGGGTTTGAGGGCCTAATAAAGCAGTCAGTGTGAAGTTGTTTAGTTGTTTGTTTGTGACTCATGTTACATTTCATTTCTAAAAAATGTAGTTTGAAATAAGGATTTTATATTCTTAATCGTAATTCCAAATAATGGAAAAAATATCAATGAAGAATTGTATCTTTATACAAGAGGCAATTTCTAATGAAACACTCATGAGTGTTCGCCCTGTTATCTTTAATACCAAGCTTTTTCTTTGCTTTTTGACAAATAGAATTGTTTTCATCAACAAGAATCCCCAGATCTGGTGAAATCTCTGACATCTCTTCAATACTCACTATACTCAATATAGATTGTAGCATAACAACAAACTCAGCATCATTCATGTTCCCATCTTTGACGATTACTGAGGATGGTTTTAGCTTAATTTTCAAACTGTCTCTTGATGTTGGCTGTATATATTTATATATGTTTGAATCCATTACATCAAATGTGGGGTTTTTTTTCTGTCCAGGCACAAAAATTGTTAGTGATTCAACAAATCACTAACCCAACTTTGGATGCAATATAAAAGTTTTTCTTTTGAAGACAAAAAGTGTACAAAAAGTTGGCCATGTTTCTATATTAAATAGTTACAGTTATTTAATTGGAAAAGTTCAACTGGTTGAAATAAATCACTAGCGGGTTTTAGCAATGCCATCTTATTTCTCGCACAGAAATCAAGAATTAAGACTTTAAAAATACATTTACATCTCACAAGTCAAATATGAAAAAAAAAAAAAAAACATGATAAAAACAGTTAATTAATAGTGACGGTGGCAAAGTTTGAGCGGGAAAATCATCGCTAATTTTCTCAGAAGAAGCTGCCCTTTTTCTCACAGAAAAGCAATATTGAACAATGATTACGTTTATTAACTGATATTTTTCAATATTAATAAATAATAATTTAATATGCCAGCTATATCATCACAAAACCATCGCTGAAAATATGGCTAATAGCTACGTTAGCAAATTTTCACCGGGAAACATTTGTAATTAAAGCTACATTGTGTTTTATTATAGAAACATATCATTAAACAAAAAAAATGTACGTAACCCACGTAACTATATCACAAAAAAAATAACTTTATCTACATAATTTAACTTACCGAACTGAAGATTTCTCACGATGGAAAAGTCCCATCTTGATTTGAACTTCCCTTGAGTATCAGCAGCAGTGGACGAGAATCAAAGGACCGCAATTTGAAAATATCCACCAATCAGAGCATTAGTTCTCTTGTTGCCATGCAGAACTCCTTGCATGGCCAATCACAACAAAGGAAGACCTGAGTGAGTTATTTTAATTAATCATGATTTTGACATAACACGTGAAATCTTAAGTTTATGTATTTTGTAGTTAAATAAGTTAAACTAAATTATATTTTTTTGAATTGGGTTCAAAATTAAAATGTTTAGTCAAGATTACTTGATTAAGAACAGTTAATACAACATTAGGGTTTACAGTGTATAATTAAGAGAAAGACTTTAAACTAATTAACAGTTTGTGCTTGCATAGATAACATGGCTGTAAAAGTTACGTTTTATCTATCTCTCTATCATCTGTCTGTCACGCCCACTGGAGCCTCATCAATCGGCATGCATGCGCTGAACACCTCTGAACTGAACTGAACTAAATGGGGAAGAAGGCCCCATTAGAAATTGATTTAACATCCACTGGTGTGTGCGTGTGTGTGTTTGTGTGGTTTAGGGAGTTATTGGAAGCCACCACTCTCTATTGGCCAGCCGCCACTGTCTTCCTCTAAGACTATACAATGTGCTTCTAAAAACACACCTATAAATGGATTTAAAGAATGAAGGTATTTTCATCACCTTGAAACTACACTCGATTTGGACTGAGTACAAAACACAAATAACATTTTACATCAGTGAGGCTTTTCTCTAATCCATTGCAATATACGTTGTGCTTTAACAGTTCTCACACTTTAAATAAAGACAATCTTATTTATCTTACTATTTGTAATGTCATTAACAGATATACTTTTGCAACTGAGGGGTTATTGATGACAGTTGATCATTTTAATGTTTATTTGCAAAGCCCAGAAAAAAAGGACCAAAGAAGAGAGAAATGATCTCGATCTCATTATTCTTTCCCCCAGAAAATGCACAGAAAAATTTAAAAAATATGAAAAATACTTAAATCAAACTCAAATTCTGGGTTTATCTAAATACTAGGAAACAATTCATTTGATCTAATTTAAATAAGTTAATTTATATCCAAAGACATCATGGATAGGTTTCATTTGAAGAATTGCTTTCTCATATCATGTACAGTCGAAAGGAAGATGGCAGTTTACCTGTGCACACAGATGCAGACAATCTCTTGTGCTTATCCTCGTTTAGCACTACTGTTGTGTTGTAATTTGTGCCTGGTGAGAGATGTTTTATCTCAATTTATTTTAGAAAATGTTCCTTTATTATGTTTTGTCATAACGGAAGACTCAAAACACAGGGTAAGATGAACAGATTTATTGACAGCAGGACACAAGACAGTAGACCGTTGCAGTGCAGTGAAATGGCAGGGTAAGCAGAAGCAATGGAGATAAACAGGCTTAACTGAGGGTAGCAATGAAGATGAATGAAGAAGGCAAACTCGGGATGATTCAGGCAGGCTTAAAAGATACTTGGAGAGTCGCTCGTGGACATGCTCGGAGGAAATGTCTCAGAGAGGTAGTGCTAGGAAAGTCCGGGTAACAGTGATGAGACCAGACACTGAGTGCAGGCTTTGTAGTGTGGGGGGTGATTGGCTGCAGGTGTCAGTAATCAGGTGACAGGGATCGTGTGGGAGGAGTGAAGGAGGAGTCTGGTGCCGGGGGCGTGGCTGAGTCCGTTACATGTTTCCATTGGATTTTTATTTTTTTGTTTTGCAGTCACATCTGGATCTCCCCATTCCAAGCGCACAGAGGCTGACATCAATGAATCTATTGTGACCTTGAGGAATGGAGAGTTTATAGATCAATACTTTTGGTAAAGGAGGGAGGGGGGGATATGCATATGTAAATGTTTTATTTTTATTATTAGAATTGTCGTGTCTATTTAATGTGTTGAATCAATGCTTTTGTTGATTGTGAAGTATGTAATTAAAAATGTATAAACAGGAACGATTTTAGAGTTGGCATTAAAAGGATGTTTCCCTATTTTTTTTTTAAACGGCTTCTTGAACAATGCTTAATTTCGTCCACCAGGAATTGATTGGATAGTTGTTGTTTGCTATTGCTGTGATCCCATGTGAGTGCCAAGTTGTCCCTCCATGTCATCAGAGAAGAGATGTTGTTGCAAGTGGTAAAGGAAGCTATTTTGATTAAAGAATATGAGAGCACATGTGTCACAATATTCCACAGGGAACGTGTGCAATGCGGAGAGGAACGACAAGGAAGCAAAACACTTTAAATAACAAAATGGCGAAACTCATCCAGCGTCCACACACACTGAGAGACAACAGAACATCCAAAACATAACGTCAACAACCGACAAGGACAAGGGACCACAAGAGGGTTTTACACACAAGGAGATGACGAACACCTGGAAAGATTAACGATGTGATTGATAGACAAGACAGTTGCAAGGAGGGCACAAGAGTACACTGAAGGGGCCCGGAATTGAACCAACACCTGAAAATCCTAAAATTTAAAATTTAGTGACGATAGTTTGCAGTTCCATCAGCAGAAGCTTCAAATCTCTCAAGGAGTTCACAGGCCGCCCCACTTACAATCACATTGTTACAGTAATTATAGTTTACACTAAAGTCAAGTTACTGAAGGTTGAATCATTCTGATTGGCTAAGAAAAAAAGGTAAACAAAACTAGTAATTTTAGAATTTTTAATTTTAGAGCAGATAGTCAGAAATATATCTTCATCTAACACATGGTTTATAACAAGGCCTCTAGTTTGTGCATTAAGTGTCCTAAAGTTCAGACCCTGAGTCACCTCTTGGAGACCAAACTCAGACATTGCTTTGCAATCATAAATACCATTATTTTTACACTGGTTTTTTAGAAAGCAATTATTTCCAATCCCTCATAGAATATATGAAATATATACAATTTTCATAATTTACTAACTTAATTTGACTTAACATTGTTCAGAAATAGTTATGAACCTTGGGTTTCTCCTAAGGTTTTTTCTCCATTCTGTTCTTCATTCACTCCGTCAACTGCTTGAGTTTTGGCTCCTTGCCACTTTCTCCTTTGGCATAGCTTTCCTGCAGCTCAATAAGTAGCAAGGAACCGGCATCCACACACACTGAGAGACAACAGAACATCCAAAACATAACGTCAACAACCGACAAGGACAAGGGAACACAAGAGGGTTTTACACAAGGAGATGACAAACAACTGGACTGATTAACGATGTGATTGATAGACGAGACAGTTGCAAGGAGGGCACAAGAGTATACACTGAAGGGGCCCGGAAGTGAATCAACACCTGACACCCCAGACAGGAAGTGACAAATTACACGACACACAGCAAGTGACAAGGAAGACCCGACAGACAGGAAGTGCACAGATAACATGACAGACAGGACCAAGGGTGACAACATGATTGTTTTAAAAATTATATGTGCATGGATAAATCATTAATAATAAACACTGCAATATTCCATAAAAAAATATGTTTTGATGATTTCCATACCTTGAATTTCTTTTGTGTATGCATTCTTATTTTCCTGTTTTCACAGAACCCTTATTCCATAATTGTCATTTCACAATGTATTTATACATATACATATAGAAATATTGTTCTCTCTAAGCAGTATTTGATTCCTCTTGAATTTACATTTGAATATTTATGTTTTGAAAAGGGTCTTCCATCTCTTGCTTCAGAGTCTTCATTCATTCAGACTTATAGTCATTGCATATTTAGTAACAGTTACATATCTAGATTTTCACATTTAGTAAGTACATTAATACAGTCAGTAAAAAATAACTATTTATTTGTTTTACATTGGACATGTTATCCAAAGTGACTTACATTGCATTCAAGGAACACATTGACATTCAAATCAGTTCTTGCTTTTCCTGATAATCAAACCCATGATGTTGCGGTTGCAAGTGCCACGCTCTACTGTTTGAGCTGCACGAAATCCAATAACACTTAGCTAACATTAAGAGGAAAAAGGTTGTATTTTGAATATTCATTAACTAAATTGTTTTGTTTTTTTAATGACTGAATAAATTAACTTGTAACGAAAAATTGTAATGCTACAGTTTTCACGTAGTGTAGCTTAAGGGATGCAACTTCCTTCAGATTTGAAAGACAATCGGTGTATTTGGACATTCCCTAAACATTAAGGAAATGCTTTCACTTTTGAATGTTAGCATAGTTCTTGTCATGGGTGGAGAGTGAAATGACTCGAGTGTCATTCCTGCCATGGGTGGAGAGATATAAAGTTACTTTGAAAAACACCCTATTAGTTTTGGTGCCATATGTTCCATACAAATTAAGTTATGAGTCATTACTACAATTTTTACTGACAGGTTATTGTTATTAACAGAGAATAACTTACAGACTCTGTAGGGGAATTTGCAGTTAAAGGAGTCAGAACTGCAGTCAATTGAAGAAAATTTAGTGACGATAGTTTGCAGTTCCATCAGCAGAAGCTTCAAATCTCTCAAGGAGTTCGCAGGCCGCCCCACTTACAATCACATTGTTACAACAATTATACTTTACACTAAAGTCAAGTTACTGAAGGTTGAATCATTCTGATTGGCTAAGAAAAAAAGGTAAACAAAAAGTAATTTTAGAATTTTTAATTTTATAGCAGATAGTTAGAAGTATATCTTCGTCAAACACATGGTTTATAACAAGGCCTCTAGTTTGCGTATTAAGTGTCCTAAAGTTCAGACCCTCACCTCTCGGAGACCAAACTCAGACATTGCTTTGCAGCCATAAATACCATTGTTTTTACACTGTTTTTTTAGAAAGCAACTATTTCCAATCCCTTATAGAATATATGATATATATACAACTTTCAAAATGTACTAACTTAATTTGACTTAACATTGTTCATAAATAGTTATGAACCCAAGGTTTTTTCTCCATTCTGTTCTTCATTCATTCCGTCAACTGAGTTTTGGTTCCTTGCCACAGTCACCTCTGGCATATCTTTCCTGCGGGTCAATAAGTAGAGCATTGGTGCTTACAACACCAAGGCCATGGGTTCACTTGATTCAATGTGTTCCTTGAATTAAATGTGAGTTGCTTTGGATAAAAATGTCTGTCAAATGCATACATGTAAATGTAGTTCCATAAATCCTATCTGAATTTCTATTTTCATAACATTAAATGTATTTAATTTTATTCCTCTTTCAAATGGTTAGTCTGCAGATCCAAAAACAATTATAGTTTTGTTTCAGTCCCAGTTATCGTACTGTTCCAAAATATTACATCACTTGTACAGATCCATCTCCAACCAAACTGAACTGGATTTAATATTTGACTTGAATTGTTGTCAATATAATAATCATGCACTGTTTGGCTGTTGGCCAGAGGAGAACTGGTCCCCCGACTTAGACTGGTTTCTAAAAAGGTTTTTTTCTCCATTCTGTTCTTCAGTCATTCCATCAACTGTTTTGGTTTTGGTTCCTTGTTTTGGTTCCCCCCCACACACCAATGGCTGCCGGCTCTTTGGATTTGTTGGTAGTTTTCTTTCCACTAGGGAGATATCAGCTAATTTCAACAAGACCATTTGAGATCTTTCTATGAATGTTAAAATTTTCCAGTCCCTTGTAATCAAAGGTGTCATGATCATGCTGATTTTTTACTAAGGACAAGTTGCTTTTTCCTTGTCTCAAGAAAGAGATCAAGGGCATTAATTCCAACCCAAAGGCAATAATTCCAACACAGACTTTAAAGTCAGTTTATCTCTCAGATGATGATGTAGTCCCAATTCCAGTAATACAGATTCCATATTTACATCTGCAATGCAAAGTCGTGCAAAGTTTATTTATGAGCTTGTTAAGAAATTATTGTGTCAAATAGTTCCTCTGCTGAAAAGACAAACATGTGTTGTATTTTGTGCGCTGGTGCCCCAAACAACTTTTGTAACTTTTTATTTAAACCATTACCTTGATGAATATAAGCCGTAAAACCCAATACTCAATGAAGGTTCGACTGTCTTAATCCTTAATCCAAAACCCAAAACTTTGATAATTTTCACACATTTTTTCTACTAAGTGCAATGAAATTTCAGTAATAATGATTAATTTAGTACGTTACTACATTGGACATTTAGTTTTACACTAAACATTTTTACAACCTAAATCAAAACTGATGTTCCTAAACTGTCTTTTCAGCAAGGATGTAATGTCTTTATTATTATTTGATATAGACAAAAATGGTAACTTGTGTGTCATGTGCGTTCTATGATGTAATGTAGAACGGCCTGTTTAATAAAACTGTGTTTCAAAGCTGTAATTAACCTTCGAGAGCGACTGTATCATCACAATAATATGACATCGTTAGTAAAACAAGCTTTCCTGTAGCTCAATCAGTAGAGCATTGGTGTTTTAAAATGCCAAGGTCATGGGTTCGGTCCCAGGGAAAGCAAGAACTAATTCAATGTGTTCCTTGAATGCAATATAAGTCGCTTTGGATAAAAGTGTCTGATAAAAGCATGAATGAACGTAAGCTTTGTGTCTCAAATATGATTGTCAGGATTTTGAGGAAGACTGCATTGCATTATGTGTTTTGATCATAAAAGCATTTAAAGACATTATTGATATGTATGCATTTGTTTTATACTGTTATATTAATCTCATCTTACTTTTTGTTATGTAAATATGATATAAATATCAGTTTCTGAATAAAATGTAGCTGCTTTTTCCCTCCACACATTATTAACAACTGACCAAGACAAAAGGAACTCATGAGGGCTTATAAACAAGGGAAGATTGGGAACAGGTGACGAGACTAATGAGGGGAGTGATTGACAACAGTTGAGGGAAATGACACAGAAAGCACACGGAAATAAAAAGGGAGAGTGAAGAGATTCAACATGAATGTGACACTGTGAGGTATTAAGTCTGGGGTTGTTGAAGCTTTATTATCATGGTTCACAGCAGTCTAAAAATCATAATTGTGATGATTTATTCATTCAGTATATATTTATTGATTAATAATTAACAAGTTTTGATGGCAAAGCTGCTTTTTTATGTTTTGAGTTTGAAATTGAAAATGATTCCTTCACATGTTGAGAAAGTGAAATGGTGTTTTTTTTTTTTTTCAGGATGTCTTACTTCAAGATTTTTTTTCTAACACTTTTTCCTGGACTGTGTATCTCTGATTCCAAAGGTATGTGAAATATGGGAATTTAAAGCTTGTGATTAATTTATTTGTATCGCTTTGTGTGGCAAGCAGGGTGGGACCGAGAACTTTGGGAATGGAATGAGGCCGGTGCCGCAAATGCAGCAGTAGTCTGTCGTTTTGTGACAGTTTTATAATTAAACTTTTGCCGATTCCCTCCTGCTCACCCCCTCTAGAGTCAGTGTAACAATGTTAAAGGAATGGGTGAAATTAGTTAAGCGGCAGACCCTCATGAATGACTCGGACATAAACAAAATGGTGTAAAGTCCAGGAATGGTCCTCTTTCCTCCACACCGGCCTCGAGTCTCATGCAGTGCCAGCCGGTCCAACAGGTGGTCGCCTGGGGCCTCTCTTTGATTTGGGGGCCCCGCGATCCGCACATGTCACGCATTTTTAGAAGTTTTATTTTTTCAAATGTCCACATATAGTATGAGTGGTTATGTGTCAATTATGACACTTTTGTAATGCACAGAGCCCATTAAACACGATACAATTCACAATGACGGTGAGCAAAATATAAAACATTTTATTAACAGAATATCTCTGAATAATTCATACATGACAAATAGTTTTATTATTATTATCGTTTTCAGTTGTCTAAATAAAAGCGGAAAAGATTAGAAACATACACAGCAGCACCACACTCTATTTAGCATAACACCTCCCGCAATAGGCTATTGGATGAACTAGAATGTCGTAACGTATTCCTAGTACAGATTCCACATATTCCACTTAGCCACATATCTCTGTAAATTCCTTTCGATATATATACTCGAGAAAGTGTCTTAAATAAGTCTAAAGTTATATAACGTCATAAGTCTGCTTGCTATTTTGATCGACGTACAGTGGTACCTCGAGATACGAAATTAATCCGTTCCGAGGCGGACTTCGTATAATGAGTTTTTGTATCTTGGAACACATTTTACATGTAAAATGGCTAATCCGTTCCAAGCCCTCCAAAAACGGGCAATTTAATTGCACAAGTGTTGTTGTTGTCGGCAGTATTCAAACCTGCACAGAGAAACCCCAATGGATCTAGTTTGTCGCCTTAACCTCTCAGCCACAAATCCTTTATTTTTATAATATTTAAATTATTTGTGTTTCTCAAACACACTTGCACTTTCATTTACAACATTTTACAATACTTTGCAGTACCTGCAAACTTATTTAAATCTGATTAAATATTTTTACACTTGTTTTTTAAAATTTAAAACTTTCTGATTAAAATTTTACACTTTTACATGTTGAGTTTGTTACAGGTAATAAAAATGTATACACTTAAATATTGAAATTGTATTTTTTTTTTTTTTGGTGCTCTCCTCGCTGTTTTTACACCAGTGGGCTCAATTTTTTTTATCTCGCCTAGGGCCCCACAACCCTTCGGGCCGCCACTGGCTCTCATGGTTTGAGCTGTCTTTCATTAACTCCATTCCCACGACTCTCTGCCTTAACCTACTTGCTGCACTTTGAACCCGTCTTATCCTTTGTTTTCATATCATCTTGAACAGGGAATCTTGCCCTCAATGCCATGGTTGTGCAGTCGTCCTTAGGCGACCCACAGGGTGAAGCTAAACGTGCAGTAGATGGAAACACAAACTCGTGCACCGTGACTAGAGCTGAGTTTAATCCATGGTGGAGAGTTGACCTTGGAAGTATTTACACTGTACGCAACATTACCATCAGTAATCGTGGAGACTGTTGCAAAGAGCGGCTTAGAGGAGCTCAGATTCATGTTGGCAACAGTCTGACAAACAACGGAAACAACAATGAGCTGTGAGTGTTTCAGTTCTATCGTCATGTGTTCAATCTGGTTTAATGAACTTTTGCTCTTCCTGCACAAACCAACAATTACAGCCATGGAGATGTACTTTACTTACACTTATCTTATTCAGATCAAGATTAGGCCTTTGTATGTTTGGACAACTGTTTATAATAGCTATGCAGTATAAAAGATGAGAAATGTTTTTTGTATCTCAGAATAGTTTAATTTGTTCGACATGTGCATTTTGTTGTGAGGCCTCTGGTTTTCATTTTAACACTGATCTTTATGTATTTTCAGGGTTGTAACTGTTCTCACTGCTTTTAATGGCACACAAACGTTTTCATTTGATCCTGTTAATGGCCGATACGTCAACATTATTCTACCTAGGAAAAAAGAAATCCTTACTCTGTGTGAGGTCAAGGTGTTTGCTGGTAAGAGAAAGACAGAAGACTGTGATTTGTTTATATCGTAAGTGTATACAATTCTTTACACGCGTTAATGTGTGTATACCTTATTTTATTAACAGTAGACGCACCACCTTATGTTTGTACTCCAAGTAAGTGTTCTTAATTTCTTTGAATGTTGTCTGTAACACAATCTTACTGAACATTTGTTTACCAATAAGGGATAATGCATATAATACACAAGAGGAGTTATTGCAAAATAAACTATTTTGATCATTATATTGGACTTGTACTCTCACATTGAAATGAAATGTTTTTTTTTTTGTAACAGGGAATCTTGCACTTGGTGCCAAAGCTGTCCAGTCGTCCACAAATGATTCAGCAGAAGCTCAAAAGGCTGTCGACGGCAACAGGATTTCAATATATAGTCTTCGGTCATGTAGTCGTACTAATAAGGACAAGAACCCCTGGTGGAGAGTTGACCTGTTGTATGCCTACAAGATAGTCAGGGTTAGCATAACTAATCGTGGAGATTGTTGTGCAGAGAGGATAAATGGTGTTCAGATCCGTATCGGCAACAGCCTGGAAAATAATGGCAACAATAATACGCTGTAAGTTTTGTATCTTAAGTTACAGAAATGGTTAGATAATGAGTGAAAATCACTTTAAAACAAACTTTTAACTGATTTAATAATCTTCTGTGTTGATACGCCCCTCTCTGTTTCTCTTACGTTGTCTTCACAGAGCTGCAACTGTTGACACCATCCCAGCTGGACTTACAAAAAACTTTGCATTTAAGCCGGTTAAGGGGCGCTATGTCAACCTTTTTATACCTGGACGCAGCGAGTTGCTCACACTGTGTGAGGTTGAGGTGTTTGCAGGTGAGCAGTACACATGTTGTGAAGACATTTGCACTATATTTGCGGTTTGTGTATTTGGCAGTTATACACTATTTGTATAATTTATTTTTCCTCTTCTGATTTCATTCTCAGATTAACTGGAAGGAGAGGATGTTACACCAGTCTGCTGATCCTATAAGCAAAATACCAAACTACTGTTTTCAGTCAATGCTCAGTTTGAATTTCTGTTTCTTTTCTTCATACTTGAATAAATTAGTATAGCTTTGCATATTGTTTGTTTCTGTTAAATAAGGCAGCTCTGGGTGTTCAGAAGGTGTAGTGTTACAGAAGTCACTTTACTCAAACCAAGGATTCATCTTCATGAAAGGAAGTTTTTTTTTTTTAAGTTCCTGTGCGGTTTAAATTTAATTTCCTTTCATAAATCCACACACTTCCAATATCAACTGACTGAATTTAGCTGGTATTTAGCTTTCCTGAAGCTCAATTAGTAAAACATTAGTGTTCAATGACAAGGTCATGGGTTTGATCCCAGGGAAAGCAAGAACTGATTCAGTGTGTTCCTTGAATGCCATGCAAGTCGTTTTGGATGAAAGTTTCTGCCAAATGCATAAATGTGGTCAATCTGGGCACCTATTACAATGGACTCATAACCTCTTTGGTTCTTGCTGAAGCTCAAACTTGCTCTGTGACATGAGACTGTACCGCTTTGGTTCTACTAAATCTTGAATGTGCTGTATGAAGCAAGAGTGAATCTTTTTGGTACTTGTTGAAGCTCAAACATAATCATGGTCTATAGTGGTGCACTGATATATATATATATAAATAACAGGTGGTCTCACCCTAAGTTATCAGCTTGATGAAGCTAAAATATCTTTGTGTATTTCCTAGTTTATAGTTCCCATCAATGACATTTTCATACCTTTTAATTTGGATAACAAAAAAATTAAATAATTTTTCTACCGGTACATGAAAATTAAAAACACTTATCTGATCAACATCGACCCTACATAGAATGGTGTAATGGTCCATATTTATGATATTGTCCAGGTCCAAAGTAAATATTTTTTAAAAAGCACACAAAGTAGACAAAAACCCTTCAAACGCTCTTCCAAAATTCAACAAACCGGAGCATAAAAAAACACTCATATACATACAAACAAACACACACTTATAATACACTTTGACCATTTCTGCACAAACCAACCATTCAGTCTTAGCCATGGAGATGTACTTTAACTTATTTTATTCAGATTGTGATTAGACATTTGTATGTTTGGACAATTATTTCTAATAGCAATATAAAACATGAACTGTGTGTTGTGAAGAGTGCGATAAAAAACCATTTGATTTCAGAACAGTTGAATTGAATTTGTTAGACGTGTGCATTTTGTTGCGAGGCCTCTGGTTTTCATTTTAACACTGATCTGTATGTAATTTGCAGGGTTGCAACTATTCTCTCTGCTTTTAATTTTACAGAAACATTTTCCTTTGGTCCTTTTAATGGCCGATATGTCTATATTGTTCTACCTGGGAAAGAAGAAATCCTTACTCTGTGTGAGGTCAAGGTGTTTGATGGTAAGAGACAAACAGAGAGAAGACTGACACAGTTGTTTAAATATTTATTAATGTATGTATAACTTGTTTTATTAACAGTAGACACACCACCGTATATTTATGCTCCAAGTAAGTGTTCTTTATTAATTTGAATGTTGTTGTCAGTAACGCGTATATAATTTACTGCACATTTGGTAACCAATGAGGGATAATGCACATCAAAACAGTTGTTATTGCAAAATAAACTATTATTTTGATCATCATATTGGCCTTATACTTTCATCACATTGAAATGAAAAATAAGCTATTTAATGTAAAACAGGGAATCTTGCTCTTGGTGCCAAAGCTGTCCAGTCTTCCACATTTGCATCATCACAAGCTTTTCGAGTGCTTGAAAGGCTTTTGTCTTTTTATGTTGCTGCTTTTTTTTTAAATAAATTAACTTTGGACCTAGACACCATCTTAAATACGGAACATTTCACCATTCTATGTAATGATTGCATACTTGACCAAATATTCCCAATGTTAAGTTAAATAAACAATGTTAAGTTAAATTAAATTACACTGGTAAGTTAAATCCTGAAGCTTCAAAATCATAAACATAAACTCTTTATGAAGGGCGTTTTGTTCTGTAACACCTGCAAGTAACTTCACATGTAAATCTATTTTGGTGTTGCAGTCCGACTTCAGGAAGATATGAGTCCAAATGGTAAGTGATTCATATTAACTGTGTAGCGAAATCAGCTCAAGTTAGTTGGGGTAGCGGGATCTACGTATGCACACGTCGAATCATGTGTTACGACCAAATATGCACATAGATCCAGCTTAAAGGGAATTGTGTGTATTGATAATTAATCATAACGGATTACAATTAATTATGAATACAAGTAGCTTGATTCGGCTTATAGAATGAGTTCAAAGCAGCGGCCATATGTGCGCTCATACGAGTCGCGCAATCTTTTTTATGAACTTTAATAAAGATCTTCTTCATAGAGAAGAATCTTTCATTATCGTACCAAAGTACTTAGCATTGTAGCAAGATGCAAACGTTAAAGTGACTTACTCCAGAATATTACAGTCAATACTGTGTGATTATATACATAATGTTTTATTAAACAAACTATGAAAACAAACGTTAAACAAAAAACATAGACAGACTTAACGGAGAGAGAGAGAGAAAGGAAGTAAGCAGCATTCTTACAGACAAAACCTTTGAGAAGCCAGCATGGAAAATCACCTTTAAAAAGGGGCAGATAAGCTTTAAACACATTTAGAGTTCGTTAACGATACTTGCATTGGGTCCCTCGTGTGTGCGGAGTTACCGAGCCTTGCGTTGAGTTTCTTTTGGTTGGATGCTGGTTTTGTTCCTTGAGTCCTTTGTTGGAATCGCGGGAAATTCAAATGGTTGTTGATCTGAAGCTGAGGCCACCGAAGGACTCGCTCACAGGGCCTTCCGGCCCTGCACAAGCCCAGGGGTTGAAGAAGGGAGAGAGAGATGGAATTGAAAAGGAGCAAAAGAGGCAAGAGAGAGTGTTGTTTGGATCTCAGGACTCTTATAGCGACGCAGGGATACTCCCACACCTTGGATCAGGAGCCAATCGCTGGCTTGGAGGTGTTTGCTGGGAAATTTCCTTTAGTCTCTATTCAACTTAATTTGCATCGTTTATGGTCTTGTTTGGAACTTACTCAGATGTGGATGCAACAATGATAGAAATTATATAATGCATTTCAGCATTAAACAAAATACCATATTGAGAAAGAGCAGGCTGAGAGAAGAGAAACGATACCAAGAAAGGTAGAAAGACATAAAGAGAGTAGTCTCTTTATAAACAAGGGTATACATACTTAAATGTCTAAATGAAATACCAAAAATAACTAAAAAGACTACAACATGGAGGGCATGCATACATACATAAGAAAATATCATAAACAAGATAGCTGAATATGAGTTTACAGTTTACATTGTATGTAGACGTTTTGTATATTCCATGTATGTGTGTGTGTGTGTGTCACCAGGGCCATTCTGTGGTATGTGTGTGTGTGTCATCAGATGTGCCATTCTGTGGAGTGTATGTATGTATGTATGTATGTGGGGGGAATTGAATTGAGGGCCAAAAATTTTAATTTATCGTTTCACCCCTATATAACCCCTCAGCCCCTCAACGCGCGGGTTCAAGCCCCAATCGAACTAAAAGCTTAACAGTGATGTTTTTCAGCAGACTTGCAGTGCGTTCGGTCTTTTCCCACCATTTACAACCCATAATGACCTTAAATGAGTCGGCGCAAGTTTTCTCTAAATTGAAAATTAAGTTACAGGTGTTCTTTCATTTATTGATTCAAGCCAGGTTGTTTTCATGTTATGCTGTCTATCATTAACTTTTAATGAAGTGGACATTAGTTATGTCAGAGGTTTTCAAAGTCTGAGACAGTGGGCCTCCCTTTTGACACAACCCACCCAATGCCGCCCCCCCAAGAAAAAAATAGTGGTGGACGCGATGCGCGATTGTTGATTGGGTGGACGCGATGCGCGATTGTTGATTGTTGAGCACCACAGCCGCGACAGAATGACATCACAGGGAAATGTAAAATGAAGGAGGTTTAATACAAGTTCGGCGAGTTATTATTAGACTATAATTTTTTACAACTCTCCGCGCCTCCCCTGGCATGCTCTGGCGCCCCCCAGGGGAGTCGCGCCCCACACTTTGAAAGCCCCTGAGTTATGCTAACTAAATGTATGACAAAGTAGTGTAAGATCTACAAGAATATTGAGTTAATAGGTTTACTATTTTTACCCTACCTTTGCTGTAACTGCTACATTTTTGTTGTCAGCACACACGTAAGCTCTTCTATCTGACACCCATCCACAAACAAACTGATTGTAAGCATCAAGTCCTTTCAAGGACTTCAGTTGCTTCTGGGTGTAAGTACTGGGATTAAACATCAAGTAGTACAGAATATTGTACTGTGACACACTAGGCAGAATGTTCTCACAAGACTTTGTCCACTGTTGTATAACAGAATCATCGAGTGGATCTTCACTGTCAATAAGCTTCAACTTCTCAATATATCTCGACTTCAAGCTTATCCTTGTATAAAACAGTCCTTGCAACACTATTATCACACGGTTTCCCTGCCATTCCTTCTTCAAAATGAGCAAATTTTACGATTGCTTAGTTCAAATATGTGTTAACAATGAATGAGAACAAGACTTCGGGAGTCTCCAACATGGCGGAACTTCCGGTAACGTCAGTCGACTTGCAAAGGGTCTATTAAATGTTTATATAGTTCATAAAATGTGTCGTTTTTGGGAACTGTTTACTACAATGTTTGTTCGAGTGGGACGCTTTTGTGGGTTGCGTCCTACACCTATCAGGGGTACGAGAGTTGCGTCAGCCTCAGACCACAACTCTTCCCGTTCAATGTTGATGTCTGATAGTGTTGATGTGTCTGGGGTTGTTTAATGGGTGCCTAGATGTGTTGCGAATCTATTGTGTATATATGTATTTCGTATTCTGTGAATTTTGTGTGAGTTTTGTTTAACGCACATGGTGCTCGTTGACAGATGATTTGTGCACAGTGTGTAACGCGGGAAGAGTTTGGCGCAGTTTGATGACGTACTAACGAGCGTCTCGTGTTTCAGGTGTGTTAAATCAAGTTCAAAGTGAAAGCTGACAATTTGTTATTCAGATCTATGATGCATTAAACAAATTCTTCATATTTCGTTTTGGTGTTTCTCTGTAATGCATTCTAGTGTCTTATATTTAGTTTGTACACTGTGTTAGTGTTTATACAGCATCATTGTCGATGCATGTTTTGTGTGTTGATTCATGTGAACATTGTTACACATATCAATCATTGTTGATATATGTGAAAGAGATGATTGAGCAAAAACTATACAACCCACTGTTTTATTTTTATTTATTTCTTTTTTTTTATTGGTATTACATAAATATAATTGTGATCTATCAGCCTCAGACCGCAAATGGACGCTGACGAGTGTGTAATGCAGGAAGAGGTTGGTGCAGTTTGATGA
Organism: Rhodeus uyekii; assembly: GCA_037043235.1. Lineage (NCBI taxonomy): Eukaryota > Metazoa > Chordata > Actinopteri > Cypriniformes > Acheilognathidae > Rhodeus > Rhodeus uyekii. The sequence continues at coordinate 881,413 of JAWRVZ010000037.1, read as the reverse complement.
CGTACTAACGAGTGTCTCATGTGTTTCAGGACTAATAAAGTCGAAAGTTATACCAACATTCCTGTGAGATGTGTGAAGTTCTTATGAGCAGAACTGGATCTGCTACACATTCCCCCTGAAGATGATTTTGGCCGATGGCTGCGCTACTTCTTGTTTTGCGTGTGGCACACAGATATCGGCATGATATTTATTGTGTATTACTTAAAGGAACGCTTAGAGGAAGTGAATGAAAAATATAAAAAGACACAATTAGTTTGAATCAAAAGAACAGATCACTTAATACTTCATGCTGCCATTTGAATTGTTACCAATTTGCCTTAGAAATGCTTTCACGTAAAAATATTTAATTGACAAATTGGGACTTTGTAATGCAGAATGTCCTGTTTAATAAAACTGTGTTTCAAAGCTGTAATTAACCTTCAAGAACGACTGTATCGTCACAATGTGACATCGTTAGTAATATCTGTGTCTCAAATATGAACGTCAGCATTTTGAGGAATATTTATTTGTTCATTGTATTGCATTGCATAATATGTTTTGATCCTAAAAGCATTTAAAGACATTATTGATATTTATGCATGTGTTTTATACTGTTATATTAATCTCATCTTACTTTCTGTACAAAATGCATATATATTTGAGTTTCTGAATAAAATTTAGCCGTTTTTTCTTCTACACATTATTAACAACTGACCAAGACAAAAGGAACTCATAAGGGCTTATAAACAAGGGAAGATTGGGAACAGGTGACGAGACTAATGAGGGGAGTGATTGACGACAGGTGATGGAAATAACACAGGAAGCACACGGAAATAAAAAGGGAGAGTGAAGCGCTATAACATGAACGTGATACTGTGAGGTTGCTATAGGTATGAAGTTCAGGTTAGTTGAAAGGTTATTATCACTTTTCACACAAATCTAAAATCATAATTGGAATGATTTATTTATTCTGTATTTTTTTTTGTTTTGTTTGGTATTACTTTCATTAGTGATACATTTGCAAATCTCACATACATACATTTAAAACATACATAAGTACGTTACACAACTCCTAAACCAATCACACTTGTATGACAGCCCTTTGTTGAAAAGATTGATGTAGTTGTGCTAATGCAACTGTTGTTGTATTGTTTTCTCTCACAAAACCATAATATCAGAGTAAATGACACTTTTGTCTTTCACAAATATACAAAATAAATATAGCTGCAAGCAGCAATCACCGGGGTTCAAACGTATGATGACCATCTGCCGTTTTTTTTTGTCAATCGGACTAGTTCTCCTAATGTGTTAAACACAGTATTATGAAGTTTCTACTTTGTGTAAATTATATATAGACATGTTACGAAGTTGATCAGTATAAAATGATATGTCAAATTATGTCAATATTGTGTGGATGTGTGAAACACAGCATGTCTTCTGATTTATGTCAGTTTATGTCAATCTATATCAATCTGACTTGTTCTCCACATAAACAGAGTTTTATGAAATTTCTAGTTTGTGTATACATTATATAGACATGTTAAAAAAAATTAGTATGAGAAGATCTATCAGATGATATTAATATTGTGTGGATGTGTTTAACACCTTATGTCATCTGATCTGTTATGTCAGTTCATATCAGTCTGTCAATCTGACTTTTTCCAGAGGTGAGTTCCGAATACATACTGTCCATCATCCATCCGATGTACATGGCCTAGCCATCTGCCGTCGGAGGCATTGCATGTGAAAGGCGCTTAGTCTTTTCTCTTGTGAGATGTACAGAGTCCAGGTTTCACTGGCATTCATGAGAGTGCTTAGCACGCATGCACGGTATATGGTGATCTAATTGTTCCAGGTCATCATGCTGTTGTTTCACACTCTCTGCGACAATTTGGAGTGAGTCGTTGATGCCTTTCTGATCCACTTGTTGAGCTCAGCATTGAGCGAGAGGTTGTTCGTGTTGGTAGAGCCAAGATACAGGAACTGACTGTTGACTTGTCAATGACTTGTCATGTCATTGTGGAAGGACTGGATTATGCTATAAAGGCCAGGAAGAGGGCTGTGTTGTTCTCTACACTTTTCTTGCAGTTGCCTGACAGAGAAGACCATGTCGATTGTGGACCTCTCTGCGTGGAACCTGCACTGCGGCTCGGAGTAAATTCTGTAGTTGTTGCAGTCACTTCTGTCGACCTTGTTCTTGTACAGGGTTATGATGTTAGCATCTCTCATGTCCTGGGGCACTACCCCCTCGTCCCAGCACTGGCAGGTGCAGTTGTGTGAGAAGCAGGCTACATCCACACTTGATGAGTTCTGCTGAGATGCCATCCTTCCCTGGGGCTTTGCCTAGGAACAGTTTCTCAAAGGCCTTCTTTAGTTGGTCTACAGTAAGTTTCTCGTCCAGTTTTGCCATTGGAGGGAGGTTTTCAATGGCGTTGAGGGCATCATTATTCACGTGGTTCTCTTTGGAGTACAGTTTGGAGTAGTATTCCACCAAATGCTCCATCTGCTTGCCCTTGTTGTGGATGGTATCGCCTGTGGTAGACTTCAGTGATGCTGTCAGTTTCTTCATGGGACCCATTGCTTTCTCTTTGCCATCGTACATGCCTCTGATGTTTCCAGTATTGGCTGCTGACTGGATACTGTGACAGAGCTGAAGCCAGTATTCATTGGCACTCTGACGTGCTAATCTCTGCACTTTGCTTCTGGTAGACCTGTATGGCTGTAGTGTTTTCAGACAGGGGTAATGCTTGTAGTACAGGTGAGCAATGCATTGCTCTTCTATGGCTGGCATGAGTGTGGCAGAGAGAGCCTCAAACCAGTCATTGTTCTTTGATTGCTTCTTACCAAAGATCTGTGTGGCTGTGCTGTACACAATCTCCTTGAAGTAATTCCATCTTTCTTTAGTACTGCCGTTGGGAGGTTCTGATTCAAATGTCTTGGAAAGAGCATTTGTGAATTCCTCAGCCTTGTCTGGATATTATGTCTTGTTTACATCAATGCGTGGTTGACCCCCTCGCCAAGAGCGGTGGATCTTCTTTGGCTGAAGCTTATTTTTGAGCACACCAGCGAGAAGTCGGTGTCACAGTCAGCGCTGTGGAAGGTGCACACCCTTCATTGCTGACCACCTTGTAATGATCAAGTTCAGCTTGTGCCAGTGTTTAGACCAGGGATGCCTCCAAGACACTTTGTACTGTGGCTTTGTCTAGAACAGGGGTGGACAAACTACGGCCCGCAGGCCATATACGGCCCGTTGGGCTTTTTAATCCGGTCCGCCGAACCTCTCCAAGTTCTACAGTATTATTACATTATTTCCCTGTAATGTCTGTGTTTCACCAGCAGATGGCGCACTCCAAAGACATTGACCTTTGTTTGAGTGTGATGTTACGTTACTTCACATCTTTTTTGCTTTCCGCTTTGAACCCTTCAGTAAAAATGAGCAGGCCGAAGAAAAGTAGACAGCGAGTGCCGAGTTTTTAAGGAAGAGCGGACAACAAAATATTTTTCCGCTGAAGTCCGATCAAGGGCTGTATGTTTGATTTGTCAAGAAACTGTGGCGGTATTTAAAGAATATGACATCAGCCGTCATTTTGCCACAAAACATCCTAATTACGCCAGCAAACAGTCTCCACAAGAACGGATGGCTACGGCTCACAGATTGACGGCTAATTTACAGACTCAGCAAACATTTTTTCACCGAAAATCTGCGATTCAAGAGTCAAGTACCAAGGCAAGTTTTTTGCTGGCATTCAAATTAGCAAAGGCTAGTAAGCCTTTCTCTGAAGGTGAATTTTTAAAAGAATGCATGGTTGAGACAGCAAGTCTCTTGTGTCTGGAGAGCAAAGATAAATTTGAAAAAATCAGTTTATCACGCAGAACTGTGACTCGCCGTGTGGAACTGATTGACGAAGATATAGCCAGCAAATTAAACAAAAACGTCCTTTAAGTTTTATTCACTGGCACTGGATGAACGACATAAAAGACACTGCTCAGCTCCTAATTTTTATCGGAGGGATTAACGACAGTTTTGAGACTACGGAGGAGTTTTTGACCATGGAGTCCATGAAAGGAAAAACGCGGGGAGAGGACTTGTATAACCAGGTGTCTGCTGTTATCGAGAGAATGAAGCTACCTTGGAGTAAACAATGTCAACACGGATGGATCGCCAAATTTAACTGGAAAAAACTTTGGTCTACTAAAAAGAGTCCAGGAAAAAGAAAAAAAGGAAAACCCTAATCAGGATGTTATTTTCCTTCACTGCATCATTCATCAGGAAGCTCTGTGTAAGTCTATATTGCAGGTAAATCATGTCGTGAATCCAGTCTTAAGGCTTTGTTACGTCCCCAGATGGCCTAGGAGTATGAGGGAGACATACATAATAAATTAAGCATAAATCGTATGTTATCTATTTCTGGGAGGTGTTGTAGTGAATGAAACAGCAAGCCGGAGTGTGATAAACAGGTGGGTTGTTTTATTTACAGATGTCTATTTACACAAGGGAATAAACAACCTTATATACCTATACCACTATTTACAACTATATACAGGAAGTACAAACTAATCTGTGACAAACCAAAAATAAACCACAGAGAGAAGAAAGTGAGCGGTGCTAAACAAACAAAGTAACAAAACAAAACACGCTAACTCACCCCCAACCTCTAAGCTAACTAATAACATAAACAGTAAAGAAAAGACTCTTCAGCGTGAGACACGCCCTAACTAAACTTCACTACCTAAAACAAAACGTACATAGGGTTGCACACGCTCCTTACCTAATGTGTCTAACAAAGAATAAACTGAGTGCAAAAATGTATGTCACGTGACGTACTTCCCTTTTCCTTCTCCCTGGGCAGGCGAACGGTAGTCACGTGGAGTGGTTCTCCATACACTCAACTCAATCAAACTGACAGCAACTCTTAACTAGCAAACGACCAAGTCACAAACAATCACAAGCTCTCCAGCTCCTCTCTCTCCTCTTCAGTTCACCAGGGCGTCTTATGTACCAAACAGGGGTTGCTGATTGGTTGAAGTGGCGTGATGGATCTTTGAGCCGGCCAATAGCAGAAACCTGGTAAATTAGTGATAGCAAAAGAGCGGGAAAACAAACTGGAAGAAACCAAACAACAAACGGGTGACACAGAAAAAAACATTACATAAGGATAATAAATCCTGTCACGTAACAGGCTTGTTAACTTTATACGAACAAGGGGACTTCAGCATCGTCAGTTTATTGCGTTTCTGGAAGAAACCGATGCAGATCACCAGGATTTACATTACCACTCTCATGTTCACTGGTTAAGTTTGGGCAAAGTGTTTCAACGAGTGTGGGAGCTCAAGGAGGAGATTGATGCATTTTTGGAGTTAATGGGGAGATCCGACGAATTTCCAGAGCTAAGCGACAAGAACTGGCTTTGTGACTTTGCGTTTGCTGTGGACATATTTTCGCACATGAATGAGCTGAACATGAAGCTACAGGGGAAAGATCAGTTTGTGCACGACATGTACAAAAACGTTACAGCCTTCAAGTCCAAGCTGAGTCTTTTTTCCAGACAAATTTCAAGCAAATCGTTCGTTCATTTCCCCACACTAGCCATGCAGTCAGAGGCGATCCGAAACGCGAAGAAATATAGCAAATTATTGGACGACCTGCACGGAGAATTCTGCCGTCGGTTCTCTGATTTAAAAAAAATGGAAAAGTCACTTCAGCTGGTGTCCTGTCCCCTGTCACAAGACCCGGAAACAGCCCCACAGGAGCTGCAGTTGGAACTGATCGATCTTCAGTCTGACTCCGTCTTAAAGGAGAAGTTCAACTCTCTTAAACTGAACGACTTTTATGCTTCACTTAACGAAGCCACGTTTCCAAACCTCTGGAGGATGACACAGAAGATGCTGATGTTGTTTGGATCAACCTATGTTTGTGAACAGACATTCAGCGTCATGAACATCAACAAAGCCCGTCACAGATCCACGTTAACTAACCAACACCTCGGATCTATCCTGAGAATTGCCACAACAAAACTAACTCCAGACTTTGAAGCTTATTTTCCGCTGATGGGGTCGTTTGTGTTTTCTCTCACTCTTGTAATGAGAGTTGTTTTCTGTTGAGGGAGAGACGTGTGTCAAAAAAAAAAGTTATCCTGCAGATCCAATAAAATCATCTTGAGACCTCAACCTTCAGCGCTGTCTTCATTTAAAGAAACAAAACCCAACCAGAGTAAACTGATACATTTGGAAAACAATTTTTACAATGAACCCTGTAAATTGATGTTTTGGTGCATGTTAAAGGCCAAATCTTTTCATGTAATGGTTTTTACATTTCATTTTATATTAGTTCACACAAACACACCGGCCTTCTATTCTGACCCGGCCCCTCAGATAAATTTTAGAAACCAATGTGGCCCGTGAGTCAAAAAGTTTGCCCACCCCTGGTCTAGAAGAATGGGTTGGTCATGCTAAGTTTGTGGTACGAGCATGTCTCATGGCTACCCATTTTCATTCATCCTCCCAATGCCAAACTTGCCAAGACAGGATGGCCAAGGGTCATGATTGGCACCCACCCTAGCATTGAAGTCGCCCAGCAAAATCAAGTTCTCTTCTTTAGGTGTTTTGTCAAGGAACGAGTTTGACTCATTATAAAACTCATACTTGGTATCTGAGGCGAATAGGTGATAATTTACCTATAACACTGATGCTGATAATTTCCTTGTTGTCAGGGTTCTATCATTCCCAGCAGAGTGTTCCTGACAGCGAATCCAACACCAAACTCTCCGGCTTCATCTGCGCTCTTGCCAGATGTGTAGTTCTTTTCTCTGGGGGACCCAGAATCTGGTAGTCTGGATTCCTGTAGTGAGGCGACGTCGACCTGGAGCCTTGCAAGTTTGTCGTTGATGACTGAAGTCTTGCAAACATCACTGATTGTCTGGAGATCATCTGAAAGCCCAGTCAGCAGGGTCCGGACATTCCTGGTACGTAGCTTAGATATGTAGATTGAGGTCTTCTTTTTTATTTTCTTATTTCTTGGTGCAGTAGTTGCAGTCCGCTTGTCAGGTACTTGCATACCTTACAGTGTAATGTTACAAACCTGCATTTATTCTGAGTATGATCCATTTTTCACTTATACTAATATATAAAAATAATCTAAATTGTTTTATGTAGATTTTTCAATATTTACATAGAAATAGAGGTTGTGCGTAGCTGATATTTTAATTGATGTTGGACGCAATTGGATGTATGAAAGCAGATGAGATTTAAGCAGCACAGGAACTGTGGAGAAGAGAGAGACTTTATTTCATGAAGAGGACTCATTTTTATTCCAGAATCATGTTTTGATTTATGTTGAGTGGTTTCCGAGAAAGAGAGCTCTAGATTTTGTGATGCTTTGTTTCAGGACTCAAGGCTGGACATCTTCATTCTGTTTCCATTTATTTCCTTTAATTCTCAACTAGATGTAGCCCAGACCTGGTTCGAAAACATGTTGCTGTTTGGTTTTGTAAACACACCTTGTTGTGAACATCCAGAGGAGCCTTATTTGACACAGAACCATACAACACATGCAATTCTGTAATAATTTATTTAGGTATAAAGAAACAAAGAATCAATGTTCAGAAAACAGCAGTTAGGTATTTTGCTTATAGGATCAGCGGATTGTAGTGTAACATCTCATTCCATTTATTCTGGCAATGAAATCAGAAAAAAAAATATTAACGCAAAATACACATAGTATAAAGTGCAAATGTCTTCACACCATCTTATTTTATTGCTCATCTGCAAACACTTCCACTTCACACAGTGTAAGAAACTCGCTGCGTCCAGGTATAAAAAGGTTGACATAGCGCCCCTGAATAGGATTAAACGCAAAGGTTTTCGTAGCTCCAGCTGGGATGGTTTCAACAGTTGCTGCTCTGTGAAGACACACAGTAACAGAGAAAGAGAGAGGGGTGTATCAAAACGACAAAGTATATTAAATATACTTCTGTCAAAGATTTGTATTAAAAAGATTCTCATTTACTCATTTTCTAACCATTTGTGTAACATATAGAACTTACAGTGTATTATTGTTGCCATTATTTTCCAGGCTGTTGCCGATACGGATCTGAACACCATTTATCCTCTCTGCACAACAATCTCCACGATTAGTGATGCTAACCCTGTTTATCTTGAAGACATACAACAGGTCAATTCTCCACCAGGGGTCCTTGTCCCCATTAGTTTGACTACATGACCCAATATCGAAAGTTGAAATCCTGTTGCCGTCGACAGCCTTTTGAGCTTCTGATGATGGGAATGTGGTAGACTGGACAGCTTTGGCACCAAGTGCAAGATTCCCTGTTTTACAATAGATAACCCCTTATTTTTTATTTCAATGTGATAAAGTATAATTCCAATATGATGATCAAAATAAGTTTTTGTAATAACTATCTTGGTGTGCATTATCCGTTATTAGTTACCAAATGTTCAGTCAGAATATTGTTCATGTATTACGGACAAAATTTAAATGAAGAACACTTACTTGGAGTATAATTGTACGGTGATGTGTCTTCTGTTAATAAAACATGTTATACATGCATTAATCAACATCTAAACAATTGTATCCATCTTCTCTCTGTCCGTCTCTTACCATCAAACACCTTGACCTCACACAGAGTAAGGATTTCATTATTCCCTGGTAGAACAATGTTGACATATCGGCCATCAACAGGATCAAATGAAAACGTTTGTGTGCCATCAAAAGCAGTGATAGTTGCAACCCTGCAAATACATAAAGATCAGTGTTAAAATTAAAACCAGAGGCCTCGCAACAATGCACGTTTAACAAATTCAGATCTGTTGTTCTGAGATCAAATGGTTTTGTATATCACTCTTCACAATACAAATTATTGTTCATGTTTTATTGCATTGCTAAGAAATAATTGTCCAAATATACAAACATCTAATCAATCTGAATAAAATAAATTAACGTAAAGTACATCTCCATGGCTTTGGCTGAGTGGTTGGTTTGTGCAGTTATTGCAAATGTTTAAATCAGATTGAACATTATAAACATGGGATGATGATAGAACAACTGAAACATTTCTTACAGCTTGTTGTCGTTTCCGTTGTTTGTCAGACTGTTACCGACACGAATCTGAGCTCCATTAAGCCGCTCTTTGCAACAGTCTCCACGATTAGTGATGATAACGTTGCATACACTGTAAACACTTCCAAGGTCAACTCTCCACCATGGATTAAACTCAGCTGCAGTCATAGTGCATGAGTTCTTCTTGAAATCTGAGTTTGTGTTTCCATCTACTGCATGTTTAGCATAACCCTGTGGGTTGCCTAAGGACGACTGCACAGCCGTAGCATTGAGGGCAAGATTACCTGTTCAAGATGATATGAGAATAAAGGATAAGACGGGTTCAAAGTGCGGCAAGTAGGTTAAGGCAGAGAGTCGTGGGAATAGAGTTAATGAGCGTCAACTCAAACCACACCAGTTTTGAGTCTCATGGAGGAGAGAGGACCTAACCTTTGCATCGTTTTGTTTAAGTCATCCATGAGGGTCTGCCTCTTAACTTTAATTTCTCCCATTCCTTTAACATTGTTACACTGACTCTAGAGGTGGTGAGCAGGAGGGAACAGACAAAAGTTGAATTGTGAACCTGTCACAAAAAGACCGAGTACTGCTGCATTCACGGCACCGGCCTCATTCCGTTCCCACTGCTCTCAGTCCCACCCTGCTTGCCACACAAAGTGATACAAATGAATAAACAAGCCTTAATTTTTCCGTATTTCATGTACCTTTGGAATCAGAGATGCACAGTCCAGTAAAAAGTGTTAGAAAAAAAACCTTGAAATAAGACATCCTGAAAAGAGACAGAACACCACATCTCAACATATGAAGGAATATTTTTTAATTACTCATCCTCATTTAAATAAACAAATATATTGAGGTATATAGTACTGAAGAACCCCATGAGTGTAAGAACAGGCAGTTTAAAAAGTGACCTTACAACTTAAATCTGCTCTTGATTGAATAACTTCTTTAGCTGAAAAAGTTTAATCTATCCTCAATTTATATATGACAGTTTATTTTTATGTTTATTTCCAAATGCTACTGCTAGATCTGAACAACTTGTTTATTTATTTTTAGAATCTACAGTCCATTTTCTTGATTATCACACTCGGTTTGTTATTTTGCATAATTGTGAAGTACGAACATAATAGACACTTTGGTTTTGTGAGAGGAAACGTGCAACAATAATGGAAAAACATTAGCACAACCATTAATCTTTTAAAACAGCGTAAAGGGACAACAAAGAGCTGTGATACAAGTGTGATTGGTTTAGAGTTTTGTGTAAAGTATTTACGTACATATTAAATGTTTGTATGTGAGTTTTGCAAAAATATCACTAGTGAAAGCAATTCCAGACACAATTTTAAAATGTACTGAATAAATAATTCCAACTATGACTTTCGTTTGGTGTGAACTGTAAGAATAAATATTGCACTAACCTGAAATTCATAAATGTATCAACTCACACCATTACATACATGTTGCATCGCTTAACTCTCCCTTTTTATTTCCGTGTGCTTCCTGTGTCATTTCCCTCACCTGTGGTCAATCACTCCCCTCATTATTCTCATCACCTGTTCCCAATTTTCCCTTGTTTATAAGCCCTCATGTGTTCCTTTGTCTCGGTCAGTTGTTAATGATTTGTTGATGTGCTCCTTGGTCCACATTCTATATTTCTTTGAGTTTTGACAAGTGTGCTCCATTTGTTTTATGTTTAAGTTCTTGATTTTGTTCAAATAAAGAGAAGTTTCAGTTCAACCTGTTCACCTCGTTTATCCTCCTGCATCGCACGTTAGCTTTTTAATGGCTCAGGCCAGAGATGAATTGATTTTTTTTTCCCACTCATGTCATTGCCTCTTTGTTGCAGTTGTCGTTTCTGGATTTTTTTTTTTCCACTTTTGTATCTTTAAATGTTTCATTTCAACACAGCTCTTTCTGATGTCTTGTGTGATCAGATCTGCTCTTTGAATTTTTGGACAAATGGCATTGCTTTCACCTACGATGATCTGTAGATCTGGTGCAATCCTTGGCATTGTTTCAATGTTCACTTTTATAGAATCTGCAAGTATTTCAACAGCAGTCTTAATCTGTGACAAAGATGTCTGGCTGAGGAAGGTGAATTGGGCCTTAAAGGAAATTTCCTCCCTCAGAGATTACAGTTTTTTGCGATTGCTAGGTAGCAGTGAGCACAACTGGAGTCACATGTGCAAAACTCTAACTACAGTCTGCACTACCAACAGTCAACTGAGCTGAACAGTTCACATCACCTGCAAAACCTATTCCAAGCAACACAACGCTTAACACGTGCCTCAAAACAGGCTCATGCAGCCGATAATAAATAATAATAATACATTTTATTTGTAATGCACTTTATATTTCTGTAATCTCAAAGTGCTACAGAGCATCTAGGGTACAATTAAAAATCAAAGTAATTTAATAGAAAAAAAAATAAAAACCAGTAGTTCATTTGAAAGCTTTTGTAAAAAGAAATGTTTTTAGGTTGCGTTTAAAAGCATCAGTAGTTTGTGGGGCCCTCACGTATTCCGGGAGGGTATTCCACAGCCTCGGAGCAGCCGATGAAAAGGCCCTATCACCCATGCTGCAAAGTTTTGTTCTGGGAATTTGGAGGATGTTTGAGTTTGTAGAACGAAGAGTGCGTGCAGAGTGCGAAAAGGTCGGTTGGGTGAGAAGTTCCTTGAGGTAGAGGGGGGCATGTCCGTGAATACACTGATGGGTGAGGAGGGAAACTTTATATTCAATTCTTAACGTGACAGGGAGCCAGTGAAGAGATTTCAGAATGGGGGTGATATATTCATACTTGCGCACCCTCATCAGGATTCTGGCAGAACTGTTTTGGATGTATTGAAGTCTCTGGATGCTCTTGCCAGGAATCCCGATGAGGAGTGCATTACAGTAGTCCAGCCTGGAGGAGACAAAGGCATGGACGAGCTTCTCTGCATCCTCCATGCTGAGTGTTGGACGGAGTTTGGCAATGTTCTTGAGGTGGAAGAATGAGGTTTTGCATAGGTGTTTAATGTGGGTGTTAAAGGTGAGTTGAGGATCCATTTTGACACCTAAATTACTGACAGATGTGGAAAGGGATATATTTTGGCCGGAAAAAGTGATGCTGGTGATGGTTGAAGTGCGAAGTTGATGTGGTGTACCAATTAAGATGGCATCAGTTTTTGAACAGTTTAGCTGAAGGAAATTGAGCTTCATCCACGTCTCTATCTCCTCCAGGCAGGTGGTCAGTGTGGATGTTGGTAGGGGAGCAGAGAATGTGGGGGTTGTCCTGAGATACAGCTGCGTGTCATCAGCATAACAATGCAACGATATACCATGTCTACTAATGATTTTACCGAGGGGAAGCATGTAGATAGAGAAAAGTGTGGGACCCAGCACAGAGCCCTGAGGAACACCACAGGTGACATTATGAGTGATTGATTTGGCTTTGCCCAGGGCAACGTACTCAGTTCTGCCAATCAGATATGAAATGAACCAGTTGTAAACATTTTCTGAAAGACCAATGGTGTATTTCAGGCGGTGTAGGAGCATGTTGTGGTCTACAGTGTCAAAAGCAGCTGTTAGGTCTAGCAGGATAAGTAGAGATGGGGAACCAGTATCTGCTGCCATCAGTAGGTCATTGCTGATCCTGACCAAGGCTGTCTCATTGCTATGACCAGGGCGGAAGCCCGACTGAAATTTTTCAAACAGGTTATTTTTCTTTAGGTGTACATGAAGTTGAGCTGCAACTGTTTTTTCCAAAACCTTTGATAGGAATGGTAGGTTTGAGATGGGCCTATAGTTGCAGAGAACTTCAGGGTCCATAGTTGTTTTTTTAAGTAGAGGTTTGATCACAGCAGTTTTTAATGTGGATGGGATATGACCAACCAGAAGGGAGTTGTTTATTATCTTGGTGATGAGTGGAGAGACAACAGAGAGGTTGGCCTTCAGCAGAGTGGAAGGGAAAGGATCCAGGGCACAGGTGGTCGGCTTCATCTTTTTGATAACATCCTCCACTTCTTTCTGTTTGACATCAGTGAAGGTGTTGAGGGGTTGGACAATCTTCAATGCTGGATCTTGATCTTGTTGGAGCCAAACACTGTACACAACCCTCACTGAGATAACACACACTGTCACTCAGAACACACTGAGAGTAAAAACACTAGCATCAAACACCAATACAGAAAATACTAACTTTTCTTTACAGTTTGAACAATGTCAGTGACTTCATACAAAGTAATATTTTCTTCAAAGAACAGAGTGACATTCTTTCACATGATTTACAGTATTTACATTTTTAAAACATAATTCTTTAAGGTAAATGAAAATCAGCAGTTTGCTTCAATAGTCTCTAGTAATTTACGGATTTACAGTAATGAACAAAAAGGTAGAAACTAAAAGTACATACTGTAATTCGAACAAATAATTGAAGGGCTAATCCTGCCTCTCTCTAGCATCAGCCACAGGTTTTCATCAACATCACATCTAATGTTCTCTCTCATGCTCCTGCGGAAGAACCAGTTCTATAACATTTCCAAATATATCATTATCAGCCAGCTCTCTATCTTGAGTATCCCACAGTTTTACAGTATTGCATTGGTGACCATAACCATGTCAACAATAGCATTTTCCTGCGCATCTGAAAATAATTTTTCTCTTCCTCCTGTTGGGGGCAGCCTTTGGGTCCTGTTGTAAAAATATATGTTACTGTCAAACTTACTGTAATGTATATCTGTGTAAATATTCTATAATTGCAATACAAAATAAATTCCTGTAATGTTTTCATTTACTGTAAGGATGTACCGGTAACTCTCACCTGTTTGTATGCTGGAAAATTAGCATGGCAGATGCAGCTGTGGATCTTTGCAGATTGGGTTGCACCCTCAAACCTGCCGCTCTCAACGAGAGACCATGATTCATGAAATGTCTATAAGTTTAGACCTTATTTCATCTGAAATAGCAGCTCTTTGTCTTCTTTGCCACCCTTCTCCCTTCACAAACCTGTCTTTCTTGTTCCATTTCCAAATTTAATTTTTCTGAGCTCTACTTATATAGGTAGAGCTCAGAAAGACGAATTCATGACTCATATATATATATATATTTATACATGTGTGTGTGTGTGTGTGTATGTGTGTTTTCACCTACAAGTCTAAAACACCTGCTTAGCCTTTCAGCTGAAATTGCAATCAACAGTGTTTGGAAGGCACAAGGCTGAAATCTACTTTTTGATTGAAATATAAATAAATATTGTATAATATTATATATAATGAAATATGCTATATTTTTTGAATGATAATAGTTTTGATTGTGTGGTTCACAGTTTTGACAGCAGTTGTGTTAGCATTTGAACAAAGTGCTGTAAACCTACAGTGTTGTGCAGGTTGTGGTTAAAGTCATGGGATAAGTGTGTAGAGTTTTGAAAACTGTGTACAAGCAATGACAACGAGCTAGAGTTTGGTCCACATGAACTGCTGCTGTGCAGACTGTAGTTAGAGTTTTACACGTGACTTCAGATCTGCCTACTGTTGCTTAGCAATCATAAAACACAGTAATGAAGCACAAGTGAGATTCTCGAAAGATATAACAATCTTAAAGATTTATTTCTTGCAAGAAAGGCATTCACACACACAGATAACATGTGAAGGCAAAGAGCATAAAGTTTCATTACTTTTTATACAGTTTTATAAGCCCCCACAATGCTTTTTCTCAGATCAGGTCGTCACGCTTAGTGGCTAAACACAATATGTATTCTTCATGTGCTAGGTACAGTTTGGATCTTTGCTTGTTAGTAACACAAACGAAAAACAGAACATTCAGTTATATTGATAAGCTTGCCTACGTCTAAGGATAAGGATTAATAAGTACATATACTTCTAAAGATTAATAAGTACATAAGAAATCAAATTTCTATCACACGAGAATAACGAGGGGAGTGATTGACGACAGGTTTGGGAAAGCACAAGGAAATAAAAAGGGAGAGTGAAGAGACACAACATGAGCGTGTGAGGTTGATATAGGTACGAAGTCCAGGTTAGTAGAATGTTTATTATCACTTTTCACACCAATCTAAAATATAATTGGAATGATTTCTTTATTCAGTGCATTTGGTAATTTTGTTTGGTATTACTTTCACTAGCTATTACTTTCACTAAAACTCACATACATGCATTTGATACATACATAAGTACACTACACAACTCCTAAACCAAATAAGCAAGTTGTTCAGGTCTAGCAGTAGCATTCAGGTATAAGCACTATCATGTGTACATTTAAGAGAGACTAAACCTTATTTCAGCTAGAGAAGTTATTCAGTCAAGAGCAGATTTAAGTTGTCTTTTTAAACTCTTCCTATTTCTATTGATAATTAACAAGCTTTGATGGCAAAGTTTTTTTTGTGTTGTTTAAAAGAGGATGAAATTCCTCATGCTGATATGAGGTAAAATGGTGTTTTGTCTTTTTTTCAGGATGTCTTATTTCAAGATTTTTTTTCTAACACTTTTTACTGGACTGTGTATCTCTGATTCCAAAGGTATGTGAAATATGGGAATTTAAAGCTTGTGATTAATTTATTTGTATCACTTTGTGTGGCAAGCAGGGTGGGACTGAGAGCAGTGGGAACAGAATGAGGCCGGTGCCGTAAATGCAGCAGTAGTCTGTCGTTTTGTAATTTGTTTTATAATTAAATTGTTTAAACTTTTGCCGATTCCCTCCTGCTCACCACCTCAAGAGTCAGTGTAACAATGTTAAAGGCTCAGGGATGGAGGCAGGAACGGTAAAATGAAAGTTAAGCGGCAGACCCTCATGAATTACTTGGACATAAACAAAACAGTGTAAAGTCCAGGCCTGGTCCTCTCTCGTCCACACCGGCCTTGAGTCTCATGGATTGAGTTGACGCTCATTAACTCCATTCCCACGACTCTCTGCCTTAACCTACTTGCCGCACTTTGAACCCGTCTTATCCTTTATTTTCATATCATCTTGAACAGGGAATCTTGCTCTCCATGCTACGGCTGTGCAGTCGTCCTTAGGCGACCCACAGGGTGACCCTAAACATGCAGTAGATGGAAACACAGAATCTGATTTCAAGAAGAACTCATGCACTCACACTAGAGCTGAGTTTAGTCCATGGTGGAGAGTTGACCTTGGAAATATTTACAGTGTACGCAACGTTATCATCACTAATCGTGGAGACTGTTGCCAAGAGCGGCTTAATGGAGCTCAGATTCGTGTCGGTAACAGTCTGACAAACAACGGAAACGACAATGAGCTGTAAGAAATGTTTCAGTTGTTCTATCATCTTCACATGTTTGTTCAATCTGGTTTAATAAACTTTTGCACTTCCTGCACAAACCAACCACTCAGTCTCAGCCATGGTGATGTACTTTACTTACACTTATTTTATTCAGATTGAGATTAGACATTTATATGTTTGGACAACTGTTTCTAATAGCAATGCAATATAAAAAATGAACAATTTGTGTTGTGAAGAGTGCCATACAAAACCATTTTGATCTCAGAACAGTTGAATTTGTTGGACGTTGTAACGGCCACTTTAATGTTTTGTGGGAATATACCTTTAAGGCGAGGTATGCTGTTCTAGTGTGAGCGCTGAGGAGTCCGAGTTATTTGTGAGTGAGAAGACTGCCACTCTACCGCTGACTGATAATGTGAAGGGTTTTCCTTTTCTTTCTTTTGTGATGTCTGTTGGAGTGTTACTACCAAACCAAATCTATAAAGGTTTGTGTGACCAGTGAACCGCCTTGTTTTCCTCCTTTCGTTAATCTGCGCAGAGCTTAAACCACTTTGACAGACGTTACAACATGTGCATTTTGCTGTGAGGCCTCTGGTTTTCATTTTAACACTGATCTTTATGTATTTTCAGGGTTGCAACTATCACTGCTTTTACTGGCACACAAACATTTTCATTTGATCCTGTTAATGGCCGATACGTCAACATTGTTCTAACTGGGAAAAAAGAAATCCTTACTCTGTGTGAGGTCAAGGTGTTTGCTGGTAAGAGAAGGACAGAAGACTGTGATTTGTTTATTTTGTAAATGTATACAATTGTTTATGTATTAATGTGTATAACTGTTATTTTATTACAGTAGACGCACCAGCGTACATTTGTACTCCAAGTAAGTGTTTTTTATTAATTTGAATGTTGTTGTCAGTAACTCATATAATTTCTTACTGAACATTTGGTAACCAATAAGGGATAATGCATATAATGCACAAGAGGAGTTATTGCAAAATAAACTATTTTGATCATTATATTGGATTGAAATGTTTATTTATTGTAAAACAGGGAATCTTGCTCTTGGTGCCAAAGCTGTCCAGTCTTCCACATTTGAATCATTAGACGCTCAAAAGGCTGTAGATGGCAGCAGGATTCCAATACTTAGTCTTCGGTCATGTAGTCATACTCATGGGGACAAGGACCCCTGGTGGAGAGTTGACCTGTTGGATGCCTACAAGATAGTCAGGGTTAGCATCACTAATCGTGGAGATGCTTTACCAGAGAGGATAAATGGTGTTCAGGTCCGTATCGGCAACAGCCTGGAAAATAATGGCAACAATAATGCACTGTAAGTTTTGTATCTCTAAGTTACTCAAATGGTTAGAAAATGAGTGAAACACTTTAATGCAAACTTTTGACCGATTTAATTTTAATATTTAATAAGCTTCTCACTGTTGATACACCCCTCTCTCTTTCTCTGTTACGGTGTGTCTTTACAGGGCTGCAACTGTTGACACCATCCCAGCTGCAGTTACAAGAACCTTTGAGTTTAATCCTATTAAGGGGCGCTATGTCAACCTTTTTATACCTGGACGCAGCGAGTTTCTCACACTGTGTGAGGTTGAGGTGTTTGCAGGTGAGGAATAAAGAGATGGTGTGAAGACATTTGCACTATATTTACTGTGCATTTGGACTTATTTTTTTTTTCTTTTCTGATTTCATTCTCAGATTAACTGGAAGGAGAGGATGTTACACCACAGTCTGCTGATCCTATGAGCAAAACACCAAACTACTGTTTTCTGAGCATTGATTGTGTTTGAATCCATCTTTGCTTTTTTTTTCATACATGAATAAATTAGTACAGCATTGCATATTGTTTGTTTCTGTCAAATAAGGCAGATGTTCAGAAGGAGGTGTAGTGTTATAGAAATCACCAGAAAGCAGTAACGATTCGTAAAGTATTTTTAACATTAGCAAAATGAGACAAATGGTCAACGCATTTAATTCTTTCAATTAAGAAATGGTGCATCTTGAAATCCAGAGCTTTCTTACTCAGAAACCACTCAATATAATTCTGGGATGAGGAATTATCTTCATGAAATGAAGTCTCTCTCTTCTCCACAGTTCCTGTACTGTTTAAATTTCATCGTCTTTCATACATCCAATCGCTTCTGATATCAACTGACTGAATTTAGCTGGTATATAGCTTTCCTGTAGCTCAATCAGTAGAGCATTGATGTTTACAACCCCAAGGTCATGATTTTGATCCCAGGGAAAGCGAGAACTGATTCAATGTGTTCCTTGAATGCAATGTAAGTCGCTTTGGATGAAAGTGTCTGCCAAATGCATAAATGTAAACACAAATGTGGTCAATCTGGACATCTATTACAATGGACTCATAACCTCTTTGGTTCTCGCTAAAGCTTAAACTTGCTCCATGACACAAGAATGTACCACTTTGGTTCTTGCTAAATCTCGAATGTGCTGTATAAAACAAGAGTTCCTCTTTGGTTGCTCAAACATGATGTGTAACATGATAATTAACCTCACTGGTTCTTGCTGAAGCTCAAAATTGATGCAAGAATGAACCTCATTGGTTCTTGTGGAATCTCAAACTTTATAACCACCATGCTCTATAGTGGTACACAGATGTATTTATAAACTAGATAGAGGAAGTTTATGATATAAACTTCAGTTGGCTTGAGAAAGCCTATCCTGAAAGTTAAATTTATTTGTAAAAGCTTAAAAAGTTGTTTAAGTTTACAGATAGATAGATGGAAAAAATTAGATCTTGAGCATATATACACTTGTTAGTTATTGCCTTGCGTTGTTTCTAGGCAGTTACTAAGGTGTCGTTATGTTCTTTGATCATAATTTAATCTTTAATCAATTGATGATCAATTTTGCTAGCAAGATTTAATGTTAATTATCTTGTTGCTAGCAAGATTTAGAATGAATTCCGAAGTCATTAGCAACATTTAACATAAATAAGCATGCTGCTGGCAAGAATTCGCTGAATTAGCATATTGGTAGCAAGATTTATTGTTAATTAACAAGTTGCTATCAAGATTTAGCATGATCTAGCATGTCACTAGTGAGAATTTGCGTGATCTAGCATGTTGCTAGCAAGATTTAACGTTAATTAACAAGACGCTATTGACATTTAGTGTGAACTAACATGTCGCTAGTGAGATTTGTTAATTCGTAGGTCGCTTGTGAGCTTTAACATGAGTTAACATGTCACTGACGAGAATGAATGTTATTTAACAAGTCACTAGTGAGATTTAATGTTTTAAAGAACACAAGAGTCAGTTGACGCAGAGACTGGAGGTTATTGATGATTCAGCTGAACAGTGAGTGGTCTGAAATATCAAAGAATAATAATGAATATTAAATATAAATCTAAAATAAACAACATTTACATTGGTAATAAACATGAGTAAATAATTAATTGATTACAGAAGTGTTGCAATACTTGGTTAGTGCACAAAATGGCATCTAGGGAACATACATGGAGTTTTTTCATCATGAGGGATCATCGGTGTTGTAACGAAATACCAAAAAATAAATAACAATGCTTTTTGATCCCCAAAGTGTTGAAAATTGCAATTAGTTTATAAAAATGTTTACGGTTTAATTACATCCTTGGCTTTTAACGGTCAGTTTTCACTAATGTGAATAATACTTTGTTTTATTTCTATTTTAAAGATGTAATTAAGCATTATTAATATAGTCTTGCCACTTTCAAAACAGACTGCAGTTACACTACATGTATATGGAGCCCTTTATACATTTATTTACTATATAAATGTGTGTATAGATAGATAGATAGATAGATATGTATGTGTATATATATATATATATATATATATATATATATATATATATATATATATATATATATATGTGTGTGTGTGTGTGTGTGTGTGTGTGTGTATAAAGCCTTTCTTCATGTGAAATAAAATAACTTAAATATTAGTATTTCTTAAATCATTCCTGCACAATTACAATGGGGATAGTAATGCTGTTTTTTTCTAATCTCAAGCAGTTTTCAGATTGAATCGATCTGCCATGTCAGACTTCAGTTCAACACGGCAATTATAGCAGATAAAGGAATCAAGGCAATGTAATATTTACTCAGGCATAAGTTATAAATAAACTGACGCGAGTGCGCGAGGACGCGCGTTTGAAGTTCATTGAGAGTTGCCGTTCCCATAGTAATCTACTCAGCGGGCGAAAGCCTTTGCCGAGTAAACACGAATGAGAGTCAGAATTTGGCCATATAAGTACATAAATCTTCAAGGAAACACGCTGCAGCGGTTACTTGATAATCGGAAACAATTTCCGTTTGATCATAAACTCTCTCACATAAATCAATTTTAGGAGATTATGATCTCTCTCACCAGCAGTAATGGCGTCTTTGAAAAGCTTTGAGGCTTTGAATTGCAGCGCTCTGATTCGTTCAAACGTCAGTGCTCTCACTGACAGGGGTGTAATTTTGTGATATTATGTATGTAAAATAGAGAGATTTAACTTACTAATTAAAGTAAAAAATCGATTGTAGACCTGCAAGTTTTTTTTCAGGATTTAAAAAAATAAAATGCATGCCCATTGGAATGGACATGTTCACACATACTGTATTGAAATGTATTATATATCAGGTGTAATGTTGTGATGTTACCAACAGATGGAGTGGACGCTCTATCTAAAATTCAGTTTTCACTTCATTAGTGAAAGTCTATGGAGATTTTATGACTTTAATCTTCAGTTTTATCAAAAATCATAAGTCTGATCAGTCTGAAAAGGGATAGCAACTCAAGTCAGAACAGGTCTGAAGTCTGAGCAGAGTTTAGTGGTTGTAGCTTTAAAGCTCTAGGAGGAGATGCTCTGAGAATTTTAGGTAAGAAGAATAATAATAACTAGATAGAGGAAGTTTATGATATAAACTTCAGTTGGCTTGAGAAAGCCTATCGTGAAAGTTAAATTTATTTGTAAAAGCTTAAAAAGTTGTTTAAGTTTACAGATAGATAGATGGAAAGAATTAGATCTTGAGCATATATACACTTGTTAGTTATTGCTTTGCGTTGTTTCTAGGCAGTTACTAAGGTGTCGTTATGTTCTTTGATCATAATTTAATCTTTAATCAATTGATGATCAATTTTGCTAGCAAGATTTAATGTTAATTATCTTGTTGATAGCAAGATTTAGTATGAATTCCGAAGTCATTAGCAACATTTAACATAAATAAGCATGTTGCTGGCAAGAATTCGCTGAATTAGCATATTGGTAGCAAGATTTATTGTTAATTAACAAGTTGCTATCAAGATTTAGCATGATCTAGCATGTCACTAGTGAGAATTTGCGTGATCTAGCATGTTGCTAGCAAGATTTAACGTTAATTAACAAGACGCTATTGACATTTAGTGTGAACTAACATGTCGCTAGTGAGATTTGTTAATTCGTAGGTCGCTTGTGAGATTTAACATGAGTTAACATGTCACTGACGAGAATGAATGTTATTTAACAAGTCACTAGTGAGATTTAATGTTTTAAAGAACACAAGAGTCAGTTGACGCAGAGACTGGAGGTTATTGATGATTCAGCTGAACAGTGAGTGGTCTGAAATATCAAAGAATAATAATGAATATTAAATATAAATCTAAAATAAACAACATTTACATTGGTAATAAACAGGAGTAAATTATTAATTGATTACAGAAGTGTTGCAATACTTGGTTAGTGCACAAATTGGCATCTAGGGAACATACATGGAGTTTTTTCATCAAGAGGGATCATCGGTGTTGTAACGAAATACCAAAAAATAAATAACAATGCTTTTTGATCCCCAAAGTGTTGGAAAATTGCAATTAGTTTATAAAAATGTTTACGGTTTAATTACATCCTTGGCTTTTAACGGTCAGTTTTCACTAATGTGAATAATACTTTGTTTTATTTCTATTTTAAAGATGCAATTAAGCATTATTAATATAGTCTTGCCACTTTTAAAACAGACTGCAGTTACACTACATGTACATGGAGCCCTTTATACATTTATTTACTATATAAATGTGTGTATAGATAGATAGATATGTATGTGTATATATATGTATATATGTGTGTGTGTGTGTATAAAGCCTTTCTTCATGTGAAATAAAATAACTTAAATATTAGTATTTCTTAAATCATTCCTGCACAATTACAATGGGGATAGTAATGCTGTTTTTTCTAATCTCAAGCAGTTTTCAGATTGAATCGATCTGCCATGTCAGACTTCAGTTCAACACGGCAATTATAGCAGATAAAGGAATCAACGCAATGTAATATTTGTATAAAGCCTTCCTCCATGGGAAACAAAATAACTTAAATATTAGTATTTTTAAAATAATTCCTGATCATGTAATGCAGCAGAGTAATGCAGTTTTTTAACTCAAGCAGTTTACAGTTTGAAGCGATCTGCCATCGTTTTTGCATCCTTTTAAATACCTTATTTCATTTATTGTTTAAGTGTTCACAAAACATCGATCTATCAGCGAATCTGCTCAGGAAGCGCGTTTGAACTCGAGAACAGGAGTCAGACTTTAGTTAAAAGCCGATAAAAGAATTAACACAATGTAACTATATACTCAAGAATTAGTTATAAATAACTTTGACTGTTAGACGCTGCATTTGAAGAGAGTCAGCGCGCGCGCTGCTCAGGGAAGCATTTTACATGTATCTGCCTTCCCCATGCAAACACGAGCGAGAGTCAGAATTCGGCAATAAAGTACATAAATGAGCGCTATAAATAAACTTAGGCGATTAGACGGTTATGCTTTGGCGCGAGTCCAGGAGGACGCGCGTTTAAACTTCACTTACCTTTCCCATAGTAATGTACTCCGTTGCCGAGTAAAGACGAATGAGAGTCAGAATTTGGCCATATAAGTGCATAAATCTTCAAGGAAACACGCTGCAGCGGTTACTTGATAATCGGAAACAATTTCCGTTTGATCATAAACTCTCTCACATAAATCTATTTTAGGAGATTATGATCTCTCTCTCCAGCAGTAATGGCGTCTTTGAAAAGCTTTGAGGCTTTGAATTGCAGCGCTCTGATTCGTTCAAACTTCAGTGCTCTCACTGACAGGGGTGTAATTTTGTGATATTATGTATGTAAAATAGAGAGATTTAACTTACTAATTAAAGTAAAAAATCGATTGTAGACCTGCAAGTTTTTTTTCAGGATTTAAAAAAATAAAATGCATGCCCATTGGAATGGACATGTTCACACATACTGTATTGAAATGTATTATATATCAGGTGTAATGTTGTGATGTTACCAACAGATGGAGTGGACGCTCTATCTAAAATTCAGTTTTCACTTCATTAGTGAAAGTCTATGGAGATTTTATGACTTTAATCTTCAGTTTTATCAAAAATCATAAGTCTGATCAGTCTGAAAAGGGATAGCAACTCAAGTCAGAACAGGTCTGAAGTCTGAGCAGAGTTTAGTGGTTGTAGCTTTAAAGCTCTAGGAGGAGATGCATTGAGAATTTTAGGTAAGAAGAATAATAATAATAACTAGATAGAGGAAGTTTATGATATAAACTTCAGTTGGCTTGAGAAAGCCTATCCTGAAAGTTAAATTTATTTGTAAAAGCTTAAAAAGTTGTTTAAGTTTACAGATAGATAGATGGAAAGAATTAGATCTTGAGCATATATACACTTGTTAGTTATTGCTTTGCGTTGTTTCTAGGCAGTTACTAAGGTGTCGTTATGTTCTTTGATCATAATTTAATCTTTAATCAATTGATGATCAATTTTGCTAGCAAGATTTAATGTTAATTATCTTGTTGCTAGCAAGATTTAGAATGAATTCCGAAGTCATTAGCAACATTTAACATAAATAAGCATGTTGCTGGCAAGAATTCGCTGAATTAGCATATTGGTAGCAAGATTTATTGTTAATTAACAAGTTGCTATCAAGATTTAGCATGATCTAGCATGTCACTAGTGAGAATTTGCGTGATCTAGCATGTTGCTAGCAAGATTTAACGTTAATTAACAAGACGCTATTGACATTTAGTGTGAACTAACATCTCGCTAGTGAGATTTGTTAATTCGTAGGTCGCTTGTGAGATTTAACATGAGTTAACATGTCACTGACGAGAATGAATGTTATTTAACAAGTCACTAGTGAGATTTAATGTTTTAAAGAACACAAGAGTCAGTTGACGCAGAGACTGGAGGTTATTGATGATTCAGCTGAACAGTGAGTGGTCTGAAATATCAAAGAATAATAATGAATATTAAATATAAATCTAAAATAAACAACATTTACATTGGTAATAAACATGAGTAAATTATTAATTGATTACAGAAGTGTTGCAATACTTGGTTAGTGCACAAAAAGGCATCTAGGGAACATACATGGAGTTTTTTCATCATGAGGGATCATCGGTGTTGTAACGAAATACCAAAAAATAAATAACAATGCTTTTTGATCCCCAAAGTGTTGAAAATTGCAATTAGTTTATAAAAATGTTTACGGTTTAATTACATCCTTGGCTTTTAACGGTCAGTTTTCACTAATGTGAATAATACTTTGTTTTATTTCTATTTTAAAGATGTAATTAAGCATTATTAATATAGTCTTACCACTTTCTAAACAGACTGCAGTTCCACTACATGTATATGGAGCCCTTTATACATTTATTTACTATATAAATGTGTGTATAGATATGTATGTGTATATATATATATATATATATGTATGTATGTGTGTGTGTGTGTGTGTGTGTGTGTGTATAAAGCCTTTCTTCATGTGAAATAAAATAACTTAAATATTAGTATTTCTTAAATCATTCCTGCACAATTACAATGGGGATAGTAATGCTGTTTTTTCTAATCTCAAGCAGTTTTCAGATTGAATCGATCTGCCATGTCAGACTTCAGTTCAACACGGCAATTATAGCAGATAAAGGAATCAAGGCAATGTAATATTTACTCAGGCATAAGTTATAAATAAACTGACGCGAGTGCGCGAGGACGCGCGTTTGAACTTCATTGAGAGTTGCCGTTCCCATAGTAATCTACTCAGCGGGGGGAAAGCCTTCACCGAGTAAACACGAATGAGAGTCACAATTTGGCCATATAAGTGCATAAATCTTCAAGCAAACACACTGCAGTGGTTACTTGATAATCGGAAACAATTTCCGTTTGATCATAAACTCTCTCACATAAATCTATTTTAGGAGATTATGATCTCTCTCTCCAGCAATAATGGCGCTTTGAAAAGCTTTGAGACTTTGAATTGCAGCGCTCTGATTCGTTCAAACTTCAGTGCTCTCACTGACAGGGGTGCAATTTTGTGATATCATGTATGTAAAATAGAGAGATTTAACTTACTAATTAAAGTAAAAAATCGATTGTAGACCTGCAAGTTTTTTTTCAGGATTTAAAAAAAAAATGCATGCCCATTGGAATGGACATGTTCACACATACTGTATTGAAATGTATTATATATCAGGTGTAATGTTGTTATGTCACCAACAGATGGGGTGGACGCTCTATCTAAAATTCAGTTTTCACTTCATTAGTGAAAGTCTATGGAGATTTTTTACAGATAGATAGATGGAAAGAATTAGATCTTGAGCATATATACACTTGTTAGTTATTGCTTTGCGTTGTTTCTAGGCAGTTACTAAGGTGTCGTTATGTTCTTTGATCATAATTTAATCTTTAATCAATTGATGATCAATTTTGCTAGCAAGATTTAATGTTAATTATCTTGTTGATAGCAAGATTTAGTATGAATTCCGAAGTCATTAGCAACATTTAACATAAATAAGCATGTTGCTGGCAAGAATTAGCTGAATTAGCATATTGGTAGCAAGATTTATTGTTAAGTAACAAGTTGCTATCAAGATTTAGCATGATCTAGCATGTCACTAGTGAGAATTTGCGTGATCTAGCATGTTGCTAGCAAGATTTAACGTTAATTAACAAGACGCTATTGACATTTAGTGTGAACTAACATGTCGCTAGTGAGATTTGTTAATTCGTAGGTCGCTTGTGAGATTTAACATGAGTTAACATGTCACTGACGAGAATGAATGTTATTTAACAAGTCACTAGTGAGATTTAATGTTTTAAAGAACACAAAAGTCAGTTGACGCAGAGACTGGAGGTTATTGATGATTCAGCTGAACAGTGAGTGGTCTGAAATATCAAAGAATAATAATGAATATTAAATATAAATCTAAAATAAACAACATTTACATTGGTAATAAACATGAGTAAATTATTAATTGATTACAGAAGTGTTGCAATACTTGGTTAGTGCACAAATTGGCATCTAGGGAACATACATGGAGTTTTTTCATCAAGAGGGATCATCGGTGTTGTAACGAAATACCAAAAAATAAATAACAATGCTTTTTGATCCCCAAAGTGTTGGAAAATTGCAATTAGTTTATAAAAATGTTTACGGTTTAATTACATCCTTGGCTTTTAACGGTCAGTTTTCACTAATGTGAATAATACTTTGTTTTATTTCTATTTTAAAGATGCAATTAAGCATTATTAATATAGTCTTGCCACTTTTAAAACAGACTGCAGTTACACTACATGTATATGGAGCCCTTTATACATTTATTTACTATATAAATGTGTGTATAGATAGATATGTATGTGTATATATATGTATATATGTGTGTGTGTGTGTATAAAGCCTTTCTTCATGTGAAATAAAATAACTTAAATATTAGTATTTCTTAAATCATTCCTGCACAATTACAATGGGGATGGTAATGCTGTTTTTTCTAATCTCAAGCAGTTTTCAGATTGAATCGATCTGCCATGTCAGACTTCAGTTCAACACGGCAATTATAGCAGATAAAGGAATCAACGCAATGTAATATTTGTATAAAGCCTTCCTCCATGGGAAACAAAATAACTTAAATAT
Organism: Rhodeus uyekii; assembly: GCA_037043235.1. Classification (NCBI taxonomy): domain Eukaryota; kingdom Metazoa; phylum Chordata; class Actinopteri; order Cypriniformes; family Acheilognathidae; genus Rhodeus; species Rhodeus uyekii. The sequence goes on along the minus strand of JAWRVZ010000037.1, from coordinate 854,203 downwards.
TAGTATTTTTAAAATAATTCCTGATCATGTAATGCAGCAGAGTAATGCAGTTTTTTTTTAACTCAAGCAGTTTACAGTTTGAATCGATCTGCCATCGTTTTTGCATCCTTTTAAATACCTTATTTCATTTATTGTTTAAGTGTTCACAAAACATCGATCTATCAGCGAATCTGCTCAGGAAGCGCGTTTGAACTCGAGAACAGGAGTCAGACTTTAGTTAAAAGCAGATAAAAGAATTAACACAATGTAACTATATACTCAAGAATTAGTTATAAATAACTTTGACTGTTAGACGCTGCATTTGAAGAGAGTCAGCGCGCGCGCTGCTCAGGGAAGCATTTTACATGTTTCTGCATTCCCCATGCAAACACGAGCGAGAGTCAGAATTCGGCAATAAAGTACATAAATGAGCGCTATAAATAAACTTAGGCGATTAGACGGTGCTTTGGCGCGAGTCCAGGAGGACGCGCGTTTAAACTTCACTTACCTTTCCCATAGTAATGTGCTCAACAGCGAAAATAAAAATGAGAGTCAGAATTTGGCCATATAAGTGCATAAATCTTCAAGCAAACACGCTGCAGCGGTTACTTGATAATCGGAAACAATTTCCGTTTGATCATAAACTCTCTCACATAAATCTATTTTAGGAGATTATGATCTCTCTCTCCAGCAGTAATGGCGGCTTTGAAAAGCTTTGAGGCTTTGAATTGCAGCGCTCTGATTCGTTCAAACTTCAGTGCTCTCACTGACAGGGGTGTAATTTTGTGATATTATGTATGTAAAATAGAGAGATTTAACTTACTAATTAAAGTAAAAAATCGATTGTAGACCTGCAAGTTTTTTTTCAGGATTTAAAAAAATAAAATGCATGCCCATTGGAATGGACATGTTCACACATACTGTATTGAAATGTATTATATATCAGGTGTAATGTTGTGATGTTACCAACAGATGGAGTGGACGCTCTATCTAAAATTCAGTTTTCACTTCATTAGTGAAAGTCTATGGAGATTTTATGACTTTAATCTTCAGTTTTATCAAAAATCATAAGTCTGATCAGTCTGAAAAGGGATAGCAACTCAAGTCAGAACAGGTCTGAAGTCTGAGCAGAGTTTAGTGGTTGTAGCTTTAAAGCTCTAGGAGGAGATGCGTTGAGAATTTTAGGTAAGAAGAATAATAATAATAACTAGATAGAGGAAGTTTATGATATAAACTTCAGTTGGCTTGAGAAAGCCTATCCTGAAAGTTAAATTTATTTGTAAAAGCTTAAAAAGTTGTTTAAGTTTACAGATAGATAGATGGAAAGAATTAGATCTTGAGCATATATACACTTGTTAGTTATTGCCTTGCGTTGTTTCTAGGCAGTTACTAAGGCGTTGTTCTTTGATCATAATTTAATCTTTAATCAATTGATGATCAATTTTGCTAGCAAGATTTAATGTTAATTATCTTGTTGCTAGCAAGATTTAGAATGAATTCCGAAGTCATTAGCAACATTTAACATAAATAAGCATGTTGCTGGCAAGAATTCGCTGAATTAGCATATTGGTAGCAAGATTTATTGTTAATTAACAAGTTGCTATCAAGATTTAGCATGATCTAGCATGTCACTAGTGAGAATTTGCGTGATCTAGCATGTTGCTAGCAAGATTTAACGTTAATTAACAAGACGCTATTGACATTTAGTGTGAACTAACATCTCGCTAGTGAGATTTGTTAATTCGTAGGTCGCTTGTGAGATTTAACATGAGTTAACATGTCACTGACGAGAATGAATGTTATTTAACAAGTCACTAGTGAGATTTAATGTTTTAAAGAACACAAGAGTCAGTTGACGCAGAGACTGGAGGTTATTGATGATTCAGCTGAACAGTGAGTGGTCTGAAATATCAAAGAATAATAATGAATATTAAATATAAATCTAAAATAAACAACATTTACATTGGTAATAAACATGAGTAAATTATTAATTGATTACAGAAGTGTTGCAATACTTGGTTAGTGCACAAAAAGGCATCTAGGGAACATACATGGAGTTTTTTCATCATGAGGGATCATCGGTGTTGTAACGAAATACCAAAAAATAAATAACAATGCTTTTTGATCCCCAAAGTGTTGAAAATTGCAATTAGTTTATAAAAATGTTTACGGTTTAATTACATCCTTGGCTTTTAACGGTCAGTTTTCACTAATGTGAATAATACTTTGTTTTATTTCTATTTTAAAGATGTAATTAAGCATTATTAATATAGTCTTACCACTTTCTAAACAGACTGCAGTTCCACTGCATATATATGGAGCCCTTTATACATTTATTTACTATATAAATGTGTGTATAGATATGTATGTGTATATATATATATATATATATATATATATATATATATATATATATATATATATATATATATGTATATATGTGTGTGTGTGTGTGTGTGTATAAAGCCTTTCTTCATGTGAAATAAAATAACTTAAATATTAGTATTTCTTAAATCATTCCTGCACAATTACAATGGGGATAGTAATGCTGTTTTTTCTAATCTCAAGCAGTTTTCAGATTGAATCGATCTGCCATGTCAGACTTCAGTTCAACACGGCAATTATAGCAGATAAAGGAATCAAGGCAATGTAATATTTACTCAGGCATAAGTTATAAATAAACTGACGTGAGTGCGCGAGGACGCGCGTTTGAACTTCATTGAGAGTTGCCGTTCCCATAGTAATCTACTCAGCGGGGGGAAAACCTTCACCGAGTAAACACGAATGAGAGTCACAATTTGGCCATATAAGTGCATAAATCTTCAAGCAAACACACTGCAGTGGTTACTTGATAATCGGAAACAATTTCCGTTTGATCATAAACTCTCTCACATAAATCTATTTTAGGAGATTATGATCTCTCTCTCCAGCAATAATGGCGGCTTTGAAAAGCTTTGAGGCTTTGAATTGCAGCGCTCTGATTCGTTCAATCTTCAGTGCTCTCACTGACAGGGGTGCAATTTTGTGATATCATGTATGTAAAATAGAGAGATTTAACTTACTAATTAAAGTAAAAAATCGATTGTAGACCTGCAAGTTTTTTTTCAGGATTTAAAAAAAAAATGCATGCCCATTGGAATGGACATGTTCACACATACTGTATTGAAATGTATTATATATCAGGTGTAATGTTGTTATGTCACCAACAGATGGGGTGGACGCTCTATCTAAAATTCAGTTTTCACTTCATTAGTGAAAGTCTATGGAGATTTTTTACAGATAGATAGATGGAAAGAATTAGATCTTGAGCATATATACACTTGTTAGTTATTGCTTTGCGTTGTTTCTAGGCAGTTACTAAGGTGTCGTTATGTTCTTTGATCATAATTTAATCTTTAATCAATTGATGATCAATTTTGCTAGCAAGATTTAATGTTAATTATCTTGTTGATAGCAAGATTTAGTATGAATTCCGAAGTCATTAGCAACATTTAACATAAATAAGCATGTTGCTGGCAAGAATTCGCTGAATTAGCATATTGGTAGCAAGATTTATTGTTAATTAACAAGTTGCTATCAAGATTTAGCATGATCTAGCATGTCACTAGTGAGAATTTGCGTGATCTAGCATGTTGCTAGCAAGATTTAACGTTAATTAACAAGACGCTATTGACATTTAGTGTGAACTAACATGTCGCTAGTGAGATTTGTTAATTCGTAGGTCGCTTGTGAGATTTAACATGAGTTAACATGTCACTGACGAGAATGAATGTTATTTAACAAGTCACTAGTGAGATTTAATGTTTTAAAGAACACAAGAGTCAGTTGACGCAGAGACTGGAGGTTATTGATGATTCAGCTGAACAGTGAGTGGTCTGAAATATCAAAGAATAATAATGAATATTAAATATAAATCTAAAATAAACAACATTTACATTGGTAATAAACAGGAGTAAATTATTAATTGATTACAGAAGTGTTGCAATACTTGGTTAGTGCACAAATTGGCATCTAGGGAACATACATGGAGTTTTTTCATCAAGAGGGATCATCGGTGTTGTAACGAAATACCAAAAAATAAATAACAATGCTTTTTGATCCCCAAAGTGTTGGAAAATTGCAATTAGTTTATAAAAATGTTTACGGTTTAATTACATCCTTGGCTTTTAACGGTCAGTTTTCACTAATGTGAATAATACTTTGTTTTATTTCTATTTTAAAGATGCAATTAAGCATTATTAATATAGTCTTGCCACTTTTAAAACAGACTGCAGTTACACTACATGTACATGGAGCCCTTTATACATTTATTTACTATATAAATGTGTGTATAGATAGATAGATATGTATGTGTATATATATGTATATATGTGTGTGTGTGTGTATAAAGCCTTTCTTCATGTGAAATAAAATAACTTAAATATTAGTATTTCTTAAATCATTCCTGCACAATTACAATGGGGATAGTAATGCTGTTTTTTCTAATCTCAAGCAGTTTTCAGATTGAATCGATCTGCCATGTCAGACTTCAGTTCAACACGGCAATTATAGCAGATAAAGGAATCAACGCAATGTAATATTTGTATAAAGCCTTCCTCCATGGGAAACAAAATAACTTAAATATTAGTATTTTTAAAATAATTCCTGATCATGTAATGCAGCAGAGTAATGCAGTTTTTTAACTCAAGCAGTTTACAGTTTGAAGCGATCTGCCATCGTTTTTGCATCCTTTTAAATACCTTATTTCATTTATTGTTTAAGTGTTCACAAAACATCGATCTATCAGCGAATCTGCTCAGGAAGCGCGTTTGAACTCGAGAACAGGAGTCAGACTTTAGTTAAAAGCCGATAAAAGAATTAACACAATGTAACTATATACTCAAGAATTAGTTATAAATAACTTTGACTGTTAGACGCTGCATTTGAAGAGAGTCAGCGCGCGCGCTGCTCAGGGAAGCATTTTACATGTATCTGCCTTCCCCATGCAAACACGAGCGAGAGTAAGAATTCGGCAATAAAGTACATAAATGAGCGCTATAAATAAACTTAGGCGATTAGACGGTTATGCTTTGGCGCGAGTCCAGGAGGACGCGCGTTTAAACTTCACTTACCTTTCCCATAGTAATGTACTCCGTTGCCGAGTAAAGACGAATGAGAGTCAGAATTTGGCCATATAAGTGCATAAATCTTCAAGGAAACACGCTGCAGCGGTTACTTGATAATCGGAAACAATTTCCGTTTGATCATAAACTCTCTCACATAAATCTATTTTAGGAGATTATGATCTCTCTCTCCAGCAGTAATGGCGTCTTTGAAAAGCTTTGAGGCTTTGAATTGCAGCGCTCTGATTCGTTCAAACTTCAGTGCTCTCACTGACAGGGGTGTAATTTTGTGATATTATGTATGTAAAATAGAGAGATTTAACTTACTAATTAAAGTAAAAAATCGATTGTAGACCTGCAAGTTTTTTTTCAGGATTTAAAAAAATAAAATGCATGCCCATTGGAATGGACATGTTCACACATACTGTATTGAAATGTATTATATATCAGGTGTAATGTTGTGATGTTACCAACAGATGGAGTGGACGCTCTATCTAAAATTTGTTAGTTATTGCCTTGCGTTGTTTCTAGGCAGTTACTAAGGTGTCGTTATGTTCTTTGATCATAATTTAATCTTTAATCAATTGATGATCAATTTTGCTAGCAAGATTTAATGTTAATTATCTTGTTGCTAGCAAGATTTAGTATGAATTCTGAAGTCATTAGCAACATTTAACATAAATAAGCATGTTGCTGGCAAGAATTTGCTGAATTAGCATATTGTTAGCAAGATTTATCGTTAATTAGCTTAAAAAGTTTTGAGAGTTTAAACTTAAAAATAAGTTATAATTATGCTTTTTGATCCCCAAAGTGTTGGAAAATTGTAATTAGTTTAAAAAAATGTTTACGGTTTAATTACATCCTTGGCTTTTAACGGTCAGTTTTCACTAATGCGAAAAATACTTTGTTTAATTTCTATTTTAAAGCTGTAATTAAGCATTATTAGTATAGGCTAATCACTTTCAAAAGAGACTGCAGTTACACTGCATGTATATGTAGCCTTTTATATATACTAAATAGATGTGTATGTATATATATATATATATATATATATATATATATATATATATATATATAATATGTATAGAGGTGTGTGTGTGTGTGTATATATATATATAAATATATATATATATATATATATATATATATATATATATATATATATGATACTGTGAATAATACTTTGTTTTATTTCTATTTTAAAGCTGTAATTAAGCATTATTAATATAGGCTAATCACTTTCAAAAGAGACTGCAGTTACACCACAGTTACACTATATGTAGCCTTTTATATATACTAAATAGATGTGTGTATATATATATATATATATATATATATATATATATATATATATATATATATATATATATATATATAAATAAATGGTACTGTGATACTGTGAATAATACTTTGTTTTATTTCTATTTTAAAGATGTAATTAAGCATTATTTATGTAGTCTTACCACTTTCAAAACAGACAGCAGTTACACTGCATGTATATGGAGCCCTTTATATTTACAATATAGATGTAGATAGATATGCATGTATGTGTGTGAATAAATTTACGCGCTATAAATAAACGTAGGCGCTTAGGCGTGGACGCGCGAATGCGGGAGGACGCGCGTATATGGAGCCTCTAATACATACTTTTTAGATGTATATGTAAATCCTTCCTTCATGGGAAACAAACTTAAATATTAGTATTTTTAAAATAATTCCTGCTAAAGTACAATGAGGAGAGTAATGCAGTTTTTTCTAATCTCAAGCAGTTTTCAGATTGACTCGATCTGCCATGTCAGACTTCAGTTCAACACGGCAATTATAGCAGATAAAGGAATCAACGCAATGTAATATTTGTATAAAGCCTTCCTCCATGGGAAACAAAATAACTTAAATATTAGTATTTTTAAAATAATTCCTGATCATGTAATGCAGCAGAGTAATGCAGTTTTTTTAATCTCAAGCAGTTTACAGTTTGAATCGATCTGCCATCGTTTTTGCATCCTTTTAAATACCTTATTTCATTTATTGTTTAAGTGTTCACAAAACATCGATCTATCAGCGAATCTGCTCAGGAAGCGCGTTTGAACTCGAGAACAGGAGTCAGACTTTAGTTAAAAGCAGATAAAAGAATTAACACAATGTAACTATATACTCAAGAATTAGTTATAAATAACTTTGACTGTTAGACGCTGCATTTGAAGAGAGTCAGCGCGCGCGCTGCTCAGGGAAGCCTTTTTACATGTGTCTTCCCCATGAACACACGAGCGAGAGTCAGAATTCGGCAATAAAGTACATAAATGAGCGCTATAAATAAACGTAGGTGCTTAGACGGTTATGCGTTGGCGCGAGTCCAGGAGGACGCGCGTTTAAACTTCACTTACCTTCCCCATAGTAATGTACTCCGTTGCCGAGTAAAGACGAATGAGAGTCAGAATTTGGCCATATAAGTGCATAAATCTTCAAGGAAACACGCTGTAGCGGTTACTTGATAATCTGAAACAATTTCCGTTTGATCATAAACTCTCTCACATAAATCTATTTTAGGAGATTATGATCTCTCTCTCCAGCAGTAATGGCGTCTTTGAAAAGCTTTGAGGCTTTGAATTGCAGCGCTCTGATTCGTTCAAACTTCAGTGCTCTCACTGACAGGGGTGTAATTTTGTGATATTATGAATGTAAAATAGAGAGATTTAACTTACTAATTAAAGTAAAAAATCGATTGTAGACCTGCAAGTTTTTTTTCAGGATTTAAAAAAATAAAATGCATGCCTATTGGAATGGACATGTTCACACATACTGTATTGAAATGTATTATATATCAGGTGTAATGTTGTGATGTTACCAACAGATGGAGTGGACGCTCTATCTAAAATTCAGTTTTCACTTCATTAGTGAAAGTCTATGGAGATTTTATGACTTTAATCTTCAGTTTTATCAAAAATCATAAGTCTGATCAGTCTGAAAAGGGATAGCAACTCAAGTCAGAACAGGTCTGAAGTCTGAGCAGAGTTTAGTGGTTGTAGCTTTAAAGCTCTAGGAGGAGATGCATTGAGAATTTTAGGTAAGAAGAATAATAATAATAATAATAATAAGTTTAGATACAATATCACTAAGTTGGCTTTCTCAAGCCAACTTAATAATAATAATAAGTTTAGATACAATATCACTAAGTTGGCTTTCTCAAGCCAACTTAAACATGTAGGGCTGTATTGTGTCTGAAAGAAAGATGCTACACGTTGTTTTTACTGGAATTTCGTCACCTGCACTACAGAAAGCTAACAGAAGCATTGAAGTAAATAGTCGCTGTTATGGAAATGACTGGCAGGTTACTGCTTTCCGACTTGTCGCGTCAAAAACACATATAACCTATTGCAAACAGTGATTCTGTCTACACTGAACATGCACCAAAAAAACGAATACTATGTTCTATATCTGAGGTACTTGTGCTACCGATAAATGCATTTGGGACATTACCTTTGATGTCTCCACACTGGGGTAGACCCAGTGTTAGAATGTTACAAACCATTTTCTTTTACAAGTAGCTAAAATGTCATTAAAATCTCATGAATATTTGGCATATATACGTTCCTTAAACAAAGACCCCCAAGAACACCTCAATACCCCCTTTTCAAATATATTGCTTCCAGTGTCTCCCGATGTTCTCCGAACGCCTTTACTGAGAAATGTTAAATGTCTCCTTGTCTCCTGTATTGGTTTAGTGCAATCATAAACAAACAAAAAATACCTAGGTGCAAATATCAAAACAACAGAACTCTACATGCTGGACCTATATATGACATTCAGAAATCACATCAAATAATCATGCCTTTATTTTAAATGTTGCATGTGCACACATGGAGGCGTGACCTGTGGAACCTATCGATCCTCCCTCCTTATCTCGCTGACATTTACTTACCTCAGTCTACATCTACCACAGTCACATCCACCACTGGCATATCAGACCTCTAGCTAAGCATTACTGTCATTACTTTAGCAGATGGATACAGAGAGAGATTTTCAGTCATGCTCGAATTGAGAGAAATCCTATGACTTGATTGGGTCCCATGGGAAGGCTTTTCTTTTCTTTTCTTTTCTTTCCCCCAGATCCACCTTGCACCTTTAAGATCTGCTCCTACATGCACATCCACCTTTTTTTCATTACATCTTTCATAACCTGTGTCAATCCACCTACTCACGCACACTTCTGCCCGGCGAAACACACATAGACATATGCACGGCTCTGCACAGCTTTTTATTTTTAATCCAGCACTATCTGATCACATTCACACAGCTCAGAAAATTCTTCTTTCCGCTCCAGCTGAGAGTCTTGCGCCCCCGCCGACCACCGCAGAGCAGTCGTGATTAAGGCTAATTACCAACAAAACTGGCCAACATGACAAACGTTCGACAGCGGCCCTGCACCCATACAGCATGGTGAAAATGACTGTCAGAGGTGTGTGAGCAGAGAGAGAATTCTTCATTATAATCTTCAGTGTGCTGTAATGAGAGCTTTGGGTTCAAATAGTTACTAGCACTTCACTACAAAAATCCTTGCAGCTAAATTTTGATGAATAATTGTCAATCTGGATGTCAAACAAGACCTGCAGTTCAATCTCATTGTTAATTACTGTTCATTTATATAAACAACATGATATGTTTTCAGTTGGCACTACAAAATTATGCACTCATGAACAGTTTGCAAACAAGTTCTCAAATAAGCTCACACCAGTAAAACACAAAAGCTGCTTCATGACCCTGTCAATTTCAAATAATAATGTCGATGACAGTTTGTTTTATAGCAGTTACAGTAGATGAAAAGATAATAGATGAGTTGGAAAAATCGCAGCTAGTTTTGCGATGCATTCTCTTTGCTTGTTTGTGGCACACATACTGAGGTCTTATGGTCACATTTTCTATTGGAAAGCTCATTTAGACCAGGTTCATAAAGGCTGCCGGCACATCAATACCCTACTTGATTACATTCTCACCTCCGCTGAGAGGCCTCGATGAATATTTATCAATGTGGATGCACGCTCACCCTCCCCTTTCATCACATCCGTCCACTGCCCCTCAAAACCTTCTTCACTTAATTTCTTTATGAATATTAAAGACTGCATTATGTCAGCTCACAGACTGACAGCACTTGAGCTAATCCTGTTATTGTCTTAGAGAGATGGCTGCATCTCTTGCTTAATGTGTCAAAAAATATGCACCCTTTTATTTATTTATTTTTCCTTCTTTCTATTGTTGTGTTTGTCTTACGTTGGCATGGAGACAACCCTAAGTGGATCGGAAAACAATTTGTGGAGGTGGGAGGATGGGTTATCAAAGTGCTGCTTTCAATAGGAATATGCTTGACGTTAATTCTTGGCAAACAATCAATGCCTGGGTTTTTATGTAATGGGAGCGTTAAAAAACAGCACAGGGAAGGAGACTTGAAAATTAAAAACATCTATCTCAGTGATTGTCCAAAGTCACAAAAAACAAAACAAATAAGAAAATGCTCACGTTTGATGCCACAAGATACAACAGTTACAACAACAGTTTTAAAAACGTCCAATAAATTATGTTTAAATTTATTCATGCATGTGCTGTTAATGATTACAATGGAACATACAATGTTTAACATAATAAAAGAGAGTCTGTTGTGCAGCTTAATGTTGCAAAATGCTATTTGTTAGTACTTTGTTATTTACCTCCTTGTTTCCTTAGTTTACTATTTTAAGGTGGACATTTCATGACTTCATGATTTCATGACTCTTGCACTACATATGGGCCTGCACAGACCAGTGTTGCAATTTTATGAAGATAAAAACTTGATCTTCATCTTGAGCTTGATCATTTACAAACATTAGGATTTTTTTTATGATATGTGACACATCATCACTTTGCAACAACCTTATTCAAAAACAGTGACCATTAAATGTTCACTAGAATGATCATGGTTCTTGAAAAGTGTTGAACAAAAATTATATAACAGTTCGGCAGTCAGAACAGCCCTAAACAGATTGAAAATGTATGTTTTTATATATCAGGTATGCATTAATTTCAAGCAACAAAAAAAAGTTTAATCACTGACATTGGCTTGATAAATGTTAATTCACTGAAATAACGGTATGATACAATCGTAAATATGTCTAGTATTCATTACATATGTCTTTCTGCCAGTGGTCTAACAAGGGATGCTGAATCAAAGCAGTTGTTAAGCAGGCTCAATGGTCTACCACCAAAATAACACAGACTTAAGGGCAGGTGGTCAGTGAGTATGAGATCAAATGTCTCATTGCTCATTGTTTCCTTCAATTCTGAGATGCAAGGATATCCTCTCTGATTCTAATCCTAAATAAAAGCAAAACAAGTTTTAGCATTTTCAATCTAAGATATGAAACTACCCCTTTGGTATACAATATTGTTTATGTTATAACTGGTTTTATGTTTCATGCAGAACAGCACTTTTAATCATTTCAGTTTAAAATAGCCAGTGAAATTGCCAAATGTCTGCCTGTTAGGCAATAGTCTCTAAACATCTCTGTCCATGTATTTGATTGAGATAACTAATAACCATCTGTCCCTCCATTCTCTCTCTTTCTCTCTCTCTCTCGCTTTCTCTCTCTCTCTCTCTCTTCCCCAGTTGTGTGGCCATTTTGATTGACAGAGTATATCTGGCATGATGCCTCTACAACAGACAGCGAATTGAAAAAGTGACAGAGAGATCTGCTTAGCTCTATTTAATGGCAATCATAGACACACACACACACACACACACACACACACACACACACACACACACACACACACACACACACACACACACACACACACACACACAACAAACACAAATACCAGTTTACATGTCCAAACAATCAATTTGGCATTGATCATAATAATCCAGTGACATTTTTGTATGCATGAGAAGTCTAACAACTGCCGGTATGATCCACATGGAGATCTGATCTCATCACTATCGAGTAAGACATTTAAAAAAAATAATGCCATAAATAGATATTATTTATCAGTTAACCTCAATGAATTAAATCAAATAGATATCTGGTGTGTCCACCCTTTGCCTTTAAAACAGCTTTTGTCCATATATACAATTTGTTTTTATGATGTAATCGCATTCTTTCGGGTGCACGGCACTTAAGTTCTTTTAATATTTAGAAAATTAAGTACTATTTATATTAGGTCAAAAAAATAAATATCTGATTTGTCTTTTTGAGTTTTATCTGATCTAACAATTCAGAAGAATTGAGCAAGCTAAGAAATGAAAAACTATGCATTTTTTTAGTATTTTCTGAAAGTACTTTGGAAAAAAACACATAAATGCCATGACATGAATATGGTAACCATTTAGTACCACATAAGATTTAGCATCAGATGCTGTTCACAATTGCAAAAATCTTACAGTGAACCAACCGCAATGATAACGGGGCTTCAAATCTGGTATTTAACCTTTCATGTGGGAAGATATTTTCCTATTAATTTACTGCTAGTCATTAATGCTGTGAGTTTTGTTGTAATTAGCCTGTAAAGTGCTTTTCACACTTGAAATAGTATGTCACTTTAAACCTCCCGGTAAACAGAACCATGGGTTATCTTGTTTCACTCATACTTTACCTGGTGTTAAGTGAGGAAGAGACTGTCACCATTTGACATTTTTACCCTCAAATGCTGAAACTTCTGTTTATATAAAAGTGGTATTTCTGTCATGATAACTCACTGAGTTTTTGGCATGTTAATGGGTGTGACAATGTCGATGTGTTTGGTCTTGGCAGAATACATCTGCTATGCTGCTGCAGAGCAAGTATGAGACTTTCTACTGCCAATACTCAACAAGTAAGACATGCTGCTGCTGTACGATACAGCATACACAAATTACATGTAGAAGATCTATACAGGTGGCGCTGGGGAAGGCTCACTGCAGCTACTACAGCAAATATGTTTTTTCTGGATCTTATGAAGTCCCAATGTTACTCATTTAAATAATCTCCATGCATTGAATACACAAAAAAGGGGACGAGGTCTGGTTGAGCTGCATCAGACAAGACAGTGTTGTCGATATGTCAAAGAAACACTGTTTTGTTTCCAAATGTAATTTGTTACTCCTTCCTAAGTTTGACATACTTAGAGTGGTTCAAATTTAAACACTGTTCCTGAACATTATAACCCTAACGTTTATATGTGTGCTGCATATTTTATGGAGAACAGCTTCCAGAAACTAAGAGTACAATGCAGGCTACGCACAAAACCTTCAACTTAAACAGTTTCCACTTTGTCAAGACAATCTGTTGTTGGTGGATCACAACTTATAAGAATCTCTTATTATTATATTTGCTTTATCTGTTAACAATAAAACATTTTATGTAGTTGCTATGGTGCAAACATTAGTGTTGATGTAGTGTTTACTGTTGCGGTTGAGTGTTCATTGCCTCTTAAGAAAATTAACCATGGTTTTGTAATCAATTATTGTTTGCATTCCCATAGTTTTCTGACAAGTATCATGATTAAATGGTGTATAAATTTGTATCTAAAATTTGTAAGCAAGTTACAACATAAAAAAACATATCACTCTAAAACATCCTTACACAGTCTGTGCATGAAATCCAAATCTAACCTAATCAATCATGGCACATTTCGTAGTTCGGAAGCAGGGGTTTCATCAAAAATGATGTGTTCCAGACGGACTGGTGAGAAAGCCTGCATAATCCAAACCTGTGGCAAAATATCTCCTTCTGTGTTCAGCAAAGAATTTCTTCTGCTGGGTGAGTAAACGATGAGAAACGATGACAGCATTTTCATTTTTGGGTGAACTATTTACACACACACATTTGGCACAGCAATGTGAGAAACCCCTGCTCTGGGGTTTCATAAGCACAGATAAAAAAAACACACAAAAAACTAGTTCACGAATTATAAGTGTGAAACGTTCCTCTACCCGGGATAAAAAGCCAAGTTTAGAACAACGATACCCCGGGCATTAAGTGCAGTGTGAAAAGCCCTTAACTGTACTTGGCCACCACAAATGTTCAACTAGCACTTCAAAATATATTCACATAAACAGCATAAGGTCTCAGATATATGATTTGAACTTTCCTCACAATTTAATGCTGGTGGTGCTAGTGGTTATCCATGACATTTCATTCTACATCTATATCTATAAAAGAATGCTCAGTTAAGGGACACATTTTTTGAGTACAATACATTCAGTAAGGGGTTGCACTCTAGAAAAGGAGGATGTCATCATTGGTGAGGGATAAAAAGGGGAGCGAAAGAAGACTCCTTTCCACTGACTTACATCACTCAGTCCAGCCTCAAGAATCTGCAGACCACTCTCCTTCTCCAGCTGTCCTTTCTGCTCAACTGTTAAAGAGAAAAAAGAGAGACTGTGTGAGAGCACATCAGGTATAGCTTGCCATCAGTGGTAAGGTAGAAATGTCTGTGTCTCATCTGAATGGGAGTGTTTGGGCTCATCTGAATGAGTATTATTGGGGCGCCTACTGCGTATATATAACGTTTTTTAAATATAAATCTGAATACTAAAATATACATGAATCAATATGAATCCATTTAAAAAAGTATTATGGCGAGCAGGGCATGGCTGAGGGACATGAGCTAACGTCATGACCGGCCTCGAATCTCATTGAGGATTGGAAGCATAAAAGGAGGAGCGAAGCCAGTGAAGATACAAGCTCATTATCAATCACGTGACCGGCCTTGTGACGTTCTCTCACCACAAGGATATTGAACACAAATATCCACAAGCAACAATCAAATGGGTCAGAGGACAAGGAAAATGGCGAAAGGGTGTGAACAATGTTTTTTAGGATTAATAGCACTGAGAAAGGATTTTAGTATGTTTGGGAACTATAGTATTTTGCTTCAGGGAAACAAACACAGTAAGAAAACAACAGATGTCAGCCTGAAACCTGCAAGTACAAATATTAAACCTACAGTATGAATCTGGAAGCAGTGGGATTAGGGATTGTGTGGTTGCAAAAAAACACACTTCATATTTTCAGTTGATGGATCAAAATTCTGGACCTTTTTTCAACACTTGACTGTTCAGAAAATGGAAGTGGTTTAGTATTGAATAAAAAGTCCACAAAATATGTTACCACCTTTATGTCAAAAAAGGCTACATTTGCTGGTAACAATTTGTTCGCTACGAAGCAGACTTATCAGAGGAATGTTGATACTTTTCTTTGATTTCTTCTCGGAATACTAAAATCAACTAATATAAATTTCAATCATGTTGTGACTTAATATTTAATTTAATGTTTAATATTTCAGCACATATGAAATTAGCCATTGTTTTGCGACATCTGCTCACATTACAGAAACAGTAAAGCATGATGTCTTAAATATCATCCATCGGACAATTGCAGTAATGTTAGTTTGCTTACAGCCCCAACTAAGAAGAATATGGGTAACCAAACAGTTGCCAGGAGCTACTGACAAACAATTATCAATTTAAACTAACAAAAAAGCAAAACTTAAAAAAAAAAGTTGTGAACATTAGTGGCAAAGCAACATGATCTCTCTATTATTTCAGCTTATTGGAAAGAGAATGAATGCAATAAACTGTTGTAAATATTATTATATTTGTCTTCTATGTATTTCAATTATAACTCTGAAACTTTTCCAAGTTAATAATTGGATAAATATATTGTAGACACATGCATAATGATTACCCTCTTTTCCAGTGCTCTTTATGGTTGTCAAAAAACAGACACAAAAATTTTTTATTACAGTTTTCAGCAATAAATATGCCATCAGACATGATGTGCCATCAGAAGAGATGGGAAGGATCTCAGCCAGTTATTGCTTTAAATGTGTAAACAATTAACCTTCCATATTCCATAAACAAAAAAGGAACATTGCAAAACATGTGTGAGAGCATGTGCACTAAATATGTGGATATAAACATATCTTAAGATAATAATGGAATCAAACAAAATGCATTTGCAAAAAAAATGAAACACTTTTTCCTTGCCTTGATACTCAGGCAAGTTGCTCTTTTCAAGCACAGCTTTGATAGCACATTTAGAGAGAGAGAGTGAATTAAAAGGCTTTTTACAGATTACACAGAAGGGAAAATAATTATACAGTGTGAAATTATAATTGACTTTGTTTACTTTGCTGGAGCAGGAACGGCAGAGGGAGGGAGTGGGGTTAAGAGGCAGCACTGAGATAGTGAAGAGAGAGAGACAGATATATAAGAAAAACAGACCATCAAAAACACAATGAAGATAAAGCAAGAAAAGTGTGAAAATAAATGGCAAAGCAAGAAAGCCAAGGGGAAGAAGCTGGACAGAGAATAAAAATAGGAAAACGAAACATTCAGTTGAGTTCTGAAGAAATATAGAAGAAAAATAAGTTGCTGGAAAAAAGAGAGAAAGAGATCTTTCAGTCCCCTGTGATGACGGCTATGCTAATGACACCAGCTGAGTTTGTCTCTAGTGCTGGTCTTGTCTGCTGGAGACTCTTTAATTAGGATTTTAATCTATCAAAGCCCGTTCCTCTCGCCATACACTCTTAATGCTACATTCCATATGATTAAGCACGATGCCTCATCAAGCGTCTCATCTCTTCTCACATCACTGTCTGCCTGTGACAGCGGTAAACCTGGGTCTCTATAAACAGGTGTACGTGTGTGTGACAGAACGACAATAAGGGAATGTATGAACTAAAATGTCTATCAGCTACTGCAGATGAGAGAAAATGAAAGACACTTTTTTTAGTGTCTGGGTCTCAAATACAGCTGAGCTATTCTGCACCACATCATCATTTCTCGAGACAGAGATCATCCAAGCTCAGTAAACATCTATTACTGCAATATATATACTGTTTTGTTGTACAGGCACATAAATAGAAGTCACAAATATACTCTCCGCTGTTTGTACATGGTCATTTTTGTCAGCTGAACATTTGTTTTGCTTTTGTAACAAGACTAAAAACAGTATTGTTATTATAAACGGTCTGTGTTTGAAACAAAAAAGCTTGTTGAATTTTGTTGAAAACAACAACAAAAATACAAAATAAAAATAAAAACACCCATTGCGTTAACCGTACTTGCATTTTAATGCATTGTATTTTGGGTACTTGCATTTTTATGGTATGAAATTTAACATGGTTGCATATTTAAGCTGTGGATATTTCAATTCACCACATTTCAAACAAATTTGAATTATTAAAAATTAAATAATCCATATTCACAAATAAAATTTAACTTCTAAAATATTCAGTGTTTAAAAATACAGCCTATTATATTCAGCAGGCAATTTTCAGTCTATTTTATTTTGCTTTACAATTTTGCTTCTAAAAATTCAGTAGTTCAAATTTGACAGTATATTCAATAAAGCACATCCGGGAACTACAGGAAAAGCAGTAGAGTGTAGAATCTGCCAATGCATAATTTCTATCTGAACACGGGTGATGAAGAAGACCAAAGCAACGGGTTGAGAGAGCCATTTAATCATTCACAAAAATGGATTCACAAAAGCGGTATGTGAATGTGATGATTATCAGAGCCAGTATAAATGCACAAAAGCTGTCTCTACATTTAGCAGATGGAGATCATACATCCGCAGATTCGACATTCTACTGCTTTTCCTGTAGTTGCCCTGTCGATTTTGAACCAGTAAATTTGTGGAAGCAAATTTGTAAAGCAAAGTAAAATGGAGTGAAAATTGCCGGTTGATTCTTAAATTTAGCACATGAAATCTGAAAGCTGAATACGGATTATTGAATTTTTAAAAAGGAAAATGCGTTTGAAATGTTTTAAATTAAAATATTGACAACTTAAATATACAACCATGTTGAATTTCAATCCATAAAAATGAAAGCCCTAAAAATACAACTCATAAAAAAAGCAAGCACGGTTATTCTTTTCAGTTTGTGCAATTCAACAAGCTTTTTTGTTGCAAAAATATTTGGAATTAATTTTCTTTAATACATAGTCTATTACAATTTCACATAGTTTGACCTCTTTTATGGCAAGGCGAGACTAAATACAATAAGCTCAGACTAAAAAAGTTCAGAAAAAACAAACTTAAATTAGTCATTAAATATAAACTTTAACACGAAATCATGAATACAAACAGTACAAAATTTCGACAACGTTGTGATCACCATTCACATGGATCCAAAAAAAATACATAAAATGCTTTATTATTTATGCCAGGCAGGTGTTGGCAATGTTACTTTTTGACTGAACATGTAATACACATGCACATGTCATCATCGTGTTCACAAATTCACATTTTTGTAGTTTACAAGCAGACAAAGTGTGCACAGAGTGTCGCTTTCAAAACCTTGCACCCCAAAATGTTGTTGTGTTAATGAAAGGCTAAAACACACAAACACATATTTACCGAAAATTTTAGTTAAAAATGGTGTTGTGTAAATGGTCCCTAAATCCCCCATATTTCAGCATGACGCCTAGAATGTAGACTACATTCATATGTGCTAAACAAGCACAAAAACTGTGCCACTAATATTCATCCACCAATCTTTGGTGTTTTTCTCTGTGTAACACCTAATAAATGCTAAATGAGAGCAAATGCAACCACGTTAGCAAACATGCCTTCTCAAATCACATATTCGCACATGAGGGACTAAATCTCACTCTCCCCTGTGCTGAGCTTTGACCCACTCTTGCGAATGAAACTGCACCCAGGTTAACCTTGTGTCACAGCCAATCCCCAGAACCCCTCAGAGTCTCCATTTATTAGAGTTCAGAGACTGTGGATGCCTCCTCCATCCAGTTTGCACTCAGGCCTGTCTGCAGCCACTTTAAATGTAAATGAAAGGCTGGGGACAAAGTCAGAGTCTGAGCGTTTCTCAGGGGAAAGGGGCTATGTGAGGGTAAGATGGCCTGCTTTTGAAAAAATGCATCATGAAAGTTGTTGCATTTAGGACTGTATGCTGGATTTGGATGCGGTTCAAAGGTGATAAAAGTTAAACAGAGAAAAGATCTGTCCACATATGATGAAAGAAGATAGCAGCCAAAACAACTGTGAGTGGTAGTGGTCTCACAAAGCTTCCATGGAGTGCAAATAACAAGGCCTTTAAAAATGTAACATGATTCCTTTTAGATTTTATATTTAACACAAGCCTACAAGGATTTCAGAGCACAATTTAAATTGCAATCTGTTTAGCACACACATTCTGGAAGCTGTATGTTTCTAATTTTATTTAATAATAATAAAAAATAATCTTGACTTTCTAAATGATTCAAGACAGCCCATGAAAACATGTGTCAGGCTTGATTTTCAAGTTGTTTTTCAACTGGCTTTAATTAGCTATTGTATCAGTCACTTCAGTTTTATTCAAGATACGCATCTCTTAATGCTCCAGCTGTTCCAGCATCTCCGTCGTGCTAATGGACTGCATTTTTGAAAGTCCTCTAAAGACATAAATAGCCAATTTCAATGCATTTATAATGAATCTGATTTGTTTATTTGGAAGTACACAAAATCTTGTCAAAGACAGAAAAATAACCCTAAGTTGGGGTGAAAGGTTTGGCTTTCTGGCAAATTAAACCAAGACGAGTGTAAATGTTTACACTGTAATAAATTTAAACTGTTATGTTGAAAAAGGTCATGGACTGATACAATTTGCGTGATGGCAAGTAGGTTCCAAAACCTAGTTATAAATGTACCTAAAAAAATTATATCCAAAGATTCATTGGACAGAGAACAAGGACAACTTGTTCATCTGGCACTGAATCAAGCTTGATTTGCTTAGTGGTTATGAACCAGGGGATTTTATTTAAACCATACTACTCATCAGAAATAAGTGCTATTTCTCTCTCTAAAGCTCATTAGGCTTGTGCTGCAAAAGTCAAGATGTCTGAAGGTCTTTTGGAAACTGTGGTCGACTTTAAACATAAAATTGAGCACAACAGTAAAATCTAAACAAGTCTACAGAACCATATGACTTGAACTGAAAAAAATTTGGTGACTTTGAAAAATCATCAATCGCTGTGAAAAAACATTTACAGTGTGACTTTGTTGATAAAACTTTACACATTGTACAATAACAAGTTGCAGCAGGAACACAACATTCACACACCACTATAATGCTATCATAATGTTATTATGCAACCATATTTTTTAACAATACATTTTGCAACATGGATTTGATTAGTTTATCATCATCATCCTATATTAAGCTGAGGCTTCAATTGATTTCATTTTACTGAGAAGCGGAAGAGTGATTGAGGAATTACATGTAAAAATGAGGGCCATCCCATCATGCCTTCTCCCGATCTGTTTGCTAAAACATAATGCCATTTCAGCATGACAGAAAAAAAACATTTTCTAGAAAGCACTCATAGATCTTTTAATATCACATCTTCATCTCAACGCCCACGTTCCTCTGCTCACCTATTCACCCAATCAATCCATCCCTCTCCATAGTGATGACAAGTGCCTGCCCGACGTGGCTATAACCGTTATCGAGCAATCACTCCAGAATTAGAGTAGACATCATGACAGATGCCAAACCCACCACATATGAAGCCTGTCTATACGTATCTATCACAGAAAATGAGAGAAAAACAAAAAGAGAGCGACAGAGAATGAATAAGATAGAGAGAGAGAGGGGAAAGATTTATGAAGATATTGCTGTTTTCAATCAGACAGGCAGAAAAATGTTTAGAAAATTCCATTCAACTAGTGGATAGAATTTTATTAAGCTTAAAATACAGATTCTAAAAGTAAATAGTGCAGGATGGAGTAGACCACAAATTCCTGTATGTGCTAAGAAATTTTAAAAACCTAATTAAAACAGATGTTAAATAAAATTATGCAACAAGTTATAAGAGGTTGTGCATTACAATGATTTTATCACTTTTTTTCTTAATCGTGGTAAACCCACATGGTCTTGAGTGCTTCTTGCTGAGTTCACTGGTGTTCATAAGTATTCAAACGTGGCATTTATTTGAACGTTTGTACTTGGAAAAGCATGGAAACACACAATACAGACTAATTGACATCTTAAATGTTGCATTATAAATCAACTATAACTAGGGTTGGGCCGAGGGCGGAAGCATACAAGGAGAAGTGAAGGCAGTGAAGGATGAGAGAGGACCAGGCATGTTTTGTTTTTGTGTGTGGGTGGCAGTCGTCCGTGAGGAGCTTTATTCTGTGGTACATTAGTGCCGAAACCCAAGAGGCAACGGAGAGGCTGCTTAAGGCTGTGATCCTGGGACAAAATGGGGTGGGGTGGTTGTGTCTGGGAGAGCGCAGTCTTGTTGGTACCCCCGAGGAGCGATGAGGGTATGTGGCAAGCAGGGCTGGGCCGAGGAGCATACAAGGAGGTGTAATGACAGTGAAGGATGAGAGAGGACCAGGCCTGGATTTTACGTTGTGTTCTATTTGTGTGTGTGTGTGTGTGTGTGTGTGTGTGTGTGTGTGTGTGTGGGTGGGTGGCAGTCGTCCGTGATGGGCTGCAACCATTACTTTTACTTTCATTATAATTTACATTGTAATTAAAGTTGTTTAAATGTTCACCGGTTCCCACCTCCTTTTCCCCCAAACTTTATTCTGCGCTACATTACATTTATATTTTAAATATATTCACATAGATACATTTTACTATCTTGTATAACACAATATAATAAATAATCCAGGACAGTAATATCTGGTTGATGCTCCAACACAGTAGGTGGCGGTATTGCACCTTAACACTGTGTGCCACTTGTCATAAAATGAAAAAAGATGAAGCCATGTACAACTATTGTTACTGACACAAATCCATGTTGGAGGAGTTGACAGACACAAGTGAGACAAAAAATATGGGTAAGTTCTTTGTACAGTTATGGTAACAAATTCTCTCTCCACCTCCCTATACTCATATTTTGAGTGTGAATCATGGGCCAAAAAAAAGACAAAACACAAAATAAACGAAGTTAAAGATTAATTTCACTGACAGCCTTTTTTCCTGAAAGGCTTCTACAGATATTGCAATGCTATTGTTATTGTCAGTTATTTTGGTCACAATAATAGTTTAGTGAAAATCTGATTATAATATAGTCTGATGATCAGGATATGAATCCCCCTATGAATCCTCCTCTAGGCCCAAATCGGTGTGTTTACAGGCAGATCTTTTTAATTCAACCCTTTAGATCAACATGAAATGACAGACTTCATTTGTATCATAGTCAAAGGGCTTGTTGTTGTCTCGGGGGGGGGGGGGGGGGGGGGAACAAGCATAAATTCAAGCCGTTTTCACCCCCCACTCATTTTAAAAAGCGAGCAATCATCTTTCCTCCTGCAGTAATGCGTTCTGTCCTTGTATAGTGATATGACATTGTGCTAGCCTACCTTTGATAAGCCTATAAGATAGAATCAAAGCAAGAAACCTTCTGCTCTGAGTCCACCAATGAATATTAGAGAGAAAATGAGATGTGATAGTGAAAGTAAGCAAAAGAGTGAAACCTTGAAAGAGAGAGAGGGAGAGACAAAAAGACAAAGAGAGAAGGAAAGATGGAGATAGATGCTGAATATAGATGGAAGGGTAGAAACAGGACCGAAGAGACAGAGATTAAAGGGGAGAGAAACAACAAGATGAAGCAACTGTGACAGATGAGAGGTGCGGGAACAAAGAGCTGGTGTTTGAGCAAGCAGCTGAGCAGTTAGCAACAAGCCTCGCAGACTGCGTCTTGCATCTCACTGCCACATCTCAGCGGCTTGGTCTGGAGAAAACATTACAAAAAAGAAGCTTCACT
The DNA here is from genome assembly GCA_037043235.1 of Rhodeus uyekii. Lineage (NCBI taxonomy): Eukaryota > Metazoa > Chordata > Actinopteri > Cypriniformes > Acheilognathidae > Rhodeus > Rhodeus uyekii. The sequence continues at coordinate 831,385 of JAWRVZ010000037.1, read as the reverse complement.
CAAAGAATTAGTTTGATATGGTTAGTGCAGTGATCTGGGCATGTGCAGTCAGAGTTAGATGTAGGGAAGTGATCACATATCTAATAGCTAGAACTGCAGGAACTACCATACTTTAGAGCTAAGTTGTTCAAAGTTCATGGCCAAAACAAAGGCATTCAGCTTTAAAAGCAAAAACCAAGCCAACAGTGAGCATGCCCAGATCAAAATTTGGCTCAGGCAAAATAAGAAAACCAGTCAACCAAATACACAATCACTAAAGAAACTGTGATGGATATTGAATCCAAATGTTGAACGATGATAATGGTTACATACTGTCTGTTCATTTTATTACTAATTTTCCTCTGAAATTGTAGGTAATAGCAATTAGTAGCCATGTTTGCTTAATTTTTATTTATAGAACTAAAGATTAGATGAAACTAGATTAATCAAGACAGGGTTTGTACAGATGTCTATCAAGTAGAGAGTTCTCAAAATAAAGAAAGAAAGGACTGAAACTGTTTACAGCTGAATCAGTTCAGCATGAGAGTGTTGTACATATGAACTGTCGACTCTTATTTCCAGTGTACACTAATGGTTGTCAGGATCTGTTTATTAACAACCAAAAGCCCGTGCAGAAAATCTTTGAAATCTATTTCACGCATCGTCCAACCGGATTATTTATTAGCTTTTCCTCTTTCTTATCATCACTTGTGATCAATACCCGATTGGTCTAGCAGGGAGGTGAGGCAAGAAAACATTTCCTGATTGGCCTAAAAATTGCCTAGCAACCTCTGAAATCGAATGAAATCATTCTCGCTCACTCTTAAGGACTCTAGAGCCGATGGCTGTATTCAGATGCTTGGATTTGTGTGTTCATTGTCATGTGATTTTGTCTCAGATAAAGGCTGTTGTTGGATATGGTGCATTTCACACATCTCCAGTTGTTACCAACCAAATGCAGCAGTCTGTCATGCAAATGCACACAAATACGACCATGCACCCGCCCACCTACCAACAGACACACTGATACAAATAATGATCTGACTTGACTTCACATCAGACTTTTTATGTTCAAACTCAATATGACATTTAAATAGAGAAACTGTAAAAACAGAGACAGAGACACTGGAAAGTGCTTGAACACGTTCTCTCTGCCTTTCTCTTTCTCTCTCTCTCTGTTACACACACACACACACACACACACACTCACTCTCACTCACTCATTGATTAATAGGTTGTGACTTCTGTAATATTGCATATATAGGCATGTCAAATAAGAGGAGATGGGGATGCTAATCTTTCACACTGATTTAGGCAGCTGGCACCCCGGAGAGTTTTTTTTCCCTCCTTTTTTTAACTAAATGAAATACTACAACTAGATTTAAACAACTTACAATTGAGTTTTCCATTTATAGTTCACCACCAAAAGCATCTATTTTGACACTGAGGTATTTTGATAGGATCTCTGAAAGCATCCAAACAAAAACATGTAACACAATGTTATTTTTTCTAAACTGATTTTGCTTTCAAGCTCTATTTTAGCATAATTTTACACTTAATGTAAATTTTTTCAATAAATAATAGTAAAATTAGTGGTAAAACCTGTGTAGAATTTGCATAATATTCTAATCTACTAGTACCTTTTAGTCACCCAGCAGCGCTAATGCTACAATTACCAATCTGTAGATAATTAGGAACATTTAATCATTCAACCTGTACACTGTGGGGTTCAAAACTTAGTGGAGGAGTTTGTCTTGAGGAGCACATGGAAACTTGAAGCAACCTCCAGAATTTGAAAAATGTGCCGAAATTAAAGCATATTTATTTATTTAGAAAAAAAGCTGTTTTCCAAAATAACATCACTTTCAATGCCTTGTCTGTGCAGAACCTATAGCATGCATAGGTTCCATCAAAAATCTGGACTTTTCAACTAAAATTTTATTACTTAAAACGAATGAGAAACGAATGAACATTTTTGGTCTATACACACTTTGTTCTATACTTGTGGAATTCATTACTATGAAAGATTATTTATGACACTGAATAAAAAAAAAAAAGGTAACTGTGACTTTTTATCTCGCAATTCAGAATTTTTTCTCTTGCAATTGCATGACAATAACTGGCAAAAGTCTAAATTCAGAATTGTGAGATAAAAAGATCCACATATATAATTGTTTAAATCCATAGAGGAAATAAGCTTCCATACATGTCCACTTGAGTGCTGCTGTCATTGAAGTAAACAGGGGACCAACAAAGACATTATAAAATTAACAATTAATAATAATAATAAATTCTAACTAATTAATTCGCATCACTATCTTTTCTAATGACTGCACTCCATGCAAGCAAATTCACAATACCAAAAATAACCTTTAGTAAATAATATCAATTTTGATATTTGGTCAAAATCATCTCGCTTGTGAAAATGAATCTCTTTCATTAGAGTAAATATCAATGAGAAACAATCAAAGCAGATTAATTTATTTCGATGGCTTCTCTGTCCCAAAGCCAAGTGTATGCACATCCAGGAAGTGAGATCTGGCAAGCTGGTCGCCAGCTGCATCTTTTTTCCTCTGGGAGCCCTGAGAGGATGTCCATTTTGGCTAAAGGTAATGCAGTAGGAGGTATGGGGTGTGAATATGCTTTCACATGCTCAGATCTTGAGTTCTGTCTAGACAGATAAGCAGCTTTACTGGCACTGAATCTCAGTATATCTCCGTAATAAACAGAGAATGGAACTTTATATTCAATAAATACTGATGCTACAAACATGTCATTTAAACAAATGATTCATCTGACTTAACTGATGCTGGCTGAGAATTGATAGGGCACTGTAATGATACAACTATCCACTATATGATCTTGACCGCTACCTTAAAGGGTATTTGATCATTCTGTCATCCTTGTGTCATTCCAAACCTACATGACTTACTTTAGTCTATAGAGCATAAAATAACATTTTGAAAACATGTCTCAATATTTTTTCATAAAATGAAAGCCAGCAGGGTTTTATCAACAACATTTCTCAAAAAGGTTTTGTGTATTCTGCAGTCAGGTTAGGAATGACATGAAGTCAAGTAAAGTTAAATTAAATTAAAGTTAAATGTTTCTGTGAACTATGACTTTAACTAGAGAACACCTAATTAGTCATTAGTTTGTCTGCTGACTGCAAACATTAAGATTGTGCATCCATATGTACCAAATGATTCTGAATAATGTCTTTTAGAGAGAGGAATCTAGAAGAAAGACAAACATGTACAACACAAATGGCTTAAAAGCCAATAAAGATTAGGCATCAGCGACTTGGCGCCAACTTGCCATGCTACCAAAAGCTTCATTACCTTCGCCTGCAGCTGGTTCATCCTCACACTACTTCAAACGCATGATCCATGGCCCTCTGGCCAGAGAGAGAGAATGAGAGAAAAACTGGTGAGGCAAACAGACTACACGGCAAGGTCACCTCATTACAACCCATTTGTTCCAGCTGTCATTAAAAATCACACACAGCGTCACTCAAAGCAGCAACGAGGGAGGAGGGGATAAAAAAGAGTGGTGTAGTTGAAAATGACACCTATCAGATATACAACATAACACCCACCCACCCATGTCCACACACACATAAACACACACCACAAAATACATTAATCACTGAATCCCTTCATGACCTTGTGGTTCACAAACACATCCCACCTCAGCCACTATAACACACGCCTCCCTCCCTTTTGGCCTTCTCCTCTCAGCTGCTACTCTTTAATAATGAGCAACCGTAATATTGGGAGAAGAAATTTTAATAATATGTTATCATATACGGCACAGTGATAAGTCTAGCTAGAGGCAGGGAGGGAGAGACAGATTTGGAGAGCTCTGCATGGTTAGTCATTAGTTGGACTGAAGTTTGAAAATGGCCGCCCCAGAGCTTAATTTCCCCTTTTGTTTCTCAGGAGAGATAAAAGCTCAGTGGCAACCCACAGCATTGCAGAGCAGATGTGATAGTTTTATTAATAAAGAAAGTCCTGTTTAAAACAAAGAACTTCTAAAGTTGAGTTCTTTCTGCTTTTTAATATGCTGAGAAAGGAAAGGAAGACAATTGAGTTTGGAAACCCCGGTTGTGCTTGGGAAGTACTGTTGAAATAGCACTCAGTCTACTTTACAAAAATTGAATTGACATCACTAAAAAATGATCTATGAAATGTTTAAATACAAAAGCAAAATGGTTTAATATTGATCGTTTAATTATTGACTACATTGTATGAGTATGTCTATTTTGTGTATGTATATTTTGTGTACAGCGACCTTGAGCATGGGAAAGACGCTATATAAAAAAAAACTTATTATTATTAAATGTTTTGAGATAAATAAACTTGAAAAGAGACATGAGCTAAATTCAAACAAAATTTAACAGATAGACAAAAACAGTAGTGTCTTTTTTAAACAATTAACACTTTTATTCAGCAGGTATGCATTAAATTGATCCAAAGTAAGAGTAAAAGCATGCACAATGTTACAAAAGATTTGGGTTTCAAGTAAATACTGTTCTTTTGAAGATTCTATTCATCAAAAATATCACATTTTCCACAAAAATGTTTCTTAAGCACCAATTCTGACAGAGCTCTGACACTGCCCTATTGTCATGTCTTTTTGTGAGTGCAAGGCTTCGGGTGTTTTCGAGTCACGCGCTCTCATGTCTGTGACGTGACTTGTGTGTAGGGTTTGGTGTTCGAAATCCGGCACTTTGGTCTTGTTCAATCTTGGTTCTGTGTCAGGATTCAGACATTCAATATTAATGTTTGTCTTCTGTGTTTGCTCACGAGACTAGTGTTCGCTGGTGCTTGTGCGCTGTGTCCTACCTTGTGAGTGCATGTGGTTTCAAGGTTTTCGTCGGCCGTGTGCTGTCATGTAAGCTGCGTGCTGTTTTGCACGCAGCTTGTGTTTTCCTGTGAGTGTTCTCATTGGCTGCGTGTTCACGTCATGTTTTTGTTTAAGTGCTCTTATGTTTATTGTGTAACCTCGCCCATCTTGTTTCCTTGTTATTGGTTTGATTTGCCTCACCTGTACTCCCTCATTACCTGCCTTGTGTTTGTTCTCTATTTATTCTACTTGTTTTTGCTGTCCTGTGCTGCTTTGTAGTTGCTTGTATGTTGATGCTGTTTGCTCATCGTTGTCAGATTTTAAAATATATTTCAATAGAAAACAGTTATTTTTAAATTGCAATAATATCTGTCACTTGTGCTCTCCATCTACAAAGGTTTCTAATCAGAAACTACATTTCCCAGCATCCCTCCTGTTTCACACCTTCACCTGTTTTCCATCGGCACTCTAAACTGCATCAGGATAAGAGCAGTTACTCTTTTTCTAGGCTCAACTACAGACAACAGATTACTTACCCGCACTACTTACCTTTTGGATCTCACTATGATACTCCAGCAATCTTCGGTAAATTACTACACATAATATTACACATACCCGTCCACTCAACATACTCTTGTGAAGAGGTTTACAATCTCTCTACACTCCTGCTTCAGTCATCATTGCTTTGTCATCAGCCTGATGAAAAGAAACTCAACTACACACAAAAAAGGTCTTCATTACGTATTTCTTTCCTGAGTTATTGCATGTCATATTATGATATGTAGAATTTCCTTTTTATTCACTTATTTTCATCTTTTATCAGCAGCTTCTTTGCATCAGAATGTCCAAATGTAATGATATTATTTCTAATTTTTTGTAAAAGTTTTCTATCAAACAATACCTACATTTTGACTCTCCATGCTACAGTTTTGGAGATTTAAATCTTAATACAGAAATACCTCGAGATACGAGCGTCTCTACATACGAGTATTCCAAGATACGAGCAAGCCTTTGGACAGATTTTTGCTTACGAGTACGAGTACATTTTCGAGATACGAGCACGCGTACTGACACTGATGCCAACGCACTTTCACTTCAGTGTTCACTGACTTCTGTACGCGTCACCCGCGAGTAGCTGATTTTCTCTCTATTTTGTTCATTATTCTTCATAACAGCGATGAGCTCTAAGAAAGTGAGTGGTAAGGATGGTTGTGAGAAGAAGAAACGCATGATGACCATGGAAATGAAGCATGAAACTGTCAATAAATATGGGCGCGGTGCCGCTTGAGTGATCAGGAGCATCTGGAGGAACTGTCGACTGAGGAGTTGATCGAGCTGCAGACGATACGAAGGTGTTGCAGGAGCTCAGCATTGAAGAGAAACACCCTGATAAATTGTGTACTGGTCGTCCTTCGGCGCTTTTTGACGACGCGTACCTTAATTATTTTTAAAGGGAGACAGAAACAAAACTCCCTCGATAGGTATTTAGTTAAAAGGTCTGTGCCAAGTGAAAGTGAGGGTAGTCAGGCGAAAAAAGGGAAGAAAAGGTAGGGATTCGGAATCAAATGTCGACGTACCAACCACCCCTTCCTCTCCCCCTCCCTCCACCGCACCTGCCGCTACTGTCTATCTACTGTCAATGTATAATTAAAACCACATTTTATTTGATATCACACAAATCCATGTACTATATACATGTACTATAATTGTGTGTGATTGTGTGTGTGTCTATACCAATAAAAAACATGTTTTCTTTCGCTGTTACAGATCTGGAACGGATAAATTTTTTTTCTATTATTTCTTATGGGAAAACATGATTCTAGATACGAGCAATTTGAGTTACGAGCTCCGCCCTGGAACGGATTATGCTCGTATCTAGAGGTATTACTGTATTTGTGCATGTCACCCAGAAAACACAAAACTTCCTTCAAATCTTGAAGGGTTAGATATTCCCAGACAATTTCACAATACTGTTTTCACTATATTTATGATCAAATATTGAGCAAAATACACTTTTATTCAAACACACACACAAACAAAATCTTACCACACAGTTTAGAATCTTACTACACAGTTTACACACTGTTCCTCTAATCGAGATCTCTCTACATTCAAGCTTATTCATTCTGCTAAGTAGTACACAGCACTAGCACTTGCCAAATATCTATCTTTTACTTTTCATCACAAACAGGATATTGGTTCAAAAAGGCTGCACACACAAACTAATTGCAATTCAGTTTAGTTCTAGTGGCACAGAAATGAAAGCCTTTGTATAGTGACCTTAACACCAACAACAACCATAGTCACAACAACTAAACAACCATTACCTGAGATTACCTTTATTTACAGCTAAGGTCACATTCACTGAGCTCTCAAATACATCTGACAGAACAGCAAGTTAAAAATCCATAAATGTTAAAAATGTTGCACAAACAAAGCACACACAATGCATATAGTACATGTGCGTTAAAAAAAGATTCATAACCTTTTACTGTCTGTGCATCAAGTGCTCAGAAGTTTGTTTAAAGGTTCAAAGAGTCAAGAAGTCAGGTTCAAAACATATATATTTTTTATGTCAGACGAAGAGAGGATGATTCATGTCATCAAAATGCAAAGACAGGCTGTACAAAAGACCTCTTATACAAGCTGTGGGTGGCTGAGAGTTTGTTCAGGGTTTACAATAAGCGTATGCACTTAAAGCTTAAGTACAGTATGAGCACATACTTGAATCGATGCATTTAAGGGTTTGATAAATGTTATTCTCAGGATCAATTGAAATGTTGACGCAAAATAAGTATTATACAACAAATATTTCTATTAAGGCAGTAAAATGGTCAGTGGGTTTGGCCTAATGCACCTGAAGGTCGTGGGTTTGAGTCTCAGAAATGTAGTTGAGGGAGTGAATGAACAGCGCTCTCTTCCACTCTCATTACTCACTCTCAAGGTACCTTTGAATGGATGAAATGTATGTAATTCATAGTGTGGGACATCATACTTGGCTACCTTCACATCACTCACTCACTGAAAAAGACATGGCTTTCCCGATCTCATGGGAAATCAAACATATTTTACGAGATGTAAGTTTTGTATGAATTTGTATAATTGCATTTTCAAAGAAATCTCATATTGAAGGACAACTCCTAATCCCAACTCTAAACTTACCTGCCAGTGAGTTTAAACCTATTGTTCGAAAACATATGAATGAGATTGTATGAATTAGCCATCAATTCATCAAAATGTAAAATAGTAGAAATTTCATGAGATTGTGTTGAAACTTTCTTTCAGTTAAGTTTCACTTTATGCAGTATTTAATGTGATTATTCACTGCAAAAAAGCCATTTTTCCTTAATATAATTTTTTTTTAACTCTATGGTTAGATAGATCTGTTTTCTTGTTTTAGGGGTAGAAATAATCTTTTCAAGATATTTAGATATTTGTACTGGACAAACATATTGAAGAAATCTTTTTAGCTATGAAACATTTTAAAATTCAGTATTGAAATTAATTATGATTAATTAATTGTTAGAAACAAAACAATCATTTTAGGGTTGAAGTTGGTTAGAGACAGACAAACTTATGATTCCTTATCATTGGTTATAGTGTGGATGAATCTTGTGATATCATAAATTCAGACTACATCAGATATTTAAAGAGCAGGTTCCATCTTAATTTCTACTTGGAAATGTTATATTTTTGCCCATTATCGTTTATTAGAAAAAAGTCTAGTTGCTAAAACTGGTTAGTTCAAACACAATGAACTAGGTCTATATACACTTTACTGGTACATACACGTTAATAAAACTAAAAATGAATTAACGACTCAATATAAAAATTAATTACAAAAATTATAAAAATTAAAAAATATATATATAAAAATTAAATACAATACAACATATTATTTTTATTACTGCTTATAACAATAAAGCTTTACTTCATTCCATGTAACAGTGGTGACATTGGCAAATGTCTCATGGAATGTGTAATGAATGTGGCTAGTGTTCTTTCTGGATGAGAGCTGCTGGGGTTGGCAGGGCTGAACTGCCAACATCAGACCTTGCAATACTGCCAGACAGTAGAGAGACCACATGGAGCAACTACAAGAGCTTACACACTGGTGCCTGGCAAAGTCAAAATACACCCAGTCAAATACAAACACGCACACAATGGGAAACAACCGTAAACGCACAAGCAGCCAGCTGCAAACAACACCCTCATCTATAAATCCATGTACTGGAATCTATGGCACTACTGCGCTAAACACACATCCATTCTGGAAAACTGGTTATAGCTACCCTCAGAACCCATCACATTTCATTAAATAAAAAAGAATGGGCAGGTTATTCTTGAAAAATTCAAAGTCAAACATCAGGGTACATAAATGATGATAGAATTGTTTTGGATGAACTATACCTATAAAAGACAATTCTATTTTTATTGAATTATTAAACCATAAGCACAATAAACCATAAAGAAAATAGTTATTTATTTAGCTGTGAGGCATAAAACCAATGGAACATTTAAGCATTGCAATTTGTCAAATTTATATAAATTATTTCATGTTGGAGCTTTTCTGTCAAACACAAGGAAATTCAAAATAAATGGATGTTCACATTTTTAAATGAGTGAAATTGTCTCTCAAATTTTATTTTAAAACTCAAATGTGCAATACTACGCAATATTTACATACTTTTAGTAAGGAAACGTATAGAGGGAGATAAATGTATACTGAGCTCTGAGTACAGCACCGAATAAACATATTGCAGTATCAGGAAATATGCAGAATTTGCATTATGCAAGGATGATATTTAGAAGTTTTTTTTGACAGTGGAGAACAGAGACTGACGACATCAGAAGCGTTCTCACCTTTGTGAGTTCTGTGAGCCATCCATCAGATCAAGATAGAGGGAAAGAAAGAGATGGACAGACAGAACTAGAGACCAAAAGACAGTGAGACAGCCAGAGGAAGAAAAAAGGACAGGGAGGAACATGCATAGAGAGAAAGCAAAGGGTTTGTAAACATAAGCAGCAGTAAAAAAGAAAGAAAGAAAGAAAGAATGGGAATAAAGGGAAAGAGTATAAGAATCATTTTAGGGCAAAAATATTTTGTGTTAAATCTCATTGATAGAGAAATGACTAATTTTGGAACAAGAGAAAACTTATTTATGTACCTGTGTGTGTGTCTGTGTGTGTGTGTGTGTGTGTGTGTGTGTGTGTGTGTGTGTGTGTTGAAGGTGTGTGTTGGTTTTTGTGGTTTATAAGGACATTTCATATGAATACACGCAACACTATGAGGACATTTTGAATTATGAGGACAGGGCCGGTGTCCTCATAATTCAGACAATGTAAACGTGTTTCTGAGCATTGGGAGAGCTGGAAAACAAAATTTCTGCTCAAGTCCTTATAGTACACAAAAACCTGATTTTGTGTAAAATTTGTGTATGAGACAGTGCCCCTGTAGCCGGGTCCCGGTAATGCACCGTCTCATGCATATGCACACATGTGTCTGAATCGCAGCTTTTGATTGGCTGATCGCCTGATGTCCTCATAATTACGGTTTTTGTCAAACCGGTGTAAAGGGGAAAAAATGACATTGCTTGCAAAATAACAACAAAAACATTAAAAAGGCTTAAGTAATTAAATAAAACAAAAAGGAATAATGATAATATCACCCATATTTTGATGACCCTGTCCTCCGACCTGAGATGCACGTGCTCTGTTGCTGAGACTGACTGCGCATGCGCAGAATTCACCGCCATGAAGAGCGATCAGGTAAGAATAATGATAAATAAACCGTTTTATGTGTAATTAAGTCAAGTTTTCTGTTTATATAGTTTGTAGTTCGAATTATTCTACAGCTAATTTGACGATTGTGAAATTAAATAGCACTAGACTACATGTATATTACATTTCCTCATAACAACGCGTGAGGAATTAATTTATTATTAATTAATTTGTTCATTTATAATGTAAATAATGTAATATCTGTATGATGCTACTCACTACAAGTCATACAAATAAAGATAATAGCTGGTAGTGCACTTATTTTGGGTAATGGCTGATTACGTCATTGTTTAATTGAGATAATTACTTTTAATGCTGTTTTTAGTTGGTGATGTTGATGTAAGTGTATGTAAGTCCGTATAAAACAGTCACAGTGTGCTTGAGAAAAAGAGAAAAAAATCTCTATATTGTTTTACAGTTTCACTTCCTAGCATGTAAATTAAAATAATCAGTAATGTTCCAAATATTTTAACCCTCTATAACAAATAAATGTGTAAAGCATTTGATTAGGCCAGTGATCTGTAAAAGTGATTTAAAACATTAATCTACACTGGGATTTGCAGGGGATGATGACAGCAACAAGATCCCAGAGGACCAAACTAAATCCAAAAGATGAAGATGGATTTGAAGTAAAATACATAAATTCATTTAAAGGTGAGTAACATACAGCTGTTTAAGTATTTTTTTTAATGTTTTCCCTGGCTAATCTGTTCACAGTTGGACAATTCCTATTGTAACTCATATAAATTGCATTGTATACTGTAACCTATTTATACAGGGAGGAAAATAAGTATTTGAACACCCTGCTATTTTGCAAGTTCTCCCTCTTAGAAATCATGAAGGGTTCTGAAATTGTCATCGTAGGTGCATGTCCACTGTGAGAGACATAATCTAAAAAGAAAAATCCAGAAATCACAATGTATTATTTTTTTTAAACTATTTACTTGTATGATACAGCTGCAAATAAGTATTTGAAAATCTGAGAAAATCTATGTTAATATTTGGTACAGTAGCCTTTGTTTGCAATTACAGAGGTCAAAAGTTTCCTGTAGTTTTTCACCAGGTCTGCACACACTGCAGGAGGGATTTTGGCCCACTCCTGCACACATATCTACTCTAGATCAGTAAGGTTTCTGGCCTGTCGCTGAGAAACACAGAGTTTGAGCTCCATCCAAAGATTCTCTATTGGGTTTAGGTCTGGAGACTGGCTAGGCCACGGCAGAACCGTGATATGCTTCTTACAGAGCCACTCCTGGGTTATCCTGGCTGTGTGCTTCGGGTCATTGTCATGTTGGAAGACTCAGACTTGACCCATCTTCAATGCTCTAACTGAGGGAAGGAGGTTGTTCCCCAATACATGGCCATGGTCATCCTCTCCTTAATACAATGCAGTCGCCCTGTCCCATGTGCAGAAAAACACCCCAAAGCATGATGCAACCACCCCTGTGCTTCACAGTAGGGATGTGTTCTTGGGATGGTACTCATCATTCTTCTTCCTCCAAACACGTTTAGTGGAATTATGACCAAAAAGTTATATTTTGGTCTCATCTGACCACATGACTTTCTCCCATAACTATTCTGGATCATCCAAATGGTCATTGGCAAACTTAAGACGGGCCTGGACATGTGCTGGTTTAAGCAGAGGAACCTTCCGTGCCATGCATGAGTTCAAACCATGACGTCTTGGTGCATTACCAACAGTAACCTTGGAAACGGTGGTCCCAGCTCTTTTCAGGTCATTGACCAGCTCCTGCTCCTCTGGGGTGATTTTTCACCTTTCTTAGGATCATTGAGACCCCACGAGGTGAAATCTTGCATGGAGCCCCAGTTCGAGGGTGATTGACAGTCATGTTTAGCTTCTTCCATTTTCTAATGATTGCTCCAACAGTGGACCTTTTTTCACCAAGCTGCTCGGCAATTTCCCCGTAGCCCTTTCCAGCCATGTGGAGGTGTACAATTTTTTCTCAAGTGTCTTTGGAAAGCTCTTTGGTCTTGGCCATGTTAGTAGTTGGATTCTTACTGATTGTATGGGATGGACAGGTGTCTTTATGCAGCTAACGACCTCAAACAGGTGCATCTAATATAGGATAATACATGGAGTGGAGGTGGACAATTTAAAGGCAAACTAACAGTTTAGGGTTAATGAGTTTTATGGATTTTTTTATAGATTATGTCTCTCACAGTGGACATGCACCTACAATGACAATTTCAAAACCCTTCATGATTTGTGGGAGAACTTGCAAAATATCAGGGTGTTCAAATACTTATTTTCCTCACTGTACTTATCTAATCACACATTTTAATGTTGAGTATGTGATCTTTGCGGAGAAATTAAAGTACTTCATTTTGAATCCAATTTGACACAAAACAGTGCAATGGTTTGGTCAGTTGTGCAGAAAGAGATCTCAGCTGAGACTTGATGAGAATACTCAACAGCTCATTTATTTACCGTTACATTTTTCCAAGATGATGCAGAATCTTTTTTTATGTATATACAGAAATGTAAAGTTGTGTTTTGCGTATGTTTAAAAAAATGAATGTTCAATAAGTAAACTCCTTTCTCTCTCCCGCAAGATCTCAAATACTGATCAACAGTTGACGCTTCATGAGAGCATTAAACAGGTAATGTATTTACCTTTGGAAAATTTTGGCATAGGCCTGAGCATTTATTTCTAATATGTTGTTTAATTGACAAATTTTTAAATCCAATCAGACTTAAAATACTACAATACTACAGACTTTTAGTTGTGTGGCTGACATTCAGTGCTAATCTAATACAGTACTAGATTTTTCTTTAATAGCATTTAAAGAATTAAGAAATCTTTTACAGATATAAGAAAAATAATAAAAAGTGCAGAAGAATGTGAGAATAAAAGGAAAAAAAGGAGAAAGAAATTGATAGGCAAATTCAGTGTAGATAGCACAGATCGGCAATAGATCATATGTACTGCTGTATGAGAAACATGAGAGCCCATTACAGAACATATTAGAAATAAACGCTCGTGCCAAATTTTTCCAAAGCTAAATAAATGACCTGTTTAATGCTCTCAAAAAGTGTCAGAGAGAGAGAAAGAAGCTTACTTATTGAACAGTAATTTTACTTTTCTGTAAAATACAATATATGCAGCTCATGGAGATTCTGCATCATCTTGACAAAACGTAACAGGTAAATTAATGACCTGTTGATCATTATCATCAAATCTCAGCTGAGGGCCAGTCTTGGTTGAAATCTTAAGGGGATAGATATTATAAATAAATACTTTTGTTGACTATTGTATTTAAGTATCACTGAACTTCTGCCCATCCCCCACAATATGACACCAGGAGTAATTATGAGGACATTTTACACAACCCATGACTCCATCTGACTGCTGTATTAGATTAACACTGAACGCCTGCCCATCCCCCACAATATGACACCAGGAGTAATTATGAGGACATTTTACACAACCCATGACTCCATCTGACTGCTGTATTAGATTAACACTGAACGCCTGCCCATCCCCCACAATATGACACCAGGAGTAATTATGAGGACATTTTACACAACCCATGACTCCATCTGACTGCTGTATTAGATTAACACTGAACTTCTGCCCATCCCCCACAATATGACACCAGGAGTAATTATGAGGACATTTTACACAACCCATGACTCCATCTGACTGCTGTATTAGATTAACACTGAACTTCTGCCCATCCCCCACAATATGACACCAGGAGTAATTATGAGGACATTTTACACAACCCATGACTCCATCTGACTGCTGTATAAGATTAACACTGAACTTCTGCCCATCCCCCACAATATGACACCAGGAGTAATTATGAGGACATCTTACACAACCCATGACTACATCTTAATCACAATAAACAACCTTAGGTTTATTATATCTTCTGTCTAGTTTGCTCCTGCTTTTGGCATAAACCTGCTATGATAAACACGTTTCCTGAAACTACAGTTAGATCTACCTGAAAAACATGAAGGACTCTTTATTTATTTTATCTTTATTCTATTGTTTTTATTACTTCTGCTTATGTTTAAATATGTAATATTTTATGCACTACAAAATTAAACGTATTTAAACTAGAATCCATGGCTATGTTCTACATTAAATTTTATGATTTTAACAAAACCTTAGATACTTATTATCATTACCAAGATAATCAACCTCATTTCCAAAACCTATATATCATTACCAAAACAGTTCTATAAATGTTAATTTAATTAAAAGAAAAATTGTAGTTTACTTTTCAACACTTGTACAGACTCTACACATTGTGTTCCTTCAGATTTGTCACATAATTAAAAAAATGGTCAGGTTTCATTTAAATATTCTAAAAAAATAGGTTGTAAATTGTGGAAGGTGTTGTGGTGATGCGAAAAAGCATTCAAAATAAAAATCCTGTTAATTTAAAAATAAACATTTCAGAATTTCAAATTACTGTGCATGATTCTTAATAATCCAATTTTAAAAATTTTAAAATGTATTAGCTTTTCTAACAACATTGACGTTTTCAGACTGTTGCAGTAATGAGAATTTTTAGGACTTGTTTTGGAAATTATGTTAAAAAATGTCTTAAACTGTAAGTGAATGTTTTTAAAATAATGTGCACAAATAATTTAGACTTTGGTTCAAATGTCTGAAATAATTTTTTGTTAATGCAAGCATTTTTTAAATTTTCATGTTTGACATGTTTTCATGAGAATCACCCATATATATATATATATATATATATATATATATATATATATATATATTACACACACACTGTAAGTCAATGGCTACTGTCAAATGTTTGGATACTTATATTATTCAGAATATCATCTTTTGTGTTGAACAGATGCAAGAGAATTATACAGGTTTGGAACAACATAACGGTGAGGAAATTTGACAATTTTCATTTTTGGGTGAACTATCCCTTTTGTTTGTTTTCAGCTATTTTTATTACAATTTGTTTATGAAATGTTTTTAAAATGTTTGAGAAAAATGTATGTGTAACTTGATTTATGTAATTGTAATATTAATAACTACATTAATAAACTTTGCACTTTGCACTTTGTTCTCTGTTATATGTTCTCATGTCTGTTAAATGCTCATATGTGCATATCAGAACACAAATAGTAGGTCCTATAAAATACAGTTGCATATTTACATAATCATACACAATTTTTAACAATATCATCTTTTTAAATGGTTGTGTCTGTGTGAGTATGATCCCACAGGTGACTCTAATCATATGTCCTCATAAATCAGGTGTGTCCTTATAATACACAATGTATTCAGTTGTGTATGTGTTTACCGTGTCCTCTTAATTCATTTGTGTCCCTCTAATACATGTTTGTGACACTTGTGTGTATTGTACAGCAACTGTCCTCATAATCAGGTGTGTCCTTATAATACACAATGTATTCAGTTGTGTATGTGTTTACCGTGTCCCTCTAATACACGTTAGTGACACTTGTGTGTATTGTATAGCAACTGTCCTCATAATCAGGTGTGTCCTTATAATACACAATGTATTCAGTTGTGTATGTGTGTACCGTGTCCTCTTAATTCATTTGTGTCCCTCTAATACACGTTTGTGACACTTGTGTGTATTGTACAGCAACTGTCCTCATAATTCCAGTTAGTCCTTATAATATAGTTTTGTGTCATGGGCGGAGCTTGTGCGTCTAATTATTAGAGTCCTCGTTAGTAGGTAAATTGTCAGGTTGTCATATTATAGGTTGTGTTGTGTGTATAGCAATTCTGAAGTGAGATCTGTGATGTGGGGCTCAAAAGAAAATTTTTGATAGTTGTCTCATCGGTGTGTTGACAGGAAAAGAGAGGTGTTGTGTGAAGTAGAAAAATATCCAGAGGGCCACTCTCTCCACAGCACCCTTCAGGCAGGTAATTAGTGTGGTGCTGGTGTAAGGCTACGAATACGAACGCTGCCATCACAGTGTTGTGACAGAAATTATACCTTTTCATTAACTGTTGTCTGACTGTTTAGTAAATAGCACTTTTCTTTTAAACAGGCTGGATAATTGAGGTTGAACTGCTTTATTAATCATCTGTTGTTTTTTTTTAGCTTTTATGCACACTCTTCCAGGGGAGTTTAAGCATATCTTCAAGAATACCTACAAATATGGTTATGATCTTTAGAAAAAGCTCATTTCAATATATAAAAAATACTCTGGGTTCAATACAACCCAAGTTCACCCAAAATTAAGTCTGTCACCAGTTACTCACCCTCATGTAATTCCAAACCCATAAATCTACTGTTTATCTTTGGAAAATAAATGAAGACATTTTTTAATGAAACTTTCACAAAAAGTAAATACTTTATTAAGCTTTTACTTGATTATTGAACTACTTTTACTTGTCTACATAAACTTGATCAAATGTTCATATAGACATTGTCTTCAATCATCAAAATCAACAACATGCATGTTAAACCCTATTCCAACTAAGTTACTGAAAGAGATACTTCCAGAAGTCATACATCCTCTTCTTAATTTTATTTATTCATCCTTGTCATTAGGAGATGTCCGCAAAATTTTCAAGCTGGCTGTTGAAAATGCCAGTATCCATTGTACTATGCGCCTTTTTAGAAAGAATTGGTATCTGTGTGAATTTTCAGTCAAGACTTAGACTGTATCATAGTACTGAGACTGCTTTCATTAGAGCAGGGGTTTTCAAAGTGTGGGGCGCCTCCCCTGGGGGGCGCCAGAGCATGCCAGGGGAGGCGCGGAGAGTTGTAAAAAAATGATAGTCTAATAATAACTCGCTGAACCTGTATTAAACCTCCTTCATTTTACATTTCCCTGTGATGTCATTCTGTCGCGGCTGCAAGCGCTTCGTTTAACCCCCCCCGCCCCCCCGTCAACGATCGCGCATCGCGTCCATGTCAACCATCGCGTCCAATTCCCCCCCTCCCCGCCCCGTCAACGATCGCGCATCGCGTCCATGTCAACCATCGCGCATCGCGTCCAACTACCCCCCCCCCCCTCGCGTCACGTTTTTTTTTGGAGGGGAGGCGGCATTGGGTGAGTTGTGTCAAAAGGGAGGCCCACTGTCTCAGACTTTGAAAACCTCTGCATTAGAGTTACAAATGAATTGCTCTTATCATCTAATCATGGACAAAATATGTATGTAAAGTTGATAAAAAAGGGATGACTACGGTAGTAATTTCTCTTGCAAGCAGGGTGGTGTAACACCCTGTCACATCCGGGTTCCTTTATGTATCTTCCAGGTCCTGCACGCTCCCATCTGTGCCTAATCACTGCCCAAGTCCCGTCAGCTGTTCCCAATCCCATGTCTGTCATTTAATACCTTCCTGTGCTCCTTGTCTTTGTCAATTGTTAACGTTATCTTTATATTATATGTTGTGTGTTGATGTCTGCTCCTTGTTGTGCATTCTTAGTTCTCCAGAGTTTTGCACTAGAAGTGCCGTTTTCTGTTCCATATTTAAAGTGTTTTTGTTTCTCGTTTTTTAATAAAGCGAGTTTTCGTTGGATCCTGTTGCTCCTCGTTTGTCTCCGCATCGCACACGTGCATCGAGTGTGACAGGTGGGTCTGAGGGATGTGAGAATGGTGTGAGGCTGGTGGCATGATTGAGAATGAGAGTATCTCATATCTCAAGAAGGAGCAGAATCATATAAGGAGGAGTGACACCGATGAAGGAGGAGAGAGGACCAGACCTGGACCTTACATTGTTTTGTGTATGTGTGGGCGGCCGTCATCCGTACGGCCCTGCCACCATTACTTTAATTTTGTTATTGTTTATTTGATTATTAAAGTGTTTGCCAGTTCCCACCTCCTTCTTCCCCGAACAACGAATTTTGCTACAATTTCCAAGTTTTAATTATTAAAACAAAGCACAGAATAATCTAGAACTCTCTAACACTTGATGGCTGCTCTGTTATTATATTTGTTATATGATATCTTCTGTGAAGACCTCGTCAACATGGCAGCTATCAGCACAGCTTCTCAACAAAGACCACAAGAACCAGACATGTCCTCCGCACCGACCCCTGTATGGTCACCTTCATCTCCTTACTGGCATGATCAATCTGATCTTTAACCAGAAGGAGTTGGACAAAATATTTGAAATGATACCAATCCAAAATCTGACTTCTGGTGGTGACTTATAATGCAGTCTGGAATTAAACCACAAGTTTGAGAAGGAGAAATGGCCCCCTGACTGAGTCTTTCACACCTTGCTACTGTCGCTGAATCTTTTCTTACCGAACTAAATCAACAATGAACTGTATTCAGCAAAACAATAAAACTCTTTACATTTTTTAAGCTTCTTTACATCTGAATCAAACTCTGAATCATTATCATTGAATCATTAATATCCTGTTGATCACTGTAAAGGTCTTTGAAACAATTTGTATTGTAAAAAACACTTTAAAAATAAAGGTGACTTTACTTGACATTGTAAACATAATACATATTAATTGAGTTGTTTAATCCATGACTTCTGAAGAAACACCTTTTTTTATATGATGAAAAGATTTCATGTAGGTTTTTGTTAATCTATGAACGCTGATCAACACACAAACATTGAGCACATCAAATATGGTAAACAGCCATACTTGACACATGAGAACACAAGGTTTGTTCTTGCATGTCACGTCATGTTAAAAGCACATCTGAACTTCCACAACATCCCGTCTGTAACAACACGGGAGAGCAGGAATGTGTGCGATGCGGAGAGGAAGGACGAGGAGCAACAGGTTCCAAACGGAAACTCTTGTTTATTAAACAAACGCAAAAACAAAACCACTTTAAATAAGAACAGAAAACGGCACTTTAGTGCAAAAACCAGGAGACTTGGAATAACTAGAAAAACGGCATCCACACACCAGGAGACATGAACACGACACGATCAATGTCCACATTACAGGTTCAACAACTGACAAAGACCAGGACACACAAGAGGGTATAAATGGAGACAGACATGGGAAACACCTGGAGACACTGACGAGGTAATTGAAACTAGAAAGGTGTGGAAGATTCTAGAAAGCCCCGGAAATGAACAGGAAGTGAAATCACGATAGACAGGGAGTGACAACAGGAAGTGACCCCATGACCTCAGTGACAGGGAAGTGACAAAGACACCGAAAGACAGGACCAAGTGTGACACCGTCTCTCATCCATTTATCACACATCAAGCAAATGCAGTTGAGCTTATAATGGAAGTCAGTGGGCCATTTTCAGATGATCTGAAGTATATTATTTTATAAAACTCCTTACATCAATTATTTGTTACAATGTGTGTATTACTATAATTATAAAATAGTTTTTTTATTTTTTAATAGTAATTTAGATTTTGTGTTGTCATAGATATTTGGATAGAACTGCCTAGAAAAGGTTAATAAGCATTTTGTTGCCACACTAAAATCATGTTAAAACATTTTGTTTGCATTGTGCCTATACTTTTAAAAACAGTGTGTATTTTAACTTTTAGCATCTTTTAGACGAGCGGAAAATTACTTTTTGCTGTAAGCAACTTTGTCACATGTGTTGCTAAATGAACTTCTAAATGTGCTGATTGAACTTACTTTGTACTGAACCTGAAATATTCCTCAACACGCATCTTCAAGAGTACATACAAACACTGTTGTGATCATTAGAAATATCCAATTTGGTTATATGAGGGATATCTTTGCTACTTTTCACAATATGGAGGTGACAGATGCAGCACCATGACACATCTCACTCAGAGCAGGTTTATAATAACATGCTCCCGATGCATTCCCCATGGCCAAGAGCCCCCACGCAAACCTTGAAGAGTGGTGAATATATGAATTCTGCACCGCTCAGCCTACGCTACTCAATCAGAAGCGGATATTGGAGTTAAATTGAAAGAGTCTGTCCTCTTGGAACTAATTCTCAGATATGGCAGACTTATCACCATGAGAGAAGCTGGATAGGGAAGCAGGGGGATAGCTCACTTTGGAAGCACAGTGGTACCCTGGTGCACGCTGGGTAGTGACCCATGACAGCGAGCCTGTATCGATTAAAAGAGCGAGATAGAGAGGCCAACCAAGAGGAGCGAAATTCCTCTTAGGAGTGATACATAATTCATTCAAGGCATTATCTTCTTCCTTCACTTTTCTTTCTGTCTTTTTTTCTTCTCTCTCAGTTTTTTTATTTAAGGATGGACACCAGAGTACTTTCAATTTTAGTCAGAGATTAGGGGTTGATAATTTAGAATGCATCTCCAATAGGAACTTTGATCTTCATTAGGATATACATCATGGCTGGCATTAAATCTGAATTGCAGGTTTAAAGAGGATTCTCTATATTACCAAATGTTGAATCAAGCAAACCTGCGCCTTAAAGTTAGAGATTGGGATGATGATGCTTGAGGACGAGGGAGAGTTCTACCTAAAACATAATGATCACCATTGTGGACCATAAGCAGAATATAGGAACATGTAAGTGTTCCCTTTCAGGGGAACTCCCGCTGCGTTGAAATGCCGAAATGCCAATGCTAGGGAAATGCCTTGGCATGTAGTCTAGTGAAGAACTGTGAAATCGATTGAGCGAACACACTACCGCGCTGCTGCAGGCTTACCTAGCAGAACTGCTTGGGGGGAAGACTCACCAGGCTTTCCTTTTGGCCTAGCTCTGTCACCCTCTTCCTCTTTTCCGTGCACCCCACACGGGTTAATGGAGTGGAGTGGACACAACCTATTCTGGCACATAAACCTGTTAGAGATGCTGGCAGTCTGACAAGCGCTACAAGTGTTCCTCCCAGACCTCTCAGGCCACCATGTTATTGTCCATACCGACTGTCCAGTGGTCGTCGCCTATATAAACCATCAGGTGGGTCTACACTCATGGCCACAATACAAACTGGCGCGACAGCTCTTCCTCTGGTCCAAAAGGAAACTGCTCTCTCTCTGGGCAGTTCACAATCCTGTGACACAGAACATAGGCGCAGACATCCTGTCGAGACAGCGATCGAGGGCCGGGGAATGGAGAGATTCGACCAAATACAAGTCAACCTGTATGTGTCCGTAGAAACGACTCAATGTCCATTGTGGTTCTCTCTCACTCTTCCAGCCCCGCTTGGGCTAGTTGCCATGGTTCAGAGGGCCATGGCTGGGTATGTATGTTTTTCCCCCAATCCCTCTGCTCCTGATAGTTCTGGAGAGAGTTCACCGGGAGAGTGTCCATCTCACACTGATTGTTCCACAGTAGCTGGGCAGAGTGTGGTTTGCGGACCCAGTATCCCTCCTAGATCGAGTCCCCTGGGAGATTCCAGTTAGGGAGGACTTTCTGTCCCAGGTAGCGGCCTTGATTCTTCACCCCTGCCCAGAATTGTGGAAACTGTGGGCTCTGACTCTGAGGACAATCCTCTACTCCAGAACTCCCTCCACAAGGAAACTGTATGCCCTGAAGTGGAAACCTTTCACTTCCTGGTGTAGTGGTAACAGAGTTACCTGTCAGATTGTCACCATGCTGGAATTCCTGCAAGATAGATTCACTACAGGGTTGTGTGAATAAAGGTTACGTGGCTGCCATAGCTGCTTACCACATACCTCTGGTTGGAATGTCTCTTGGCAGGGACCCCCTAGTCACATGTTTCCTCAGTGGTACCACAGCTTGTCCTAGGCTCCCTTTGAACCTATCGAAGAGGTTCCCATCAAGTTCCTCTCTCTCAAAACCCTCTTTCTGCTACCTATTACCTCACTGAATCTTGTGTGGGATATACAAGCATTGTCTGTAGCCACCTTGTGCCTTGAATTTGCACCTGGTATGGAAAAAGTTTTCCTCCATCCCAGGACAGGTTATGTTCCCAAGGTTCCTACCAATGTAGCACGGTTAATTGTACACCAGTTCTTCTGTCCTTCCCCCTTTGGTGATCATTACCAGGAAAATCAAGAACAAGGTCAATGAACGGTTGCGTTCATAGGACTGCCACTTGGCGTAAGTCTGACCAGCTGTTTGTTTGCTCCAGTAAACCTACCATGGGCAAATGGATGGTCAAGGCTATCTCTTTGGCTTACGAATCGGCCGGACAGCCTTCTCCTATGGTCGTCTGTGGGAAATGGGCTGATGTTTGTGATGTGGCAGGCTGGTCCTCCCCGCACACATTCCTGAGGTTCTACCAGGTTGACCTGTGACACACTCATCGGCCTTTGTCACTGAGGTGGCATTGGTACATCATTCCCCTAGCGTTTCAACGCAAAGCGAGTTCCCTTGACAGGGAACATCTCAGGTTATCTATGTAACCATAGTTCCCTGAAGAGGGAACGAGACGCTGCATCTACCTCCTCAGCTCGTTGCGCCTTACGGGCTTGCTTCAGACACTTCTCTAAGCTGCCGCTTCCAGTTTCTGGTGCTCTTTTACCATCCTGGTATATGATGTCACCGACCCACGATGCTCATTCACACACTCTTTCGTTCGATTTCACAATGCTACACGAGACTACATGCCATGGCATTCGTCTCGTTCCCTTTTCAGGGAACTATGGTTGCATTCATAACCTAAAAGGCTGCAGATTTTTGTTCATATAAAACAGCTGCAACAAAATGTTTTGCCAAAAGACACAGAATAACTGTGTTGATATAAATGTTTAAATATATGTTTTTACCTTACTGGACTTGAAACTGGGAATCGATAAGAATCGGAATTGATAAGCAGAATTGGAATAGCTAAAATTAAAAATGACATCAAACCTTACTTATTAGGTGAGAAACAAAAAAGAAAAAGCAAATAGCAGAGCAGATTCTGACCGCAATTACAAGTTTTTTTTGTCTATCATCCATTATTTCTTCCTTATTTGACGTCAAATAAGTGAATAAGTTAAATTTTCAGATGCAATGGCCCTACCCACAAGACAAAAGCTCAATGAGCCTGAGTTGATTTGCAGACAAAAAAGGTATAGTGGGAAATACAGGCTTAAAAAGCAGATAGAAGACGATATGACAGCTGAGTTAATGAGAAACCAAAGGATAAACTGAGAATCTGATCAAATAGCTTTATACAACTACACAATGGATGTGAAATCTGTATGAAAACAGACAATGTCATTGAAATAAAGGCATTTCTCTGTCGAAAATCATTTCAATTGTCATTCTGTCAGCTGTCTTGAAAATTAAACTAGTAAGTTTTTCTTCACATTGTTACTGTGTTATTTTATGCTTCTGTGGTAGCAGATATGGTCCTAAGCTAACCTGTTTTTAATGAAAATACAGGGGGGTGGGGCTGAAATCAAACAATGAGACATATTTATGAATTTATAGTGCAGTTGCATAGTGAAATAACTGAAGACTGGTTAAAGCTGTGTTCTAATCCAACTCCCAACAAGTCCTTTAGAAGAGGAAATATATTAATTATACTCAAAGAGGAACTACAAAAGCAAAATGGGAGCTTTGAACACAGAGGGCCCTAAATGTCACCCGCTTGCTTTGAAGTGAAGGGTGCCTGTCTTTGTTTTTCCTCCCTCTCTCTTGCTCTCTCTATCTCTGTGTGTGTTCACAAAACACAAGTGAGCAAGACAGAACACTACTGCTTTCAAGAGGGCATCTTGGACACACAATATTCCATTGTACGAAAAGAAAAACATACACATACTGTATATATATATATATATATATATATATATATATATATATATATATATATATATATACACATACATACATACATACATACATACACATACATACACGTGCGCGCACACACACGCACATAAGCATATGCACAAACACTCCTGAAAAGGAGCTGGGCCCCGAATATAATGCAATATTAATTTTATGCAAGTAGCTGTATAAACCTCAGTAAAGAATATTTAGCACTGAAAAACAAACAGCTGCCAAATCTATTAATTCTCTATGTAAACTTTTAAAAGAATATTATTAGAAACTGTATATGGTACTTAATTTGAATCATGTTTGTTTGTAAATAATGTAACAGACTATTTTCAAATTTAATTATACATCCTCAGCAGACTATTAAACTGTTTCTTGAGCATATATCCTATTAAAACTTGATTCTTCCAAAGTGCCTAGTAATATCCAGCGTGACAATGCAATTTTAAATCAGGGGTGTACAACTGATATACAAACCACCTTGAAAACACAGAAACCCTGAAGCAGCACAGTCTATGACTTCCTGAGTTTTTCAAGCTTGATAGCCAAATAAGGCTCTGTGCAATTACAATCAGCATTCACCTTGACCAATCAATTCTTTCCACTACTTGTTCCCATCAAGAGCCTGCCATCTGAGTGTATCCAGGAGATGCAAAGAAGGGGAGAAAGAAGAACACAAAGCAGCACCAGTAATAGAGGAGAGAGGAGAAAGGTAGAGGAGTATTGTAGATGTGTTGTTTAGTGTAGAGAGTTGCAGTGTGAGGAAGACTAGAACATTCTGCCAGCATGTAGAAGACCTCCTGTGGCTATAATTGATCAGATCGCCTCATCCTGAGAGACTACCTGAAAGAAACCAGCAGACTATGTTTTTTAGAGTGAAGAGTGGAATATAGTCTTTGAAATGGGGAAGGCTTTGCAGGCAAAACTTTTCAGGCAATGTTTTAGTGTCAGACAGTAGAGTGTTCTTTAAAAAATATTTTTTTGTATGCATTTAATAATTTGTATAACTAACTAGACTAATAATTACTACTATATAAGAATCTTGAAGTTTACAAATCAATAAAACAATAATTATAATGATCTAAAAATCTGGTAATACCATTCTATGCAAACAGAGATACAAGAAAGGACAAGTTTGAAAGAGAAAAGCTGTTTCTCAATTCTAAAAATGTAAAGAATGGAGAAGCATTCTTGTGGAGATCGCTCTTACACGGCTACCTTGAAAGTACAAACTCAGAAGGATGCAAGAAAACAGAATGTATCATTGTGAGAATTGAAATCTCTATGATCTTTTTGCTCAATTTACCATCCCAGCATATTATAAGTAACATCCAATCAATCCACAATAAAGACAACATAACTAGGGACCAACCAAATTCACGATTTCACGGCCGTGACATTTTCCGTGAAATCGGCCACTTTTAGCATTACGCTACCTTTCTGACCAACGAACAGCGTTGACGCGGAGAGAAGTGTCAGCCAGTACAGAAACGTCAATGCACCGCAGCGACAGAATATGTCAGCAACCACGTTGGTCGGCCAAGTTTTGGCCACGAAAAACTGTAAACTATTTCATTAACGTGGCATTGCGGAGTCTGTTGGCTACGTGCGTTGTAGTCGTATTTTGTTTCCTTTTTGTTTTTTAATACAGGTGAACATACAATGTTTTATTTCAATTCAATGCACAATACTGTCACAATAGGACCGTGTGCAATGCGGAGAGATGATGAGGAGCACGTTCAAGATGAAACTTTCTTTATTCATAAATAAAATCAAATACTTTAAATATAAACAAAAGACGCACGCTTAGTGCAAAAACCCTGGAGATACATGGAGACACATAACATGGAGAAAAGCATCCACACACAACTGAACATTGACGGCAACAAGTGAGGAACACATGGGAGAATGCGAAGAATACGGAAGGGAACAGGAAGTGCACGAAGGACACAATTGACAGGAAGTAGATGATCGACAGAAAGTTCATGACTGACAGGAAGTATACAAAGGACACGATTGATGGGTAACAAATACATAGTTTCAAATAAGGTTTTAGAAAAAATGCCTGTCTACATAAAAATTTTGATTGATCTGATTTCAAAGATGACTGTGTTGTGTACACATGTACACATACAAAAATCACACATTTAGCTGACATCGTAAGTGCTTAAAACATTAAAATGTCTTAAATGTATTTATATTAAGGCAGAAATAATGAGCTCATTTAAGTAATGAATACATGTTAACAAATTATTAGGATACAGTGGAACCTGGTTATGTCGACGGCCTTGGGGGTTGCAAAAAAGCGTCGATATAACCAATGATCGAGATAACCAAAAGCCAATATGGTGCTTTGTTTGATGAAGCGATCGGCATGCTATAAAAATGTACATACACTGTATATGTTTGCAAACAACAAAAGTCATATGTGCACCAACTAACAACAGAGATTGTAACAGCTACTTTATGTTTCTGTTGGGAATATACCTTTAAGACGCCGTATGTAGTTCTGTGCGCGCTGTTCTGGTGTGAGCGCTCACGGGGAGGAGAGTGTGTTTGAGTGAGGAGAGAGATGACCACTCTACCGCTGACTGTTATATGGCATAATCTACTGTTTCTATTTTCCTTCTTTTATTTGTGATGTTTGTCAGACTGTTTTCTTTTTCCTGGGTTGTACTTATGCTGTCACCATTTTCTCCGCCTCAAGTTGTGCCAAACCTATTGACTTCCATAGTATGGGGGGAAAAATACATTAACTATTTGGTTACTGACATTCTTAAAAATGTTCTTCAAAAAGAAACTCATACAGGTTTGGTACAACTGTAGGGTGAATACATTATGACAGATTTTTTTGAGTGAACCATTCCTTTAAATAAATAAGTAATTTAAAGGAGTTAAACAGTTAAAACCTGTCCTATATGTATGTATGTATGTATGTGTATATATATATATATTGTGTAAGATCTATTACTACTAGAAATGGTGACCAGTAATTTTTTCTGTTTTCAACAAACTAAATTCTTTGGAAAAATGAAATATTGATAATTAGAGACCAAGAACATTGTCATATAAAATTTCCACCAACCACAAAAAAACTCTATTGGTATGGATTGGGGCATAATGGGTAAAAAAAAATGTGTTTACCTTTTGTCAGTCTCTGCAGAGCTGTGTGTAGTCTCTCTCTCTCTTTTCTGACAGCCTGTCTCATTTGTCACTTTCCTTAATCTCTCACACTTGCCAACACTTTCGTCTTCATCAAGCCTAAATCACTTGATATTATTCATGCTTGTTTTCCACAAATACCTCGCTAGGGGAATTAGCAAACAAAAACAGTGCCCACATTTTCCTAATCCCCGTCTACGGGCAGAGCCTCCACCAATACACTAAAGCTCTGGCCGGCTGTCGAACTGGCTGCCACTGTTTTGAAGTTCCTCTCCTCAAATCTGTGTTGACACAGCGAGCGCTTACTGCCTTGTCACCTTGCCACAAATTGGGGGCTGCCTCTCCTGGACTACAACTGTCTGAAGATATCAATGAGCTTGCATAAAACACGTTCCAAGAATGTGGACATTTTGAATCAGCTGTGTACGTCAGCGATATATGTTTCAGCAAGCCAATGAGATTTTGAACAGGAACTATGGAGTCCTTTGGACCCATCACACCATGCGTGAACATTAGTCGTCAGAAATAGTAAATGAGATACAAGCTTTAGGTATGCTCCTACACAGTCTATTGCTATTTTACCATAGACTATGTTCCTAAAGTACCTTGATTTATAGTGTTTTTGTTAATGTTTAATATTGAAGGAATGTACATTGAACATTACTCTGTACCTAATCTTGTCTTTAATATAACTGTGGTAACACCTTCCAATAAAATCGTATTAGTTAATGTTACTTTTGCATTAACTACATATTTGTTAAAGTTAGTTAAAAAAAAATACAACTGTTCATTAGAGGTGGGAAAAAAATTAAATTTGAAAGATTCAAAACTATTCACTAATTTCAACAATTGATTTTATAAATGTATGGCAAGCAATTTGGACTTTTATTCCTTACCAGGATAATTCTTCTTGATATCTAATTGATAAATTCCTGATATCAAGAACTAAATTTTCATTAGTTGAATTGTTAATTCTTGTTTTCAGTAAATGTTTTTCTGATAACATTAAACAGGAGAGTAATTTCAGATATAAAATACTACACTAGTAAAAATCACATTCATATCATCAGAAATGAACATTGAAAGTTAAAAATTTTTACAATTAGCAATTCATTTGTTGAGACTATATTTGCACTACTAACCATTGATTATTGATATCAAATTATATATTGATAAAAAAATGATGGCCTTTTCTAGAAAGAATTATATTTCTGGTATGTAAAATTGGAATTTCAACTTGTAAAAAAATCAATTCTTAAAAATAAATCTGAATGGCAGCCTAGTGGTATTTGACTAGTGAAAACACAATTACAGAAATCAATTATGGTTCCCCATTAGTCAATCACTTTCGATGTTACGCCAGACATAAACTAACAAATTGGGATCTCACCTGAGAGTCCAATTATATTTGAGTGTAACTAAATGAGCCAATACAATTTGGTTTGCGAGATTTGCATAACACACTCTGCACCGCAAAGTGGAAGGAAGGAAAGGAAGGAAACTTAAAGATAGCATTTCCCAATAAGAGCAAACACAGGCCAATTTAAAGTTGTCATTCCAACCATGTGTGTATGGATGTGGTTGAGAACTCCAAAGAGGGGAGTCCTATACCCTGATCTAGTTCCTTTGCTGGCTAGCAGAAGTCTAGTTAAGTGAACAGGCATGGAGACCCATGGATTACAGTGGGGGTAAACCTGCCAAGCCAATCTCCGTGGGCCACCAGCTCCTCTTGTGCACCGCAAGCTGTGGAGTTTCCAGATGAGATTGCTGGTCTGTCTCATAGGGGACCCAGCATTAAATGTGTAACTGTAGCTGAGGACCGGATGTCAATCGCTGAATAAGAAGGTGGGCTAGAGTCCACCAGGGATGAAGTTCCAACTGCGTTACTTTAGCATCAAGTTTGAATGGAGACCTCCACCATGTCATAAATAGTCTAGGTTGGATAACTGGAATCAGGGGGTGACCAACGCTGGTTCTCAGCATCCTTCCCCAGTGCCTTTTTTCACTGAAGCACACAAACAGGTTACCAGTTTGTGGAAGGCAATTTTTTCTGCCTGAAACTGAGCAAGTGCAATCTCTCCCTTCACTACCCTTAATGGTGGGGTGGCCAAAACGTTTGTGGAGAGCTTGCTCGTGCAGTTTTGGAATTAAGTGTCTTCCATCCAAGGCCTGTAAGTTCTCATCTGTGCTCACTGCCAAGGGTTACAGAGTGTTTAGACAGTCTGTCTCCGCCCTGCGGAGTCTAGCAGGAGGTCCTACGCCATGGACCTCCTGCTAGTATATCAGGCCAAGGCCTTCAAAGAGTTGAATGAGGGTAGTTCTCGACAGACCTCATGACACAGTTGAAAACTTTTCCCAGCAGTTCTTGGCCACATAGAAGCACATGAATGCTATCAAGCACATCTTGCCCTGGCAGCCCACTGTAGAACCTCTGCCTGCAGGTACATCCTGGTATATGTATCCCGCTTATATGGTCTCTGCATCCCACTAGCTCAGAACATCATACTTGCAATTCAGTTTGCTTAGCAAATTTAAGGGCATTTGGTTCATCTTTGTGCTGGGCAGAGATCACCATCCTACTGGCTGAAGGATGCAACAGAGCCAGTCACTCCAGCCGATATGAAGTCAGGGTTCTACAGCCTCTAATTCATTGTACCCAAGAAAAGCAGTTGGTTACGGCTGATCTAGGACATATGAGTTTGAATAGGGCCCTTCACAAGCTCTCGTTCAAAATATTGATGAAAAAACACATTTTCGAATAGATCTGTTCCCATGATTGGTTTGCAGTGATCGACCTGAGAGACGCTTTGTGTTCCTTTGGTTCGATATGTCACAGCAGAACAGAGAGCAAATTTGTAATTTGTAATGAAGCGATTAAATTTAAATTAAATTTAAATTTGACGCTCAGATAAACTAAGGGCCTTAAAATGCAATATAATAAGCAGACATGGCAGCAATAAACAGTACAAATGGAAGACATTCAATTTCACAAAGCACAGCAAAAAAGTGTTTATAACCAACTGTGGCAAGCAGGGCGTGGGCGAGGGACCGTGAGAGCGTCACGAGAGCCGGTGGCGTGATTGGGAATGAGCGCCATTATGTTCATTTTGCATTTATGTTTATTTTGGAATTAAAGTCGTTAAATGTCTGCCGGTTCCCACCTCCTTCCTCCCTGAACGTTGGACATTGTTACATTGGTGCCGAAACCCGGGAGGTTGGAGGGACACGCTGTCGGAGAGCTCTCGCTGCTGGGCAGACTCGGGGTTGCCAACAATGCCAACAATCATCTGTGGGCGGAGCGCCCTGTGAGACCACCCTGCCTAGTGGTGAGTATGATTACTATAATACCAGCCATTTCCCGTCTGAGTCATACCCTGATTACTCTAAGCACTCCTCTTCACTCTGTTTCAGCGGAGGCCCTCATCCACTCTGGCTCAGCGTGGAATTTTATTTCCAACCTCTGCCTCAAACGCCTCCACATCCAGAAGATCCCCTACTCGCAACTCCTAAACATCAATACTATTCTAGGAAAACCACTGGGCACCATCACTCATCACACTCCCACAATCACTCTAACGCTTGGCTGTCTCCATAAAGAGGAGATTTCTTTCATGGTGCTGCACGGATCCATCTCTGAAGTCGTCTTGGGATGACCATTTTTCACTAAACCTCAACCTATGATCAATTGGCCCAGTGGAGAGATTCTTCAATGGAATAAACAATGTCTTCAATCCTGTCTTTCAAAGGTCACCGTCCAACCATTCCATTCACATCCCTACATCCATCCCTCTAAATTCTACATCTATAGAAAGAAAATTTTGCATCCCGGGATGTATTTAGCAAAAGCCTAGCTACTAAACTACTGCCGCACAGACCCTAGGACTGTGCCATAAACCTGCTACCATGGGCTATACTGCCTAGAGGGAGGATTTATCCCCTTTCTATGCCAGAACAATAGGCTATGGTTGAGTATATCAACGAAGCCCTTGCCCAAGGTTTCATCCAACCTTTGAAATTCCCTATGGCCTGTAGCTTTGTTTTGTGGCCAAGAAGGACGGAGGTATAAGGCCATGTATTGATTATCGAACCCTGAACTCTCAAACAGTGAAGAACAGATATCCACTTCCCTTAGTTCCATCGGCACTCGAACAATTGCAAGGAGCTCATGTGTTCACCAAGTTAGACTTACATAGTGCTTAAAATTTGATCCGTATACGAAAGGGAGACGAATGGAAGACAGCTTTGATTACCCCAGCTGGACACTACGAATACCTGGTCATGCCTTACAGTCTGTCAAATGCCCCTACAATATTTCAAGAGTTTATGAATGAGGTTTTTTGGGAGTACCTCAATCACCTCGTCATTGTCTACATTAATGATATTTTCATTTACTCCCGAGACCTATATTACTGAAACCTCAAGTTAGAGAAGTGTGAATTTCACAAGTCCCCTATATCTTTCCTGGGATACGTGAACAGTGACCGTGGAATTGAGATGGACCAAGGAAAAGTGTAGGCTATCCAAAACTGGCCAGTTCCATCCACCATAGAGGAACTTCAATGATTCCTTGGATTTGCTAACTTCTATCACCGCTTCATCGCCAATTACAGCAAGATCTCGGCTCCACTAACCTCCCTTCTCAAGAACTGACCTAAGACTTTAGCCTGGAACACCTCTGCCTTGGAAGCCTTCCAACACCTCAAGGACACTTTCTGCACTGCCCCAGTCTTGGTCCATCCAGACCCCCAATTACCTTTTATCGTTGAAGTTGACGCTTCATCCACAGGTTATAGGCTATTGTATTCCAATGGCAGGGAACCTCATTCTGAGCAAAACTATGATATTGATAACTATGATATCAGTATGAAGTTGGCCCTAGATGAATGGAGACACTGGCTGGAGGGCTCTGAACATCCTTTTGAGATCATCACTGATCACCGAAATTTAGAGTACATCTGGGAAGTCCGTCGTCTCAATCCTCAGCAATCAAGATGGGCCCTTTTCTTTATGAGGTTCAACTTTACAGTTACATATCGACCAGATTCTCTGAACTGTAAGGTGGATGCCTCGTCTCGTGTACACACTCCTGAAGCAAGTCTGGTCTCTCCTGAACCTATACTGCCACCAAACATGTTTTCAGTCCTATCCAGTGGTCCCTTGACGAACAAATCTGTGTCGCTCTGCAGTCAGACCCAGCTCCACCAAGAGTCCCTGTAGGAAGGTCTTACGTACCTAGGTCCCTTTGCATTCCCCCCATTGAGTCAGCTTCACTCCTCTTAAACTTGACTGACCTCACACCATCTGACCACCAGACATGTATACTGATTGTAGTTGATAGATTATCCAAGACATGCCTTCTAATCTCACTTAAGAATCTCCCAACGCCATGGAAACTGCTCAAACTCTATTTAATCATGTCTTCAGAAACTTTGGGATTCCTGAGGATATCATCTCCATTCGTGGCCCTCAGTTTATTCCCAGAGTCTAGAAGGCATTCTTTAAATTACCAGGAGTCTCTGTCAGCCTCTCCTCAGGCTTTCACCCCCAAACAAATGGTCAAACGGAAAGAAGGATTCAAGAAATCAGCCGCTACCTGAGGTCTTACTGCCACAACCAACAGCACAACTTGTCCCAATTCCTTCCCTGGGCAGAATACGATCAGAATTCTCTTCGGCAACCGACCACAGGTTTAACTCCTTTCCGGTGTGTTCTTGGTTTACAACCGCCCTTGTTTCCGTGGTCAGGGGAACCTTCGGAAGTTCCAGCAGTTAACCATTGGTTCGAGGTAAGCAAGAGGGTTTGGAATTCAGCACAAAACCACCTTCAGAGATTTAGGAGACATAAGAGCCAAGCCGACACAGGAAGATTGGCCAATCCCTATTACCTTCCTGGAGAGAAGGTTTGGCTATCCACCAGGGATATTCGTCTATGGCTTCCCTGTCGCAAACTAAATCCCCGTTAGATAGGACCCTTCACCATCCAGTGACAAATCAATGAAGTCACTTATCGTCTCAACCTAACAGCCCACTACTGCATTTCACCTACCTTTCATGTATCATTACTGAAGCCCTATACCAGGGGTGGCCAACCCGCGGCTCTTTGACTGCTCTTTTGCGGCTCTCATCCGGCCCGCGGAGACCTTTTTGTCTACGAAAAAAAAAAATACCATAAATTTACATGTATCCTGCCAAAATCAGCTGCCGCTCACGTGGACATGATGTTTTTACCGAATTCAAATAGAGGCGCGCAGAAGCGCGTTCCCTTTCGAGAGTGGGAACAAGATGTTTAATGAAATGCATTTGGGAACTCCTCCCCTTCATGTCATTTCTGAAACCTTATGGATAACAGCAGTTGACAACTGGCCAATCGTAGCGTGATGCAGATCTGGCTGCCAGACGGTATAAATATCATAAATAGCATTTCCTTCACACTTCTCTAAACGGGATATGATAAAATAACAGAGGTTACGATAGTAACCGGAGAAGTTTTCCAACCGATCACTACATTACCAAACCGCTGCTTACTTTTTATGATATACCATTTTTTCCCGCATATATAAGTCACAGACGCATTCTCTCTGCATGCTCATATAGCTCGCGGGTGTCATATGTAAAATGTATAAAATTTTTATTTATAAACATATAAAATGTGTGATATATGTGCGAGACCTTTCTAATGTCAAAACCCCATCAACAAATGCGAATTCAACAGTCTTTTTATGGAATATGAAGAGAGCGCCACCTATATGGTGAAGACCATCTTGGACTCTCGTAGGCGAGCAGGCCATCTCCATTATTTAGCTGACTGGGAGGGGTACAGACCAGAGGAACGCTTATGGATACCTCGGAATGACATCCTCGACCCCACCTTGCTCACAGAGTTCCATCAGAACCACCCTAGTCGTCCAGCACCCAAAGGCAGAGGTCGTCCTCGTCGCTGCCTTCAGAGGTCTTCAGGAGGGGTACTGTCACAGAACCACCAAGCATAACAATACCAGATCGCAACACTCTACCCACACGATCCCAATCTCCAGAGTTCTAACCCTTCACACCTGTTGGTTATTTAGGACACTATATAATCTGTCATGGTCCCCTTACTCTCTGTCTGGTCTCGTCAGTGATATGTGATGCTGTACCCGGCTCCATCTTCAAGTACTTTGCACTTAGAACCCTGCTGAGTACTTACCTTCATCAGTGAAGCCTCTTCTTCTGATAAGCCTTCCGTGATCTGCAGTATGGTCTGGTATTGTTTGTTCTCCTTATTTTCTAATAAACTTTTGCACCCTCAGTCCAGAGTCTCCTCTTCAGTGCCGTGACAAAATGAGGGTATAGGGAGCGATTTCGAACAGCTAGAGTTTTCAACTACATTGCTTTTTCTGCATGGTGCGTTTCTCAATCAGAACCACCTATTGTACATGAGTGAATTTTGGTTTCATGCAGGTCTGAACAGACCTTTGGTCAACAATTTATTCTGCATTTGGTGTGAATAGGACACAGAAAAGATCACAGAATTGATACAATTTTTCTCTCCTTCACTTCACTTCTCAGTTTCAAAGCCAGATAAAGCTCCATGAACAAATCCCCCTCGAGCCCTAAACGAGATGCTATACAGTATGCCCAGAGTACAGCACACCCTGACATTGCTGTAATCACAGACCAAATTTCACACTTTCAAACTCAGGATTTTTACTGTGAGAAAAGCCTAGACATATTTAGAAGTGCACAGAGGACAGCATGCTACCTAATCAAAGGCTTGCATAATGTCTCAAAATCACTGCGAGTGTGATTACATAATAGCACAAAGCTATAGTCTAGAAACCAGCAACTCAGCCAGATACTGGTTCAAATTAACAAGCCAAAGCTGATGGTAGAAAAAAATTTAAACTTGATGGATGGTTTTCTTTTATCTTTCCTGATTCTGTAATCTCAATCAATATCCAAGTTCTGATATTGATTACTTGAAAATATAATGCTATATTTCAGTCCAACTGAACAAAAAACAAGTACAGAATAGCTGACTTTTTTGTAAGTTTGGAGTCAGTAAGATTTTATAAAAAAATACAAAGATGTATTAAAATGATCAAAATTGATTGTAAAGTCAAAATGCAATGTAATTTGTATTGTTAAATAAATCCAGTTCTTTTGAACTTTCTGTGAACATAAGAGGCTTCTTTAAACAACAGCAAAAAAAATCTTACTGATCCCAAACTTTTATATATAGTATGCAGTAATAACATGATAACAGTACCACAAATTAATTGCACCAGAAATACAGTTTTCTCCAATCAAAATTGAGAGCGAATGAAAGAGAGTAGGCGTCTGAAGTGCCGTTTGATTTCCAGGTAGCATCCAGGCACAATCTGAGACTCTGGCTTTCCCATTAAGGAGGAAAAGGCCCCCAACTACTCTAAAACAAACTCATTCATGTAAAAATATAAAAACACAGATCCACAAATATGAACCGGATCAATTTATTTTAAAGTATGCTTATTTTTTTCTAGCATATTTTGAAAACCTTATCACTCTCTATTCCTCTTTGCCTAACTCTCATCCACAGCCAGTTAAGGAAGAGGAATTTTTTGATCACAGAACTAAAATCTCTCAACCAAGGAGGGCAGTCAAGGATGAGAAGGAGAAAGGGGTGGGAGATGAATGGGGGGGGGGGGGGTTGACAGAGCCGCACAGAGTGTAAGAAAGCAGGAGAGAGGGAATTAGAGAAAGGGAAGATGAGACATAGAGGGAAAAATCAGAAGGGCACCAATTAACTAAACTCAGAGAGACGGCATTGGGCCAAAATGAGGGTGTCATTCTACATCTGAGGTTTTGTTTTGAAGACAAATGTGTAATGTGCTTTCAAATGT
This sequence comes from Rhodeus uyekii, assembly GCA_037043235.1. Taxonomy (NCBI): domain Eukaryota; kingdom Metazoa; phylum Chordata; class Actinopteri; order Cypriniformes; family Acheilognathidae; genus Rhodeus; species Rhodeus uyekii. The sequence goes on along the minus strand of JAWRVZ010000037.1, from coordinate 795,154 downwards.
GCTACAGAAATATGAATGTAAGCCAGTTAACACCAAACAACACTTTTGTGACTCAGTTCCTATTTAATAAGGACGTGAAGAGACATAAATGACTGCATCTCACCAAGTGTACATTGTCCCTGACGGCCAGTGTAAAGATGACAAAAACTGTTCATTTGTTAAAAGTCATTCATTTTGCATGATCATCCATTACGGCGACTTATATTAGCTGGCATGCCTTTTTGGTTTTTAAACACCAGAAGTGTGTGTTTACCTCATGAACAGAGCAATGGTATTGTGTATCACAATGTTTTATTAACACTCAGTTCACAAAAAAATTAAAATCCTGGTGTCATTTACTCACTTTACTCATGTTGACTTTCTTTTGTAAGAGAACACAAAATACATAACATTTTTCTCTCCACACAGTGAAAGTCAAAGGGTTTGTTCTGGACTCCAAAAATAAAAATAAAATTAAAAATGTATCAGAGAAGAAAGAAAGTCGATTAGGCTTGGAAAGACGCACGACATTGGCTAAATGAGGACAGCATTTTAAGCTTTTGAGGTGAAAGTTCTCTTTAGTACTCTCTTTAGCACACCAATTCATTTCAGTAGCCACAGGGAAACAATGACATGTTTGTTTTATTCAGCTGATGGCACAGTTAGAACATGCAATCCCAAACCTTTCACAATGATTGGCATGGACAATTAGCATGGCCCAGCAAAGCACTTTAAACAGATGCCATAACATTACCATTTTCTCCACTGATTTCCACTCACCATTTTTTGAAGCAACATATAAATATCAACTATTTTATTATACAGTAATACCTTAAGATCCAAGCGTCTCTACATACGAGTATTCCAAGATACGAGCAAGCCTTCGGGCAGATTTTTGCTTCTAGATACGTGTACATTTTTGAGATACGAGCACGCGTTCTGACATTTTGTTCATTATTCTTCATATTAGCGAAGAGCTCTAAGAAAGTGGGTAGTAAGGATGGAAGTGAGAAGAAGCAGCGCATGATGACCATGAAAATGAAGCATGAAATTGTCAATAAATATGGGTGCGGTTCCATGTGAGTCCTCTAGCACTGTCAACTGACGAGTTGATCGAGCTACAGGCAAGAGCTCAGCATTGAAAAGAAACACCCTGATACATTGTCTACTGGTCGTGCTTCAGCGTTTTTTGACGACGCGTACCTGACTTGTTTAAAGTGAGACAGAAACAAATCTCCCTCGATAGGTATTCCATTAAAAGGTCTGCGCCAAGTGAAAGTGAGGGTAGTCAGGTGAAAAAAAGGGAAGAAAACAAGCAAAACAATAATATAAATATAAAAGTTATAAAAAATACGTAAGCTAAGTTTAGTTATGTTAATTTAAGTTTAATTGAACTCCTTGATTCCGTACGATACAGAATCAAGTGTCGACATACAACCCCCTTCCTCCCTCCTCCGCACCTGCCGCTACTGTCTGTCTACTGTCTTTAAAAACATAATTAAAACCACATTTTATTTGATATCACAAGAATTCTTATACTGTATACATGTACTATAATTATGTGTGAGTGTGTGTGTGTCTATACCAATAAAAAAACAATGATTTTCTTCCATTGTTACGGATCTGGAACAAATTAATTTGTTTTCTATTATTTCTTATGGGAAAACATGATTCTAGATACGAGCAATTTGAGTAACGAGCTCCGCCCTGGAACGGATTATGCTTGTATCTCAAGGTATTACTGTATCACTGTGGCGAGCAGGGCGGGGTCGAGGGACCGTGAGAGCGTCACAAGAGCCGGTGGCGTGATTGATAATGAGCGTCACCTGCGAGCCACCAGTCTCTCGTTTCACGGAGGAGCGGAGGCATAAAAGGAGGAGCAATGACAGTGAAAGACAAGAGAGGACCAGGCCTGGACTTTATGTTGTGTTTTGTGTACGTGTTCCATTATGTTTATTTAGTATTTATGTTTTATTTGAGTATTAAAAGTTTGTCAAACGTCTGCCGGTTCCCGCCTCCTTCCGCCCCGAACAAAGAACATTGTTACAATCACAATAGATGTTTCAATTATTTTTGGGGCTCTAAAAGGCATGAAAAGCTTGAATATGCTAAAAATGGAATATACTTCCACTTATGCTGCTCTTCACATCACAACGCAAACCCTGAACTCAAACCCTGAACTTAATATCAACGATCTGCATTAAATGATCTGTGACACTGACAATTACATAAACGGTTAAGTCAATCGAAATCCTTAAGGAAAATGCTATTGGACTGTCTGTCAAATGTTGATGAGATGTGAATTACTGTACACTGAAAACTCTCATATATATCTCTCATAAAACCCTCAAAGGATCAGTTAGAAGATAAATTCCAACACACACACAATAATCTAATTTCACACACACACACACACACACACACACACACTCACATATATTTCACATCCAATTGGTGGCAAAGAGTGAGTCAGGTATATGTAAGCCATTACTTTAGATGGAGAGGCCAGGGTAATTATGGCTGGCATTTTGACAAGTGTTTGGTGGAGTGAAGGTCAACTGTGTCTGCGTGGGAGATCTATGCTAATCTGCCCAGCTGGAGCGCAGACGAGCAGCCCCTGTACCGCACCACTGCAATTACAGAGAGAGAAAGGGAGCGAGATAGAGCGAGAGAGAAAGGGATGAGTGGGTGGGGAAGTAAACACGGCAGAGATGTCAGAGATGTGGACGGATGTGAAGAAATGTCAGCAGGAAAATAAAGACAACATGAGATTGAAGGAGTACAAATCAGATGAAGTAACCAGACTCTTAAACAGACAGCGGCTTAGTTTAACTTCCGCAAAGCAAACTAAGGGGCAAGGGAGAGGAAGGTAAAAAGATGAATAAATAATACTGTCACTCTGACCGATGTTAAAATGAGAGCATGTCCATTACTGTTTTAGAAGGTCATGACCTGTGACTGGAAGACTAGCAATTCAGGTCACAATTCCTCTTGCTAACGGAATATATGATCTAACCTTTCGTATATTTTTCCTTTTGGTACACCCTTTTCTGTTTTCTGTTATATGTTTGCATGATCTGCGATCCCTGTCTCTTCCCTCAAATCTGCTGTGGTAGCAGATTTAGATGGCTTTGGCAGTGGCTTTGATTGTATTCCTGGCAGGACATGAACATCAGGGTTCCATGTTCCATCTGCTTTAACTGACTCTTTCGGGGTTCTCACGGCCTGGGCACACAACCAAGGTCGACCCCTTAGTGACCCCCAAGATCTCCCCCATAGAAAAAGACAGAGACAAAGATTGGTCATCTCTCCACCCACCAGCCTCCACCCCACTCACACACACACACACACACACACACACACACACACACACACACACACACACACACACACACACACATATATATATAACGCTTAAAAATATTAAGGGAACATTTAATCTTCAGAGCATAACACCAAGTCAGTTAAATTTCAGGGATATTAATCTGTCCCATATTAATCTGAGATGAATCACTTTGGATGGTTGCTTTGATGCAAATGAAACTTGATAACAGGTGCACTAGAGAGGCAACAGCAGGACAGCACCCAAAAAGGGAATGATTTTGCAGATGGTGGCCATAGACAATTGTTTTTTCTTTATTAGGATTTCTCTGATTTGTCTTTAGTTTTGGGTTTTATAAGGTCCTTGTCACTGTTTTTAGCATGAGGCAATACCTGCAAACAAATCATGTTGCACAGGTAGTCCTTCTCCTCCAGGATGGCACAACCATACATGTTTTTGTGTGTCTCCCAGCACAGTTTCATGTAGAGAGATAACCATGGAGAGATAGCGGGAGGCAAGCTCACACATGAGGAGTATGGCAGGGACATAGAAGGGTAACAACCCAGTGGCAAGACCAGTCTCTGATCCTTTGTGTGAGGAAGAATATGAGGAATATTGTCAAAGCCCTACAAAATTACCTCCCGCAGGCTAACGGTGGGCATATTTCTGACCAAACTGTCAGAAACTGAGTTTATAAGGGTGGTGTGAGGGCCTGACATCCTCCAGTGGGACCTGTGCTCACTGCTCAGCAATGTGAACCTCGATTAGCATTTGCCAGAGAACACCAGAATTCAAATCACTGAGCACATGTGACAGACGAGTCTGGAGGTGCTATGGGGAATGATACGCTGTGTGAAACTACATCAAGCATTACTGGTTTGGAGGTAGGTCTAGGTCAATGGTCTTGGGAGGAATATCTTTGGTTGGTCATATAGACCTCCATGTGCTAGCCAATTGTTCCTTTACTGCTGTTAGATACCAGGATGAAATCATCAGACATTATGCTGATCCATTGGCCTCTGGGTTCCTATGGTGAATGATAATGGTTTTAGATGACAAAGACATTGATGACTGGCCCAGATGTTCCCAAGACCTGAATACCTAGGGGTCGCTTTGGGGAATAACTTTGGTATGACAAGTGTCTGAAGCATTAATCCAACCATGACAATGAACTTGACATTGGCCAGCAGCCACCTATGACATCACCACAGGTCTGACTGCAGGTATAAAAGAGGCATCTGAAGAGTACGCCATCTTCTTTCTTATCTTCAGGAAACAGCTCTGTGTTAAGCGTTGTCTAATATGATGACCATCAAGGAAAACCACTTTTGTTGTGTTCATCCATGTCAGCGGTTTCTGACATCCGATGACACACACGAGATGTGCATTATGATGAAAATAAATGTTTAGGTGAGGATCATGCATGAACCAATCCTCGAGGGGGCTGTCTGTGTGTATTTTGAGTGCTTCCTTCTGAGGAAGCCGTGCTCGCGCTTGTCACTATTCACGAGTGGGGATGAAGTTAGCCTCTGGGTCCTTCCTAGCAAGAAGAAAAAGTGTCTTCTTCACACACCAAACTCCTCCATTAGTATGCTTGCCATGGCAGCAGATGTGGTCCTCTTCGAGGAGAGTGGTAGGCCTCTGCTTTTGGTGTTCAGAAGTTTTAGTGCTTGTCTGTGTAGGTGCCCATTAGCTCGACTTGGATGGCACTCCAAGTGTAGGTTATTCAGGTCTCCTTAGAGGGTCCTGAGTGTGGTTAGACCCGTTGCACTGGGCCTTCACTCCTAGAGCTTCGCAAGCACAAGGGGCATTGTCAGGCCTTCCCTTAAAAGTGGAGACTTCTTTCGGTGAGGCCTTCGTTCCCATGGGCTCCTCCCAGGATACCGAGCTAGAGTGAACAGCTCCAGTCGGTCCCCCTTACTTAAGCCTGTGATGTAAAAAGGAGCGGAGTTGGCTGAGGCCTCCGCTCCTGAGCTTAACCTGCTAGGTCTCTGCAAGGTAAGCAAAAAAAGGTCTTCCTGTAGCTTGGTACTCCATACCATTTGCACTTCTGAGCTAAGTGGTTTCATCGGGCCCTCCTGAGGCCCTCTAGCTGCACTCTTGATGTAGTACCTCTCGTCTCGAGAGTTTAATCTTCAGGAGATTAGGCCCTACTCCCTTGAGCAAAGCGTTACTGAACCTCAGCTTGTGTTAGATCCCAAGCAGCTTGGGTCAGCACGAGGGTAGCAGAGTAAACCCGGTAACTCCTGAGCTAGACTTGGATGTATGAGCATAGTCAGTCTGAGAGATAGGGTCTCCACTCAGCTTGTAAGAACAGTGGCCTCTGTGCCTCCTTGCTCTTTCTCACTTTTCCCCTTTTTTTATTTCTCCTGCGTAATATGTGATTTCAGTTCATTCCCATTGTCACTGAACAATGCTCTGCCATCACACACAGAAGGCAGCAAAATATTAATAACTTACTTCCTATCCGTTCCATTTCTAATGCACATGTCTCCATTTTTGTGGGTCTCTGGAAGTGTCAGTCAGCAGTCAACAAAGCTAACTTTATTCCAGCCTTTGCTACTAATTCTATATCTTGGGTTTGAGTGAGACATGGATTTGTCCAGAGGACACTGCCACTCCTCTCTCTAGTAACTTCTCTTTCTCTCACACTCCTCGTCAGTCTGGTAGGGGTGGGGGCACAGGTCTTCTCATTTCTAACAATTTAAAATACTCTACTCACTGTTCTTTATGCAAATACAATTTGTTTGAATTTCATGCTATTTCAGCTCCTGCTGAAATCCACATTGCCATAATCTACTGCCCTCCAGGTCAGCTGGGCACCTTTGTTAAGAATGGAACTTCACTTGTAGTCTATGGTGATTCCAACATTAATTTAGAGAAGCCCTGCGCAACAGACTTCCTCTCTCTCCAACTATTCCTTACCACAGGTCCTCACAAATTGGGCAACCAACTTGACTTAATCTACACACAGAACTGAATCGCAGACAACATTCTGGTAAAACCTTTGTATGTTGCTGACCATTTCTTAATTACATTTAATCTACAACTTACTACTTCTATACCACCAACCACTCTACCAGTCACTTTCATATAAAACCTGTGCTCTCTTTCTCCTTCCCATCTTTCCTCTATTATTTCATCCTCTCTTCCTCCAGAAAAGTATTTCTCATTTCTGGATATGAATACTACAACAGAAACTTTATGCTACACTTTAACTTAATGTCTAGACAATATCTGTTTACTCTCTTCCAGACCAGCGCATGCTACTCCCTCTAACCCCTGGTAACTGGTGTTTATGAAGATCGGTGCAAACTAAGGGTAGCTAAGAAAATGAAATTTTGATCTGATTATGTATCAATCTCTACTCTCTACCTTTTTTACTGAGGTCCAGGCTGCTAAATCTTTGCTTTTCCACATCAAGATAAACAGTGCCTCAAAGTCACTCTTCAAAACATTCAATTCTCTCCTCTGTCCCCCTCCACCATTGCCCTCCCCTTCTTTAAAACCAATGACATTGCAAATTTCTTCATAAATCAGTTCTTGGCTCCATACAAACAGGAACTAAGACCAATCAGTGGTCCAAGTCTGATTCAACCAAGACTACATTACTGTCATTCACTGAAGCTTAAGGATTGCAATAGCTGAGTCCAAATCATCAGTTCTCATTCTCTTGGATCTACAGTGGTGCCTTTAACACTGTTAATAATCAGATCCTTTTGTCCACCCTCTCATCATGGGCATCACAGGAACTCCACTTCACTAGTTTGAATTCAATCTCACAGATAGGTATTTTAGGGTTCCGTGGTGTTTGGAGATCTCCAAAGAATATCAACTGATCACTGGGGTCCCTCAGGGTTCAGTTCATGGACCCCTTCTCTTCTAGATACACCACATAACTTGGTCCCATGAGACAGGCACACAGTTTCTCCTATCACTGCTATTCCCATGACACACAACTCTACCAATTATTTCAACCAGATGATCCCACGGTAGCTGGCAGACATCTCTGCATGCATGAAAGAGCATCAGATGCAGCTCAACCTGGCAAAGATGGAGCTTATCATCTTCCCTGCCAATCCGACTCTGCAGCTTGACTTCACCATCCAGATTGGCTCCTTAATGATTACCCCATCAATGTCCACCAGAAATCTTGGATTAATCTTTGAGGACAAATTGACCTTCAAAGATCACATCGCAATGACAGGTTGATCATGCAGGTTTGCACTTAACAGCCGGAGGATCAGGCCATTCCTAACTGAGCAAGCAACACAACTTCTTGTACAGGCCATGGTCATTTCCAAGCTTGATTATTGCAATGCTCTTGTGGCCAGACTTCCTTCAAGTGCAATCAAACACCTACAACTGATCCAGAATGCTGCAGCTCATCTGGTTTACAACAAAACTTCATCAAGAATGCAGAATCCCTGTCAATATTTATAAGACAGCTGAAAACCAATCTCTTCCATAAATAGTAATACAAATAAAATTAAAATAATATTTTTTATTTTTAGCCGATACAGAGTAAGATTGTGAATATTAGTGTTTACAATTTACAGTGTTTACGATTGACAAACACTTTTTCAGTATGCTTCTGCCCAGGCATGTGAGACATTGGGCATCACACCCCTTGCTTGCTCTTTTAGAGAAATAAGCTATTTTTTTGTGCTGAAGTGCACAGGAGAAATGGCCACGGCACAGCAGACATTTCTCCTTAGAAGTCACAGACAGCTCCGTCACACCAATTCTTTATTCATTCTAACCTTCCAAAGAACATGACTAACCGAAAGGGAACTACTGTTTATTTTAAAACTTTAGCAAAACACTTTAAATATCTTTTAACAAATAAAATACATGTCTATGACCAAAATATAACCTTCTCAAATATAAAAAAAGAGTAAAGAAACAAACTGACTTTGTGCCACAGATTTAGAAAACAAATTCTTAAAGCCTCTGAGTTAACACTTAACATTTCTGGATCTTCATCGTTATCTTCATCTTGGACCTTATGACCGTTTGGTTATAATTGATCAGACTTACAGTTTTTTCCAATTGCTTACACACAAAATATTTTCATGTCACACAATTTTTGAAACCTCTCACTCAAAGTGCAAAACTAAATGCCAAATATTCAAAACCATAAGCTATTTCTCAGCCTTTGACTCAGTTTTCAATTGCATAAAACACTTTTTTCAAAACACAACACACAATTCTCTACCTAAAACACAAAAATCTATCAGGAAGTGACTTGCTTTCCTTTTCCAAACACAATCAATCAAAACGCTACACTTATTCAGCAGGTCACACAGGTCAACACACTCCTCACATGTGCAAACACTAATCGCTTAACTGATCACTAACCAATCACTGCTTTACAGTAGTATAGATAGGCCTATAAATACGTCAAAGGTCAGATTACCTGTTTTGAACGATGAATGCTAACAATGAACAGAGAGAAAGAGGAGTAGGAGGAAGAGGCAGGAGACAACGAGGACAAATACCAAGAGGAGGAGAAGGACTTTTCTGGATGCAATTCACACAATGCTTGTCCCGATCCACATTAGGCCCCTGCTAGATTTGTGGTTATATGGGACAATGTTAGTTTTCACCAGGCTGTTCTGGTCCAAAACTGGTTTGTACTTTTTTTTTTTTTTTTGTACCTACCCCCATAATCATCTTTCCTAAATCCCATAGAGTAATGGGATGATTTGCCGCTTCTCCAGGCAATGGAGGACGCATGTGGGGACATAGAGGTTGCTTCTGCCTAAGGTTGGATACGCCATGCTAGGAGATACTTCCCTCGATGTTTAGCAAGAGAAAACTTATCTTGTGATGTGGACGAAGTATTGTGGCCAGAACAAGCTCGGAGAAGAGATGAAGCTAAGCACTGGAGACTGCACCCCTCCCCCCCTACCAATTCCTGGACCGGGACCCCACACACACTTTACTGTAATCTACTGTACAGAATATACGTTTGGTTTACATGTTTATGGTTTTGTTGTACACTAATGTATACAACAGTAATGTTTGGCCTAATAAATATTTTCTGTTTCTACAGTGCATTGGCGTTCCCGCTGCACTTGTTACCCAGATAACTTTCACTGTAGAACATTGTATTGAAATGTAGATATAAGCCTATGAAAGACCAAAGAGCTTTAGATTTAGAGCAGCAGTGTTTACATGGTATATCCAAAAATGTATTATTATGAAAGAAGTGTTTTCCATTTGATGCAAATGCTTCATTCTGACATGTGTTTGTGGCATTTTGAATGCAGTGTTGCATTTTTGAAGGATATGTGAGGCATTTTGCATTTTGTGTGTGCAGTTTTGAGAGTTGTGTGTAGAGTTTTGAAAAAAGGAGACTTAGTTTTGAAAACGTGTGTAAGCAATTGGAAAAAACTATATGTATTTTATCAAATTGAAAATGTTAAAATATCAAATGTATTGGCTTATACAGACATAGCCACCATTATCACACATCCCTAAAATCTTCAAGAACAGAATATGCCTCACTTTAAAGTATGCCTGTGCTTTTTTGTGTCATATATAACTGCACTGAAAGACCAAGATTGAAGCAGTGTATCTCCAGAAGAGCACATCCACTCTACAGAAACACTGCCTAACTCACACACACTAACACACCTCCCACACAAACATTCCACTTTTAAGTGGCTGAAGTACAATACATTCTGTTTCATCAAAAAAGCCTTTGCTCCTCTATCACAGGCAAATCTACACTGTCGCACATTCCCTTTCAGCATATGAATTTAGATGAGACCATTTTCTCTTTTGATTGATATGCAGCATTATGAGTTTAATATCGTCTGATCAGAGCATCATAAAAAATGCACCAGTGTACAACAGACTTTAATGAAATCTCACCCAAAAGACAAATGATGATGCAGAATGCCCCTTCTTGAAAATGTAGCATGCAGTCCTCTTGAGAGCATTTTTCAAAATGTTATAACAAATGAACAGAATATATATCTCTGTGTGTGTGTTATTTATGAATATGCAAGTTAAAGTCATCTTGCTGGAACATCTATGCCTGTATTTTACAATGAAGATGCAAACAATCAAAAGTTAAACTAAACAGAACAACAAAAGTGAGATAATCTTTTTTGTAAAAAAAAAAAAATAATTAAATGTAAAATACTATATCAACTATTCTACATAAAATGACAAATTTTAAGAATTAAATGTTAGTCACTAATTAATAATGACAAATCAAATGAGTCAGAGACGCATCTGAATTATACCATGTAATTATATTAATGTTTCTATATTTTTTATTTGAAGGGATTAAATAATTACAAACTATGAATTCAGATTCCATGATTCTACTCAATAAGTCAATAGGTTATTATGAATGAAGATTTTTTTATTTAATTAAATGAAAGGAATGATTAAATAACTAATTATATAAAATCAAATAATTGTAATAATTACATTAAATAAAAAATACTCACAATCTTCTGGCTTAATAAACTGCATAAAATGCATTCTCAAGTCATTATACAGTATTAGACAAAATATTAGACCATATAACCTCTGTCCAGCTGAAATAAATATAACATATTGATGTTCAGACAAGATTTGGTGACACTCAAGACGAAAGACTGAGTGTCATCTGACACTGTATAGTAAAGAGGACAGAGCATGCACACACACTTGACAAAGTATAAAGACAAAATAGGCTACATGAACTAACTTGAGGACTGCAAAAGGTGAGGAGGAGCAGAAGTGGGAGACAAGCAGGAATTAAATGTGATAGACAAATATGAAGCAAGCATGATAGAAAGAAAGAAAAGAAAGTGACGAGAGATTATGAGAGAGATGACACATTGAGAGATTATACTCTGCAGTTTAGGGTGTCATTTCATCAACACTATGGATGAATCAATGGCCCGATAAATGATTGTGAAGGACACACACACACACACACACACAGATAAAGCAGGGGTTCATCTTTTGTTTTGAGACCAGGCAGGGATTACCATATCCAGTCTTTTGTCCAAAGCTTTCTTTTCAGATGAATAGAGTACAACAGCAAATTCCTCAATCCTAATGAATGCACCCAAGACCCCCCATAAAGCCCTTCAGTTAGTTGCTGTGCTGCTAGCAGCTTGAAAGACTTCACCACAGCTTTGCATCAGAATATCAAATCCCTGCCGTATACATAGACCTTACAGAATACAAGCTTACCCATCTATACTCCTGCTCCTTCACTGGAAATAGCTTGGCAGGAAGTGATAATTTTTATGTCAGAGAAAATTAATGGTTACATGTTTGTGAAGCCATGGTTACAAAAATGAGTGCATTTCTGTAACAACTTTTAAGAGACTACCCTGAATCAAAAAAATAAGTGAAACTCTTTCATCTAGCAAGACTTTTTTTCCGACAAAACTGTACAGGTCAACCTTTGGGATAAATGGTTGAATAACTGAAATAATATGGCATAGATAGTTTTGACTTTGTCTTTTTAATAATAATAACTATTTGTATATCCATTTTGTTAAATTAATAATGTATGGACAAATCCTTTATAAATAGGGCTCTCAAACCAATCTTAAATCAATCTTGTGGACATAAACTACTGTTGACTGGTAAAGTCTGTTATTCTATAGACCAGGGGTGCCCATTACGTCAATCCAGTCTGACATCTGACCTTTTCTGAAACATGGGTCACCATGCATTCACACAACAGCGTCAATTTATTTTAAACTTAAGAAAGGGCATGAAAATTAGTGGTGGAGCTGGGCAAAGTAAGAAGTATACAATACAATGAGTGAATATGGATATGAACCCATGAATATGGGTTCATGTAGTCATGCAAGCTTCACCAACATATATTGTGCATATATAAAGAAGAAAATAAATAAATATATGTTTTGTATTTTCATAGTGTCACAGTCATGTCGTGTTTCGTCACTTTCCTCCTGTGTGATCCTTCTGTGTTTCTGTCTCTGTCACGTCAGCCACTCCCCCTTGTTAGTCATGTCAGGTGCTCCCCGTTCTCCTGTCTGTTTAAACCCTCATGTTCTCCCTTGTCTTTGTCGATTGTTGAAACTGTCACGTTGTTCTCTGTGTTCCCAAGTATCCAGAGTTTTGCACTGTTATGTGCCGTTTTCAGTTTGTTCTAAGTCTTTTGTTTTCAAGTTTATGAATAAAGAGTGTTTCTATCGGAAATTGCTCCTCGTCCATCGCACACGTCCACATATATTAAGGTCTTTGCACAATATTTAGCAAGACCAAAAATCAAATCATTCAAGCTACTTATTATAGACATTTCTAATATCCCTTGATTATTGCACTAAACAAACATAAAAACACTGTTAGATCATGGACATACAAACACTTATCAGCGGTTACAACCCAAACATAATCCTCAATGCTCCACCATATTTTCCATAGATTGCTTAAATACCTAAGGGGTGTATGTGATGTCAAAGGCACAAACCTTGGAATAAACGATTAGGTGCGATCAGCGGTGTGTATACAGGAGTAATAAAGTGTGAGGAGAGATCCTCTCTGTTTAAATAAAGTAATAAATTGGTATTCAGGCACCAGGGTTTTCATAATTTATCTGCGTGTGAGAGCGGCTGATCATGTTGACTTAACATTTTGTCTGACATTTCGGTCTGACGAGCCCAGCCATTAACTCTCTCAACATGCTACAAGAGACTCTCAAAGGGAGGAGAGACTGAAGATATACACACTCATGCAGATGCACGCACACAAATAAAAGTCCAAATTCACACCACAGCAACTGGCCAGAATTGGAGTGCATTTCCACAGATGCTAAAATGTGCAGAAACAAATCTGCGCACACAATAAGTCAATCAAAACTAGGTTGAGAGGGACGAGATGTCCAAAAACACAAGAAGGACAACACAAACAGACTTATGCATTATCTGTAGAACTGAAATGAGTGCATTCACTACTGAGGTCAGAACACATTCAATCAAATAAATAAAAATAGTCATTAAATATGCTTCAAGTGCTGGCTTGTTGACTGAATTATTTCAATGGGTGATAGTGAAAATTATATGTACCTGCAGATATAAATAAAGAGTAATAAACAAAAAGCCCATAACAAACCATCTAAATGTAATAGAGTTTCAACACATACACAGAGTGTTTTTTTTTTTTAAATAACTGGATATTTCAGGTCCAGTATGCAAAGGTCCCCGTGAAATCTTTACCTTGCATATCTCTTGTCTTATCTGTCAGGAAGCACAGACAGACATGGAACAAATTCACACGAATCTGTTTTCCCTAGAAGTAATTAGGATGGATCAAGGGAATATAGACCTTATGATGTCAGATTCCTTTTGTTTTTGCTTTCAGTCTTTGTCCTTTCTTTTGTGCATTAAAGATCAAATATGAAATCCTGAGTGTTAAATGTTAAAACAGTGACTGAAAAAAGGGACGCAGTACTGCAGTCTATTCTGTTCCAGTTTATAAATGCTGAATTCCTGACATCAGTGATGAAAATTCAAACGATACTACAAAACAACTGTTTTGGAATTCCAAAAAGTAATAATGAAAGTCACATTTTAAGTCATAGTAAAAAGGCATGGTCAGTATTTTACCACCATTGTGCAGCATTCAAAATGAATTAGAGTGCTTATTAAATTTATACCCTGCAAATGAGAGTATAACTGTAATAAGTGTACATTTTAATAGATTTGTTAAAATAAAAACTTGCCATGTTGACTTGAAAGAAACTTGCCTTAAAGTTTAATGTCTTGAAGTTTGAAGGTTTTAAAACCCTTACAAACAGATCAATCTGGTTGATGTAGGCAATACAAATTTTGTTTTCAAACAACCTACACTACCAATCAAAAGTTTAAGGTCAGTTAGATATCTATATATCACTCATCCAAACAAACAAGTTGAAAAATCTAAAAAGTTCAACTATAAACAGGAGTAATTTACCGCACAAAGCTTATCCTAAAAAATACTGGTAGAAAACGACAGAAGGGAAAAAGACAAATAAAATGGATAACCATTACATCATAAACACATAAACTAAAACAATACAGTACATATTCTTATGTTTGTCATATAACAGCGACTTCGCAAGTCTTGGTCCATATTCAATAAAAGTTGAAGTATATGTGTGTGTGTGCAAATTTCTTATGTGGACTGAGTTTAAAATGTGGGTTTAAACCTTGAAAATAACTAATGCTAAAAGCAAGGTCATGGCACTATGAGAGGATCCTTCCCCAATGTGTCAGGAGATGATCGGAATAGCAACTAGAATGCAGTAGTGGAACGTGTGTTTGTGCGTACCTGCAACTCTGGCTATCTGGGCTGTGCTGATGTTTCGAGCATTGGGGCGCACTCGAAAGGTTACTGCTGGTCCCAGAACCCTAAGAGACATAGAGAAGAGAGAGAGAGAGAGAGAGAGTGAGGATGAGACAATAAGGAGAAAACAAGAAGAGAGATTAACAGAATGTCAGTACAATGAGTGTGATGAACAAAACTGTTTCAGCTTTGAGTTATGAACAATGTTTTATAATTTTAAAAATACATTGTCACAGATGCAGTCAACTGCAGTACCACAACTCCACAGTTAAAACATCAGATCACTGGGGAATATTGCATATTGGTTCATTTTCTTATGACAGATCTGTGCTGTTAGCTTCTCTTTTTGCTTTTGAAATAAATTTTTCCTACTTGAAATGAATCCTCACGGGAAACCTGATGTTCTTAGAGTTGTCTAAAATGTTTAGTAGATCGACTCCATTCAGCAAACAGGTCCAAATTAAAAAAAAGTAAAAGAAATCATTCTTCAAAAAAAAAAGCTCAACACACTGTATATGAATCTCTTTGCAGCATTTGAATTTGTGATCCAGAATGTAAATGCATGATGGCATTTCGTGCAAATGGCATTTGTGATTGAGCCAAACAGCTGTCTGGGTGAGATCCCAGCAACACTCCTCATTCATTTATCTATTCCAACAGAGAATCCTGTGAAGTATAATATTTCACAGCAAATTGTTCCTTTAAAGGAAATGGAAATTGTTTAAAAAAAATGCAAAATATATTAAAAACTGACAGTTTAAACAAATCATCACACATCTCAGACTCAAGCAAAGGAAGAGAATGATCTGCTAACTAGCATGCCACCATGACTTCAAAAGACCCATAGATGAGCTACTGTTCATCTCAACATATTTGTTTACAAAAGCAGTGAAATGGGTGGATGGCTCATAAAAATCCAGTTGTTCAAAAAAGGGATCTTCCCCGTTCCTGATTCGGAGGCAGATGCATTTATCTGGGATGCAGCTCTGAAGCTGCTCCCACTGCAGACAAGGGTGAGGTGAGGGTCACAAATGAGTGGAGAAAGAGAAAGCGAGGTGGAAGACTGGAGGAATGGATCTGACACCAGAACAAAATCCCATTCGCACGTCAGCAGGTGGCCAAAGCCAACTTCTCATCTTCAGCAGAATTAACACACACAGACACCCAGATATCTGATGGAAAATAATAGTGCTTCTATTTTTTGTCTCTTTTCATTCTCATTATATTTTAAATTACTGTAAACCAAGGCTTAATGTTAAACCATCAAGACACATTTTCATTTTTAAAAATTATATAGCAATAGCCTAGTAAAAAATATAAATAATGTGGGGTAAAACATTAAAGAAAAACTTGTATCTTAATTAAGACTATCTTGATTTAAGATTAACTATGTTTTTGTTTCTTAAAAAAAAATGTTTTATGTTTGTTTTGAAAAAAGAATGCTTTTTGATTAAGGATATAAGAATTAGATATATCATGTAATGTGTGATTTTGATGTGTGTATCGATACATACATGAATACATAAATACATAAACACACACACACACACACACACACACACACACACACTGGATTTAAATAAGCAGCTGCTTAAGAGTCTATGATTAGGTCATTATTGCAGTTATTATTATGTTTCTCTTAATAGAAAGATAATTTCCAACAAAAGGTGCATCAATTTTTGGTCAAGATCTTGTGTACACACACACACAAACATTTTACATTTTTAATTTTCACAAAAAGCATAATTCTCCCTACAAATATACATATGCACCCTGGGAACATTAACATTACACTTTTCCCTACTCCAATTTCATCCCATATTTTGCATTCTTCTGTATACGTGAGCACACATCAGTTTGGACTCTTTTCCAGTCTGGAAATTTCTGGATAAAAACACTGGCTGTTAGCTAAATAAACAGAATGGCCAGACTCCCCGTTATAACACCATCAGTGCTGATAAGCTATCAGTAAAATGCCACCAACACACAGTACACAGAGGGAGGGAAGCTATAACGTAAAGATACTGCTTCTGTCGGCTCCCTTTGCACGGTGGGGGAGCGTGTGGGATGGAGATGATAGATAGACTGTATGTGAGTTGGGTGGGGGGGAAACAAACAAGTGAGAGAACAGAGAAGAGGTATAATTAGTGTAAATGAATGTGTGTCTGTTAGTATTTGTATTAGTATTGTGTATTAGGGGGAAAAAAACATCTGATCACAAATCCACATCTGTCTGTATGTGTTTTTCTGTGCCCCCTACTGTCTGCACACAGTACAGCCCTTACGTCATGTCTGGAGTTCAGAGAGGTGCTACACTGACACTTTATGTAACTGCAACAGCGCGAAACACAAACATGCCAGAACCACATTTCGGTGAAAGTGAAATATTCATGTGTGTGTGCTGAATTTTCGTGATCTTTATCTGAATATTTGATTATACAAGCAGCATCTTGCTTCTCCACTATGTATTCTGCCTGTGCACTTTTCAGCCCATTAAGTCCAAAATAATACAGACATTATGGCATAATGTTTTATATAAAAGTGTGCATCATCCAGTACAGCTTTCCATTATTTCTGAGAAAAGATGAAAAACATGAGATGACAAAAGATACATTAGCAGGTGCCCGTGTAAAAAGATATAAGGCACTATTCAAGAGAGGAAATTAATCAAACACACAGACACAGCTCACCTGGACAGTGTAAAATATTTTTTTTATTCTAACACTTACTAATAGAGAAGTTCCTCAGCTCATGAAATAATCCCTCGTTTATTAATAAATTGATAAACAATACCACGTATTTAAATATTTTATTATTTGTAAATAGTTATCTTTTGTAATATTGTAAATGTCTTTAATATCACTTTTGATCAATTTAATGCATCCTTGCAGAATAAAAGTATTAATTTATTTTGAATTGTAGGGTAATTCTAACCCATAGAACACTACTTTGTGTACATACTGGTTATCTGGTGATCTGTTAGCAATTTTATTTCAAGAAAGACGCTAAACATGATAATATTCCATTTGTGGACATCTGACACATCCTTTTTATACAGTATTGTGCAAAACTGTCTTCATCCCCCCCCCCCCCCCCCCCCACAAAAAAAATGGTTTTAAGCCATTAATTTATGGCTTACTGTAGTGTATCAGAAGGAAATATCAGTTTGGATGACCAAACATTCATTTTGCCATTGATTGTAATAATTCAATGAGATTTTTGTATGCACGAGGAGTCAGACAACAGCCATTTGCTCCACACAGATATCACACAGGAGCACCATCATCGAGTCCATCTGGGATTACTGGAAAAAACTGAGACAGACTAAATCCAGAAGACCTGCGGTAATGTCTCCAAGGTTTAAGGGTAGGGTTAGTGTAGGGGGGTAGTTTGTACAGTATAAAAATTGTCTATGGAATATTCCCATAAAACATGAAAACCCAACGTGTGTGTATGTGTATACATGAGAGAGAGAGTGCAATAAATTGCATTAATATTTGTATTTCCTTTGTCCTATATATATATATAAAGCTCCATTTATTAAGTGTGTGAGTGAAATGTAGCCACAATAAGTTCCTCACTAAAATACAAAATTGGCAGAAAGCATTTGTTGCTTTCCAAACAATTAAGCTGAAAGCTGTCTTTAATCTGTGCATTCGGAGAACATTGGTTATCATCAGAAATGTGTTGTAATTGAACTGAAGTTTACCACGGCAGGGAGGTCAGAATTGCAGCCACCTACACATACAGAGAGGCATTCTCTCTCTCTCTCTCTCTCTCTCTCTCTCTGAACCATTTATATAAAGCTTAAACTTATATGCACAGAATTCAGAACACACTCATAATCACTGAGCTGTCACTTGAAAATAAGTACTTAGCCCAAACTATACTGTGAAATGGAAAAACAAAACAAAACCACAGGTTGAGTGTTCCATTAGTGCCATTAGTGTCGACCAGCGTGAGACTGTCTTCAACAAATATGTATATTTTTTTTGTGTGTGTGTGTGTGTGTGTGTGTGTGTGTCTGTGTGTGTGTACTTACGAAAGCTGTAGAAAATCTGTTACATGAAGACTGACTCTCTCAGCTAAGAGCTCCATGAGGTTCAGCCCCTGATCAGTGGACAGGGAACTAGAACAAAAAAGACAAATAGGAAAAGAGAAATAAAGAAAGAATAATTAGCTAGATTTGTACATTCTCAGAGGACAATGTGGTTCAACAAAGCTCTGGTTTTGTGGGATGTTGCCAGGGCATTTATAAAAATGTTCTGAGTAGATTTAGAATGTCACCATGCAGTAGCTAGTTTGTTGCTTATTGGCCGAAACTAGAAGGAAAAATAAAAACCCTTTCTTAAATCGCTAATATTCTTGAGTGACTCAGGTCTCTTCTTGAGTCTATATAATGTTTTTTCACTCATTTGGTGAAATCAAAAGTTCAATCTTTTAGAACAGTAGCACAGTTACACTAATATTTAGGGTTATAACACTACAACAGAGGTTCTCAACCTTGCAGAAGGATTGCATAAATGAATACAGTTATTCTAGGAATAACATGCAAAGGTTAACTTACATTTTTATTTAAAACAAAGCACTTAATATAAAATAGTTCTATTAAAATGTGTGGTCTCTAAGGAATACATGAGAACATTTGAACATTAACTATTCAGATCTTGGAGCTGCTGGATGGATGCCTAGTACAATACAGTACAGAGAGCAGAGAGTGCATAAACACATAGGGAATAGGACACAGGTGGCTTGCATGCTTTGATCAATCACCTGTATTTTCCAGCAATAAGGCAAACAATAAGGTGTAAATGGAATCCCTGTGAAGTGTGATATCTTTATGATATAGTCATGCCAGCCTGAGTTAAAAACATACACACACACACTTGCTCACACATCAGAAAACAAGCATCCAAATGGAAGAGTATTCATACACATGAAAAGGAAAGTGAGGATTCAACTGTAAAACTATATTCCTGATGCTTTTTCACACCTATAGCTCTCTTCAGATACACACCCACACAATTTTAAATCTACTTTTTGAGAATATGCATTTCAGGTACTTCAAGTTAAATGGGACTGCAGTAAGAGACAAACATATTATTACACAATCCAGCCCTAACTTTTTACACAAGAAGGTAGTTGTAAACTCAACATTATCTAATAACATTGTGTATGTTAGATAAATCAAGATATTGGAAAGGCATAAACTGTGGATACCATATTTTTTGCTTTGAGGGATGTACTGTACACAACACACACAACAATTTACACACTAAGACTAATACACATGGTGGCTGAGGGAAACCAAACAAATTGCATTCCCTTTCATGGGAACTCGAGCTGCGTCAAAGCGCTAGGGGAAATACCCAGACGTCAGACACGTGAAGATGTGTACAACCAATGAGAGAAAGATGCGTGTGAATGTTAGTCACGGGTCAGTGACGTCATGAACAGAGCATAAAAGCACGCCGGGAACCCGGATGTGACAGCTTTGAGTGTTTTCAGTGTGCGTGTGTCTAAGAGATTGTGCTTGCGAGTTTACAACCACCTTCTAGTGTAAAAAGTTAGGGCTGGATTGTGTGTGTTTGAATAGCGACTGAGCAGACGTTTATTCCATGTGTTTTTCCTTGTCCCCGTTTCATTACTGGCAAGGATACACACAGGCAGTGCGTCATCTACCTGGGAGCAGAGCATGCTCGGTCAGCGCTCTAGGGCTGCTCCTCACTGGCTGTGAGGACTGTGAGAAGTTCTCATTGCGTACGCTCCGCTCCCGCCTGGTAGTTTTTGCAGACACGAACCAGGCTCGCACTTCCCCGGGCTCTGGACCTGCTGCAGCTGAGGCTCAGCTGCATTTACGCTCCTGGGGATCGCAAATGGATCTCTCGGAAGGTCTCGAGATGGGCGCTCTCGCATCTCAGCCTTTTCGGGATGATTCTGGTTCGAGTCGGGATCCGGGAGCATGCGCTCCAGGCGCAGTTTCTTCCGATCTCGCTGGAATTTCGGCGCTGACGCTATCTAGGGTCGATCCGGTTGAGGAGGATTCGCCACCCTCTTCACCGGCGTATGAGGAGCTAATTGAGGTTGTGACATGAGCAGTCTCCCGTCTGGAAATTGTTTGGCCGGCGGAGACCAGGAGTGCTCGTCCTAGGAAGAGCAAGTTGGAGGAGCGCTACCTGCCAGCTCGCGTCTTACCCCAGCACCGGGCACTGCCTTTCTTTCAGGATCTTCACATTGAGTTGTCGAGATCCTGGAAAAGGCCAGCCTCCGACAGGGTACATACACCGTGCAGTGCTATGTATCCTACCCTTGCCGGGGCTCAGCTCAGTGGTTATGGACGGATGCCAAAGGTGGACGAGGCTCGTGCCCCAGTCGGCGTCCTCTCTTAAAGCACCGGCGCTCCCCACAAAGCGCCGGGTCACATCGTCTTAAGTGGAGAAAGCATATTCCGCCTCCAGCCAGGCTGTAGCGTGTCTTCATACCACGGCACTGCTGCAGGCATATCAGGCGGAATTGCTGGGCGACCTCGATCAGAGCGGCGGCATTGGCCCAGAGAACGTGGCAGAACTGCACCGGGCCATGGATCTGTCTCTCCGGGCCACTAGGGAGACGGCCTACTCTGTCGGCCGCTCCATGGCAGCTCTGGCGGCTACGGAGAAACACCTATGGCTCAACCTTTCGGCCAAACAAGGACAAGTTTTTCCTGCTGGATGCCCCTCTGTCTCCTTCGGGCTTTTTTCGGCGATGCAGTAAAAAGTGTCGTCGACAAGTTTCAGGAGACTGCACGACAGCAGGAGGCGTTCAGCAAGGTCCTTCCCCGCCGCCCTTCACGTGAGTCCGCCAGCCAATTGCGGACTCACAAATCCTCATATAGGGCCTCACAGAAGGAGAGTGTCGCAACCCATTTACCTCCCCCTAACAAAGGGAAGTCGGGCCGGCACTCTCAGGCCCAGCCTTCTGGGAAAAGGATAGATCTGAGGACCATCCTGGACGCTAAGAATGCTATGAGCAAGCGTCACTGATGTCAGTGGCAAGCCGCAACAAGGCGGCTCTTTCCGTGTGCTGCTTCCGAGGGAGTTTGACACGGGAAAACTGCTTCCTCCAAGGAGGGTCCTAGAGCATTTCACCTGAGTGGTTTCTGGAAACCCCGGCCTTGTGGTGTCACTGCTCTTACCAGAGATCAGTCTCGAGAGACTGGCTCCCCTAGTAGAGTTCCAGGCCGCGTCTGCCAGGCATCTCTTGATGAGTCTTGCGCACGGTAACCTGCGGGTATGCCATTCAGTTCGGGGCTTCACCACCGCGTTTCTTGGGGGTCCTACCATCACTGGTAGGGCCCCAGCAGGCTCTGGTCATGGAACGAGAAGTAAAGTCTCTGCTGGAGAAAGAGGCCATCGAGTATGTACCCCTCACAGACAGACAGTCCGGTTTCTACGGCCGGTACTTTATAGTTCTAAAGAAGGGTTGCGGCCCATTCTGGATTTGTGTCGTTTAAATCATGCCTCTAAAGTTCAAAATGCTGACGCTCAAACAAATCGCGACGCATATCAGGTCCGAGGAATGGTTCGTCACGATCGACCTCAAAGACGCATACTTCCACATCTCCAACCTTCCACATCACAGGAAGTTCCTTTGGTTCACCTTCGGGGGGGAAGGCGTACAAGTATCGGGTACTTCCGTTCGGCCTATCACTCTCACCCCGCACGTTCACAAAGGTTGTGGATGCTGCGCTTGCTCCGCTGTGATCCCAGGGCATTCGTGTTCTCAATTATATCGACGACTGGCTAGTACTAGTCCAGTCGTCGCAGTTAGCAGCACGTCATCGAGATGTCATGCTCGCTCACATGAAGGACCTGGGGTTAAGGCTGAACACCAAGAAGAGTGTGCTTTCTCCTGTGCAGAGAACCACTTTCTGCACATGAGGCCCCTGCAGTGGTGGCTCAGGACCAGAGGGTTTTCCCCGAGGGGCAACCCGCCTCGCACAATCAAGGTCACGAGGCGATGCCTACGCACCCTGAGTTTGTGGAAGAATTCCTGGTTCCTGTCACAAGGCCCGGTGCTGGGGGCTCCGTCCCGACGTGTAATGCTGTCAACGGATGCAACCCTGACCGGCTGGGGACCGGCTTGCTATAGGCCACCTGGCTCAACCCGCCAGCCCCGCTTGATCCGACGGACCCACCGGTCCTGCCGGAGCCACCTTGGCTCATTCCTCCTGCCCTTCCTGGACTTTGTGTTTAATTTTTATTTGTTTCCTAGGTTGTGGACCCTTTTTCTGGTTTTGCTATTTAATTTGCCAGATTTTTCTCCCTCCCTCCCTCTCTTCCCTTGGTGTTTGGTATTCCTTGAGTTCCCTGTCTTGTGTGTTATGTTTGGTGGTGATGTCGGTGTTGGGTTTTTGTTTCATGTTGGAACGCCAGGTGGCGTTCCTTAGAGGGGGGTAGTGTCACGGTTCTGTCTCTGTTTCCAGTGTTATTAGTGTTCTAGTGGACAGAACCGTGGCACTGCTTTCTCTCCCGTGTGCTTGTGTCTCGTTTGCGTCTGCCCCGCCTCCTTGTTTCCCGTAATCATTCCCAGCTGTCTCTCATCACTACCTTCCCTCATGTGCCCTTTAAATATCCCTCAGTGTTTGCGGTCCGGCGTCGCGTCGTTGTCATTCATGTATTTCCTTAGTCGGTATTCCTGTCGTGTTCCCTCCCCTGATTTCCCGGTATGTTTATGTTCAAGTTATGATCTTTCTTTGCATTGTGTTCCCCCCCCCCCCTCGTGGTTATTTATTTTGTGAATTAGGTTATCTTGTTATTCTCATTAAATTCCTCTTCACCCTGCACTTGAGTCCTCCCGTATTGTACCGTGACACATAATGATAATAATTAGAAATGTTTTTGAGCACTGAAGACTGGGGTGATATTATAAAGACTGCTGAATATTCATCTTTGATATCACAGGAATAATTGACATTTTAACAGAAAACATTTTATTGTATTTTTTATCAAATAAATGCAGTCTTTGTAAGCAGAAAAGACTTTCAAAAGCATACTATATATGCATGTTTCCTAGATGAGTGGAAACATCTTGTTACTCAAGACAGTCAATGAAAACGTTTCTATTCTTACTTACTCTTCAGTAATAATATAGCCAAATTCTCCGTCATGTGGACTTGAGTATGTTGAAATGTCCAGCTCCACTCTCACACCTTTCTTTTCTACTTCCTCTTTCTCCATTGAATGTTTCTGTGGCACTTTTCCTGGTTGAATCTCTGGTTTTACTTGTAGTGAGTCATCAGAACCATGCACCCACTGTTCTACCTCAGCGTCCACCACTGGCTCTATATCCAAAGTGTCAGGTTCAATCTTCTTCCTCATCAGGTCCAGTTTTTTTTGCGTTGTCCGGCTCTGGACGTTCTCCAAACTAGCCCTCAATGGGCTTCCAGCTTTTGGCTGGTTGATGTACCCCAAAAAAGGCTCTTCCTCTTGGGGAGGACGAGCAGATCCATGGCCTGAGTTGCGATCCAGGAACTCAAGCAGCTGGCTGATAAAACCTTTGTCCTGGAAATAGAAAATCACCATTGACTTCATCACAGAAATATATTACAGTCAAATGGACCTATGCATATCAATACATTACCTTGTCATCCGATTTAAGGCCTATTTCTTCCGTTTGAGTTTCTATAAACAGAATTTAAAATTTTGTTAAATATCATGGGTCTTAATTGATGAAATATTTCAAAATGTAAGGGCTATAAGTGGGGTTTCATCAAGGGATTACTACCATTATGTGTGGTGCTGTCTTCTAGTTTCTCCATCTGATGAAATTCTTGACTGGGTTCCCTCTTCACCTCAACTTCATCCTGTGTAGCTTCTCTACCTTTGACCCCTTCCACTCCATCTACCACTTGCAGGGCCTGGGTAATGGCCTTGGAGAGCTGGTCCAGGTCCTTTGGGGTTAACGTATCCACATTGACACTCTGACGGCCAAGTTGGTTCACCACTCCGTCAATGAACTTCTCTAATGGAACACAAAGTTAAAATGGAAAAACTGTCAATTATTTTTTTATTTTTTTGCAAGTCTACACCCATGCAACATATTTGGAGTCAGACTGTTTCTCATATGTACCTCACTCTAAATAATTGTGCTATTTTAAGTTTTGGGAAATAAATTATCATAATTATATCAATATTTCTTCAGTCAGTTCAGAATGATCCTGAATATGGATAATTATAATGCAAAATCACATCCCAGCCAACGAAATGTAATATGACCTTGTTTCTCCTTATTAACATAAAATGAGTTCAATTGAACATAATTTGAGAATTTAATTTCCTTGTTAGTTTTTCCTAGCCTCTTTTTTAAATATAAATGTAAATAAAACACACATATACACGTACATATAAATAAGTGTGAGAGAGAGAGAAGAAGAAGAAGAAGCTCACCATCTACTGAACTAAGGGCCTCCTTGTAAGCAGGGCTGCTTGCTGAAGATATGAAAAACAATTTTTCGATTTGGGGTTTTGGAGGTTGCTTGGAAGCTCCTGGCAGTTTTTCTATTTTGGTAGCAGGAGTGCGCTGAAAGCTGAAGTAACGCAGCTTTCCCTGTGTTTGACCTTTACCGGGATCTTGTGCTCTCATGGGCCCAGCTTGATACCGCTGAAACTCAGCGAGAGGGACTCCAGTACGATCCTGTTCAAAACCAGTGAAGAATGATTGACCTTGGAGAGGCTGTTCCACAATGGCCTGGAGATCAGGTCGGCCTTGTAGGAAGGAGATGTGGGGTGAAGGAGACTTCTCTTTGAGCTGCATAAAAACCTTATGATTACGGGGTCCATCTCCCTTGTACTGAGGGGACAAAAAAAATTATATACCGTATATATAAATTAATGAAAAAAAAAACCTCATATTGAGAATTTGGCATACAAAACAGAAACATTCCTCTTTCCAAAATGAGAATAATATGCATATGGTACCAGAAATGTAACAACAACAAAAAAATTAAATCAAACACTGATCAAAGATTCTAATGTTTATAATCATTATTTATAATCATTAAGTGCCTAGAAATACAATCCATGAGTATAAGCCTCCCACTTTTTGCTCTGCATATTGTTCTGCTCTATTTGAGAGATTATATAAAACAGTTAAATTCTTCCCACCCCTGCAGAATAGAAGGCCAAACTGACTTTAGAACAGCAGGGTGGGCTTCGATGAAAAAAAAAGAAACACATACAAACATTGGCTCCAAAAGCACTGCAGGGTACTAATGTTCAATAGTGCAGTGAACTTTTCAACTTGCACAACTGTTAACTTCAAGAGCAACTGTTTGGTGATGATGTGTGGGTACCAAGCAGGTTCGCCCTCAAATACATGTCGCCAGAAGTCGTGGCTTGTCTGAATGGGCAAAATCTGTGGTGAAAAATGGAACTGCAGTGTGCTCTCAATGAGAACCATTGGGGCAGATTTCTGGCTGCCCTGCTTATTTTCACGTTACCTCATGTAAACCACTCTCCAGACGAAGACTATCAATCTGCTTTCAGCTGTGTGTATATTAGTCTGCATCGGGTCAGTAACCTGTTTGTTTTGTTTGTTTTTCCCTATGTTGAGTTGCGTATCAAATTAACACTTTAGTTTAAACGTACGATTTATTTGAATTTATGTGAATAGATTTTATATACAGTAGTTCAGTTAGGTTTGCTTTATGTTTGTTCTGAGAATAGACATGACCTCACTGGAATTCCTACACAACGTGCAATATTCCAAAACAATATTCAGAAGCAATAAATACTGCGTTACAGCAATTCTAAGTTGTATTTGCGCTTATCCCTTATTCTAAAGTCTGTCAATCATCATTAGAGCACCACCTTCAGCCTGAATAATTGAAGGAATTAGAATTCTACCAAAAATTCACTTCAAATTATTACATATTAGGACAAAATGTTTACTAGCGCTAAGACCCACAATCTGCCCTACCTAAATTTATGTAGCCTTAAATTTGCTTGTCTGTGCATATCTGATAGTTGTGCATTTATAAACAACTACATTTTGTAACAACAACCAATGCATGTTATGCATGTACAAGCTGAAGTTAAGCACTTTCAGTTCATTTTCAAGGAAACTTCCATATAGTCAATTTGCATCATTGTAAGTATATTCATATCAATATATTCTATATACTGAGATAACCGATGATCGAGATGACCAACAGCCAATATGCCGATTTATTTGATGAAGCGATCGGCATGCTATAAAAACGTCTCAGGTTACGTACGTAACCATAGTTCCCTAAGAGGGAACGAGACACTGCGTCGAGACGCGATTGGGAACCCTTCAGTGTATATGTCTCTTGAAGCACAATAAAACCAACGTGCAGGCGTGTACGTCGCCGAGATGACGTCATCACGTCATGACCAAGGAGTATAAAGGCACGTCACAACCCGGAAGCGGGTTAGCTTGAACAGTGTCTGAACAGGCCGGCATGCCTAGGAGCTGAGGCTGCAAGACGCAGTGTCTCGTTCCCTCTTAGGGAACTATGGTTACGTACGTAACCTGAGACGTTCCCTGTCAAGGGAACTCGCACTGCGTCGAGACGCGATTGGGAACGAGGAATACCCACGCCGCCTCAGCGTACGGGAGTATGCCAAGCGAAACGTAGCTCACTACGATAACGCCAAAGATCCCAAGGCGGGGTTTGGGTCTAACTGGTAGAACCTAATAAAGGTATGCGGTGAGGACCAGCCAGCCGCATCACAAATGTCCACGAGGGAAGCCCCTGCGAAAAAGGTTTTCGAGGCAGCCATGCTCCGAGTAGAATGAGCTCGGACAGACAGTGGACACTGCTGTCCTGCAAGCTCATAAGCTAAGGAAATAGACTCCGAAATCCATCTGCTCATAGTAGGCTTAGAAGCAGGGGAACCTCTGGGGGCCCCGAAACAGACAAAGATTTGGTCTGACCTACGCCACGTGGCAGTCCTGCTCGCACTGGACAAACCTTGTTCTTTAACTCCTGGTCATGATCAAAGGACAAAGGGCCTGTAGTACTATGTGGCGCATAGGACTAGAAAGCACCTTAGGTACATAACCCGGCCTGGGGTAAAGGAATGCTTTAGCCAAGCCGGGTGAAAACTCTAAACATGAAGGGGCCACGGAGAGGGCCTGCATGTCGCCAATCCTCTTGAGGGAAGAAATGGCGTTTTAAGGGTAAGGTGCTTATCTGAAATTTCGTCCAGCGGTTCAAAGGGAGCCTGGGACAAGGCCTGGAGCACCAGGGACAGGTCCCAAGGAGGCACCCTTGAACGTACCACAGGCCTCAGCCTCTGAGTGCCACGAAGGAAACGAACCATGAGGGGGGTCCCTGCCCAAAGAGGCACCACTCAAAGGTACGTGGTAAGCAGCTATGGCAGCCATGCAAACCTTTAGTGTGGAGGGGGACAGCCCTGCCGCAAACCTTTCTTGCAGGAACTCCAGCACGGTGCCAATCTGGCAGGTAACTGGGTTCAGCCGCTTTTCGCAACACCAAGAAGTGAAAATCTTCCACTTCTGAGCATAAAGTTTCCTCGTGGACGGGGCTCTGGAGTGGAGAATGGTCTCCACAACCTCGGCTGAGAGACCAGACTCTATGAGCTGGGCCCCTTCAGGGGCCAGCCCATAGTTTCCACAGTTCTGGGTGAGGATGGAAAATCCTCCCCTGAGCCTGGGACAGGAGGTCCCTCCTGACCGGAATCTCCCAGAGAGTGCCGTCTAGGAGGGACACCAGGTCCAAAAACCACACCCTGCCCGGCCAGCGCGGGGCAACTAGAGTGAGACGGACCTTCTCCCGGCGAACCTTCTCCAGAACCCCTGGGAGCAGAGCTACGGGGGGAAAGGCATACAGGGGTAGATTTGGCCACCCCTGCCTCATGGCGTCCAGGCCGAGAGGCGCTGGAAGATAAAGGGAGAACCAGAGTGGGCAGTGAGTCGTTTCTTGAGACGCAAACAGATCCACTTGAGCCTGGCCGAATCTCTCCCAAATCTGCTCCACCACCTGAGTGTGGAGTCGCCACTCCCCGGGCCTCGGCCCCTGCCTCGACAGGAAGTCTGCCCCCAGGTTCTGGGCCCCCGGGATATATATCGCTCGAAGAGAGAGCAGTTCCCTTTGGGCCCAGAGGAGGATCCTGATCGCCAACTTGGAAAGTCAATGAGAAAAGGAAACCCCCTGGTGGTTCAAGTAGGAGACCACCGACGTATTGTCGGTCCGGACTACTACATGATGGCCTCTGAGGTCGGGGAAGAACGCCCATAGCGCCATCCAGGCAGCCATCATTTCCAAGGCGTTGATATGCCAGGAGAGATGTGCCTGTCCCATGGACCTTGGGCCGAGCGGTCCCTCAGGTCCGCCCCCCAGCCTGAGCGGGACGCATCTGTCGACAGCATGTGCGGTGACAGATGGGCCCCAATGCGAGCTTCTGGGAAAGAAACCAGTTCTCCTTCCACGGATGCAAGGCTCGAAGGCATCGCCTTGAAACCCTGATCAGACGGAAGGGGTTGCCCCTCGGGGAAAACCCTCTGGTTTTGAGCCACCAGTGCAAGGGTCTCATGTGGAGCAGGCCGAGTGGGATAACACTGGACGCTGCCGCCATGAGACCCAACACTCTCTGGAAGTGTCTGTACAGTGACTAGCTGGCCTAGCTTGATATTCTGGACTGTGGGCAAAACAGTAGCAATGCGCACGAGGAAGAGCCGTCCGCATTCTATGTAAGCGAGAGTGACATCTCGATGCCAGACTGCTACCTGCCGTGACTGAGAAAAGGATCAACAGATCGTTGATGAGACACAGCCCAGAAACGTGGAGCTAGGGAAGCTAGTGAAGCTGAACAACAGCATGACGTCCCTAATGTCTGGGAGAAAAGTCCAACAGACCTTATACTGAGCGATCCCTCAGGACCGCCCAAAACCCATGAGAGAAGTATCTGTCAACGGCATACGCAGTGACAGAGTGCTCTCAGTATGGGCCTTTTATGGGACGAGAACCAGAATTGCTCCCACATACCTGAGGTGCGTAGGCATTGCCTCGTGACCTTGATAGTGTGGAAGCGGTTTCCTCTGGGAAAACCTTCTGGTTCTGAACCACCACTGAAGGGGCCACATGTACAGACGACCGAGTGGACCGCACTGGAAGCTGTTACCATGATGCCCAGCAATCTCGACTGCTCAGTGAGTGATTGGTCTAGCTTTTGCTATTGACTGCTGGTGGGATGATGTCGATGAGCACGGGTGAACGCTTCGGAGGGTGGCTCCCAAATGAGGATACAACACCTTCTTACTTGCGTACAGTCTGAGCCCCAGCTCCTTCCAGTGAGCAAGAACGACATCTCGATGCCAAACTGCTACCAGAATCAACCAAACATTGATGAAATCTGATGAAATCAGAAACCTTGAAGGTGCAGGGTAAAAGCTAGACTGAACAGAAGAACCAGACCGAAGCCCGTAAACTCTGGCTGGGAACTCCAGCTGAGCGTTCACTTCTGTTCCATAACCAGAGCCTGCTCGGGGGCTACCACTCGGGCAGGCACCCTGGATATTATTGCAGGACCCATTGGTACAAAACCGTACTCCAATAAGGTAACCAGCCTCTCGAGGCTGGCCTCTGGTATTTCTCGAACATCCGCTCCAGGGCCCTGCTTGCAGGGGAAACCTGGAGTGAGCGCTCTAAGACCCTCCTCAGAGGGGGCGACCTCCCAAGCGCCACCAGAAGTATGGGTGGCGACTAGAGAGTCACGCCTCGGACCTGAGTGCCTGGCTCCCTCGGGATACCAACACAGTACAGTGTCCAACAAAACCTCCCCATGGGAACGGTTCAGAGCCACTAGTGAAGGGAACACAAGTACAGGTGACTGAGTGCACAGCACTGGAAACTCTGCCTTGACGCCCAGCAGCCTCAGCTGCTCAGTGAGTGACTGGCCATTCCTAAAACGTGCATGACCTGGTTCCCTCGGGACACCAGGCACGCAGTTAATCGTTAAAGGGTGCTTGCCCAGGCAGTCCCCTAGGAGACTGCCAGGTGAGAGTGGAGCGACAGCAAGCACAGTGCGCTCACGCACCGGCTACGCATGCCCCAATCGCTGGTGAGGAAGATCCTCATCAATGTGACACTTACAACATCCAGTTCCTCAAAACTGGATAGCTGCAGTATCCCCTTAGGCTGACAAATCCAATTGCGATCCTCATGGTCGAGACAGCCGCTGAGCCTCAGCAACAGCGGGACCGGAACCACGGGTACCGCGAGCCTGAGCGACTTCCTCAAAAGACGCCAGGCGGGATCGCCATGCACGTAGGACCTCCTCATCAGCGCCGATCCTAACAACGTCCAGTTCCTCGGAGCTGGATAGCTGCAGTATCACCTCGTCAGGGTCGGAAGAAACCGCAACAGGGCGTGCTTCCGGTTCCTGAACGAGGCCAGACCTGCCAGGTAAGGGTGGAGAAAAGGCCAAGCAAGTCTCCGACCCCTCTGACAAGTCCATCTGCGACCCCCATGATCGCAGCCGCCGCCTCAGCCGCAGCGGGACCGGAACCACGAGGAACACTAGCCTGGGCGGTTTCCTCGAAAATCGCCAGGCGGGATCGGAGCGTTCGCAAATTCATTTGCAAAACAATCTGCACAATCAGTACCCTCGAGCGCTGATCGTGCATGCTCCTCACCCATTTACCTCGGTGCTGGAAAAAGTGCATTCAATCAGGTCTCGAACCCCAGTCTCCAGCATGATAGGCAAACACAATATCCACTGTACCACAGTAATTATAAGCATATTGATGGCACAAAGTAAATACAACGCCCAACTCCTCAGAGCTGGGTTGTTGTTATTCAAGTCGGAAGAAACCGCACAGGGTGTGCTTCCGGAACTTGAGAAGTCCCCGCGATAGGGATCGCCGCTGAGCCTCAGCTGCAGCAGGACCTAAACCACGAGTCTGAACAGTCTCCTCGAAGACTGTCAGACAGGAATGGCAACCTACACAGTCGACGCCCTCGAGCGCGGACCATGTAAGATTAGCCCTCCCCCGCACCTTCCAGTGAGCGAGAACGACACCTCGATGCCGAACTGCTAACTGTCATGACTGAGCCATGATGAGGCTCAGAACATGGATATCTTGAAGGCGCAGTGCACAAGCCTTAGTGAAGGTGCAGTTGGTAAGTTTGCCATATCTGCGCACTTTTCTCAATCACACGTGAAATCCCTTTTCTTTTAAACTAGACTCGGGGCACGCGTACCAGCAAATACATACACACACACACACGTTGAGCTTAGAGCGCTGTGAAGACACTGAAAGCTAACCTGCTTCCGGGTCGTGACGTGCCTTTATACTCCTTGGTCATGACGTGATGACGTCATCTCGGCGACGTACACGCCTGCACGTTGGTTTTATTGTGCTTCAAGAGACATATACACTGAAGGGTTCCCAATCGCGTCTCGACGCAGTGCGAGTTCCCTTGACAGGGAAATATACTTACACTGTATACCGTATTTATTCGAGTATATCGCGCACACGTGTACAACGCGCACCCCTAATTTTCGATTAAAAATCGGTATAAAATTTTGTTTCACACCAAGCATTGTAATTGACAAAAAACGTTGTTGAACACGTGCAGCCATGATAAAAAACATTTATTTATTGTATAACATATACTTATATAACATATATAACTTATATAACATATATTTATTGACAACATAAACTAATGAACACAATACCGAAAGAGAATTACCGGTAAAAATATTTATTTAAAATCCTTCGACGTCAGATTCCTCATCAGAGACACTAAAGAGTTGCTACCATTCTTCTGGAGTTAATTTTTCATCAGTGTCCCAGTTGATGCTGATGCCTGTCTTCACAAAAAACACAAAATGCCTGTCTTCTCCGTAACGTGTGGGTGAGGAAATGAAGCGGCGAGGGGACTTTTTTTTTTTTCTTCGCCCGCGCGTACAGTGAGAGGCTGCAGCCTGTGTTACGGGATGTAATGTATCGTGCAGTCGGCAATCGATTGCTTTGGGCTATGTTGCGGTTGTTGCCGTGGTTTATGTTTGAATACAGTTGCTGAATTGCACTCACGAGTCTGCCTTTTATTTTATACATATATTGCTACTTAAACAGCCTGTAAAATGTGCAGCGCGAACTCACAATTCGCCGGCGCCCTCAAAGGACCGGCCGTCAAAGCAAACCCCAACCCACCCCACCCCAGCCCTCGTGCATAACGCACATCCCTAACTTTGATTTATTTTTTTGGTAGAAAATTTTGCGCGTTATACTCGAATAAATACGGTATGTTTGCTAACAACAAAAGGCATATGTGCACCAACTAACAGCAGAGATTTAGCAGTATACAATAAAAAACACCTTCGATTCTCGATATAAACCTTTAATTATATTCTCCAACATTGCAAACACACTTCGCTCATAGCGTAAACAGTCACAACACACATAAACACATTCGCTCATAACACAGTCATTTCGCTCTGGTACAGTTATGAATAGTTTTGCACACGCGGTTACTATGTTTTTTTACAAACTCTAAAGTGCTTACTAGATTGCATACTTTTTTGTGTTCTGCCTGCCTAATGTGTGAAGGAAAATGTATGTTTTATATGTTATAAAAGTAAACTGTGCCCTTACAGTGACTCTGCAGAAATTGGTTAAGCAAGCTTGTGTGTGCGTACGAGTGAAATCACACATCCACTATTGTTCCTTTATCTAGCTCCTCTTGACATTGAGCTGAGGACTGTTCTGTTCTAGAATTTGCAACAAGAAATAACTGAGTATCATTTCATGTGCCTCATATGGAGTTGTTTTTCTCATTCTTCTGTGTGCCCTTTTTCCTTTTGGGGCACTATATATACTGCATGCATTCTGTACTGAGCTGAGCTGCATTCTGAATAAACCATTACTGATTGACTTCGTTTTGGTTCATTTACTTGCACTCCCTGGTACCAGACTTTGATGAGCAGAGATCGACACACACAAAGACGCTGAAGAATTTCCTACAGTGTTCTGGGGGCTCGTTCCGGGATCTATCCAGACAGGTAAGAGAAAATTAAGATTCACTACCTGTTCTGGATAGATCAATAGATCGGGAAAAAATTGCAGTTTTTTGCGCAAACGTAATTTTAGGACTGTGTGTGTCGGTGCCTGGCCATTTTTATAATGGGGCAATCATATCCTAAACCAGACCCGAGTGAAACTCCAAAAACTTGGATGGAACGATGTGGGTGGGGATTTTACACTAATCCATATATAGACAATTTGGCTGGTTGGACAGAGGACAGTCAGTGGCGTTCTTATCCGCGAGAGGGAACATTTGACCCAGGGTTTTTACAGACCGCTTATGATTTGACATATGGTAACCAAGGCGATCCAAATTGGGATTTTACATATATGCGCGCAGGGTATGATGTGTGGTACAGAATGGCCGACATATGGCGCAGTAAAACTGGCGCATATGTTCCTAAAGCAGTATTAAAAACTGTACCAAAACCCTTGAAGGGAAAAAAACTGACAACATTGACTGAGTATCCTGCCTACAAGCCGGGAAAATGCCCGCCACCGCCATATGTGCAACCGAGCATAAATACCGCGTGTGTCTCTAAACCGAGCGCACCAAGCGCACCGTCCATAATTCGCGACAAAGAGAAAGAACCCATAAAAGCGAGTAAAAATGATGATGATACAGACGGTGAATATGATGACGATGCAGGTCCTGATTCAGGATCTGAAATTGACCCACCAAAATTAAATGTGGCTGCTGTATGGGCGCTAAGAGGTAATAAAGTTGATATCACACCGCCTTCTGTCAGCGCGCTGAAAGACATAATAGACATGTTGCCGTCGCCATCGAAACCCGTCCAATTCGTTGATATGCTTATCAAAGCATCACGCCATTGTCAATTGACAGGCGCGGATTACAGATTTATCCTGCAGTTCAAATTAGGCGACGCATATAATGAAGACAGCCTGGTAGCAGCAGTGCCAGTGCTTGGTCCGGAGAATGATGAAATTGACCAGATAAAAGAAGAAGTACGGACTGGGGAGGAAACTAGGCGAACCGGGCGAACTAAAACGGTTACCACATTTAAATGGAGAGATGATACCGCGAATATGCTGAAAGAACTAGATAAACAGCTTAAAAAATATCTACTGAATTTGAAAGCGGCAAATCGCGATCTATCACAAGTGACTAACTGTAAACAGGAAAAGGGTGAAACCCCGTCTCGTTTTTTCCAGCGATTTAGTGATGTGTGGACTAGTGTAGGGGAAATGAATTTAAATGAGGGCGAACCAAACCCGATGTTTTTGTCCACTTTCATGAATAACTGTCATGTAGATCACTACGATGTTCTGAGATACCATTTAACCGATCGAAACACCAGCCAGTGCTGTGCTTGCACAGGAGCATGGTGGAGGCTTTAGGCCTTGCTCTTATTTATCCAAAACTCTCGATTCTGTCGCTAGGGGGCTGCCAGCTTGCCTCAAGGCAATTGCTGCTGCAGCTGTGATGGTCACAGACTGTCAAAAAATTGTGCAAGGGCACTCCCTAGTGCTCCACTGTAATCATCAAGTGCAGTACATGTTGAAACACCTATCCACACAACATTTATCAGTACAGAGAAGGAGTGGGTATGAGAGTGTTCTACTCAACACAGAAAATCTAACCATAATACCCACTTCCTCCCACGACACAGTAGCACACGCACTGCAGCGCTTGGTACATGCTCAGGATGATTGTGTTGACGATGATCATGATTGCCTCTCTTCCATAGTTAACGACTGTTCTATCAGACCTGATATGTCAAGCACACCGTCTCCTACATCACGTTCATTGTTTGTTGATGGTTCATGCTCGAAACCACAGGATGGCGTGTATCTCTGTGGTTATGCTGTGTGTGAATTGCCTAACACTGTTTTTGAATCTGCAGCCCTGCCTTTTGCATCCGCTCAAGCAGCAGAGCTTGTTGCTTTGACCCGTGCCTGCGTTTTAGCTGAGGATCAGGATGTCAACATATACACAGACAGCAGGTATGCTTTTGGTGTAGCACATGATTTTGGCCAAATTTGGGCCACAAGAGGGTTTGTCGCTGCTGATGGTAAACCAATAGCACACAGCTCTCTAGTGATGGATTTAATACAAGCCTGTCGCCTACCTAAACGTCTATCTATAATTAAAACGAAAGGTCATTCAACACTTGACACAAGCGAGGCCAGAGGTAATGCATTAGCTGATAAGGCTGCCAAAGAGGGGGCCCAGTCTGGCCGGTTTCCCCCTTGGTTGAATGTTGCTGCTGCCTCTCACACACCTCACGTTATGACATGTGGAATTATTCCTAACACTGATCTCATAGCCATGCAACAGGCTGCCTCTGATGATGATCGCCACCACTGGGCAGAATTAGGCGCTACAGCAAACACAGAAGGGGTCATGGTGGACAATCGTGGCCGCGTTTGTGTGCCAGCATCGTGTGCATATTTCCTCATTTGGGAGTTCCATGGTGTCACACACCGCGGCCAAAGAGGGGTATATGAGGAGATGGATCGATTTTTGTGCATAAAAGGGTTGTCGACGAAAGTAAAAGACACGTTAGACCGTTGTGTTACATGTGCAATGAGTAATAATTCGAAACCAATAACAAAACATCAGACTCTGCCTCTACCTGAGAGTCCTTTACAGCAATGGCAGGTTGACTTCACTCACCTCCCCAGGAAGGGACGGTATAAGTACTTACTAGTTTTTGTAGACAAATTTTCGAGATGGGTGGAGGCTTTTCCCTGCTCAAAGGAGGATGCAAAGACAGTGGTGACACATTTGACGCGCGAAATAATTCCTAGATATGGAATTCCACTCGCTATAGACTCCGATAGAGGACCTGCTTTCGTGGCCAAAGTCCTGATGGACATGACAAAACAACTACAGATTGATTGGCAACACCACATTCCTTATCACCCACAGTCGTCTGGTATTGTGGAGAGGGCAAATAGAACAATCAAAGACAAATTACGCAAAGCAATGCATTCAGCAGGTCACAATGATTGGCCCTCACTGCTCCCTGTTGTACTGGCCGAAATGAGGATGGCCCCCCACAAAGGGTTAAAAGGGCTGTCCCCATATGAAATGATCATGGGAAGACCATTCCCAGCTCCCTGGAGAGGGGGTGGAATACTGGGAGGTGTGGGATGTGATGTGCCCCTGGGTGAATATTCTAGGTTATTATGTGAAGCACTCCATGAAAATTGGAGGAAAATGCATTCGAGTTCCGTGCCACTACCATTGGACCCCACCCATCCCTTTCAAGTAGGAGATGAGGTGATGGTCAAACAATTCTTAAAAATGGGGGTTCCTATTGAGGCACCAAAATTTAGCACCCCCACCAAAGTTGTGGCTGTAACTCGAACTGCAGTATTAACTGAATCTTTTCCACAGTGGATCCACGCTACACGACTAAGGAGAGCCCCGGGACACAAGACTAACGGTGATTTTGTGTTACAGATACCGGGAGGAAATGAGCAATAGACATTAGGAGAGCCCCGGAACACACTGAATAAACTAAACCTTTGTGTTACGCCGGGAGGAAAGGGAGGCTATAGGTACTGTGATTACTAATTTTGTCTTTCTAGGTTCGTTAGAGACACCTGTTTCCTGAGGTCTCCTTTGTAGGACTGTAAAGGTCACTGCAATCGTCAAGGGACGGGGAGACACACCAGGGGCCACTTGGGTGGGACCTGTCCAAGAGAGTTTACTACTGCGTCAAAGGACGGAGGGGCTTAGGCCTCTTGGGGTAGGAGCTGTCAAAGAGGGGTCACTGCCGCGTCAAGGGACGGAGCGGCTGGGGTGTTGCGCGAATACTGGACTGACTGAGGACTGACCACGACCTATCTGCCCACAACTGTTTCTTTTATTTTGCTGACCATCTGTTATTGCATCAGTAGACGGGAGCTGAACACGCAGCACTGCTGTATGACATAACACGGCAGCACCATATCCTTTAATCATTATTGCTTTGTCGACATTTTAGCATTACATTGTACTTTTCATTATCATTGTTGTTATTACTGCTCTGATTCAGAATGCATGCGTGTTGTTTATTTCTCTGGTGTATTATACCAGCCACCTTTTCTGTGAGACCTACTGATAATACGTTTTGGCAGTATGCTAATTTTACCGCTAGAATGCACACGAATGAGTCCTGCTATGTATGTCAACAAGTGATGTCATCTGTTGTAAGTGTTTCAATGTCTGTGCTCGACCAATCAAACCTGAATGAAACATGTATAAAAGGGTACTACTGGCCACGGGGATACGACTGGGCCTGGTACCCCAGCCCAAAGTGTGAGCCATATTATCAAATTCAAAATGGATCTAAACCACAGCATCCATTTTTGTCTGAGCATATTAAAATTACACCTGTGTTTGGAAAGAATTTCACATTTTTTAGATGCTATTGGAGTAACAGCACTAATGCCACACACCCAAGAGGAAGGATTAGACGTGACCAGTGTAAAGTAATAATAATAGAGAAACCAAACGCACGACCAAACGCACGATGTTGTGACCGGGGAAACAATACTATTGTCCGTCCAAGTGATTGGAGTAATGTCCACGTAAGTGATCGCAGGAAAGTCTTTTTGAGTTGGCCATGGACAATCTTCGAAAAGGTTTCTTTCACTTTGGATATTGATTGGTGGTGGTATTGTGGCCCTAAAGCATTGTTTAAGGACATTCCAGGCAACTGGTCTGGCCTCTGTGCCCCAATTCAACTTTCTTACCCTGTTCAGATATTCCAGAGAACCGACCAACATAGACCCACAGGACGACACAAAAGAGCACTTGTCGATGACGTCCCAGCAGAACACCACTTGACCACCGAATGGCAAAGATGGTGGACGTCAATGTTCTCTTCGTTTGGCACCGCCCAACAATGGAAACACATCGAGGTACTGCACTACCGACTTGCCAAATTTGTAAACGACACAACTGAAGGAATGGCCGGTGTAAGGAAGGAATTAGGTGCCCTGCGCCTGATGACCATACAAAACCGCCTGGCACTGGACATGTTGTTAGCTGACAAAGGAGGAGTCTGTGCCATGGTGGGGGATCAGTGCTGCACCTTTGTCCCGGCTGAAGATGAAGCAGAAGGAGCTGTGGGTCATGCTGTTGAGGAAATGAAAAAAACCGCGCACAAACTGTATGAAGATGAGTCAAGAGACAAAGACTGGGGATGGGGGTTCATGCATAACTTGTTCGGTTGGGTCACACCACTTATCACCATGATAGCTCCTGTATTATTGATTTTGGTGGCCATTTGCATTTTTGGGCCGTGTATGATGCAATGTTTGATGAACCGTATGTATGGAATGGTTGACTCTGTCACTCGTGATCGAAGATATAAACCTGTCAATGGTTAAGCTTTAAAGAGCTTAAAAGAGGGGATTGAAGGAAAATGTATGTTTTATATGTTATAAAAGTAAACTGTGCCCTTACAGTGACTCTGCAGAAATTGGTTAAGCAAGCTTGTGTGTGCGTACGAGTGAAATCACACATCCACTATTGTTCCTTTATCTAGCTCCTCTTGACATTGAGCTGAGGACTGTTCTGTTCTAGAATTTGCAACAAGAAATAACTGAGTATCATTTCATGTGCCTCATATGGAGTTGTTTTTCTCATTCTTCTGTGTGCCCTTTTTCCTTTTGGGGCACTATATATACTGCATGCATTCTGTACTGAGCTGAGCTGCATTCTGAATAAACCATTACTGATTGACTTCGTTTTGGTTCATTTACTTGCACTCCCTGGTACCAGACTTTGATGAGCAGAGATCGACACACACAAAGACGCTGAAGAATTTCCTACAGTGTGCATTCTCAACAAATTCGGTTTAATATTCGGTTCAAATTCTTTTAATAACCAGGTTCTTCAATCCGAAGCAGCGCTAAGCAGAGTGCACGTCAGAACAGAAGTGTGTGTGTGTGTGTTTATCTAAGTCTCATACTCTTTGGTCGGTAACCGCTCAATGTCAAAATATTTGAGAAAACCAATCAAATCAGAGAAGGCGGGCTTTATGTGCAGGCCAGGATGCCGGGCCGCTACTCCCTGCAGCTCCAGCTCCAGCACAGGAAGAGGACGAGGCGCCGGATGTGAAGCCGCCGTCCTCCGCACCTCGGAAGAGAAGCATGAGCAGCCACTTTTATTTAATTTTTTTATGTGTGTTTGGACATTGCCTCTTGTCGTTGACCCCACCCGCCACAGTGGTGGAGAATGCAGGCAAGGTGGAGCTTCCATCGGCTGGCTGATGTCATCCACTCTCGATCATGGAAAGCCGGACTGGGACAGAGACCAGGTGCGGTCGCCTCCCAACCACAATAGGGGTAAGTGATTTTCCTCTTCCCCTTTTACTCTGTGGTTGGCTGAGGCTGTGAACTAAGGTGGTGTCTTTCTGTCCCTGTTCCGGTGTAGCGCGAGAGCGAGAGCGGCCAATGACCTGACTCCCCCACTCCGATGTGAAGGACCGGCCGCCTCCCCCTTGTTATCAGCACCACCCTGTCATCGCTGCCCTTCGCCAGCCTCCTGACTGGCATGGGTGTGAAAGGAGGAGGGGCATGGTAATTACGAGGATTGGCAGCGTGTGGTGAGGCACACCTGAGTTCCATGAAGCCTTACCTCCGCCACTGTTAGAGGACGAGTGCACCTCTCCTCTGGAGGTGGGTCTTTCCACGTGCATGCACGCTGGTGTCCTCGTAGGTCCAGGAAGGGAGATGGAGGGTCGAACATGCGCAAAGAGGCTGATGGGCCAGGATGCCAGCCCGCTATTATATATAAATATAGTACCTTGAGATATGAGCGTCCCGGCATACGTATTCTGAGATACAAGCAAGCCTTCAAGCTATTTTTTTCTTTAAGAAACAAGTAAATATGAGACATTTTTGCTGGCAATATTTGAAACTTACAGGTAGTCGAGCACTCAGAGCCCACACCCTCACTCGTTCATTTTGCGCACGTATTGCTGCAGGTGACGTCAGGCACATGCACATCGCTGCAGATAACGTCAGACTTGCCTGTATTGCTACAGATGTCAGTCATGCACGTATTGCTGCAGATGACATCTCAGGCATGTTGACAAACATCAGTTTTGTGCTCGTTTTTTTGCCATTGATTTTCCACCATAGTTGACTTCAATCTCCCGCGAGTGGTCCGTAATATACGCGTGTTTGCGTAATATACGTAATCTACATATCCCTCCCATCTCTGCCGCTACTGTATTGTCTGCCTCGAAGGTAGGAACTCATAATTAAAACCACATTTTATTTATATCACAGAATCCTTGTTTACAATATATTTTTGTGTGTGTATGTCTCTATAACAATTAAAAACATGCTATGTTTTTTCCATTGTTATTAGCACTAATAAGGGAGTTTTTTAGCGGGTCGAAACAGATTCATTGGTTTTCTGTTATTTCTTATGGGAAAAAATTTGAGATACAAGCAACTCGAGTTATGAGCTCAGTATTGAAACGGATTAAGCTCATATCTCAAACTATCACTGTATGTGTATTTATAGATATGTATACATATAGTGGCGAGGAGGGCAGGGAGGAGGGACGTGACAGCATTGTGACATGCCTGTGGCATGATTCAGAATGAGCATCAACTGCATTGGTCCATGGAGGAGCAGAAGCATAAAAGTAGGATCAACGGCAGTGAAGGACGAGAGAGAACCAAGCCTGGATTTTTCATTGTGTTTTGTGTTTGTGTGGGCGGCAGTCGTCCACAAGGGACTACCACCATTACTTTAATTTTGTTGTTGTTTTATTTGAATATTTGAAGTGTTCAAAGTTTGACAGTTCCCACCTCCTTCAAAAACTGTGTTGCACAGACATACATACATACATACATGCATGTCATATTATTGTTAGGATTTACCTTCCAAACATCTTGCTGCCCTTGAGGGCTCTGTTTGAAAGTGGAAACATCAGAAGGCAGGACACCTTGAAGGTACCTTTGTAGTGTCCTGCTTACTTCTGCTTTCTGAGGCTTTAGCATGGGACTGTTTAAAAATAAACAGATGTTAGTAGATAAAAAGTGTATACTTTGAATACATACCTGTCCATATCGGATTATCACATTATTAAGTTGAATTTGTCCAAATTAAATAGTGCATTAGCTATTAATAAACAATACTTTTACAATATTTATTTATCTTGATTCATGTTAATTGGAACATATAATACCTAATTTAAAATGTATATGTCATCATTAGTTAATGAATTATGACCAAATGTGAATTTTGAAAGAGTTTCCATAAAGACATTATTGTCAAGGTCATGTAACACAAGGGATTTAGGAACTCACCTGGAATTGCCTTTGAAACCAGAAAAGGAGTTTGTAAATCTTCCTGGAGGAACCTTGGGTAGTTGTGAGAGCTCTTTTGAGATTACCTTCTGAGTTGTGTCATCCAGCCAAGTATATCCTATAATAAAAGGGAAAGAGATCTTATATATAAGTATATATATATATATATATATATATACACACATACATACATATATATATATATATATATATATACATACACACATACATACATATATATATATATATATATATATATATATATATATATATACAGTGGAACCCACCTATCTCAAGCTCTGTTAACTCACCAACCCTATTAAGTTGACGTTTTTGAAGTGGAACCGGCAAATTCCCTCATTGTCTTAGCATTTTCTTATCGGTTATGTCGTCGAACTCTAATATCTCAAACAAAAGAGTGACAAAGTTGCCACTAAACATCAGTTAACTTGAATCCCATGACTAATGATAGTACCGAGTTCACTGTGCATGCGCTGAGTTCATCACG
The DNA here is from genome assembly GCA_037043235.1 of Rhodeus uyekii. Lineage (NCBI taxonomy): Eukaryota > Metazoa > Chordata > Actinopteri > Cypriniformes > Acheilognathidae > Rhodeus > Rhodeus uyekii. The sequence goes on along the minus strand of JAWRVZ010000037.1, from coordinate 752,684 downwards.
GTCTGTATAGTCGCTTACCCCTATGACAGTTCACTCATTCTTGCGGCGCAGTGCCGTGCAGCCGCAGAAGAACTCATGCAAGTGGTGCAAAAATCAAGCCTTACAGATGCTATCTTGGAAGAGGAGGCGCAGAAGTTCGCCTTCACTTTCCAGGAATTCCGAGATTACACTGACATCGACAAAGAAGTTGTTACTGACAGAAGCTTAGAAGCATTTGTTTTCAAGCAGACCGTTAAAGACAAAAAGAAACAAAGCATTTTAGACTTTGTAAAGAAACCATAGTAACCGCGTGTACAATACTTTCAGAACTGTGTTAGAGCGAAATGACTGTGTTATGAGCGAATGTGTTTAAGTGTGTTGTGCCTGTGTTTACGCTGTGAGCAATCATTGTGTTTGCAATGTTGAAGAATATAATTAAAGGTTTGTATCGGGAATCGAAGATGTTTTTTATTGTATACTGCTAAATCTCTGCTGTTAGTTGGTGCACATATGCCTTTTGTTGTTAGCAAACATGTACAGTTTACATTTACATTTTTATAGCATGCTGATCGCTTCATCAAACAAATCGCCATATTGGCTTTTGGCTATATCGATCATCGGTTATCTCGGCTCTTTTTTTGCAACCCCCTAAGCCGTCGACATAACCGGGTTCCACTGTATATATAAACCCTGCTTGCACCTTGAATTGCTTACATTTAAAAAGACACTACAAAGACTCAGCAAGAGAAACTATTTTAAGTCACTATCATGGTTAAATTACACTGCTACTAATTTTGCCTGCCAGCAAAAATTTTAATTAGTTGCTGCTGCTATTCAAAGTATTCACAATAATTAGTTAATTTTCGTACAGACTAAAGACAGTAATCTGTAGAATTTACGTAGGTACCTCATGAATGCAGTCAGAGTATTTCAATGATTCAACTGAATTTACCATTTGCCACATTCTGAGAAAAGTAAAAATTCTGGTCAACATCAAATCTCGCGAAGAACGAATGACCAGGAATGAAACTAGACCAGGTCAGTCACCCAGTGTCTTCAACTCATACTAACTTCAACAAATACTAACAACACTTTCTGAATTCCATGCAGGAGAAAGATAAATAGAAAAAGACTGAAATGACATATAAAATTCCATCTTGCTCGTTCTAAAAAATGCTTTCCAGCTTTTATGCAAATGTCACCCAATCAGACATACTTGAGATTGTTCAACACACTAAAGAACACAGGTATGCTGTGATTGAATGGATGGATGGATGGGAGTAATGCCATTAACCAGCCAAAGATGCGGAGGAAAGGATAAAGATCTAAAGAGAATCTCCTTAAGCCCCTATATATCTGACCTCATTAGCCTTCTACCAGCCTCCGACACTCAGTCTTGTTAATCTGTTTTCTTAGATACCTGATGTGTGGGGTTGAAAAGGAGGGGGGGGGGGGGGGGGGGGGCTGAACAATGTAAATCACTTATTTACATATAACCAAAAAAAAAAGATAGAAGACAGATTGTGTGCTTACAATGGGGGCTCGGCTCAGCTCAGCTGGCTTACAGTTAAATATCATCTGTCACCATCTGTGGATCCTATACATCACCACATAGCATGTTCATCTCACATTAGCAATGCTGTGCCTTTTTGAGGATACAGGTTTAATAACATATTTCTGAAACATAAAAGATTTTTGAACATATATTTTGCATCAAAACTACCAACAAAAATGTTTGCTAACTAAAGTTTTATTTCATCAGTAATAACATGGATGAAGCATAAAAAGTGTATCACGACAATGTTTAATTTTGAAGCATACAGTTGACAAAAATAAGAAAATATAGGTAAATGTCAGGGTTCTGTCACATTCGGTCTAGTCATTTTAATTTAATCTAGACCTGTTTCAGATTTTTGTGTCGTTATTCGGACACTCATGTTCTGTACATTTGTCTTCTGTTCTGAGCACACGAGATGAGTGTTCGCTTGTGAGCTTTATGTTCTGTGAGCGCGTGTGGGTTCGAGTTTTCTTGGGCTGCACGCTCTCTTGTCCGCTTGTTTTATGTGGACACAAGGCTTATGAATGCTGTCATTGATTACGTGTTCATGTCATGTTGCCTGAGCACATGGCTCGTCAGGTGTGTTTATTGTGCCATGTGCTCTCCTGTTTATTGTGTAACCCCGCCCATCTTGTTTCCTCGTCATTCGTTGTGGTTTGATTTGCCCTACCTATCCTCCCTCATTACCTGCCATTACCTACTTTACCTATTTAATCTCCCTGTTTTTACTGCTTCGTTGTTGCATCTTGATGTAGTATTTTGTCGTGTCATGTCCAGTCAAGTCAATCGAGTCTAGTTATGTTTTTCTCCCTCAGGGTAGTTTTTGCTTGCATATATGTTTGATTTTTCCAACATATTGATTCCTCTCTCCTCCCTTAACCTCCCTTCTTCCAACATATTGATTCCTCTCTCCTCCCTTAACCCCTGCACCTTGACAGGTAAAGGCTTACATGTTAACCAGAATGTGTAAGTCAGGTTGTGAATCCACTCATTGTATAACACTAAAGTGCAAGCAATGAACAACTAAATCATAAAGAGATTATTTTATCTATTAATTTAAATCTGCATCAATATTTCACATCTTTGAATATTGGTTTGAATAGCAAGCACAAGGACAGCTGAGCATTTATATGTTAAACCTGCATTTACCCTCTATGAAAACACACACAGTTACAACGTCGTTACCTTCCTGTCACCCACAAGCTCTGCACCATTTTGCCTCAACAAAGGTCTACCTCATTAGGTCTTGGATGGAGCCTGATATAATGTGCTATTACTAATTAGCAGCCCGGTCGTTGATGTTGCTCCTATCAAAAACGTGTGTGGGGTGATGGTGGTTGGAGGTTGGAGGTTGTTCAAGACATCTTTCGCTTTTCTTTTTTTTTATATAAAAAGAAATCCGTAATTAAAATATTCAGAAACAGACATGCCTTCCATTCTTTGTTTGACTGCCTTTGGTTATACAGGTCAATACCCAAATGTGCACACAAGTTAATGTGGAACCGACTTCCAATTAGTGAAGCAGACAAACATTGATTTAATTCTGTTCATCATGAATTGCCAAATTTATTGTGATACTATAATAGCATAAATTAGACAAGGGGGCAGATGGGCTTTTCTCAGATTATATGGAATTTCCATAGTATCTTCACAATCTAAGTCACTCAGCACATTTCACAAATATCGTACACACTAACATCCCTTTACTTTAAACAATAGAGGCACAAATCTAATATTTTAAGTAGATAGGTTTGATAAACTCTTATGTACCAAAAATGAATTTATCATGATAAATAGATTAAATGGTGATAACCCACCCATTTACAAATAGCATTTTTGAAAATCTATTGAATTGATTTAAATTCACAGTAGCATTTTTTTTTAAACATTAACATGATTGGCAAACTCATTTTGTGTACAATACTGTTACTGCATGGTCCCATTATTTGATCCCATTCTATAAAAAATAACATTAAATTATTTACATATAATTATTTACATTAATAGATTTTTTCATTTGCAAATATTGGATACAGGTCTCCATTAAGCCCATCTTACAGTGACATTCATCGTCCATAAAATGTGTGTGTGTGTGTGTGGGGGGGGGGGGGGGGGGTGACACTGCGGCAACATGTGCTAGTCAAACATCTGTTTATAAGAGCATTTAGGAATTCCTCAAGAGAATGCTTTTGGACAGATTAAGACTGCCTTTCTGTCTAAAGTAAAACCAATGCAAAATTATGTGAACTTTGCTGGAAAGCAACAGATGCAAATTATATTTAACAATATTTTGATATTCATAAGCCCACTATGGGAACAGCTGAGAACTCTGTAGAAACTATTGACATTTACTATACTGAACCACTTTTGAGGAATAAAAAAAAAAAAGAAAATCCTCTAAATCTAACTGCTGTGATAAAGCACTGACTCCACAAATTACCAACAATTGGTTATTTCATATTACAATGTAATGGTCCCTGTTTTGTAATATTGGTTTTACCAGCACTTCTGACAGTTGAATTTGAGTGTGCAATGAAGAAATGTAACTAAGATGTAGAACTTCTTATTTAGTATGTTGGAGGGCTTACATACTGACTAACAGGTACCAATCAAATGTGTTTTTCACAGCCTGATCTGTCAGCTATGGTGCTTCTCTCACACTATCAAATAAACATCACATATAAATACATTTGTACCACACCCAAGATTGCTTGGCAGAGTATATCATTTTCCCAGCATGCATTGTGGCTGCTCAAATCTAATTTGTTGCCTTATTGCTGTTGTATTGTACTGTTTTGTTATTCATTTGTGTTCTCCTGTTTACTTGTGTTTTCATGTTATTTGTTATGCCACTTGCAAGTTCTGTAACAGTGTGTTCGTTCTACTGCTAGTTACCACAGTTTCATACAAGGTTCATTTTTCACCTTGTCATGTCTTTTATTTTTTAGTTTGAACTTTAAAGTTAAATACAGTGGTACCTCGAGATACAAATTAATTGTTCCGAGGTGGCCTTCGTATAATGAGTTTTTCGTATCTTGGAACACATTTTACATGTAAAATGGCTAATCCGTTCCAAGCCCTCCAAAAACACCCCATTAAATTTCATAATAAAGCTAAATTGACCTATAAACAATGAAATAACGTAAAATGTCGAAGCTTACCTTTCGAGTGAGGCTATCTCCGAAAGTGGCGGCAGAGGAAGAGGAGGAAAAGGTAAAGTTTCGGGTGCGGAGTGGCTGAGCTAAAGCACACCAGCACGTACGTATAGAACAGGGGTGGGCAAACTACGGCCCGCGGGCCATATCCGTTGGGCTTTTTAATCCGGCCCGCCGAACTCGCCGAACTTGTATGAAACCTTAATTTTACATTTCCTTGTAATGTCACTCTGTCGCGGCTGCAAGCGGCAGTGGCGCTGAAGCTGTGTTGGAGAGCAGGCGTGTGTCACAAACCCCTCTACACCCCCCTTCCCCGTCAACAATCCCGAACCGCGCTCAAAACGGATGCAAGTGGCAGTGGCGCTGACGCTGTGTTGGAGAGTAGGCGTGTGTGTCGCAAACCCCTCTACACCCCCACCCCTCATCAACAATCACGAACCACGCTCACTTTCAGAAACCTTTCGTATCTTGAAAACTTTTCGTATGTAAAGCAGTACAATTTTTCGTCTTTGCTTTCGTAACTTGGATTTTTCGTAAGTTGAGCCTCTCGTATCTTGAGGTACTACTGTATAAGGTTGAATGTGAAATAAGTGATATTAAAATACTGAGCTTCACATAAAAAACTTTATAGACCTACAGGTCCCATATTGCATAGAATAAGGTACCGCATTTTTCGCTATATAAGACGCTCCGGAACATAAGACGCACCCAATTTTAAATCTAGAAAAAAAGAATTCTAAACCAAATACTGTAGTAACATATTTTATATCAACTGTATAAAGTTAACAGCAGTGTAACAGCAGACTTGAACAAAAACAACCAAAACATGCGCATTTGGCGCTCACGCTTCACTCTCTGTGAGTCACGCCTCTGTCTCTCGGTTTTGTTTCTCTCTCGGTTTCATTTCACTCTTAGTTTCGTTTCACTTCTCTCAGTTGCACTCGTGAGCCTTGCGTTCTCTGCTTCCGTGGTGACTCGCGTCTCACCCAGGTCTCTCTCCCCGGCTCAATGAGACACAGGTGTTTGTCAATTTGCACTTGATCTACTCGTCTCCCGACTCTCCCGCTTCAGACCTTGCTGAACCATGCTCCCCTTGCCACAGTCATCACTGTAAAGTCCACCATTGCCACCCACTCATCATCACCACGGCTACGGCCATGGCTGCGCTCCGCGGATTCTTTATATTCATCGGATAGGACGCACCAACTTTCGCCGCATAAGAAAAAGTGTCTTATGCGGCGAAAAATACGGTACATAAAACATACTGACCATCTGATAGTTACTATTTTACAATTATATTCTACACATTACTGTGGAAAGACACTTCAAGAATTTTTGTAAAGCAAATTAATTCCCAAGGGCTGTTCGAACATCTCACTTGCACGCAAATAACCACACAGGTCTCATGGATGGTTTTAGCAAAGGCTAAGTGTTATGCATCAAAAACGTAGTGAACCATTGTGACCAATGCATTTTCTCCTCTATCCCCTGCTCTCCTTCTATGTATCTTTATCACTCTTACTCTCTCATGTCTCATCTCTCTGTGGGCCATGGGAGTAAGTAGCTCTAATGCACATGTCATGGTGAATCAGTTTGCTTCACTGAGCTTCTATCTGAACAAGGAGTTTCTTCCTGGATGATCGTAGGGCCAGAGGTCACTGGTAAGGCTGGAGGGCCATGTTACACATCTATACTAGTCTCACGCCACCAGTGTCTGTTCATATGTCTCGTGTTGTGTTGCCTGAATCCCCCAGCAGAACCCACATAATGCAGGTACACTGTATACTTATAATGAACAAATTTGTATATTTACAGCATACCTATTCTGGTCATCATTTTAAGAATGTAGCCGATGTCATGTCATTTCAAAATGTAAAAATGTGTATGTAGAATATGTGTGTAGTTGGTATATTATTTAGTGTGGAACAGAACACAGGAATCTTGAGACAAGTTTTCAAAGTTCAATTATTTCAAGACGAGATAAAATAACCAAAGATGTCTGTCTGATAAACAAAATAAACAAAGAGGTTTGCTAGTTCCCACCTCCTTCTTGCCGAACAACGAACTTTGTAACACGGACCAACTGCTAAATTAATTTTATGGATTGTAAGCCAGTTAAATACTAAAAGCCAAGTAATATGTCCATTGTAAAAATAAAAAAAAATCAGTCATAATAATAAATGTAAATACTTTTTAACTACAGTATCGTTCAAAGTTTGGGGTCATACTAATATCATACTGTATCATTGTCACAGTCTCGTCATGTCATTCACTTCCGGGTACCTTCTGTGTATCTCCCATGTCCTTCCTACTCATGTCTTTTTAAGCTATGACCTTCTTAAGTTTCGTCAGTTGCTTCCCATCTCCTCTTGTTATAAATACCCTCCCTTGTCTTTGTCGATCGTTGAAGTCGTAAAGTAATGTTATGTGTTTCTTCATCTGTGATCCTCCTCCGTGTTTTGCACAAAAGAGTGCCGTTTTGTTTATTTTAAAGTCTTCTGTTTTTCGTCTTTTGAATAAAGAGAGTTTCAGTTGTGAAACCTGCTGTTCTTCTTCGTCATCTGTTTAAATGCCAAAGCGTAACAATCATACTATTACACATATGCTAATATGCTGATTTGCTGCTTGTGGCCAAGCAGGGTGGCACGAGGACTGTAGCTTGATATTTTACTTTTATTTTTACTTTATTTGGAACTAAAATTGTATTAAATGTTTAAAATAAAATAAAAAAAGTAATGGCAGCAGCCCCTCATGGACAACACTAACAAAATGTAAATCCAGGTCTGGTCCTCTCTCGTCCTTCACTAGCGTCGCTCTCCCTTTTTTGCTTCTACTCCTCCGTGAGATACGAGGCCGGTGCAGGCCGCGGCCCTGCTCTGTCTAACGGCCGTCAGAGTGGTTGAAGTACTCCCAGATGACAAAAGAAACAGAAGGAAAACTCAAGGCGATTGAACTGGTTACACAAGCTTCTATAGGTTTCGTACCAGCACACTCTTCTCACACATGTAAAGAGTGAAGTACAAAACAAGAAAAAGAAAAAACTCCAAAACACATTACAAATCAAAGAGAGAAAATGGAAACCGTAGATTATAACAGTCAGCGGTAGAGCGGCCATCTCTCTCTACACTAAAAAAAACCTCCCAAAGCATGCGCACTCACACAAGAACAGTGTGCACACAACAACGTACGCCGTCTTAAGGTACATTCCCATCATGAACAAAGTGGCCATTACATAGCAAGAAACAATTCTAACTATCATCAATGTTGAGACCAGTTCGGCTGCTTAATAGTTTTGTGGAAACCTTTTTGAAATGTTTTTAAAAATTTTTAGAACATAAAGAATTATGATTCATAAAATTAAATAAATAAATGTTTACTGAAAGTTGATTGTTAGACTCATTATCATAAAATATTGCTGGCTTTGAGCCTCTAAACAACATGAGAAACATTACGATGGATGTAACTTCCAGCTGAGTATTTTTTCAGGTATTTTAGCTGTCCATTATGTGTGACCTCACTTATGAGTTCAGCCGTTAAATCTGTCTTTCTCACTCTCCCTTCCAGCTGCTACTTACCAAACTGTCTGTCTATCACCTCCTATCTGTCCCACTCTATTCATTACTAGCCTTTTTCTCCAGAAGACATCTGTAACTTCCCATTATCTGTAGACACACTGACCACGGTTAAAAATCAAAGAGATGGCATGACACATTATGAGCAGGCTATAATGTTCAAATCCTGGAAATCTGAAGAACCTCTAAAGACAATGGCATGAAATATGGGGCAGCTCACAGCAGGGAGGGCTGTCAGTTGCTGTGATGGACCCCTATGAGAGAGAGCATTCTTCCCATCCGGTCAATGGCATCGATCTAATGACATTGTGCAGGGTGTGCGGCGGTGGCGGCTCTACGAATTGTGCGATTTCAACAGCTACTCTAAACGCGCGATAAAGAGAACTGTGAGTCGATGGCATTGACATTCTCTACATCTATCTGCCTATCTACATCTCTTCTGTGAGGACGAACGTGGAAGGATGTTGGACTGCTAAAGGGTTCTGTAAGGATGACAGAGTGCAATGTGATTGTTTGCGAGGTGAATATGATCAGTTATCTCAATAAAAAAAAAAATGTATAAAAGTATCTTATGGACGCACATAGAAATGCACACAGATCAAAGAAAAAGATAACTGCAAACCTTAAATGGTTCACACATTTGTCATCTGTCTGCTAAATTGGGCACTAAAAACATAGACAGAGGCACAAAAACACAAAACAAAAGCATAACAGACAGCCGTTCATATTACACACAAACGCACACAGGGGAACATCTAAAGACGTCTGAGATCTCCCTTGCAAAGCGCTCTGAAATTAAAATAAAAACACTGCAACACTGCCTGTCAATCAAAAGCCGAGGTTTCAGACACCATCTGCATCCAAAAAGGAAAAAAAAGGAGAGAGAGGAAGCTGAACACAGCCTCTCATCCTCCTGATCCCTCTCTCTTTATTTGGCTTGGGTAATTGGAGTAAGCCGGCCATCTCTCTGGCTCTCTAATATTCATTACCATGTTGGTAATTTACCCAAAGACGCTTGCGTGCCTTCCACGCTTTTCAACTCTCATTTATGGCTGTTTGAAAAGATCAAGCTGGGACCAAGCCTCTGCAGCCTATTAACAGCTCAGATCTTTCAACTAGACTGACAGGATGGAGCATGCTGCCCCCAAATGGCCATGCTAGAGACTGACAACAATAAGCCTTTTTTTCTGATTGGTGTCACAAAAAGCGTTTGGAATATACAGTGCACACACACATAAAAAAATTAAAAAAAACATTATGACAAGAAAAATAAAAAATGACCCCAAGAACTATATTATAAGAACAACTATTATTTTGTGTCATACAGGACAGGAAGTAAATGAGGGTGAGTAAATGAGTGAACTAAACCTTTATTTACAAGTCCTCTTCCCGTGGAGTTCCACAGATCTTTTTTTAATCTAAAATGTTTTGTAAATTGTATTATTGCAGCCCCATTGGTGTGACTGATCATATAAAACCATTGTTTGTACTCTCTGAATCGAATTTCAATGCTATGAATTAAAATTACAACTGATTGACTAAGCCAGGATTAGGACATTTAAGAAACATTATAAACATTCCTTAGAAAAAAAACAATTACTGGTGTGCATCTAGAGACAAGATTCATGTGACAAATACATCTGTATTTAACATAAGGTACAGCTTGGCTATGAATCGAAAGGGGTTAAAAGGAAATTGTTTGTAATGAGCTGATTTAGATAAACAGTTGAACGTGAACACACACACAGAAACAAATCTCTACACTGATCAGCCCATTGAGCATCAAAATCACTTTAATGTTACTAGTAAGCTACTAGTAAACTTCTTACACATTTAACAGTGAGTCAAACACAGTGAGTACTCAGAGTTTGGTGTGGAAGCACAAATGTTTTGGGCAAGACAGATCTACAGATCAGAGATCAGAGACAATGTTCGGCTTGAACAGATTAAGACTCACATCTTTGCTGAAGTTCTCCTCTATCAGTGATAGTACATTAAGTCCAGTCCTGCTAACACAGTGTATCATTGAGAAACCTTTCTGTCACGAAAGCCCTCAGATGTCCAATTCCAAGCCCCTGAGCAGTGGATGAGTGCTCAGTCTCATCCTTTCATCCTGCTCTCTTTCATCTGTCCATGTGACAGACAGCAGCATCGTGCCACAAAAGATGAGTGCACGTTTGGCTGTGTGTCAGCTTTGACTTGAGTTGACGAGTTCTGGAACTGACTGTGACACAGTTCTGCCAAGGATAAAACTTACTAGCTAAGTACATTGGCTAAAACAGAAACTGCTGTCAGTGAAGTTATAAAGCTTTTGGCCAGCATTTAATCATGTCAACAAGGTGCACAGCAATCAAAGTTAATATAGCATAAAGTAGCCAGTGATAATATTTACATGATTCATTTAGCTTGTCAGGTATTGGGGATGAAGGGATGAGCGAGGACTCAATTATGCAGGTGGAAAGGGCTTTTATTGAACATATATAAAATGCAAAAAAAACTACCCCGTGGGGGAAAACACTAGACTGACTAAGGAACTAAAACAGACTGAAGAACTAAACTAAAAGAGCAGGTTGAACAGGCAAGGCAGGACAGGAACAGACTGGCAGCAACAGGACAGGTAAGACAACGACGCGACACAGAACAGCAGACAAAGACGGAATATATAGGGAGGAAATGGGGAAATTAACAAGGAAAAACAGCTGGGAAAAATCAACCTAATGACAAAGAAACAAGACGGGCGGGGTAACAGACAATACATGAACATGCAGACAATTAACCAAAGACGACGCGCAGCTGTTGACAACCACTGCGCGTGACAAAACACAAGCACGCGGCCGATGGAATGTGAACCGCGTGCCAAACATAAACACACGGACGAGAGGAGGCGCGGCTCGCGCAAGGCTTGAAACCGCGCCCACTCACATAACGTAGAGCTCGCAAGAACGAGTTCTCACGAGCTCACGACAAGGACGAAGACACACGAGTTATGAATGCCCGAATTTCGATCCAAAACCGAAACTGGACCAGACCCAAGTATCGGGACCGGACATCATAACTCGTACAAAAGACGTCACAGACACGCGTGCGCGCGGCTCGAATCCTCGACGCCGTGCGCACACACACCAAACACGAGACATAACGGTAGTGTCAGAGCTCTGCCACAAAACCAAGAGATAGACCAGACCGAATGCGGCAGAACCCTGACATAGCTGACATTTCTTTCCAACACAAATTAATGCTACAGAGTAAGGCTACAAAATACCAAGCTAATATCTGAATATAGCATCATAGATGTGCTGTAATACAAAACTTCAATATTTGCTAGAAAGATACAAATACAGGGATGTAGGTGGCACAAAAAAAGTAGTGAGCAAGTAAATATTAGTGTTCGTTTGCTTGTGATTGTTTTAGTTTAAAGTATGGCACAGTTCAAATGTTTGGGGTCGTTAAATTTCCTTTTTTCTTTAAAATGGTCAGAAAAAAACGACATTTTATTACAATTTAATTACAATTTCAAAACCTTTTTCCATTTTAATACATTTTAAAGAACTCCAGTGACATAAAAGTGAAGTAAAATATTAGTGGCATTACTCCTGTCGCAGTCCTGTCGCTTCTATGTATCTTCCATGTCCTTCCTGAAGTTGCAAGTCTCCTGCTGCTTCCTTGTTCTTTCTCTGTGCTTCACATCGCACACATTGATGACAACTCCAGGTTGCAGGTTGTGTGAGGTTGCAGCCCATTTTGGATCTCCACCATCTGAGTATCTCAGTCATACAGCTCAGATTCATGGTCTATATGGATGCCGTGCTAGAAACATTGCATTTTCAAGACATACGTGTCCTGAACTACATTGCCAAGATTTTAGTTGAGTCACAGCAGTTCAACGGTTCAGCATCGAGATGTTGTTTCCGCTCACTTGAAAATTTTGGTGGTGAGTGTGAACGCAAAGAAGATTGAAGAGTAAAGAGGACCACTTTACTTTACAAATGTTCTGGGATTTGGTTACAATGCGTGTCCTTCCCCAGACATGCATCAAATCATTCCTATCAGGTGTAAAATGAGTAAAGCTAGTCACCCACTATAAAACAGTTCCAGAAATGATTGGGTCTGATAGCAGCAGCGTCCAACAGTATATATTTTTGCCTGCTGTACATGAGGCCCCTGCAGAAGTGGCTCAGGATCAGTGGGTTTGCCCTGAGGGGTAATCCTTTTCGCTGGATCAAGGTCACACAGTAATGCTTACAAGCCTTAACCATGTTGAAGAAACCCTGGTTTCTTTCGCAAGGTCCCATGCTCGGAACTCCTTGTCGACGCAAGATGCTAAAGACGGATGCCTCCCTCATGGGGTGGGGAGTGGTCCTAGATGGACACCCAGCTCCAGGCCTGTGGAGGGGACATCATTTCTTCTGGCACATTATATAGGGCCTTCCTCCCAGACCTCAGGGTTCACCATGTGCTTGACCAGTCAGACAACATCAGATACAAATACAGAGCACCTTTGTTGGTCGCCAACATAAATCATTACGAGGGTTTGCGTAGCATCCACACTGCAAACTGCCGCAACAAATCCTCCTATGATCCCAGGGGAAGTTGTTCTCACTCAGGGGTGGGGTCTAAAATCAGGGAGCAGACATCCTGCCTAGGCAAGGCATGAGGCCCGAGAATGGACACTCCAACCCAAGAAGGTGGAGCAGTGGAGGGTGCTCGGATAGGCACAAGTGGATCTGTTTGCATCTCGAGAGACGTCTCACTGTCCAGTCTGGTTATCCCTCTTTCCACTTTGACTGGATGATGTAGTTTAGACATAGCTGAGGCTACATCCTTACGCTTTTCCCAAAAATCCCAATCGCTCAGCTACCGAGAGTTCTGGAGAGTTTGCTGGGAGAGGGTCAATCTCACCTTGATCACCCTGTAGTGGCTGGGCAGAGTGTGGGTTCTGGATTTTGTTTCCCTTCCTGGAAGATTCCAATCATGAGAGACCTATTCTCCCAGACAGGGGGCGTGGCAACTGAGGTTGTTGAGAGAATTCTCCACTCCAGAGCTCCCTCCATAAGGAAACTATATGCCTTGAAGTGGAAACATTTTACACTTCAACTACCCTGTTGGTAGAGTACTGGAGTTCCTGCAAGAGCGATTCACTGCAGGGCTATCCCCGTCCACTTTAAGGGTTTATGTGGCGGACTTCCTGCTTACCACATTCCTTGGGGTGGAATGTCTTTAGGGAGTAACTCTGGTAACATGTTTCCTCTGGGGCACTTTGAGGCCTGCAGTATGCACAAGGATGCCGGCCTGGGATTTGGCCAATCCCTGGCTCCCTGTGAGCCTCAGAGGTTCCAGTCAAGTTCTGACTGTCAAGCATTGTTCCTCCTTGCTATTACTTCTAAGAGATTTGGAGATCTGCAAGCCCTGTCGGTGACACGTTGTGCTTGGAAATTGCTCCTGCAATGTGTCGGCTTCTTCCACCCTAGGCCAGGTTACATTGCCACTACAGTGGCTAGATCCATTTTACTGCAGGCATTCTGTCCTCCTCCTTTCAGAGCCAGGAAAAGTGTAATCTGTCCAGTGTTAGATGCTTATGTCTGTATGGTGGTATAATCTGAGCAGTGGCTTTGGGGCTCTGGTAAAGGGTCCTCGGCATCCAAGCAGAACATGAACAAGCAGATAGTCAAGACTATTTAACTTGCTTCTGAGTTGGCTGGGTTGGCTACCCCTTTGGCAACTCAAGCCCACTCAACTAGGAGTGTATGGCTGCTTCTAAGGCCATCTTGTCAGGATACTCGCTTCAAGACGTTTGTGGTGCGGAGGGCTGGTCCTTACTGTACACATTCATAAGGTTCTACGACCTAGACTTGAACCTTACACCAGGGCCACAGGTGTTTGAGTACAATTTCACACCAGAGAGTCACTTTTCATTATACAAGATTATGTTTAAGTATGTGTTTTCATGTACTTTATGGTTTTGTTAGTAGGTAAAATGGCAAAGGAGTTACAGTAACACTGTCAGGTAAATAAAGTAAATAAACAGGTAAAGTGAGATGACGAATCAACAGTCTAATGTCAGTTCTAAAATAAAAAGGTTAACAGACTGACAGCTAACGCTACTGACAGCTGATAGGAATGGATTAATTAACAGTCAGTCAAGCTAGGTAACAACAAGATGTATAATCAGAAAAAGGACTTGTGAATACATAAACATAAGTTTCCTCTGTGAAATATGGGGGGATTAAATGTTTTACGTGAACCTGACAAGCACACAAGAGTGCTGGTAGAAAGGTTAAAAAAATTAGGAAAAGAAAGAGATGTGATACCTCTGTGGGCCAGCTTCTGAAGAATGATCCTCAAATGCTGCAACGCAGCTGGAGACACATCGTAAGTGTATGAACCGGACCCTGCATAACTCTGACATTCACCAAACAGCCCATCTGCAAAATAAATACAGACACTTCTTACAATCACATCACATATGCTAACATGACCATCTATTAATAAAATAAATATATCCTCATATTTTCACTAATAAACCTCAAGTTATGAACAGTACAGTATGTACACAAAACTCCCAAATAAAAGACACCATGTTGTGCAAATACCAAATAATCAGATATGACAGAATCACAATATATGATTTATTGAGTAAAGCAATACTTTATATAAATCTAAAAAGCTGTCTTCTCTTTAAATTGGCAAGAAATCATAATAGCGTAATTTCTTAAATCCTCTAGTTTTTGATAGTGACCATCATAAAAGAAAATGCCCACCCATGTTAGGCTTGAGGGAAAAGCACAACAGTTTGTGTCTACTGGTCATCAGTTTATTTTGAAAGGCTGTTTTCTGCTTCGGGTCATAATAGTCAATGGGGTTTAGGGTTTTTTATTTTTTTATTTTTTGACACTTTCAAGATAAGCACACAGGCCATCAGGAAACGCACCTATATAAAGACACAAACACACATTATCTGGGCCCTTGTTTATCTCCCCATCACCAGGGTCCCAGTGCCACTCAATAGTCTGTTGCTAGGCAACCCAAACCATGTCTCAGATTGGCTTCATAATTCAATGGCTATCTGGGCGAACAGGGAGGATGCAGGGTATAGCAGTGTTCCTCACAAGGAATACTAATGACCATAAGTCTTCCTTCACCATGTACAAGCATTTTTCATAGATTTTCTGTATGTGCTTCTCATTTACACCATGACGTGATGATGTCTGACAGACTAATGTTGTACATGGTCAATCTATTTGTTGTTTTTATTGTAAACTATTTTGCCATTATAAATTCTAGATTGTCTCACTTAGTATATTCTGGGAATCATACAGCACAATGATACTCTAATGTGCAAAAATAAGCATGTTAGAACACAATAGGGAAGAGTGAGCAAAAATAAGAAAAAAAACCCAACAAAACAAGTCAATGCAATGCAAGTAACCAACTAAGAGAATAAGAATTTAAAATGAGACGACAAATAAAGCTTCAGCGTACTCCGACTAAACTTCCTACTCTTCCTTCTTTTAACTTGAAACCTGCCATGTCCAAACTTTTTACATACACATCAGACACATGACATAACCACCAACGAACAGACCTTTTCACTGCCTCCGTGTCGGTTTCCATAGCAACTTCCCTCACTGTCGGCTGCCTTTTTTTCCAGCCGTCTCTGGGAATAATCACACTCTAATTACAGTCATTGCACTCAAATATAGACTTGGCTGCGCTTTCTTCTATCCCACGATTCCTCGAGCGCTACACTGTACAACCATAAAACAGAGCCTCAGGGAAATAGAGTGAGTGGTAATATAAAATCTATCAGGCAGTTTGAATTATCAAACGTAATACATTTGCTTCCCACTTGGTGGTAAATGATATGCCTCTAGAACTCTGCACTTTGTCACTCATTTGCAAAGTGCTCTTTATACTGGCTACGACACGCTTAATGACAGCTCTGAGACCCCTGGCAGGTCCGTTGTCAAAAAAGCCCAAGATCGCTCTATGATCAGCATTGTGGACATTATGTCCTTTGAAAGATCAGATCTGTAGTAAAAATAAAGAATATAGATTGACATTTCACAACATTTGACCTATTCAGAGAAGGTCTGGATCACTCAATCTTCCTTTGTCATTTGATAAAACATCAGGCCACAGAGAGACAAATCATATCAATTTCTGACCTTAAACACAGACAAATCAATTATATTCAAATCATCAGCATTTCTAAAACTGCTTAATATGTTAATGAAAATGTCTGCTAAATATTTAAAAAGAATCAAATTATGTGCTTGAAAATAACAATCATAGAATTGTTAGAATCATGCCAATAACCCATAGACTTGTTATTGCTAATTGTTATTGCCGGACACTGTCAGAACTCTCACAATTATATATATGATGAAAAAAAACTATTTCTCTCTCTCTCATTAAACATTACATTATAGTTACAACATGTATAATACAAATGCCTAATAATGTGCTGTAATTCTTGTGATTTACCACAAGGTGGAGAAAAAGGGAAAAGGGTAAGCGAGAGAATTTTACACTCACAGCACAACCCTCCTATTATTCATGGTCTATATGAATTGTGGATACTGTCTAATTCCATTATTATAGATGATGGCTCAAATTACATAATATGATGACATATTTTCTGTGAATGTGTGAGACTCATTAGCCAAAGAATGACAAAGTGCAGTAAATGGAAATACTATTTGTACTATGGTACAAACCAATGTGTTTATAATTATGACAATGCATTAAAATAATATGGAAAGAAATGCAATTTCAAGCAGCATCGAGCTGTTGTTGTAGAGTTAATTAAGGTGTATACTGCTCTTTAACAATAAGGTAGATATACATGTACATAAATGCATGCATACATTTATAGCATTTATGGTAAATTGTGATTGTTACACTGCATGTTGGGACCCCCAATAAAATAAAAATAAATAAAAAATAAACAAGTAGCAAACCTTAATAAAAGGGACATTTACATGTAATTGTAGCAAAGTTAAAGCTCAGGGAAGGAGGTGGGAACCAGCGAATGTTCAACAAAACTTCAATGTAACACAAAACAAAAGTAAAACACCAGCCCCTCATAGACAACTGCCATGCAAACATTGAAAAAAAAAAAACAACAACAACGTAAAGTCCAGGCCTGGTCCTCTCTCATCTTGCACTGTCATCACTACTCTTCTTATTCTTCCAAGGAACTCGAGACCTAGCTCGCACCAATCTCACCAGTGCCCTCACTCTGTTCCCACAGCCTTGCTTGCCACAATAACAATAAACTAAAGTGATATTTACAAGGCATTTTAAAAGATTTTCAATTTATTCTAAAATAGCTCCACTTAGAGGAAGGACTAGACATAATTCAAAATAAATTATTATTTTAATTACTTTCAAAAATAGTTAAGACAAGAAGACAGCTGTTGATATTGGCGTCACACTAACTGATGGATCTGGAATCGAAATGCACAGCCAAAATGACACTACATACAAATTACTGAACAGACTGAGAGTAAGAAATCAGACCACATTTGAAATCATTCTCTGAAACAAACATTAGGAAAAAATGCAAATGCTTAGTAACTAAAAACTCATATTCTACTATGTGACACTTCTGTGCACAAACATAAAAGATATCTGATATCTAGTCTGCCAGTGAATTTGGCAAAGGAAGAACAGAGAAAAGTGAGACATTAAACTTCTGTCTCATTTCTAAACTTTTCTCTTTTTTTGAGGCACTGGCATTAAAAGAAAATTGTGGATGCCAGACTTGCTGAAAGGCTTTCTTTTCTCATATCTTCAGTTTCCCCAAGAGTACACAGATTATAAAGCATTTCTTCTGGAAAGAGACACGACAATATTATTGCACAGATTGTGTTTAACTTTGTCTTTCCCTTTCCAGTCAGTTCAGGTCATTCAATCTGCTTTACTCAGACATCTTTAATGGGAGTAAAATATGAAACAATAGAAATGTCTTCTGTCCTATTTTCAGGTTATGATTCTTACATCATCACATTAAACCCGTTTTCAACCGAGCTGCCATCAAATGAGAAATGAATAGCTGTAATATAGCCAAATATTCACAAATAACAATAACTCACGACTTCCATCTCAATGGTTGTTTCAATAAGAGAGCAAATTGTGAGGATGCAAACTGAACTCTTGAGAATGAGGCGGTGAAGCACATCTCCTATTGACAATGCTGAGGCAATTATTCTAATCAATGAAACAAGTGAAACATGATGTTACAACCAAATCGATAGTAATTCAGATTTTTTCCCCCTGTCTTGTGGTCAATCGAGACCTTAGAGTATAAGTCATGAGGTGGGCAGATAATGCTTGAACAGGAGGCTGTGGTTGAGTGTGAGAGACAATAGCAGCCACAATGAACAGAGAGCTTGAAAATTATTCAGATACCCAGTCAGCTGTTCAAAGATGTAAAAACCATTATTATAATGAGTCTCAGACAGACCACACGGATCACCACAGAAAATCGATTTCACCGTGCAGAGTGATACTAATGAAGATAAAGAACAGCCAGTGCCACAGAAGAGGAGTTCATTTTTGCAGCACTTAGAACCACAAATTCAGTAGATTATCTGGATATGTTAAGGCCTTTGTTCATTGAGGCAATTAGTTAATTTACAGATTTCACTGAAAGTTAAGCCAATACAACAGTGTTAAGACATGATGCACTTTATCGGCAATGCAATATTAGAGTGTTCGGCCATTATGGATTCTCTGATGGCAGATGTCAATGCTGATATATTAGAAAGCAGGATAGTCAAGACATAAATTATTTCACAAATTTCATTTGCTGCATGAAATGTATTTTACATAAATGCCTGCTATAATATTTTAATATAAAGATATGACAACATTAATGTCTCACCAGGAAATCTAACTCCTTTGGAGGACTACTACAAACATTGGTGTATAAAGTGGTGCTAGTTGTAACGTATAGGTGCTGATGTGCGATGCGGAGACAGACGAGGAGCAGCAGGTTCCAAAACTGAAACTCATTTAATTCATTGACGGGGAAACAAAAGACTTTAAACAAACAGAAACGGCACTAAACAGTGCGAAACTCAGAATACATGGAGACACGGAATAAGCATGCACATGTGGCGAGACCAACATCTGACCAACGTTAACAATCGACAAAGACAAGGGAGAACATGAGGGTTTAAATAGACAGGAGAACGGGGAGCACCTGACGCGACTAACAAGGGGGAGTGGCTGACGTGACAGAAAGAAATACAGAAGGATCACGCAGGAGGAAAGTGATGAGACACGACAACTGTGACACTAGTGTTATTTGTACTATAAAGTGTTTCTTCAGTGTTATTCTAATTGAAAGACAAAATCTGTTACTCAAGCTAAGACCAATGGTACAAAATATAGCATATTAACAGGTTCCTTCCAATGATAAGACCCAAAGGTCCTTTGCCTTTTAGAAATGCATCTCTGTTCTTCAAACTGGCAGTATAATCACCATAATGATTCCCCTTACAAACATTTAATTTCACCAGCACCACAGCTTGGAATACAATATGCTGTTTCATTACCTAAGCCAGTTTTTCCTTTTCTGTTCATTATGCTAACCCATTTCTGCATGCTCAACTGAACATGCTGTAATTTTAAATAGATATGGCACTTTATTTTGACTTTTGTTCACATCAGAGTAATATTTTAGATTACAATACAGCAAGCCAACACCACCATAATTATTTCATAAAAACAAGTCTGGCATCTTGATTTGAATAGAATTTCATGAAGGACAAAAAACAAGAAAAATACTGAAGCTTGTTCATGCATCAATTCTACTCAAACTAAAAGCTAATATCAGAATAAAAATAATTTTAAATCACTTTTTTAAGACTTTAATGTAGTTATCATACAACCTTTGATCATCAAAACAGCTACTAACCATTTGTTCAATGAGCTTAATAGGTCTAGTACTGATTTTGAATGAAACTTTTTCAGCATCTTACAATATCTCATCCTTCAGCAATTATGCTTCCAGCACAACAGATGCTGGTTTAATGGCAGGAAGAAAGGTTTTAAAGATAAAGTTCAGAGTACAGAGCATGTCAAGCAGTTTGGCACTAGTCTATCAGTTTGTGAAAATAAACATACATATTGCTCCTGTCCAAACAGAAAAGGTTAAATTGTCTAAGCAGATAATGACTTGCGTTCTAGTGTCCAATGTAGGCTTTTAGTTACTGACTGCTACACTTCACAAAATATATATTTTTGAATGATCAGTTGTCTCTGTGAAGAGCATCAAGGGATTAATTGGCACCTTTTCCACAAGTTTATATAGTTTCTGGAAACCCTGGGCAATCTCAGTCAAAACATCAGTCGTTTACCCTTTTCCAAATTTAATTGCATATGTAAACAATGGCCTCTATAAATGTGATCGCCTGTCCCTTTTAGGCCTGGTTTCACAGACAGGACTTAAGCCAGGATTAGGCCTTGGTTCAATTAGGATATTTAAGTCGCTTTTATTAACGTGGCTTGGAAAAACATTACTGGTGGGCATCTTGTGTCAAAACAATGGCACAGACCTATTTTTAGATATGTCTGTTTAAGTTGCTTTCAGTTAAAACAGCTCAAACATACATTTTAGTCTGGGACTAGTCTTAAATCTGGCCTGTGAAACCATGGGTTATTGTCCTGTTAGTTCATTCTGCTTTCTGCCTTTGAAGAATTTCACTTGTCAACCTTTTTTGTACCAGTATAACATTGCAAGCTCTTTGGAAACAAGTTTAAGGTGAAATAAGGGAGATGAAAATTGCTAGCACCTTGTACTTCCTCAAACACAATGGAACTACGAATTGTGTTGTACCACGTCTCATTTTACTTTTGCATTTTTAACATTACATCTTAATATGATGCCCCCTGATACTGAAGAATTTTCCATTACTTAACTTTATGGATGATCTCAATCTATAATTATACATTCAGAGTATAAAAGAGATCACAGAGGATCAATATCTGGTAGTTAAACGAACAAATAAATCAAAACTAAAATGCTTTAAATAGAATACGTTTAGGCTCATATTTTCACGGGATCAATAGGGGAGGACTCTCGTGCAGGGTGAAAAAAGGATTTATTTACAACAAACGAAACCAAGACACAAAAGAAACGACCCACAAGGGGGAAAAGATAACTAAAAAAGACAACTGAACACAGAACATACCAGGACAACCGGATGGAACAGGATACATAGAACCAGGAACCATTGCAGGAGCACAGACATGAGGAGACATAGAATGACAACGACGCGATACCAGACAGCAAACACAACGGTATTAAATAGGACACAGGAGGAAGGGTAACGAGCTGGGAACAGCTGAAAACACTCAAAGGAAACAAAGTAACAATGGGCCGGGGCACTCACTGACAGAACACGAATATGCAGCGAATTCACAAGAACAAACACATTTGTTCACATGAACAAATGAGACGGCGCGCAGTAGTGAACACATCCACTGTTCATGACACGGACGACATGAAAGCACAGAGACACGAGGGCAAGCGACAGAAGCCCCGCACTCACATAGACACAACAAAGGGGCAGTGTCAGAGCTCCGTCAACCAAAACCCTAGAATCCCAAACTGACGTGACAGAACCCTGACACATATTTCTGACTCTTTTCGAGCATTACTGGGGATCTGAACTGACACGCTATATGTTATCTGGAAGCCAGTTCATGTGCATTGTGGTATTTGTTTTTAGTGATTAATAATAAAATACAAAGCAACTCTATAAAGTAACTCTCTGTAAATGGAGGCCTAACAACACTCCATAGCACAGGCAGTAACCAAGGAGGCTAAGAAAGAGCCTAACGAGTAAGCACCACCACCTAATTGAGCTCTAAGGACGAATGCCTCAGCATGACGACTCTCTAAAGTGATAGGAGACCTAGCGACATCTAACACCAATGACAGCTTACCAAGCAGGCTCAAAGAAAGCCTAGCTACGAGTTTATCCAAGTAGAGGAGTGGCTACTGTAATATAGTACTGAGTTAAGTTTATGCAATGTATAATACCTATTGACCAACAAGCCCTCCTCGGAGGGCTTTTTAAAAAAAAAAAAACAGACTATAAAGGATTTTAGAAAGTGCACAAAACACTTAAAAAAATAAAAGATATTTAGCATTGTCACAAATCCAAACAACGATGAAAAATCATTTTAATGGAGAACAAAGCTAATCACAAAAATGAAGGTAATTCAAACAGCAGTGTATCCACACATACCTAGCTACACAAACAACAACCGACCCATGACGGGTGAACAAGGAGAACTAAACACACAGGGATGACCAGTGTGTAACTGAAGGGACTCACATGCAAGGATCCAATAGCGTGTCTTTAATGAGAATGGTCATACAGGCAGATAGTCAGAACAGGAAGCGAACATGCATAAACAATAGTTCTGGCACAGTTATAACCGCTCAGTAATGTTAGCTACAACAAAAACAAGACTTTGAAATGACAGTTCGCATGTGTGAGTCTTTTATAGTTTGTGTGATGGTTCGCAGCTGGTGCGATAATCAGTCCAATGAACGGCATCATGGGAAATGTAGTGTGTATGTGTGTGTGTGTGTGTGTGTGTGTGTGTGTCAGTATACATTTGAGAGCTCCCTCCGGTGGCCAGAGAGGGGTGGCGTGGAGCTTGTAATCATAACACAGTGTCCATAGTGATAAATGTGACTGAATGAAAACAAACTAGGTCTAGAGTCCTAGTGCCGTGACAGCGTGACAATCATATCATATTGTAGCAAAGTATGTTGTTCAGGGAAGGAGGAGGCAGGAACCTGTGAATGTTTAATTTTAATTCCAAAATAAATAAACACAATGTGGTAGAAAATTAGTTTGTTAAAAAGTATGTTACTTTATAAATGCTACTTTTTAATATTTATATGATCATACAGCAAAATAATTATCAGGTCTAGGAAAGAAGGATATTATCTTAGAAAACTATGAAAGCCAGAAGAAAAATCACAGTTTTTTTTTGCAAAGAGGGCAAGAAAGGAAACTGAAAGTGACAGGTATTGGTGTCTGATAATTGCATAGCCTTTATATAATTTTGAAGTCTGGAAGAAAATGAGGGGCCAAAAAAAAGCATGTGTAAACATCGAGGAACAAAAGAAACAAACATCAAGGGAAGAGATAAATGAATAAACTGAAATCTTACTTTAATGACAAAACTCAAAATATACTTTCAGTACAAACAAACAAAAGGGTAATTCTTGTGCAAAACAAAAATACAATGGGAAATCCACATGAGAGAACCGACAATCAACACGACCAAACATTAGCAACAATGTACTGGGTGATACACCGGGTAGATATACAGAAGGGAATGATTAGACACAGGTGACAAGGCTGACGAGGTGATTGATTATGACTATAATTATGAAAGCTAAAGATTGCCATCCATCAACTGAGGGTCTAAATTTAAATATTGAGGTGGAGAGAAGTATGAAAAGAAAAGTTTTATATCAAATGCTTTGAATGTCTAATTATGATGATATATTTCCTGACATGTATCGAAGACCACAGGAATGTGATGTTGAGACTAGTGGAAGTTAGAGTGAAATGTATTAAATTAATTGAGATATATTTTCTTTCCTGAATATATATATATATGACTGACTATACTAAGAAACTGTTCCTACAAAACTAGACTAAACAATCTTTGTTCAAAAATGTAAGAGAGTGATCATTTAGATGAAAATCAGAGTTTAGATGTAATGAAATGATTAAAATTCTGAATATTATTTTTTAGTTATCAATGAATGATAAAAGGGGGGAATTGTGATGGATTTTTATAAACAATATGTTTTCTTTTTATTCTTATTTATAATTATATTTTGATTCTTGACATTATTGATTATTGTGTGACATTAATTTTATTTTTTTATTCTGTACTAGTATGTAAGTGGTAGAACTAGTAAGTTAGATATAATAAGTTGGAAGAAAAAAGTTTGAGGTATAGAGAGGGTAATGTGTTCCTGCTAAGGAAGGCAAAATTACAACTCAGCCTTTAGCCTTGACTAGAGATATAAGTGCTTGAGTGGCCCTTCCTTCTTTGTCACACTCTGCAGGGCAGCAGCTTTGGATGTCTGTATGACTGTTGACCTTTTCTTGCAAGAAAATAAACCTTTGTAAATTAGGTGGATGAAAGGTGAATGGGATGACACCGGGAGGAAACAGGAAGTAGACAGAGACATGAAAGATATGTAACAATAAGATAAGCAACAAAATATATATTTTTTAAATTAGTATTATTTAAAAAATAATCACAGACTACAGTGTTACCTCGAGATACGAAATTAATCCGTTCCGAGGCGGCCTTCGTATAATGAGTTTTTCGTATCTTGGAACACATTTTACATGTAAAATGGCTAATCCGTTCCAAGCCCTCCAAAACGTACGTACACTTAACTTTACGAAAACAGTTTCGGGTGCAGAGTGGCTGAGCTAAAGCACGCCAGCACGTACGTATAGAAGATGCATGATGGGAGGGATGCTGTCCAATTAGAGAGAAGTCCACATCTCATGGCTTGGCTAGCATCATGAACCAATGGGAGAGCAGGAGGATGGTGGCGAGTCTACTTTAACTAAGATGGCGGCGTGCGGCGCGAGTTTCAAAATTGTTATGGGGCGAATCTCGGACTTTCAGAAACCTTTCGTATCTTGAAAACTTTTCATATGTAGAGCAGTAAAAAAAAATGTGTCTTTGCTTTCGTAACTTGGATTTTTTGTAAGTTGAGCCTTTCGTATCTTGAGGTACTACTGTACTACTTATTTATTATTATCATTTATCATTTATTATTATCATTTATTAAAATTTTATGTCAGTATTGGGATTGCAGATCACATAGGCAGGGTACTTGTAGGTACCATGTCTGTCAGCCACCACCGAAAACCAATTTTTGGCCAGGGGTAACCTGTTATTGAAAAAAAAGTATTCTTTTATTTATCAAAAAAATAATAATAATAGTGCAAACTTTGCTAAAGTGATTGTTTTGAATAAGTGTCATTAAAAACATTATTTTAGCTAAAGTATTTCTATCAATACCAGGAACAGCACATTGTACTGTGCCTTTTGCCACAAGCTGGTGAGCCTTTTACCCCATGTGTGGGGTAATAGGCCCATCTCGCCACTGCATACAAGATTTTTAAACAAACAAAGCACTTTTATGATTTATTTTCACACATAATCTGTTTCTCCATCAATGTTCAATAAAAACATATTTTTTTCTGCAATCATTTACTATGGGAGTAGTGAAAAGCACATTTTTCTTTAGGCGTGTCTTTACCCATTGTACACACACACAAAATAAACTTCTAATTGCACAAAAGACTGCAAATGCAAAAAGGAGCTGAATGTGTAACTTCATTGTCATTGCCAAATTTTCTTATCAAGCCAATAATGATATCTTTATATATGTTCATATTATACTATATTATACTAAATAAAAATATATTTACACTATATTTGATACAGATATAGTGTCAGATATATTGTGCATTGTTAAATAACACTTTATTTGCTTGAATTGCCATCTACATAAAATTGAAATACATGTATGTTCTCAAATCATAATATTTCATAAATAAATAAACAAACATCTATTTTTGCCTTTTATAAGTGGAGTGCCAAACAACTCACATAAAATTAACATTTACATTCACATAAAAGACTGAAGAGAGAACTAACTGTAGGCATAAGTATTGATACGAGCTTTAAGGCTTGTCACTCATGATGATCACATACCTCCTGACAGATATGACTGACTCAATTTACATAAGTTATTTATAAATTAATTTTATGTAGAAAATGAAACTAATTTTAAATCTACAGTAGCCACACAGTACATACACAAAAAAGGATGGACTACCTGCCCCCATTCAAACACTTTAACTGAATTAAAGTGTTAAAAGAGGTTTTCACTGATATGCACATAATGCTTGTGGTGTACAAGTCCTTGATTATCAAATTTTTATCCAATAAACACATGAGCATCCACAAGCACATCCTCAGAGTGAATGTAGAAACTACAGACAGGTGCATATCCACCAATTAATTGCAATCCTCTATCTCAAATAAATTTCAAGCCCACAATATAAAAGAGAACATTGTGACAATAAAATATACCCACTCACATACTGCATACCCTTCGTCTCACAGAGCCAGACTTTTGACTACCGGTGTATAGTCTGGACTCTGGTCCATTTCACAGTTTATTATAGCCAAGAACCACCCACTAAAGATGAGAACAAACCATCTGACTGTTATAACAGGCAAATAATCAGCGATAGCTTGATTTACACATGGTGTTTAGCGGAAGGCTAATAAGAAAGTGAACTACATATTAATAATAGACTGGCAAGCCAATGTGGTGGATGGCACAGCGGTCCCTGTGAAAGTCTATACAGACATTGCCAGAAGAAAAATTAGCTGAAAACATATTTAGTGCAAAAACACAGATTTCTCGAATGTGTAACATATAATTGTGCTCACAGATATCCATATTATTTGCAAATGACCTTGAGCTACCAAACATTTGACACCACAAACCGAAAAAAACTGAGAATCCAAACCATTTAGTTTCTCCCGAAAAGTGCTCAACTTGTAAACACCGCAGTCACATAACTTGTGTGAGAAATAAATATTGTTAATCCAGAGCTAATGTTCACACAGTTGGCAGAAGAAGGCTAAGGGTATGTGTACTTGCTTGGCACTTTGTGTTTTAAAGGTCAAAGAAAGTTTCATGGGTTTGGAACAAAATGATGACTGAATTTTCTTTTTTTTAACTAACCCTTTAAGGACTGCTGACAAACTACTGTGAAAAATGCACTGAATCAGTCCACATTTCAAATCTCAGGTCATTTGTGTCTAGATTATTAATTGAACTGTCAGACTGTACCACCTCTTTCTGACTGATGACTGGTCCTAACATTCCTCTGGAGCTCCAAGATTTCTCCACAATAGTGTTTCTGTTATTTATTTATTTTTCATTCAGCTGCAGGCTGTTCTCACCCGTGCCAGAGTACTGGGTCCAGCATCAACTTCCTGTCTCCAGATCACTGTCAATGGAGGAGTTGTCTGTAAATGTCTGCAGGTGGCACGAGCAGATGTTGCACTGGTTCACCTACTGTGTAGAGATTAAACAGGAACTGAGAGAGGATAGCTCCCTGAAGTGCCAAAATATTATATGGCAACCAGCTTCTCTGGGTGCAGAAGAGGTAGTGAAGCGGCTGAGAGGGTCTCACATGAAGGTGAAAATACTTTTTGCTTGCACCCTAGAGCCAACAATGAAAAGAAGGTTATGAAAAATCATCATCATTTTACCCTATCCATGTTCCTTCACATTATCAGCTGGTATGGCTTCTTTTTAGCCACTGATGGCCTTTTAGCTAGATAGTTCAAGGGAGCTGAGTCCACATCAAAAGTATGAGGATAAAGGCTACAGTAACAAGCATGTTCAATCTAAAGATTTATTTTCTGTCTCAGTTAAAAACAGTGAATAAGCAGCACATCCATCAAAAATAAACAAAGCTTGTCACTCTAAATCATTCTCACAAGAACAACAATACAACACCCAGGGGAGAAAAGTCCCACTGACAGTCCTTATTTCCTTCATAATTCCTGAGGTTTGAAAGCATTCCCCGAGTACTTGGGTGTCACAACCTCTGAACAAGAGAGGGCCCAAATGCAGAGATGAGTGATCTATTTACAGGACAGTAGACAGGGCACAAGACAGTGATGGTAAATTGATGAGCTAAACAGTTGGGCAGGGCACACAATAGGAGAACTGGCTGGTCAGGACTTAAGACAGAAGAGATGCACGCTCAGGCCATTGGAGGAGATTAGGCAGCAGCTCAGGAAACCAGATGCTTGACACTTGGGGATGCAATGTAGCACCAGACTAACTGCCAGGCCAGGAGTGCCAACAGCCAGTGCAGGAACCAACTAAAGACAACACTCAAGACAAGAGATAAACAAAACAAGACCAAATAAAACTGACAAAACTATGACTAGAGAAAAATGCAAACTAACTATGAGTGTAATTAGAGAGGAAAACAAAAGGAAAAGAGTTTCGAAAAGAGGTGATAAAAATAATACTAAGGCAGTAGAAAAACTAAAACTAGTTTTAATCTAACAATACTTTCATACTAGCACCACACAAAGAACTCACACAAAACAAACCAGCAAAGACAGGAGTGAAACAAGCACAATATAAAGGGAGCAGAGTACATGAGGGACAGGTGAAAACACTCAAACAAACGTGGACTAGACGAGGACTAAACAAGGGGGCGTGGTACTGGAACTGAGGAGGTGGGACAAGAGGACTACAAGGCAAACACGAACAAAGACAGAGCCATGTGCTCAAGCACAAAACAAACATTAAACAAAGACAAAACAGACAAGACTGTCTGGGCAGGATCCTGACATTGGGTTTTTCACTCTTCACTGCATTTGTTTAATTGAAGCGAATTACTTAAAATGGTGCTTATCTTGTTTGGGTTTCAAAAGTATTTCACATCACACAGGTTTCCAAACACAGAATCCCACAAATGAAAGAATTTAACTTTTGAAATGAATTTGACTTTTGAGCAAGTTTGCAAGATCAAACTATTTTGGTCAATGCACTGTGCTTATCTGGTACTGAGTCAAAATAATATGTCAAACTGTTAGTATGCCATTTAGAAGTTAGTAGTATTAAAAAGCAGTTGTTTACTGGCGTAAGGACATGGCAATACGTCTCTCACATGAGGCAAGGCAATATTAAACCACAATCATCCAATGATCCAATCAATTCCAGATCAAATCAAGACTAGTCCTACATTTTTTTCTTGTTTGAGAAGCCATTTTGCATATTCATCACAGTAGGGAAGAAAAGACTTTCAATTTTCAAATTTCACACTGATTTCAAACTCTAGATTTTTACAAGAAACTATTTACTTATAGAATAGAATACAATATCTTTATAGTCCACCAGGGTGGAAATTTGTCTTTGCTTCACCAAAAAATATTTTGGATAACTTAATCAGGACGTAACCAAAGTCAAGAAGAAAAAATGCTGAAGCCTAACAGAAAACAATCTGTAAGCAGGCGACACAAAGTAAATCTCTGTCTATCTTTCTGACACCTACACCTTGATTGGTTCTTTTCTCCACCTTGAACTTGAAAGTACTTGACTTGATAGGTCTTCTTCACAGTCCTTCACTTTCTCTCCTAAGGCCACAAGACATTGCTTTGCAATATGAGAAATGTTAACGTCTACACCTACACAGTTACTGTCTGGCCTCGGCAAACCAGCCTCGTCACTACAATACTACTGTAAACATTCTTCATTCAAGCTTTCCATATTTCAGAGTTTCTAGGAGAAGCTCTGTCTTTTCAACATAGGCTATTGTACATAAAATAAAAACTTGCATTAACTTGACACTTAACCTCTCACTAAATAACTGTACACACACAAGCACAAACCTTTTACTTCCATCTCAGAACTTTGTTTTTGTGACATTTTCGTTTAAAAGTGTCAGTTTGATAAATGCAGTTATTCCCAAAATGTTATCTTAACATGAGATCAGTGGGGAAAAAAAGATGGTTACACTCTGTAAAGCTCATTGTAAGTAGTAGAGCGATAGTTTGTTTTATCTGTGAGCTTTTTGCCATTTTAATGAGAAGAATTTACTTTGTTTTGTGCAAAAATTTATCTTTTAATGACTCACCATTGATGCAGACTTTATACGACTCACATGCCCCATGTTCAAACAGACAACCTGTGAAAGAAAAATATCATAATTAAAATGTAAATCTATTGAGAAATGTTTGAGAGATTTCATAAAAACGGCTTGCACAGGTCCTCAGTTTTCTGCTAATCAGTATTTGGAATTCAACCTGGAAAGAATCATGTACGACTTCTAATTTGAGAAGTAAAAAACTTATATTTTGGTGCGACAATGAATTACAGTCACTTTTAGAAACATGCAGTACGATTGCGAGTGCGATATATTGATTTTTTCAATATACAATAGTTAAATAAACAAGTTAGTATTGAATAACTTCAATTTTAGAAGCAATATCATCCGACTATTTTACTTCACCAGCGGAAAATCCACCATTCCGCATCTCTGAACAACACATAGTTGTGGCGTTCCTAAATGAATCAGTATTGCAGAATGAATCAGTTGATCAAATGACTCACTTGTTTTGTTCCTAAGTGATTAGGCTGCACCCTTCGAAAGTCACGTTTATCGACTGCATACAAAATGTCTCGTTTCAGAAATGAGTTTATAAAATTGACTTATTTCTCATGAGCCGTAAATTACTATGATTTACTACCACTCCCCTAGTCTTGTCACCTGTTTCCCGTAATCTTGTAAATAAAAGCCCTAATGTGTTCCTTGGTCTTTGTCAGTTGTTAAACGTGTAACTTTCGATGTTGGAGTATGCTCCATGTTAGTTTCTGTTTTACACAGGTGTGCCATTTAAGTTCATATTTAAAGTGTTTTTCATTTTTGTGAAATAAATAGAGTTTTCATTTGAACCCTGCTCTCTGTACCTTCGTCATCATGTCTATAAATGGGAAACAAGAAGGCAAAGAACTTAATTGACAGACAGAAGAGGGAAATATGTCATTGGAGTGACATTTATAATATAATATAAAGAAGAAGAGAGGTGTGATTCTGTAGCTTGTGATCCACTGAATTCATGTCATTCACAGTTTTTAATGGTTCAGTGTAAAAATCTTCTCTTGATTCAATCCATTGACCTCAATACAGAATCCTTCATCACTGAGCACCACCTTCTACTGAAGCATCTCCGGAGTACATAGAGTAAGAATAATTCAGAAATAATGGGAAAAGAAAATGACAAAAGGTTTTTGTGATTATTGTGGACAAATATTTTCTAGAAAGATGAGGCAGGATTAGTTGCGAACACACAGACTGCTGATGCTGAACCGACCAGAACACAAACTGTGACACAAAACAGTTTGCTGTCTCCATGGAGACAATACCGAAGGGGAGCTCTTAGGTGACGAGAGGAAAGATTACAAAGCTTTGTACATGTGCCAATGTGTGTGTGTGTGTGTGTGTTTGTGTGTGTGTGTGTGTGTGTGTGCACATGGCCAAGGGACTCTTTAGCAGCAGTCCCCACAAGGGAAAGACAAATGTCTCTGAAAGGGAGAGAGAGAGAGAGAGAGAGAGAGAGAGAGAGAGAGAGGGAATCAGAGCTCTTATTTTGCCTTTCCCTTTTTCATTACCACATACATTTATTACATTGTTCACAGTAGAGAAATGTTTCATGTTTTTCCTCCTCTAAGTCTCTGAGATGACTTAGATGACTACACATTTGCTTTACTGACCATCTTTCTCTTTTTCTGTCTGTATGCCCTAAAAGCTGTTAGAATCATAATCACAATGATGTCAAAATCATAATTCTAAAAAAGAGCCAAGGTTCGTGTCACTGTTGTTGACGCAAAAATGAAGAATCAATGAACTAGAGCAAAATAAAGTCTGCAAAACACCTCGTATCTACTCAGAAAATCATACTAAAAGATATTAGACATGACGTCCAGTGCTGCTATTGGCATGCTGAATCAGAAATTCGGCTGTAATGAATGGCCTGTCAATGGTGGAGGGAGGATCAGGTGAAGATTCTATTAAACACGAAGACAGTTCCACACTAAACTCTGTTCTACACACTGTTTAAAGCTCTGTAATTACTCCTGGGCACTCAAGTCTTATCAAACCACTCAGCCTCTTTTATTAGAAGTTGTCAGAATTTTCATCAGCATTCCATATTAATTACCCCGTTCCTCACTCTGGCGTCTGCCTGGTTAAAACGCGCTCTGCCAGCTTCTAGCTCTTAAATCAGGTCGACAAAACCATTTTTTATCTCGGAAAAGCGTCTGCACACACAGGCCGGCCTGTGCTTGTTGGCTCCTGAGGCTGATTAAAAGGAAACATAATTAAACAGTTATAGCTGTAGTCCTTTTTATTTTCATCATAAGGAAGACAAGGGTCTCCTTAGGTACATTGCACTAAAGAGAAAAAATTCGGCAATAGATTACCAATCTAAATAAAACACTTGTCTCGTCGATGTTAGACATTGTCAGTAACTGTGTGATAAGAAGACAATATGTAAGGCATAATTGTTTGGGGTCATTTTTACAAAATAAACCCAGACAATGTTGTCAAGGTATTATAATGTAATTAAAGTTTTTGCTAAGAAAAAAAAAACATATCCATGTACAAATCAATTGGTTTGGCAACAATTAATATTGTATACTGAATACTGAAGTCCTATGAGCTAATTTTCACTTCACATGAGAACTGTATTTGGATGTAATACAAGAGCAAGTCTGCGGTGTCCCACAAGGGACATACAGTTTGAGAAATTACATCAACTTTGGGTTTACATCAACTGTCAGTTCATTTATAAGTACACAGAAACATCACTATATACTGCATAATACAACAAAAGGGATAACAACATTTCAGATGATAAACTGATAATAATAATAATTATAATACTAGAATAAAAAAACATTTAGCAGACAGTGTTGTTGTCACAGTTATGTTGTGACTTTGTCACTTCCCTGTCAGCAAGGTCATGGGTTCACTTCCTGTTGTCACTCCCTGTCTATCGTGATGTCACTTCTTGTTCATTTCCGGGACTTTCTAGATCCTTCCACACCTGTCTTGTGTTAATCATCTCGTTAGTGTCTCCAGGTGTGTCCCTTATCCTGTCTATTTAAACCCTCATGTTCACCCTAGTCTTTGTTTCTTGTTGACATTCCTATGTGGAAGTTATCGGGGTGTGTGGATGCTGGGCTCTAGTGGTCCTAGTTCCTGTGTTTTGCACTCTTAAGTGCTGTTTTCTGTTCTCTGTTTTGAATTAAAGTACTTTCAGTTTGGATTTCCATGTCTCCCTCGCCTGTCTCCGCATCACACATCGCACTCCCTTGTGACAGTTGCCATGAATGACAATTAGAATTAATATTCTAGAGAGTCACATGATAGAGAGCAACTGTGTGCTATTCCAAAAAGTATTTCAAGAGCTATAAGGTGAATTATGTCATTACAAACTGAAGCACAAAGAATTCTGTAAAATTTCTGATATTTTCTGTAAATTTCAGCATTGACTATTTGTGGATTGCTATTGCTGTGATCTGATGTGAGTGACAGATTGTATAGTCCTCTTGCCAGTAAACATGTCAACAAAGAAGAGATGATGTTGCAGGACTGAGGGGAAGTTATTTTGATTAATGATTGAACTTTACATTAAAAAAAAAGAGCATGGATAAATCATATGTAATTATTACTTCAATGTTCCATAAAAAATAAGAATTGCCCATTTTGGTATAAGGGTGACTTTAAACAAGTTTAAACTGATGATTAACAACTTCAGGGATCTCAGTAGGTCTGTCTTTGAAGATTGAAGTTATTGTTACAGATCAATTCCCCTGGACAAAATGAGTGGGATTTTTACTTCCAGAACTTGACTG
This sequence comes from Rhodeus uyekii, assembly GCA_037043235.1. Lineage (NCBI taxonomy): Eukaryota > Metazoa > Chordata > Actinopteri > Cypriniformes > Acheilognathidae > Rhodeus > Rhodeus uyekii. Next base: position 718,880 of record JAWRVZ010000037.1, on the reverse strand, counting down.
CTGACTTTTACTATCATGATTTCAGACATGACTGTGGGAGTAATTTAGAAAAAGCTTGTAAATTTAAAGCATTCATAACTGCATTAGACAAATGCATCAGCACATTGTCAAACAGAGAGATAAAAATACATTTTAAACAAACATTTAATTAATTCCGTTTGACTAACAAGCAACTATCTAGTACAGATTACATTTTGTGCTTGAGACTGAGGAAATTTTCTTTCTTACTCTGAGCCACAGGAAGCACACCAGGTGTGCTTCATATCTGACACTGAAAGATGCTTTGACTGAACCCTACAGGATGACATCTTTAGAAGAATCCATTTTAACCCACCCACCACTAATACAGTTAGTGTGCCTCAGAGTGCCTCATTTCTCCAGAGGTTTAGTTTGTGACGCTGAGCCATAACAGTGGTATGTGAGAAGCCTCATTCTATGATGATTAAAATAAACCTGCAGAACTGCATACTGAATGAAGGTGGCAAGAATTTGTGATTTTTTTCTGACAGGGAGATTTCTATACACTTAAAATTCCTGTCTTTTATGTATAGCCAATGCATTTTGTGCAAAAAAATTAAAAAATAAAATAACAACCAAAAAAAATAATAAAGAAAAGTAAAAATAAAGACATAAAATGCTTGCACTACATACTAATTCTACCATCTTAATTACATATGGTATGAAAATGGATTTTGGTGAGGTTAAAAATAACCAGAGCCAAGTGACCTGAATTTTGAATTATTAATTCACATCATTTTAATCCATGGAGCATGGGGGATTCTATTCACTTATGACTGGACTTGTTTAATCATTTTTGTCCAGGTATAATTGTGAATTATTTTAAAATGGACGTAAATTGACCTAAATGCTATAAAATTACACATTCCGTTATTCTCAGCATATTTACAATATAGGGAGATTAGCTACAGTGCCATGGGTGGCAAACATCTTGATAATGTTGCTGTCATAACGAAGCATGGACACAGACGTGAGTATCCTTTTTGGAGCAGTGCAGAAAGGGGTGCAGCAATTGAGCTAAAGCGGCGTATGAAACATCGGTAGAAGTTGGCAAATCCAAGAAATCACTGCATTTGCTTCACGGTGGTGGGTTGTGGCCAGCTCTGCACTGCTCTCACATTCTTCTGGTCCATCTTGATGCCAGTCTGGTCGATTATGTATCCAAGGAAGTGGGTTTGGCTGCAGTGGAATTTACACTTGAGGTAGAGATGGTGTTCCCAGAGCCATTGAAGGACCTGCGCAAAGTGTTGGTGATGATCTTCCATGTTATGGGAGTAGGCCAGGACGTCATCTATATACACAGTCACAAACTGGTTAAGGAAGTCCCGGAGGATCTCATTCATGAATCCTTGGAAAATTACAAGTGCATTGGACAAGCCGAAGGGCATGACGCGATAGTCATAATGGCCTGGTGGAGTAACAAAGGCAGTCCTCCATCCAGTTCCTTTTTAATACGAAGTGGATATTGAATCTTGATGGTCTGTGAATTGAGATGTCTGTAGTCATTACAGGGCCTCAAGCCTCCGTCCTTCTTGCCCACAAAGAAGAAACTCACAGAGGCAGGGGAATTAGATGGTTGAATGAATCCTTGGTCTAAAGCTTCCCAGATGTACTCCTCCATGGTCTGTTGCTCCGGATGGACAAGGGGTAGATCCGTCCACAAGGAAACGATGCCCCAGGCAGCAGTTCGATAGCACAGTCCCATGGCTGATGAGGGGGGAGCTCCGTGGCCCATTTTTTACAGAACACGTCCTGGAACGCCTGGTATGCTGGTGTGACAGAAGCGGGGCTCTCGGCGTTACTAGATGCCAAAGTGATGCGGTTAGCCATTTGCAACAGTGGATCTTTTTGACAGGGTTTCGTGACTGGCAGAAGGCAGCAATTTTGATTGGAGTAGTGACCTCCCCAATTTCCCAGCTGACGTTTGGTGAGTGGGTTGCGAGCCGCGGGCGTCCCAGGACGAGGTCGGCAGTGGATCCCTCCAGCACCAACAAGGGAAGACGTTCCTGATGAAAGCTGCCGATATGGAAGGTGAGTGTAGACATAGCGAATGCACCTTCAGCCCACCGGTTTTCCCAAGGTGGAGTGAGCTTTATACGGGCATGACAGAGAGTGTTTCTTGGCATAGAGTTTAGTCAGAAGTTCGGCAGAAATTAAGTTTCCCACCGAACCAGAGTCGATCAGGGCTTTGGCTGAAACAGAGCAAAATTAAGTAGTAACCATCAGTTTCAGGCAGAAGGTGAATGACAGGCTCAGCGTGAATAGTACTTAACGCTGGGTGTGGTGTGAGGGCCGGGCAGTTTATCTCAAACTAAGTAGTTGATCGTGAATGGACGTGGAACCCGCAGACTGACTGAAAACCTCACAGAAATGGCTGGCAAAGGACTCAATGTATTGTGTCACCAGCCCTTTCGCCTGCCAAATGACTCTGGCCCATTGCAGGGTTCTTCCGGAGAGATGAGTGATTATAAACACTATTGTGGAGCGGTCGGTGTCAAATTGATGGGCTTGCATCTCAAAGTATAATGAGCATTGTAGCAGGAATCCATTGCATTACTCTGGGATTGGCAGAGGCAGACGTCAAGGAAGTTCCATGTTGCAGTGCATGGATAATGGTGTGGGTGAGATCGGTGAAGGGATGGGGAACCGGTGATTGGGGATCACCAGCCACTGCCTTGAGATCTGGTCTTCTGTCAGAACGAAGCATAGACACAGACGTGAGTACACAATAGTTTATTGAGAACAGGGCACAAGAACAGTGACTGGTGAATAGTGCAGATGTAGTGAGAGGTATATTGGCTGTAGCTTATCTGTCGATGCTGAACACGGAGAAGTCTTGAAGATTGCAGGAGTCTTGGAAATAGTTTGGGTACTTGGAGGAATAATCTCTTGGAGCAGATACTAGGAAGTCGCCGCGGAGTGAGTCTGAGCATAACTGAGACCAGACACAGAGTGCTGGGTGAGGGCAGTAGAAATAGTGATCGTTGATTGGGAACAGGTGCAGGTGCTCAGTATTCAGGGGATTGTGAATGAGGGGCGTGGCTGGGTCCATGACAGTTGCACACTGTGGACAAAGGAACATCTAGATCGTTGATATTTTTCCAAAATTTGGGTTCTCAAGTCCTCAGACAGTTCTCTTCTCCTCTTTCTGTTGTCCATGCTTAGTGTGGCACACACAGACACATAACGCAAAGACTAAGTCAACTTCTCTCCTTTTTATCTGCTTTCAGGTCTGATTTTTATATTGCCCACACTTGTTACTTGCCCCAGGTGAGTTTAAAGGAGCATCACATGCTAAAAACAATCTTATTCATCCACAATTTTGGAAGGGTCCCAATAATTTTGTCCAGACCATTTTTTAGATTTGTGTAAAATTATGTGAAACTTGCTTTTTGCTTTCCTTTTTTTGTTTTGTTCAAATACACACAAAGGGAATAAACATGTGTTAATGCAACACTTTTCTGTGAGCAATACTTGAGGTGAAGACAGAGGTAAGCACAAGGGAATTTATACACAAGGCATGATTAGACACAGGTGACAAGACTGACAAGGTGATTGATTATGGGACAGGAGAAGGGAAAAACAATGGGAGAATCATGCGAGGAAACAGGAAGTAGGCAGAGACATGACAAATACGTAACAATATATTATAAGTGCACACTGTAATATTTTTTACATTCTTTCACACTTAAAGTTGACTTGCATTTTAATTAAACATAAAATCATTTTTGAACGTATTAGTTTCAGACAAGCAGTGTTCATGAAGGATGAAGTAAAATGTTTATGAATTATATGGATATTATTGTCACAGTTCTGTCCTGTTTCCTCCTGTGGTCTCCCAGTGTATTTCCACTCATCTGTCGCGTCATCGCGTCTTGTCAGCTGTGTCTCATTCCCTCAATCTTGTGTATATATTCCCTTGTGACCTTGTCTTCATACGTCGATGTCTATGCTCAGTGGTATTGTCTTTTTGTTGGACTGCTCTCATCCCATTGGACTTTTTCGTTTGTATTTTTGAAGTGTTTGTTTGAGGTTAAAGTAAGTTTCAGTTATTCCTGTGTTCTGTGTCTTCATCATCATCCTCTTACACATGCCTGACAATTATATCATTTCTTCTAACACCACAAAAGCAATAAAAGCATACTGTTTCTGCTTTAGTTTGTTATAAGGCTTTCTTTATTCAATACTAAGTCATATTTTCATATTTCAATACTGGGTCAGATTTAAGAAGCTATTGATGTTGACATCCAAAATAATTCATAAACTCATAACTCATTCTCATAAATGCTATGTTACTTTAAATGTGCTAAAAAAAAAAAAACTCTTATAGAGTTCAGGAAAGTGTCTAGATGATTTATTCCACCAACCACATACCCAGACCTGCTGGTTACCACAGACATCTTTCAGAGTTACTGTACTTCATCCTTCATTCATTTCAAATTTGACTAAAGAATATACCTGACCTCTAGCACCCCCATCGTCACTATTCTCCTATACCTTATTTTTCTTCAATATTAGCAGAGAAAGAAATTAGAAAAACATTTTGAAAAACACATACTGAGATTAGTTTCTCTCAGAAATAAATGTTTAAAAAGTATCTTGTGTACAACAGTTTATCACTAGGTCAGGGGTCGGCAACCCAAAATGTTTAAAGAGCCATATTGAACCAAAAAAAACAAAAAACAGTTTGATTTCTGTGCAAATGCCAAGCAAGTCAGTGCAAGGGTAAAACGCAGCAGCATCCTCTTCTCTTTTGACACGCAACCAACGCAACTATCCTCAGACCTGAGCAACAAAACACAATAATATCCCTAAGTATCATTCCAAATATATACTGACAAAAAGCAGAAATCACTTTTTAAAAACAGCTACTTTGTTACTGAATATATGCCTATGACAGGATTGTGTTCTTGCCTGTTTAATGTGACTTCTGTTTTAGGACATCACTGGTCAGCTTCTCAACATCGGGCATGTAAGATGTAACTTTAATCTTGACGCAGGATTGCAAGCTCTCATCTGTGAGGCGGGTGCGATATTTTGATTTGATGTAGTTCATGTTTGAAAATATCTGCTCACACAGGTATGTTGATCCAAGAATAGATAATACCCCAAATGTCTTCCATGTTCCTATAACTGTCAGGAAGAGCATTTCATGTGTCAAAGACAAGTTTCTCGGGTGTTGGGAGGCTTTCAATTTCGCTCCATTTCTGACTTTGGCCAAGCTGGGTTTTCTGGCGAGTGACGTCTTCAAGCTCGGCCGCCGGTTTGTTTACAACAGCCACCTGCCTAGCATCCCACCCTGCTGATAGAAACGTGTGTCGCAGCCTATGACGCAAATCTTCGTTGACAGAAATGTTGAAATTTAATATTTATTCTATACATTCAGACAGCATTGGAAAACGTTAAGAATGTTTGTGTCATGTTTGTCCTCCTACAGAAACCATATTAAAACAAAAAATATATTTCTCTCCCCCATCTTTTTCCATTTGCACATTTTTTTGAAAAAGCTCCAGAGAGCCACTAGGGCAGCGCTAAAGAGCCGCATGCGGCTCTAGAGCTGCGGGTTGCCGACCCCCGCACTAGGTCAATGCCCTCAAAGGGAAGATTTCGCTCCTTATTTATCCTTATTGGTACAATAAGAGTGCATATTATTAATGTAAGGGTACATATTATTACTATAAGTTACAATCTGCACCCTTTAAGGGTATTTAAAACACAAAAGTGTCCCTTTTAGGGTACTACCCTAATGAAGTTATCTCAATGGAAGAATGAAATGTAAGAGTAGGAGTGTGCTAATCATACAAAACATTTAATTAAGAGATGCTATCTCTTCTCTTCCAATTACCATCAATCGTGCCAAGGACACGACTCACACAGTCTCCAACCTTATGTTGGTTTGTTTTCAGATTTACACAGTCCTTTGGTGTACCTTACTGAATGAGCTTTTGGCAGGTAAAGCAAAGGGACATATAAAGAAAAGAGAGAAAAAGAGAGAGGAAGGGGAAAGGGAAAATGAGAGTGAAATGGAAAAGAAGCAGTGTTGTTTGCAGCTGCATACTCTGCCACACGGTCAGGGTACATGCCCTGAGTGTAAATTAACAGCGCATCTTGAAAAAGAGGAGTTTTTGTGCACAAGGAGTCTCATTAAAAAGCCACCTCAGTCAAGGTGAAGGCAAAAAACTTTTAATTACACTTCTAATCAACCAAAAATATTTGGTTATTTTGTTTCTTGTTTTCTTTATATTCTTATCCATGATTATATATTTTTTTCTTGACATTATTGATTATTGTGTGACATTAATTGTACTTTCTATTCTATAGAATCTAGAATCTAAAATACAGTGGAATATGGTTATGTCGACGGCCTCGGGGGTTGCAAAAAAGCATTGAGATAACCGAGGATCGAGATAACCAATATATTACATGCAGCAATATAACATATATTACCGTAATTTCACGCATATAACCCGCAGACGCAGATAATCCGCACCCTCATATAGCCCGCAGGCTCTGGGTTTTGTATAAAAAATCGTTGGCATAACCAGCATATAACCCAGCATATAACCCGCACCCTTAGACTGATTAACTTTTTTGTGTAAGTTCATATTTAGAATTTCAGATGTTGCTTGTATGATGTCAATTACATTTAATTTTTTTAACATTTATTAATTTGGCAGACGCTTTTATCTGGTTGAAAGGGGGCGGGTAAAGGACGGGATGTCGATTTTTTTCATGTGCGCAAATTATCAGTTAGACTGTGATTTATAAATGGAAAACTGCGTGCAGGTGTGCGTGCGCACGGTTTTATAAGTCTCAATTTTTGTTTGTGTACGCCATTTTTTGCTTTTGGGCGCACAAACTTTTAGTAAGGATCCTACGCACAGTTTTATAAATGAGACCCCAGGTCTTCTTGCATGATTGACAGGTCAGTGATAGTGCAAGCACCAGAGACAACAACCCTCGCAAGAAAGAAAAATGAAAATTGATTGATGTACATGATGTGAGTTATTAAATGAGAATGTACATGCTCGTGTTTTTGGTGTCTTTTTACACAACAGTGTTGCCGCGATTTGTTTGATGAAGCGATCGGCATTCATCTAAAAAAATGTACATACACTGTACTGTGTATATGTTCCCTCAGATCAACGACAGTGAGTGAACCGCCATTGAAGTGAGCGGACTGCAATGCACGTGCAAGGCAAACTCAACTCCTGCGCAGTGAACTAGGTACGCTCGAGTCACAGGATCAAGATAACCCATGTTAAGTGGCGAATTTCTCCCTCTTTTGTGCTCGAGATACTAGGGTTCGGCGACATAAAAGAATCGACATAGCCGATAAGAAAATGCTAAAGCAAATAGAGAGTTTGGTGGTTCCACTTCAAAAATGTCGACATAATAGGGTTGGCGAGTTAACCGTGAGTCAAGATAAGTGAACTCCACTGTACATATGGTGTGTTGGGAGCTACACATCACACCTAGGCAAGGCAAGGCAAGGCAAGTTTATTTGTATAGCACATTTCATACACAATGGTAATTCAAAGTGCTTTACATAAAGAAGAATGATAAAAGTAAAACATTAAAAATTATTAAAAGAATAAAAAGATAATACGTATAAAATAAAATGCAAACAGTTCGGACATAGCACAGTGCTCAATCTGCAAATGCAAAGGTAAAAAGATGTGTTTTGAGTCTTGATTTGAATGTGGCTACTGTTGGAGCACACCTGATCTCTTCTGGAAGCTGGTTCCAGCTGCGGCTGGCGTAACAGCTAAAAGCAGACTCTCCTTGCTTTGAGTGAACCCTGGGTATTACTAAGTGACTTGATCCTGATGATCTTAGTGATCTGTTAGGTTTATATTCTATGAGCATATCTGCAATGTATTGAGGTCCTAGGCCATTGAGTGATTTATAAACAAGTAACAGTACTTTAAAATTAATTCTAAATGTAACTGGAAGCCAGTGCAAGGACCTAAGGACTGGTGTGATGTGTTCATATTTTCTGGTTCTGCTCAGAATCCTGGCAGCAGCGTTCTGTACGAGCTGCAGCTGTCTTATGGTCTTTTTGGGAAGGCCGGTGAGGAGCCCATTACAATAATCCACCCTGCTAGAGATAAGGGTCATGTGTTCCTGATATGGAGAGGAATATTACAACTGTTTTAGGAGCCTTTAGTCTTGAAGATTAAAGATATAAATGCAAGAGGAGCCCTCCCCTCTTTGTCACACTCTGCAGGGCAACTTTGAATGTGTCACGGAGTGGCAACGGGACGGACTCAAGTGCGGGAAAATGGTGATTTATTATAAACAATAAACTCGACATAACAACAGAAACACCCATGAGGGGGAAAAGACTAACCAAAGAAACAATAACACATAATCAGGAAACAGAACCAGGGAACACAGACTAACTGGAAGAATGGTTCTGGAACAGGGTACATACAGGAACCATAGACAACGACACAACAACAGACAGCAAACACTGAGGGAATTTATAGGACACATGAGGGAAGGTAGTGATGAGAGACAGCTGGGAATGATTAAGGGAAACAAGGAGGCGGGGCAGACACTAACGAGAAAAACACACGGGAGAGAGAGCAGTGCCACGGTTCTGTCCACTAGAACACTAATAACACTGGAAACAGAGACAGAACCGTGACAGAATGTCTGTATGACCTGTCTGTCGACTTTTTCTCATGAGAAAATAAAGCTTTATAAAGACAATTGGGGTATTTGTCTCTTATTCAGAATTAAAAGATTTTGCCACCACACAGTATACACATACTGATTCGTCAATGTTCACAAAAACCAAGGAAAGCATCAAATTATACTGAATCTAGTCTAATGCTGCACAAATTCTTGGATGCAGTTGTATGTAGGTCAGTAGGGAATACAAGATTTGCTAAGAAAGGATTTTGAAAAACACATCTAGGTCATTAGGGAAATCATTCAGGTATTTACATAATACTTATTCAAATGACTGCACACAATTTTGTTGAAGCATGCATGATGGAATTTCAGAAATACTGTACATGAAGTCTGAATATACATCACAGTCTCAGTTACTGTCCACAGTGAGTTTCTTCAATACTACATTGAAAATATGGATATGCTACTCCTTTACTGGTCATCGCCACCGATTATGATTTGGTCTTTTCTTAATGTCATTTCGAATGTTAAAATCTGCTATGGACAACTAATCTTGATAATAGGAGACACTTTTCTTTAGCCATCATAGACACTGAAGGACTCCAATTAATGATCCGGCAATAAGGATTGACTTTGATGTTAAAGCCCCAATAATGAATGTGTGGATGCAGTCTTTCTTTGTTTGTTATATTATGGTTTAGAACTCCTAGTCTAGGGTAAAGGGACTCTAACGGACCTCAGTCAGGCTAAGCGGAATATTTTGTCTTTAGAAAATGAAATTTTGATATGATACACACAAGTGATATGACAGCAGGTGGGAGATGAGGTTATGCCATCTTTTGAAGAAATTTGCTCTTTCTTGAATACAGCAACATTTTTAAAATAAAAAAATGGAAAATCACTGATTATTTACACAATTTATAAAATGGGTTATGCCACCGATGGTATATGAGAGAAGCAGATGTGCACACACACAAACACACATACACACAACATATATTACTTGGGCTAATTGTGGTATAATGGCAGTCTGTATTACCTGTGTGTGCCAGAATGCCAGACACTGCGGGGTGCTAAAAGGATGCTGGGATAACAGCTTGTGTCTGCACACATAAGCAGAAAGGAGGACATTATCTCTATCTCACACTCCAACAAAGACAGATGACAATACCACATGCAGATACAAAAGCTCATCTAGCAAAAGCAGGATGAGGATGACAGACACATTCAGCTCAAGTAGATTTCATGCTGAGACGATTAACAGTGACACTCAGAGCTTTATGGGGCTCTCATGAGAGATTCATTGAGAAACAGCCAAAAAACATAGACATACCTACCTAATGGGAAAACTCACTGAAAAGTCATTTACTCACTCTCATGTTGTTTCAAATTTGTATGACTTTTTAGTTTTGGATCACTATTTTGAATAATGCGTCATCTGGTTTTGTCCATATAATGAAAGTCAGTTGCATCCAAAACAGTTAACCATTATCAAATATAGCACCCAACAGAAAACACATATTCACCGAGGACATATTAAACCTTTGTTTCCATCCAATGAAATTTGATTTGTAATAATTAGTTTCTAAATATTATGAGAAACATGCAGTCAACTGGAAATTGAGCACCATGCTGCTCATTACTCTGAATGAATGTTTTTTTCATGGTTATCTCAAATGGACATTTGATTGGTGTTTTTTTTTATTTGCTAATCTTGGCTAATCATAATTTAAACAAATTAAAATACATTTTGATCCTGAAGGCCGTAGGCCCCACCATTAGAAAAGTCTGATGAGACCCAGGCTGTGAATTCTTGCCAGCCTGTCCACATTTGACCGTATTATCTCTTTTCGTCTAACCTTCCTGACAGCAGCTTTATTAAATGCACTGAAAAGCTGAACCTCACAGGCCTCAAATAAATAATCTCTCTCTTAAACAGACCTCAGTGAATGGCCTGTATGAGATATGGAATCAGAGGTGGATAATGAATTATGTGATACAAAATTGAATTAATGACTAGATGTCATGTCTGTCAAACTTTGTCCATTTATCCATGTACGTTTAATTTCGAGTTATTGTGACTTACAGAAGCCTATATATAGCTTCAAGCTGACTTTGTGCGTTAGCTTAGGTCAGGGTGCAATATCTATGTATTAAATTCATATTCCTTATAAGTTAAGCCAAATCAACAGCACGATAAACACAGTATTTATTTTATAATGAGGTGTCGCTAACTGTTTTAAATGGGGCCAATTAATAGGGGATATCAAAGTAATAATGTGAAGTGTATCATTTTGTATGATATCATCGTGTATTCATTGTTCTCATTTTATTTAAGGTTGTTTCGGGATTTTAAGTCTTATATTATCATAGCATTGAAGCAGTAAAATTTGATTTATACAGAAAACATTGGCAAATCATTTTACACTGAATTTGGATTTACTTGGTTAAAAAACTTTTCAGATGTATTAACATTTTACTGGTTCTGTAGAGTGGTTAGTTACCCAGCAGAATAATAATAATAATAATAATATATTAAAATTCTTTGATTCAAGATATGACAATTTGATTAAAATCTTCACAGTTGTTAGGTGTCAGTTTTCATGAATTCCAATGGTTCAATGATGGACATGATTTTGAATCAGTTATTATTAAGAAATCCTTTCGTGAAGTAATCGCTATGAACTTCAATGCCAATTTGCATTTGCCATTGGAATGAAAACTGAACTTTGGTCAGGGATGCATATACCTTGAAGTACTTGATTCATTGCAGAAACTGCAGCCTCTTGATTTCCAGATTTAGATCTATCTGTGCATATTGGGGTATGTTATGTGAACAATCCCCTTACGTGCAAAAATTGCTGGTTATAATCAGCTTTTGATTCTTGATTTACCACCATTTTCAGCTTTTTGAGACTCCATGGATGAATTCTACATAAATGTATTTGTTCCAAAATGGTTCAAATCCACTTTCAGATTCTCCTGATGGGTTTTAATGCAAAATGGACAAATATGAAATATGACTTTCTTTGATGTTTTATTTAATGCTAACTTGAAAAGAAATGGTTTAATAGGGTGTACTTTCCTTATTTGTTTAAGTTTGATTGCACATTATAGAGCCAACTCTATCTCTATTGACTTCCACAAACTTTGGACAGTTGACGTTCTGTAGGATCCTAAAGCTAAGTGTATGCCTTGGTGGTCCAAAATTTGCATATATTTGATTTCCTGGCTGATCCATAAATTATACTTCCATAATCCAGCTTTGAGCGAATTAATCAAAGTTCTGTACAAATTCAGTTGACGTTAAACTTTCTGCTCTCTATTTGGATAACAACTTTAAAACATTTATGGATTTAAAACATTTAATTTGAGGGATAAAAGACAATTTAATGTCAATGTGACACAGAGAAACCTGGTTTCTTTTAAAACTTGAATGGAAACTGTATTAATAAAAAACTGGTTGTGTTGTGTTGACCAGGATTGTATTTTATTTATCTTCAGCTGGAATACTGTCAATTGCTTAATAGTAGCAAATACAGATATCATCTGCATATGAACTTCAGAGAACATCACACCAATGACTTTTAAAATGCAGTCTACTTTAATACTATAAAGAGATACAGGTAAAATACTTCCTTGAGATACTTAAAGTTCCTGTTTATGCAAGCCAGACAGGGTGTTTGCTACCTTTACCCTAAAGAGTCTGTTTGTTAGAGATCTTGAAGATAGACAAACAACCTCTAAAATTTGTTTGGTACACTTCCATGTCGTGTCATAGACTTATTCCAAATCAGAAAAGATAACTACAACATGCACTTTCCTGATAAAAGCATCATGAATTTAACTTTTAAGACCGACAAGATGGTCTGTAGTGATTTGACCTTTTCTGAATCCACATTGGGCATTACTTGTGAGATCATTAATCATAGAGCGATAATTAATGAGTATTTTAATATTTACGGATTTGCTCTATTCACTTCCATTGCAAGTTCCTCGCTGTAACCCAGATTTTTACTATATTTAAAGAAAAGGAGGGACAAGTTGAGATATTTTTGTGTGTGTAAACAACAATACGCCTCAAGTGCTGTTGATTGAGGTTAACTTATACTGAACTCCTTTTAGTGAGAATAGACGAGAGTGCTGTCAGTTATGTGTATTTCAAAACGTCAGCTGTTGTCTGATCCCCTTCTGCAGCTCCTTGAGCTAGGTGTGTCAGGTGTGGGAGATATTGTTCTCCTCAAATGTACAGGAAGCGTCAGAGATTCTAGCTGAGCCATAAATAATCTCTGTTAAAATAGCTCAGTTTGTATCTCTGCTGTTTCCTGTGTATTTGAGATGAGCAACATCTCCCACGCTCCCCATCTCCTCACAGGAAGTCCATGGAGCTGCTGAAGAGGATGCAGAGAAATTGCCACCTCCTTTATCATATTCATTAGGTGGCGTAAACTTAATGCACAGTGGGATTTATTAAAAATAACAATGTGCTTCTGTGTGTGTACATAGACACGAACTGACTGTGTAATCAACCAACAACAAAACATAAAAATTCAGAAGTTGTAAATTCTCACAGGACAGGTCTGGCTCACTTTGTTTCCTATCCAACAAATCCAGCATGGCACGTTCTGTGTATCATTGGACATAATTATAACGATTGAATTATATCGAAGAGCATGTTATAATATTTAAGAGTATAATGATATAAACAAGCAATGTTCAGCTTGTTTAATTTAATTTACATTTTGATATTGTTTAAGATCTGAACAGTATCTAATTCTTGTTACATCTTATGAGCAGTTGTTAGATTCTGTGTGCATCATGTTAGACTAATGTTCATTTTAGTGTGAGTTGGGGGGTATTCCAGAAAGCAGGTGATGTGACATACCCAGGTGTCTTTAAGTTATCTCAACTTTCGGTTTCAAAAAACCAGAGATAACTTTCAGGGTATGTAAGTATCCATAGCAACTTACTCTCTGAACATAACCTGATCTGGAGCTGGTTCAGTTTAAGGGTTCGTTTAGTTCAGAGGTGTTCAGTGCATGTGCGTCCTATTGATGCGGCTCAAGTGGGTGTGACAGACAGATAGATAGATAGACAGACAGAAGGATAGATAGACCATTTCTATCTATCATTTCACATGCAGAAATTTTTCTTTGCTTTGACTTAGCTTTTAAAAATTTACTTTTTCTATGCTATAATGTATTTATAATATATCTTACTTTTCAAGCAATGCGGAAGCAAAATGACGAAACATAAAAATAAATGTTTACAGCCATGCTATCTTTGCAAGCACAAAGTTTTAATTAAAGAACTCTTTCTCTTTATTATAAAATTAGCATCAAATAAATATAGTTCTTATTCACAGTGATTAAAAGATTATTAAACAAAAAGGCTGAAAAATTATTACAAAACCACCAAATAGGTGGCGATATTCACCAAGTACTGTATGTAAATTGGCATTAAATAAAAGAAGAAAAATGTAACATGGCCCACTTTTTCCTGGCTAACGTTTCAATGGTGATTCACTGTTGAGAATGTCTTGTGTGTTAACAGTGAACAAACTCTGCGTTTGATGAACTTATTCCCAGATGCATTTTTGGAAACCAGCATACCTCAAGTATGCTTTGGCTTAGTCAACCAAGGGTTTAGGGTTAATGTTTGACAGTAAGATTACCTTGTTTTCTGAAATATCACCCAAGTTTAAGCTCACTGGCAACACAACAAAACAATCAAATATATATATATATATTTTAAATATTACAATAAATATAGTAAAGTGTCATATAGCCCATTCATGACTCATAATTTAACTAAGGCCTACTCCTGGCTTAATCTAAGCCCTGTCTATGAAACCAGGTCACCAACTCCCAGTTTCACAGACAAGGATTAAATCTAGCCCCAGACTAAAATGCAATGTTTGAGCTGTTTCAAAGCAACTTACATTGGTATAATTTAAAATACGTCACTGCCATTGTTTTGTCCTGAGATGCACACCAGTAATGTTTATGCATTTACTATAATGAATTGATATCTTTATACTGCATACTAATTACAAGATTCATAGAAAGTGTTGCTAGATATATTCATACAGAACAACCAACAAAATTAGGAAAATAAAGAGAGAGAAAGTTGGAGATCCAGAATCAGTCTAAATGTGCAGTGATATATAAGCCTCCAACAGAGTCTTTGGAGATGCTTAACTGCTCTATTCATCAAGGCTTCTCAGAACTCGCTCATCCCAGCCTCTGCCAATCTCATATGCCAGCCGCAAAGAGAGACTGCCTCTAATGGTGCATTGTTTTACAACCACAGCTTACTTAACAATGATCCTGAGCAAACCCAGCTGAGTGTTTGCTAATCATTTAACAACTCTGTGGATTCTTGAAAACTTCAGACACAGCATCACAAACCTGGTGTGATTTAGCTTTTGGCTTCCAAATAAATTCAACCTTCAGGACAGCATATTTAACAATATAGGTTCTTTATTGGCATGTGGTTCTTTGAAGAACTTTTAGTATCCATGGAAAATTTCCATTGTGCAGAAGAATTTAGTGGAAAAAATTTCTTTGGATTTTTAAAATGGTTCTTCAAACTTTCTGCTCTAAATTGTATTTATTGCCATATGCTTTACTATATAGGTGAATAAAAAGCAGAGACCAGGACACTGAGAAATTGATGAACATGGCATGTGTTGGAAATGTCACAGGCACACCAGAGCAATCTTTACTTCTCGTCTTTTGGAGAGCAAAGCTCCCGCACTATACATGTGTAAATACACAGGATCATGCAGCGTGTAGAGCCGTATCTGTTTACAGCTTGAGCCGGGTACTTCCCATCTGAGGCTGGCGCTCACTCTCGGCCTGTGCCTTTGAAAGATGAAGCCTGCCAAGATGCTTTAACGAACCATAACATGATTATGCAATCCACAGTCAGTGAGGAGCACTAGAACTATCTTCCATTTGTCCTTTGTGCTCTAGGAAACAAATCTCTGACCTAAAACACAGATATAATTTTTTTTTCCTATAGAGGACCAGAAGGTTTTGCTTGATCAGTATCTTTTGATGGTCCAGAACAACAACTATATCAGAAATCTGTGTAAATATCAGTGTCCAGCACGAATCCTGACCATCAACTACCACTAAAATACACTCTCAGAGTATGCAAACATTTTGACTTTAGGCGTACATCAGCTTGTCAGTGTCACAGTAAAAGGTGCATATCAGTACTTTAATAATATGTGCCATAAGGTGTACTTTAAACCTTTAAGGGATAAATACAGTTGTACCTGTACCAGTAAGGATACTGCCCCAGTGACAAGCGCCTTTACACTTAAATATCACATTGTTTCTGAGTTTAAGATATTAGTTGTTGGTGTACAAACCCTTGGCATCGATTATCCTTTGGTTTATGTGGAATGAGCAATAATGTAAATGCGGGTAAATGTGACCCTGAAGAACATCTCTAATGTGAAGCAAAAACTCAAACGTAAGGGTGAAAGATTTTGTTACTATTATGTTAACCAGCCAATTGGATACATTTATAAACGGGCCGCTAATTGGCATAAAAGCCAAACATCACTCTCTGCACACCAAACCGCCCTTGTGATTAACCTCATTAACTGCGCTTAAGTAACGCAGTTTGGCTTTTTTTTTTCTTCTAAAAGGTAAGAGCGTCTAACGACAAACATCACTCACTTAGTGGGGCGTCACGTTGAACTAACTTACCGAATTTCCTGTCCGCGACGGCAACGAGCGCGTGGACAGACAGCAAGGCGAGGAGAAGCGCGCGCACAGAAGCCATCCTGCCCATCGAGCGCCAACAGCTCCCCTTAATTCGGCATAGCGGCTCTCGCGTTTCAGGGGTGATGTGATTAAAGCGGAAGTAGATCAGAGGCGAATGTGATGGTGATGCTCTGGTACCCCGTGTCCTGTAGCTTTACTTAACTCTAAGAAGCGCGAGACGCGATCAGCACCACGGTCAGCGCCCCGCCTCAGCTACTGACGTCACTGGCTACATGCGCTTTCCCGATGTGTTTTACTCCTGCGCGGTCAATTGTATTTAGTTTGCAGAGACAGACCTCGCTTCTGCACCACTGTTCTCTTATCTATTAGAGGGGGTTGAGAAAAGGTTATCTCCGTTGCTCTCCAGCGCAGTTATGTTGCTCAAAGGTTGTGCCCCTTACCGAGCCCTTGGTATGCGGTTACTAGACAAACAACGCACTTCAATATTAAATCGCCTGCCACCTGTGCGATGAATAAACAAGTCAAAGTTACGCTATACCGTATTATAATACCCCTAAACATAGCATTGAAAGCAGAGAATGTGATGTTTAACCTGATAAGGGAAGACTAAACGCCTATAGAAACATGTGCATACATCACTTTTTAAACTATGGCATGATTAATTAAAACAGTCCATCCAAACATTTCTGTTCATGTTCAAAAAAAAGTAACAGCTTTTTCACAAGTAATCTGAATTGCATTTGCTTTTTCTTTATTTCATACCATGATTTTAGACAGATACTGTATACATTTCAGATTAGGGAAATTTTCAATAGCTTAGAACACATTTAGTTATTACTTGTCTTCATTTCTATGGTTTGACAGGAAAAAAGTAGTTCTTTGATATCACTTCACACCCAAGTTGTCCAAGTGCTAAGCACAATATGTAAATGGTAGGGACATATTTTAAAGACGAAATAAAGAATCTTATCTTAAGACACCAGATTTAATGACATGTTTTAAAAATGAAAGCCTATGAAAATGTTGAGAAGATTATAACCTACAATTATCTGCAATGCAATAAGACAACTGGTGAAACTGTTGAATCAAATGACAAAGTATCGAGGGTGACAGACGGTGTGAGCTCTGCTTTTAGTGAACCAAGATATAGTTTTATGGAAGTCTTGCTAATATTGTGAATGCCCTTGTATATCAAATCCATCCATATGTAGAAGGTGAAAAACAAAAAGCAAATAATCAACACGGATGAGAAAATGAAAAAGGGAATAATGGATTTTGTGGCAGTATGCAAAAGCTCTAAACTATTAGCTTGCCGTTTAACTGTTTGGTTGTTGGCATGGGTTTAGGATGTCATTCAGCATCATGATAGTGGACTCATAGACGGTCCTAAAATTGAGAAAGAGGACAGAAAGAGCAAAGCAACATTAACAGTCATACAGCTATTGTGTGTAGGAAACAGACAGCATGCTTCCACCACATGACACAAAAACTTTTTTTTTTACCTCTGAATACTGTTTTCTGCAGAGATGTTGTAATTGTTCTGTATTCGTCTGTGTACAGACGCAGCGATTTTATTCAACTCCACAACAAATTCATCAGCTGTAAAAAACAACAACAACATGTATTTATAGGATTTCACAGAAACAGATCAAACCAAGTCTCACTTTATATCATTAATGTTTCTTCCACTGGACTTGTTGTATGCTTTAGTACTGGACAATGTAAAATAAACTGTGATTACCAATTTTTCAAAATGTATTCAGTGGAATAATTTTCTATAAAATGCTTAACTGTTTTAATATCAAACATTCAGGTGATCAACATTCACACCAAAGACCATCCACACCAGCGGACGATACCATGTTGTGCTGCAGTTCTGTCATTGCCGCTTTAAATGCTTAAACTCCTAAAGCAGGATGAATTCTGATTGGCTATTACATTTTTTTTTAAATCATTAAACAGTGAAAGTGATTCTAACAAAACTGTTTCTCTGTGCTGTTATTGTTTTAGACTTGTTGTTATTATTTTACATTTCGAATGATTTGTAGAACTACATCATTAAAAATGACCAGAGTAACAACAAAACTCACATTGTTTGATGATGGTCAGAATGTGTGTAACTGCAGCCCATTGTGAGATACTTTCGATAGCCTCTGACTCTATAGAAGCACTCATTTCAGACAGAAAAAACCTAGAACACATCAGAATATCAGTCAGAAGTGTTCAATTTAAGTAAAACAACAACAGGCATTAAGTTCTAGCTGGTGTTTCATATTACCTGGTAACAGCAGGAGATCTGAGTGTGACTTTGAGTATGGTGTTCGAGAGAGGTGGAAGATCATTAACGGTCTCTGGTGTCAACACCTCTTCCACATGAGAGATCTGCATGTACAAACATCAAACTGCTGCCTTCTACCTTTTTTCTTCAACATCTCAACTGATTTATTTTATCCTTAAACCTGGCTTTAGATAGCTCTTCCATGCTGCTTACGGTTTTGTCTCAAGAACAAAACCAATTCTTTGTCAAACATTATAAAATAAAAAAATGCTACAGCACTGAACTCAACAAATGTTTCAATATAAAGGACAAGGAAGAAATGCAAGGAAAGACTTGGAAAAATTAACAGCGGATTTACCTTCTGCAAGGTGCGGCTGATATCAATAATAACTGCGGCACAGAGCGATGAGAAGACTCCCGTGATGAACTCTGACCTCTCAGTTGTAAACGTGGTCACCAGCAGAAAGTCATGGAGAGCTTCCTCAGAAGAGCAACACAGCTAGACATACAGAAAGGCATTTTAAAATGAAATATTGTCAGGTAGAAATGTCAGCCAAATTTGGACTAAATTCAGTTAAAATACGTTCATGTGGACAGAGGTTTGATTAACACATCCAGAAACAAAAGTGGTTGAGGAAGACCTTAACGTCTCTTATCAAAGACCTCACCTCCTGACCCTCTTCTTTGTCTTTACGCAGTCGATGTGCTATGATCTCTACCACCTTTTGGAAGATGTTGGTCAAAATGCGAATAGTGAGTGACAGTTGATCTTCCTGGCCCTCTGCCTTATGGGAAAGGCAGTTCTGTGCTACCTCAGTAAGCAGAGAAAGCACATGTGGAGTGCATACGTATCCTTTCTCTGTATGAACACACAATATTGATAAAAAATGCTACTGGAACATTTTAAATGAAGGTGTCAAACTTATTGCATCTTGATTGAATGCATAAATCTGTCAATTATTTTTCAGTTTGAAAAATACAAAATGCAATCACTAGGCCCTGGATTATCATGAATGCTAAAGGACTCACCTGTCTGCAGTACAGAGGCAACGTGCTGCAGTAAGTGGTCTGTGAAATCACTGTCTCCTACAGAAACCCGCAGCACATTCTTGCACACCGTTAAACAACTCTGAAAATTATACAAGAGGAGAAATAAATCAAATGCTCAAACAATTCATTGTAAAATTGTGAAACAATTGATATTTTTAGGATTAAGACTTATTTTTTCTACATTTAAAAAAACTGAACACTGTTTTAATATTAAAATTTAAAATTTGCTTGTGACGGCAAAGTTTTAATTTCAGCATCAGTACAGTGATCCCTCGTTTATCGTGGTTAATGTGACTTGTGCTCCACTCGTGCTCTCATTTTGTCGATCTCACGCCGGGAACCAATCACGTGTCTTGTCTGAGTGCCGTGGGTGTGTACAAAGCCTCTGAGAGAGTTTCTCTCTTTGTCTGGCATCCTGGGAAACCGTTTCTCTCGCATCACAATGAAACTACGCTGCTTTCCACAATACGGCTGCCAATATGACGGTATTTTTGAATTTCTATTTCGATTAATATTTTTGAAAAATCCGCGGTGCACTGAGACCGTGAAACTTTAACCGCGAAGTGGTGAGGGATTACTGTACTCCAGTCTTCAGTGTCACATAATTCTTCAGAAACCATTTTAATATGCTAATTTTGGTGCTTTAAATTTGGTGCTCAAGAAACATGTATTATTATTATCATCATCAATATTGGAAACAGTTGAGTGGCTTGGTATTTTTGTGGAAACTGTGACATTTCTCTAGGATTCTTTGATGAATAGAAAAAAATCTTACAGACATATTAAATAAAAAGAGATATCAGTGATAAATCTGTCAAAGAAAAAAAAATACTCATGCCACTCACGTCTACCATCTTCTTGCTTAAAGACAGTTGTTGCTCACTGCTGGAGTTGGCCAGGAAAGGAAGAACTCTCTTCTCTACCCAGGTCACAGAATTCTCCAGGGATTTAAGGAACTCCCGCTCCTCTGGGTACTGTAGGATTAGAAACCGTTTTATTTGTTCAATCTAAAAGTGAGCTTAAAGAGCATGCAATCAACCACTGCTTGATCTGTAGTTCATGATATCTGTTAGGTCTAATGGAAACCATTTGCACAGTTCAGCACAGAATGTCAAAACAGTATTATTGGCTCGAGAGCCTGAAACCGACTTCAACTGCTGAAATGGATTTGCATCATCCCATCTCAGTGCTTGAGAACTTATTTTTCTGAAACCTTTCTCTTCACATCCTAATAACATAATGTGTCTAAGTGTGTTCAGTGCTTTGTTTGGTGTGTGAAGGACTCAAAGAGCTCATTCAATGGGGTTACTGCTATATACTCACTTTGTGTTGAAGGTGGATACTGAGTCTGCCATGGAGGATAAAAGCTCTCAGCGCTGTCTCAATGACTGCCACACTGACCTCTGATCCACTCAGAGAGGACAACAATAGTGACTAGACACATACAAAAGAGCAAAGACAATGGTTTAGAATTGATGGTACATTATGGATTCAGTTTGGGAAAAAAGTAGACGCAGAACATTTTGTATGTCATATCAAAAGACCTCCCTTGAACAAAACAAAACTTTTGTAAACTGATCAGTGCTTTTATTAGTTTAATATGGGAAAAAACATCACGACATTTAGCCAAACAGCTCCATGTAGCATTATCTTCAAAGAAAGCCTGCAATTACCTTATTTAATTTGTAACTAATGACAGTAATAACACGCAATAAGAATAAGCTTGCACCAATTCCCTGTAATGGTAATCATTAAACCCAATTTCTACAGTACCTTCCAATTGTAGAGGGCCTTCTGGAGCGATCTGATCTGATCCAGCGGCAGTGTGAGAAGACAGTCTCGTGTCTTAGGATGCAGGAGCAGATAATCCAGATAGTCCAGGCCCAGATCTGGCTTTGACTCTTCTAGCCCACCAAAATGCACTTTGCTCGTCGTATCTTCATCGCCCTGCTGATTAGAGAATATAAAAACACCATAAACCGCTAATAAACACTAATAAAGGGCTCTAGACTGCGACGAAATGGATGCATTTTGCAACCTTTTTCCAGCAGGCGTGACTGAATTTTGTTAGATGTTGCACTAGTGCCACTGCCAATTTGATTAGCGCTACCATTTCTGTTGCATATGAGAAACCTTAAATATCAAACACACCAAAAACGAAAACTGCACTGCCACATGGATTATTTATCAGCTCAGTGCAAAAGCAGAAGCGTTTACATGCTGACAGGTCTCAATCACGCTACAACTAAAACAGCACTGTGAGATCCACCGAGAGCGTTCAGGTTTGGTGCTGAGTACTTCAGTATAAACCACAAATGTCTCACAGATGAAATAGTGCTGACATTCTCAACCATCCTAACGCTGAAAATAGGAGAAACACTGAGCCACAACAATTGAGTCAGAAGGCTTTACGATGTACTCAATGTAGCAACACTACCGTAAACACTGTATTGTTGAAGAAATGTGGGATAATAATAGTACATTTTGTTTTATTAGTGTAGACATGTAACCAGAGAATTAATGGGAGTAATGGAATAATTACAGTATTTTTGTGTGCATTCGTATTAATACTACCGGTAAGTATGTTTTGGCTACTGCTTTTCATAAATAAAATCCATATAGTTTTTACCATGATAATGAGGTTCCACGCATTGGTTTTACCAGTGGCTATAATGATCTACAAATGTACTGTATTATTTATTTATATTTATATATATATATATATATATATATATATATATATACACAGGGGTGCACATAACTGGTACGCAGTTAAGCCCACTTGAGTCACTGAGCGCCTTTGCGTACTTAACCGATCTTCTCATCTCATCGTACACAACCTTACAGTAAGAGATGTCCAAAAAGCAACAGACATTAAGCAGCTTTTTTGGCGTTTCACCACCTTCAAAGAAACGCCAACTGAAGCCTGAGCAGAAAAGTTAACGATGAGCGCACTGAAGTGCATATCATTCACGTGAAGGGGGCACGCAGAGAGCATCGCTCACGCCAGGGGTCGGAAACCTATGGCTCGCGAGCCATATATGGCTCTTTTGATGGCTGCATATGGCTCTTTTGACGCCGCCCCCCGTCGACAGATCGACCGCTCCGCTACTTCCGCGTTCGCGAAGGACAGGTAGATCGCTCCGCACCCCCCAACAGATCGATCGCCCAGCTACTTCCGCGTTCGCGAAGGACAGGTAGATCGCTCCGCACCCCCCAACAGATCGATCGCCCAGCTACTTCCGCGTTCGCGGAAGACAGTGGAGGCGACAGTGAAGAGGACAGTGATGGCAACACGGTGGAGGACAGTGAGAAAGACTGCACTTATTAAGACAATGCTACATATGTGAGTACCAAACACAATCTCCTGGTACTCACCTGAGTAACTCACTGAAAAAGTTATGTGCACCCCTGTACATATATATATATATATATATATACAGTGATACCTCGGTTTACGAGCGACTTGGTATACGAGCAAATTGGTGTACGAGCATGGAGGGTCAAATCGGTGTACGAGCATTGTATCGGTGTACGAGAAAAATTACCCACACCCACACGCATGTTTTGTGTGAAAGCTCAGCATGGTCGTGCGCATTTTTACAGGAAATATCCTAATGACAGCCTCTCATAACACAGTCACGCGTTCCAAACCCTTTATCACCCCTTAACTCATTCATTGGCTGCATCATTCACCACAGTGCATAAAGTGATTTACTGTTGTAACATTAATTAATTGTGATCGCTATTGTTCACGTAGTGAAATATACACGTACAGTACCTCTAAGCAGTAACTGTCACAGTTCATGAATTCATTGTCTAGTTCTGCCTGTGTGTGTGTGTGTGAGAGAGAGACACCCGATTCTCATATCATCTGCCTATTTAGTTCACTTCTCTCCGCTATTGTCTTGTCCAGTCCTTCGTTCGCGGCTCCAGCGTGCGTTCATTCGCAGCCGCGGCTCCAGCGCATGTTCATTCGTGGCTCCAGCGCACGTTCATTCGTGGCTCCAGCGCGTGTTCATTCGCGGCTCCAGCGCGTGTTCATTCGCGGCCGCGGCTCCAGCGCGTGTTCATTCGCAGCCGCGGCTCCAGCGCGTGTTCATTCGCAGCCGCGGCTCCAGCGCGTGTTCATTCGCAGCCGCGGCTCCAGCGCGCGTTCATTTGTGGCTCCAGCGCGTGTTCATTCGCAGCCGCGACTCCAGCGCACGTTCATTCGTGGCTCCAGCGCGTGTCCATTCGCGGCCGTGGCTCCAGTGCGTGTTCATTCGCAGCCGCGGCTCCAGCGCACGTTCATTCGTGGCTCCAGCGCGTGTCCATTCGCGGCCGCGGCTCCAGCGCGCGTTCATTCGCGGCCGCGGCTCCAGCGCGTGTTCATTCGCGGCCGCGGCTCCAGCGCACGTTCATTCGTGGCTCCAGCGCGTGTCCATTCGCGGCCGTGGCTCCAGTGCGTGTTCATTCGCGGCCGCGGCTCCAGCGCGTGTTCATTCGCGGCCGCGGCTCCAGCGCGCGTTCATTCGTGGCTCCAGCGCGCGTTCATTCGCAGCCGCGACTCCAGCGCACGTTCATTCGTGGCTCCAGCGCGTGTTCATTCACGGCTGCGGCTCCAGCGCGTGTCCATTCGCAGCCGCGGCTCCAGCGCGCGTTCATTCGCGGCTCCAGCGCGTGTTCATTCGCGGCCGCGGCTCCAGCGCACGTTCATTCGTGGCTCCAGCGCGTGTCCATTCGCGGCCGTGGCTCCAGTGCGTGTTCATTCGCGGCCGCGGCTCCAGCGCGTGTTCATTCGCGGCCGCGGCTCCAGCGCACGTTCATTCGTGGCTCCAGCGCGTGTCCATTCGCGGCCGTGGCTCCAGCGCGTGTTCATTCGCGGCCGCGGCTCCAGCGCACGTTCATTCGTGGCTCCAGCGCGTGTTCATTCACGGCTGCGGCTCCAGCGCGCGTTCATTCGCAGCCGCGGCTCCAGCGCACGTTCATTCGTGGCTCCAGCGCGCGTTCATTCGCAGCCGCGGCTCCAGCGCACGTTCATTCGTGGCTCCAGCGCGTGTCCATTCGCGGCCGCGGCTCCAGCGCGCGTTCATTCGTGGCTCCAGCGCGCGTTCATTCGCAGCCGCGACTCCAGCGCACGTTCATTCGTGGCTCCAGCGCACGTTCATTCGTGGCTCCAGCGCGTGTTCATTCACGGCTGCGGCTCCAGCGCGCGTTCATTCGCGGCCGCGGCTCCAGCGCGCGTTCGTTCGTGAGCTCCCATGTGTGATACACCTCTGGATTATCACTTCGTTTGTTTTCTGCACTAAATAAATTCACTCATTTGCACTTGAATCCTTGCTTTGCCCGCTCCCCCTTCCTCCCTCCTCTCGTCTCCTCCATTACAAGTGCATTACAGTAAATTGTCAAGTATTTTTATAGTTTAATCGTAAATTATTAATTTGTATTTATATGAGATCTTAATAGTTATAATTTTAACTGTAATTAATAGGGTAAAACCCTTTTTTTTTAAATGGGCATTTATGGTCGTGTGGAACGAATTAATTGATTTTTAGTGCATTCTTATGGGGAAACTTGATTTGGTGTACGAGCATTTTGGTTTACGAGCTCGCTCTGGGAACGAATTAAACTCGTAAACCGAGGTATTACTGTATATATATATATATATATATATATATATATATATATTTATTTATTTATATAAATAAATATAAGGGTGCGGGCTATATCACGTAATAATATTTCAATATTTTCGTTACGTCCCTAAGGACGTATGTTTTTTTGCGGTATTTTCTTTCTTGCGAGGGTTGTTGTCTCTGGCGCTTGTCCTATCACTCTGACAGCTGGCGCTGATAGGCTGTCTGACCTGTCAATCATGCAAGATGTGATTTGCTGTGCTGCATGAGGACGTGCTCTTTTCATCTCATCCGATGATCAACACCTGTAGAATCGCTTCTTCAGGGACGTGCTGCTGCACAGTGGGAGAGACTGCTTTCTCTTTCTGTTCTGATTCTGACTTGTTTTTGTTTTCTTATTGTTTGAATTTCGCGCACAAGCACTGTGTACCGAGCCTGAACAGTTATGGATAATTGACATCATGTGAGCAACATTCGAAATGTGAACTTGCACAAAAAAGTTCATCAATCTATGGATGCGGGTTATACCAACAATTTTTTGCACAAAAACCCGAAACCCGCGAGCTATATGAGGGTGCAGATTATCTGCGTCTGCGGGTTATATGTGGGAACATATGGTTTAATACCATGGAAGACCAATTTTAACAATAGTAGTCCTAAACAGTCAGCATATTTAAATTTTAACCTTTAAAAATTAGGTTGTTAATTTTTTCCTACACATTTTTGTTTATGAAAAAATTTACAATCTGTTAATTTTACATCTGAAAAAAAAAAATTACAT
Source organism: Rhodeus uyekii (assembly GCA_037043235.1). Taxonomy (NCBI): domain Eukaryota; kingdom Metazoa; phylum Chordata; class Actinopteri; order Cypriniformes; family Acheilognathidae; genus Rhodeus; species Rhodeus uyekii. The sequence goes on along the minus strand of JAWRVZ010000037.1, from coordinate 692,750 downwards.
CTGCTTACAAACTCAAGTTACGGTCAAATCTGCATTTCCAACATCCCTGTGCTACAAAATCAGGTGCTGGTGTCATGACCCTTAGAACCTGATGGCACAAGTGCCACTACTCTCAAATGTTAGTCTAGAGCCCTGAAAAAGTATACTTTACACAACATTTACCGTTTTCACAGGTGTGGCTTCCAGGAGCCAGTTCTCTATCAGCTCCACAATATGGCTGATCTGCCCCCAGCTACAGAGACACTCCACCGACTGACTGTATGCAGTCACAGCAGTATCCGGTTTCAAACTCCTCAAGTGAGACATCACTTTACTCCTGCAGAGAGGAACACACAGTCATGCAGTACACCCAGATCGCTCTAAAGCCTTGTAAACACACTCAATCCCACCAGCATTAAAGGAAACCTTTGGATCAAATGGGAATCAGAATTGGCATTTCACTTTTAGCCAACCTGCTGTTCTGGGGAGATGGCTGAGACACCATGCCGACTGTACTAGACACTCAGCAGGAAAGAAGGTTTTGAAAAGCTCTTTTCTTCATTGAACTGTTCTTTGGTAATGGTTTCCCCAAAAAGGACAATTTAGAAAATTCATCTGTCAAATAATCTGTTTTCATTTTTGTCTGCCTTATTCCTTTGAAATGGGGCATTTAGGGGTTGTTCAAGGGGAGAGTCCTACTAACCTCAGAGCTGGCACAGCAGTGGCAGGAAGTAGAGAGGCTAGAAGAATGAGAGGGACTTTACACCGCTCCTCCTGCACACACACATAGACAACCGCTTCATGTTGCAACCATATTGCATCAGCTCATAATGATGTGATTACAGCGTGCAGTTTGCTCTTTGAATCTGTGTGAATGTGCTTCTTACCTGAAAGATTTTAAGATACTGGGGCATTACAGATGCAAATTTTGACGTGGTGTACTTGAAGGCTTCTTGATTAGCAATGAGAGATTTCTGAACACTTTTCCACAGAATGACGAGGATTTCCAGCAGGCTGGCCATGGAGGCCGTGTCTTGCAGTGAGAGAACATCCTCCAACATCTAGTGACAATTCCAAACAAATGCATTATTATTTATAGCTGTTTGAAGTTCCCCATCACGGCACGGCACTGTCTAGGAAAACATTCAATTAGGATGCTCAGATCTGCTTTCAACTTATATTTCTGATATATGGTAAAAGGAAGTGAGACTCAGTTTGCAAAGAATTTATAAATGTACGTACAACAACATTTTACTGTTTTTTTTAAAGAAATTACTTTTATTCAGCAAGGATGCAATAATAAAAAATAAAAAAACAATAATAATATTTTTTTTTACTTTACATTGTTATAAAATATTTATATTTCAAACAAATGCTGTTCTTTTGAACTTTCTATTAATCATAGCATGCTTAAAGAAAAATAAAGCATAACAGTTTCCACAAAAACATCTAAGAGCACAACTGCAGTCAACACTGATAACAAGTACAGTGTCTTAAACAGCAAATCATCATATTTGAATGATTTCTGAAGGATCATTGACACTGAACACTGAAGTAATGATGAAGAAAATTCAGCTTTACCATCATGGGGCTAAAACACATTTTAAATTGTAATAATATTTCACAATATTACTATTTTTACTTTAATTAAAAACAAACAATTTGACCGACCTTTAACTTTAAAACTGTAGTGTAGTGTATAGGAAGTCTCACCGTGCTGTTTTCTTTATTGCTAGATGCAAATTCATCATCTCCTGCATTTCGAATGCACACATTCAGACATTTTCGGATCACCAGCATTAGCTTGACTACAAAAAGATAGCATACTGAGTTAATAGTGACACATACTGTACTTCCAAATGACAAAACCTAACCTAGATAACTCAACACAACACACAAAATAAAAAAGAATTCACATTAAGAAAGCTTACTGGAATCTAAAGTAATCTAACCTATATTAGCAGGAGCCGTGTACAGATAGGCATGCTGGTAAAACTTGCGAGCAGCTCCAGGGTTTGTCTGAATCAGAGTGACACATCGCTCACACCAGACAGTCTCTGGTTGGTTGACTGGAAAGAATGAGTTGAACAGGAGATTGACAATTCGCTTAGAGACAGGAGGAGAGTCCATGTCCAACCGAGCCAGTAGGTGCTCCAGGGAACAAACTTTCCAAAACTACAGGACAAGGAGTGAAAGAATAGGCATAATTGAATACACAAATATTAAGCTAAAATTAGCATTATAACTCAACTAAAGGCATCAGGTTTGGTGAGATAATAAACAAATGTCATGGAGGAAAAAACAAAAGATTTTGATGTAAACTTTTACCTTGGCTGCCCGTACACCCTTGATCTTGAGCAGCATCCCCACAAAGGCAACACGCACCTTTTCAGAGCTGTCATGGAGGCTGCTCTTCAATGCAGGCAACAGTTTTTCCATGAGTGGATGGCTTAAACTGTTTTCCAGAATTATAGACATGCACTGCAGAGCAAACAAACAGGCTATAACAAGGCTTGGTCATGCACAAAAATTAGGATGAAAATATATATAGACCAAGCCAAGTTTTCCATCTCATTACACAAACATTAAGGCTAGAATTGTACTGCTGCTAAGATATTTTACAATGTCTATAATTACGTTCCTAAACATTTTAGAAAGAACAAAAGATCAAATTAATTTTGAACATTAATCTTTCAGGTTAAAATAATTTTGTAAGCTGTGCTGACCTACAAATAAATGATTGGGTACATCCATTCCCTAAAAACCCTTTTAGTTTGAAGTTCTTAAAGAATAAATTAATCTGAAATCACAGAGAAGACTGTCCTTCCTCAAGCTGTAAAAGGCTTTAAATTGCATTCTACTGCAAAACTGGAAAGATGCCGAGCAATTGCTCCTCAACGCTCTCATCGCTTTTCTCAAGTGACTGACAGACCATCTGGGGTTTTACCATGAAGACGGAGCAGCGGACATCTGGAGAGCTTGTATCATTAGCCAGCTGCAGGATGAGCTTCTCCAGGAGGTCAGTGATGACGGTGGAGGGTATGACCTCCCAGCAACGCCCCAGGATAGAACAAACTCCGAGCACTGCTGAAGAGCGCACGAGGGGCTGGGGGTCATCAAGAAGAGCCTATGGAGACGCAAAGTGTCAATTTTGTAGAGGTGTAAGCTACTGATATGTTTTCTTTTGATTGCTATTGAGTGCAACAGCCGGGCTTTGGCAGTAAAAATCCCATTCATTTTCTCCACAGGGGAACTGATTTTAACAATAACTTCTAAAGCGTTAAAGATAAAACATGCCCAGGTTGTTGTGTGGTTTGATTTTTTAAGCCATTAGATTGCAGTATGTCAACTTTTTACATTTTTTAATCGTATTGAACAGTGGAATTCCTTGTGAAAAACTGTATTAACCATGATGCTACAAAGAAAGCTTCCCCAATCAGAGAAGCCAAAAGAACAAAGATTGGTCCATGTTCCCAAACAACTTAAATACAGGTACTTGTAATATATATATATATACACACACACACACACACATATACACACATATTTTGCAATAAATATAAAATATTTTGTATCTATATAAATCAACTACAAACTGCAATTTCTCCATGTTTTTAATTTGTCATTTGCAATGCTTCTTGAGACTGTAGTTCCCTTATTAAAGGAGTGTTTGTGTAAATTTTTAAAATACTTTTTTGTTCCAAATTAAAATTTGTAATATTGTGATTCACTTCACCTGGTTGGATTGGATCATGGCTTACTCTTAATAAAATTAAGAACCAAGACAGTTGAAAAAGTGGGTGGGGCCTGTTGCACTGCATTTACACACACTGAAGCCTCTACTGAAATTCTTGAATATTACAAAATATCAATAATGCATAATTCAATACGGAATCTGCTGTTGACATACAAACAGTAAATCAAGTTGCTTCTGAACAGCCTGGTCAACCATCTCACTGCTCATGCTGGGGTCATGGATGGGAAAGGCCTCCGTAAAAAGCAATGTGGCATTGGAACGAACCTCAGCATTAGTGGCCTGTTGAAAATGATTCGAAACATGTCCAAATGAAGAAGGTGATCAATTTCACTGAGGCATTGATTCATTAACTTAAAGCTTTAACTCAAAGAATAGCATAATCACAAGAAAAAAAACACAGTGTCAACTGATTTAGGATCTACCTTTAATGCTTTCCACAAAATTGGCTTGTAGAGTCTGTGCAGCATCTCGTCGACTCCCTCGCGAAACTTCTGCTTGTGGAAATAAGTAAGGATCTACATAGAGAGGCAATGGCAGTTTTTTAGTGAATAATTTTCAAATTTAAATCCAGTTGTCAAATATCAAATCAGCCTTCTGATTCTTTTTTTTTTCTGTCATTTTTATAATCATTAAAATAGCACCAGCACAAATTTAACAGACTAATGAACATAAGATAGGGCTTAATTAAGGCTATGACATACGGAAGTAGGTTTTTTTTTCTATTATTTATCACTTTATACAAAAGATCGGTTAAAATCTAGCAGCTTTACTTTATTAAATATGAAAAACAGTGTTAATGTCTTATTCTACATGGAGTTTTTTCCCTCTTTTTCACCTCGCTTTAAAATAGATTATGACTGCTCATGTGGCCATGTGCATTTTACGAACAGGTGGTAAATACTTGATTGGTGGGTTGATTTTTATTAATGAAAAATACAACAATAAAACATTGCTGTGACAAATTTGCTTGTATTAAACAGAACTTTTAACAAAATGAAGTAATCATTATGTGGTTGAACACTGAGTAACAGACTATCGCAGTAAGCCTAATGGCCCTCGTATGAAAATGTTTTAAATTTTGAAAATCGTATGAAAATGTTTATGTACATTTTAAATTTATATTCATCAATCGGATGCACTGAGAGTTCAAAGTTAAGAGCTCCAACCCATATCCAGTCTGCAAACTGAACACAGAAATAGGAATAATATTATTCTATGATCGTAACAGCCATATATTGTAAAACAAATGCACTGAAAAATAAATAAACTTTCATGTTTAGTTTTGATCTAATCCCTATACATGCAAGAAATAAACCTGTGAGATTTTCTTTTAATGGAAACTGCAATCGACCTTTTATTTTGGCGGAAAACAAGTTTATAAACGCATCACATAACAAATCTAGTGAAATGCTGCAATCATCAAGCATGCAAATGTGCGTGCCACCACAAATAAATCAACGTATGGGAAACACAGATAAGTTCACAATCAGTGTAATTATCCACTTTAATTTAATAGAGGAAATGTGGTTTCTGACCTGTCTGACTTTGCTGTACACAGGTGAGTTTCTGTGCAGCAACAGAGCGTGTTGCATTAAGTCCTGGATGCAGGTGGACTCGATCTCCTCTAGAGAAGAACCGGTTGCCTTCCTCCATGCTCTGAAGTAAATCTCAGCCACATGAACAGACAGAGTTCTGCAGGAACAGCGCAAAAAAGATCTTAAGAAACAGCGGATCAACCAAAAACAATGTACGGTCTACGAGTCTGCAGACGCTACACTAACACTGTTTGTCTGATAAATCTGAAATATCACATAAAATAAAATAAAGTTACAGAGAGCTTTTTTTAATATTATAAAACAAGAGTGTATGAAATACTTTGGGAAAAACGGCAGCTGATTCTTAATAGTTTCATGAATCATCTGAATGAAGTTGTCATTCCAAGAAAACAGGAAGGCAAGGAACCGTTTCCCCTGAAAAAAATGAGCAATAAACTTAGTTATATAAAATGATCTCTCACAGAAAATAATGTCTCAAACTCATGAGTCCACAAACACATACCTCTTCTTGTTTGATATGAGAGGCCCTGAAGCAGCACTGGAGCAGCGGATCAATGACTTGCTGACCTCTCTCAGATGCAAAGTCCACACTGAGAAGCACCTCTCGCAGAGTGCAGAGCCTTCTGAGCTCGCTGACCTGGTAACATAGCCAAAAAGCATCAACACTGCTCATCCACAGTACAGAAAAGTACATCATTACCTGCAAATATAATAATGTCATATCTATATGTTTATAATGCATATAAAGCAATTCTAGTACCGGTTTCTGAAGTGTAACAGTGTTCTCCAAACAGGCAAGGAAAGCAGTCCAACCAAGATCCTCTTTCCCTTTCAGATCCCGCCTCCACCAGCACTCAAACAGCCAATGAATAGCCTGCTGGAGGGGTGTGTGAGACAGCGGCAAAGCGCTCTCTATACCTGGATTAAAGGACAACGTGGCAGGGAATACATTTTATTTAAGAAATATATTTTGAAGTATAAATTCATTTCTGTATACGTTTAATGGTGATTGGAAATGACAATGATGACAACTATTTGTCTTTAATCTACAACACCCTTTAAAAAAAAAATACTTTTATTCATCAATGACACTTTAAATTGTTCAACAGTGAAAATTAAGACAACTATTACATTACAAAAGATTTATATTTCAATTGAAACATTCTATTTATCAAAGAATGGGAAAATTAAGCATCAAATCAGCATATTATAATGATTTCTGAAGGATCATGTGACACTGGAGTAATGACGCTGAAAATTCAGCTTTGCCATCACAGGAATAAATTACATTTTAAAATGCATTAAAAAAGAGAACTATTATTTTAAATTGCAAAAATATTTCACACCATCTAATAAACGCAGCCTTGGGGAGCATAAGAGAAAAGACTTCTTGCAAAAACATTAAAAAAAACTTTTTAAATGTTAATATAAGCTAACATTTAAACATACATCTACATAATATATGATTGATTGTATTAGCAAATATTTTATAAAATAATTAAGCATTTTTAAATCAAGTATTCAAAAAAAGAGATAACACTTAAAGTTCAACACTTTTACAAGTTTTCCTAATAACTAGATGCTTAGTTACATTATAAGTACTTACTGTTTAGCATCTGGGCACAGTTGAGAAGAGAGGTATAGTTGTCATTTTCCTGCAAAATGTCCACAGAGAGTGTAGACACAATCGTGACGCCCTCTATTACTGCCATGGTTTGTATCTGAAGGAAAAAATGAACAACAAACTAACGTCATCTTGTGTCACCGTGATTTTGTTGATCTTGGAACAAAATTCATGTCTTAAAATGTAGTCGTAACCCTATCTGACCTCTAAACCTAACCTACCTACCTATAAACTATCCCTAAAATCAGAGAGAAATGATGGTGAATAACACTGATGTAGAAGCACCTAACCCTGGCTGTAAGCCTACACTTGACATAAGCTGTCAAAACGTCCTTTGAATCTGATTGTAATGTTTTTCAAGGTTCAAAGGTGTTAATCCGTGTGAAATCACGTTCACCGTCAATTTGACATCATCCTTAAAGACTCCTGGTTGTCTGTCTGATTGGAAACATTAACAGGCTGACCTGTTCCTCAGAAACCTCCACGTCCATGTCGCCCGCGTCCTCCTCGGTGCCGGTGATCCAGCGCTCTGGAGCGTGAGCAGTGAGGCTGTGCTGGAGTAACTTCAGCTGTCTGTCCCACAGCTCCTGCCTCTGACTCCTCTGCAGCTCCGCCAAAACCTCCGCCAGGTCAAACGGATCCGCTCCGTCCTTCTGCAACACAAGCAGTAAACACACTATGACTATGGCCTTCTTCTGAATCATAAACACTGGTGTTTTACAGCTCTTTCCGAATCCCTGACTTCACTGCTAGTTCTGAAGACTCACTTATGTAGACTTTCCTTTACTCTAAATGTAAACTTAGTTTTATATTTAAGAAATAAGGGTCAAAATATAAGGTTTAGTTTTTTTTAAATTAAACATGCATTCAGTGGCCTATACATAAACATACACACAGCATATCATTTACAGTTTGTATAACTTAACTTATTTTAGTAAGACTTAAGAACATAATTTCATAATTCTGTTGTCTTTGGTTAGTGTAATACCAAAGTACTGAAGATTATTTACGATAAAAAGAGAAAATGTACTGTCATTAAAATATATTCTGTGACACTGACACTTAAGAAAATTACTCACATGTAACCTGATGAAGTTCAGAAATTCCCGGACGTTTTCATGATGAACCGAGTCAACAAATTGCTTTCGCTTCGACATTTCGCTGAAAAATCTACCAGTCAGAACAGACCAAACCAAACTGACGACTGGTAAAGTTTTGTTTTGTATATGCAAAGAACTATGCAATACTACAACAGCACATTGTGAATATTAACTTCCCGTCGGCTCAAACCTGTCAGTTTGTTTAATCACAGAAAGTCCTGAGAGACAGCGGCGCTCCGACCGTTTCAATATTTCCCCGCTCAAAGTTGAAGCAGAGTCATGACGTCATGAGGCTGACAGACAGAGAGCGCCCTCTGCTGGAGTGGAGAAGAACGGACGGACTCAATGTAACGGACATTCAACCCTATGATAAAACCGGACCATCATCTATATACGCACTTATAATTCTCATAACACTTCAGATGCTAACTACTATTTCACAACACCAACTTCGACTTAATTTACTACTCTAAAATCTACAACAGCTAAATGTCCACCAGCTGGCGCCAAAAGCACGTTGTATATGTCACGCCAGCTAAGCAATAAAAGGCACAAAGATAAAGTCTATGAGATATATTGCAGTTTTTGCTTAGTACTTTTCTGTTATATATAAATAAGCAAACGTTTTAATTTTTTCTTTCTCATTTTTACTAACAAGCCCCGGAAACTGCCAACAGATTGTATAGTTATTAGAAAATGTTTTTTTTTTATCACCAGTGTTGGGGTAACGCAATTAGTACGTTGAGTAACAAATAAGACTACTTATTTCATATAACTAGTAAAAAAACGCATTACTTTTATTTTTTTTTCAAAAAAATTTACGTTTACAAAATTTACGTTTTTAGTAAACTCAAGTTACTTTGTTTTCCCATGTATTGACTGACAGCAGGAAGTGCAGAAGCCTTGTGTAAGCTGTGTAAATATAATTGTTTTTGTAGTTATAATCTAAATATGAACATGCATTTACTCATCTCACTTGTAGATTCAGTGTTCCTTAAAATAATAAAAACAGTGAAATGAAAGCTGTATAAAAAATATTGCAAAAAACTGCAATAATTAAATATATTAAAATTCTCATGAATACAAAATTGACCATATTCACTTTGTTAGCGCAAATTGACAGTTTTGTAGTAAACAATTTATCCGTGTAAGTCAGATCACACACACACACAGCAATAATGCTTGGCTTTGTAATTAAAATCTAAAAATGCACCTGGTCTCTAAAATGATGCCCCTTCTCTGATGATGTTGGTTTTGACGGCTTGGGCTTCGGCATCATGTCCTTAACCACGCCCCTCCAACTGACTTAACCACGCCCATCAAAATGACTTAACCATGTATGTCCCTCCACTGACTTAATCGCCCGTCAAACTAACTTAACCACCCCCTCCACTGACTTAGTCATGCCCATCAAACTGACTTAACCTCTCCCTCCAACTGACTTAATCATGTCCATCTAACTTAATAGTTCATCAAACTGACTTAACCACGCCCCCCCCCCCCCCATACAATTTTTTTTTTACCTTACACCCATCAAACCTGAATGAGTTTCTTCTTTCTAAGCACAAAATATATTTTGAAGAACGCTGGTAATCAAATAATTGACGATGGCTACCGTCAAAAAAGATTTGATTACCAACGTTCTACAGAATCTCTTTTGTGTTTACCAGAAAAAAGAAACTCATTCAGGTTTGGATCAACACAAGACATTATGTATCCCATTCTTCAGTTAAAAAATGCAGCAGAGGTTTGTTTGAGCTGCACTCTCCACTGTACAGGTGTAAATTTAAATTTCCTTCAGGCTCAAGCTTATTCATTTCACTTTTGGTCTGAAAGGACCTTTACATTTGTAAACTTTACTTTTCCTTTTTTTTGTTATTAACAAATAACAAAGAAAGCCCAGCCCAGCTGAGAAAAAGTGGTGTAAGGCATGACTTTTCAAATAAAGTAACCAAGTAACACAATTAGTTACTCTTTTAGGGAGTAACACACAATAGTAATGCATTGCTTTTAAAAGTAACTTTCCCCAACTCTGCGTACCACTACTGCATTCAATGACTGAGTATTGCTGAACTTAAAAATGGCCAAAAGATTGAGCATTATATTATATTTTATTAGGCTTCTTCAATATCTTCCAAACAACCTTGTTAAAAGAAAAAAAAAAAGTATGAAGGGAGACTAAATTAAAATAACATTTGAAACAATATTAAGATAAAATGCATCCAGGCTCTGTAACTCTGAAAGAGTGTGGTGATAAAATTGTACATTTACTTTTACAGCATTAAAATAAGATGATTTTGGTAAGATGATATAAAAAAGGGCCGAATTCCTCATGCACACTTCTGAAATAGTCTGACATGAGACTAGGCAAATACTCAAAAGGTCCAAAAAAAAACCTGTGAGTGCACAAATTTAAGTTACGAGTTCAGTGTGATTATAAATTAAATTTCATATTTCAATGGTCTCACGCATGCATAGAGAAGAATAAGGCTGAAAATGAAACCAACAGCCAATTCACAGTTTTTGAACAATTCATGAGCAAAACACTTTGTAACCAAGCTATTAATCTACTTACAAACATAACATAGTATATACAATATTTTGCTTAACCCGATAAAACTCTTGCAAACAAAATGGGTATCAAACATTTCTGTACAGACTTGTCATGTTGTGCTGTGCAACAGGAAACAGTGAAATACTTTTAAAATAAAGTATTATCAATGGATCATTTATAAAGAGCTGAACATAACTTTCCTTTACCATACGTGGTAGAAAAACACAGCAGCATAAAATCCAGGAAAAATATGAATTGTTCTTACATACATACATGCATGTGTAGTGTTTTTCTTTTGTAAATGTGACCCTATACCTTTTTGGCCATGTGTTTTGTGCAATATGCTGCCTCAAACAAATAACAATGCTATAGTCATATGTACGCCTTTCCAGTGACTTAAAAATGTAGTACTAAACCCAGAAGTCAAACATTTTCAGAAAATGATTGAAATAACTTTAACACAATAAATAAGAGTGTACTCGTGATTTTTTGTTTGTTTCTACTGTTGGTTCTAACTTGTGGGTAACCATTTGTATCTACTAAAAAAATGTGTGAAAATACTCATAAGATTGAACTAAAGGACAAAACAAAAATAAGCAGACAAAACAATTTTTCCTTTGAAAAAAATGAGGGTAAAAGCAGGTAATTGATACTGAAGGTGAGAATTTCAGCTTTGGTGAAAATAAGAGAGACACTTTGTAGGCCAGTGTAAATCCCAGTAGAACTAGCCTGGTTTAGTTAGTCCAATGCTGCTCTTATGCTACTAAAGATCCTATGTTATTCTGTGCGGGATCTGACATGTCCCAGTTATCCGCCGTTTCATTCTTTCCTGCATTCTTGCACGGACCACTACGTCTGAATTATCTTCTTCGATCCGTCCTCAGTCAGATGATACCTGAGAGAAAAAGGAAGCCTTTATAATCAAGCAAAAGCTCATAGTCAGGCGTGACAGTAAGAATGAATGGGAATCACCATTGAGTCCATCCTTTAGAGATGTCTTCACTTGCCAAGTCCACAAGTGCCTGTGACAAAGACATTTGTAAGGCTACATAAAAATCCAATGATCAAAAGAATGAGAAGAAGTAGGAATACTGAATGTGTCAGGGTTTTTACCTTGCCCAGTAATACTTTGTGTTTGGACAGTATTCCTCCTCCATTCTTCACAGCAACATCAAGTGTCCTCCTGTACAGTTCCACTATAGACACACTGAACTCAAAGCTGACAAAAGCAACACAAGAGACTGTTATTGGTTAGGAGAATACCTGAATCTGTACTTTAATATGTGCATACAACTGGCATCAATAAACATTCAGTAATGTAACTACACGAAAAGAATATTTCTCAGAAACATGGCCAGTCGCATCAAATATTATAAAGTCTTGGTTGACTTGGTTGGTTTGGAGGGTAAAACAGTTAGCTTACATACTCTATTCAGTAAGAAGATACTGATAAGAGTATTAAGTATTGAGTATTATAATAAGCTATTATAAAAGTGAGATAAACAGCAGATACAAGTCTGATTTGAATTTCAATGAGTTAAAATCACTATTTTAACTCTTTTTTTTTTTTTTTTGCTCATATACCGCCTCTTGGGACCACCTTACACAATATTCCACATTAAAATGGAAGATTAGTTCTGGGAATGTCCCAAAGTACTACTGTATTGGTAGGGGATTAAAAGGGAAATTAGTAAATTTTAAGAAGAGATATACCAATGTTCCCAGTTTTTTATTTGCTTGATGGTTTTCCCTCGGACCAGTTCAGTAAATCCCACCTATTTGTATTGCATATATTATGAATCACAGCCAGGAAGATAATCACTGTGAATTGGATGAAGGTGCACCAATCCAAGGTGCACTACTGTGACAGAATGGACACAAAGACTGAAAAAGGTTTATATATTTGAGAAAATGACTGCGGACTTGCAGTTAAAAATCTGACTTTTTTTCGACAGAAGTGGACACTTATTGAATGTATTTGCTTGAAGGACACTAATACATTGAGGTTTAAACCATGCAGGTAATTTTCCAATATGAGGTACATTTACCGAATTGCTGTCAAGTTGTTGTTGTTGTTTTTTCCTAACGTTTTTTTTTTTTTTTTTTCGTTCATGTATGTAAAAGTCTTGTTAAAAGAAAAAAGAAGAGGTAAAAAAAAAAAAAAAAAGAATGGAAGATTAGTAAAGTCCCACGTCAAGCTAAAGATGCATCTTAAAATGTTCGTCAAGTTCATCCAGGTCAGTTTAATTGATTCCTGTCAATTGATAAGAACACGGGTAGACTTGTGATAACGCTGCTAATCAGAGCTAGATGTGACACACAGATTGTGATTAAAAATAAGTGCGCTTAATTGTACTGAATGTGCATTTGTAGTGTACCTCAAATTTTAAAAGCATACTTTAAAGAAACTGTACTTGCAGAAAATATAATGATGAAATAATACTATAATTTAATTTTTGTTGTGTTTTAAAGAAGTATATTACATTTAAAGTAAAAATATTTTAAATGTGCTAAATTGCATTTTATGTACATTTTATATTTATGTTATGTTTTAAATTTACTTTACCATTACAATTATGTAGAAAACATAACATTTAGTTCACACTTAAGTAAATTTTCAAGCATATTCCTTCAGTGTTATTTCCATAATATGTCATCTTTTTAAAAGTATGCTAATGTGATTATTATGAAGAATATAATTCGAGATATAAATATCAAGGGGGTCTGAGGCCTGCGGGTTGGAAGTCTTGGTCTTGTGTCTGAGTGTGTTCATTGAGTTCCTTACGAGTGGTCATAGACAGGGTTGAGCGTCTTCTTGTGTGTGCTGGTTTTTCTGCGGCCACTCCGGCTCTTGTCGGGTAACAAGTACAGGCGGATGTATGGGTCTGAGCCATCTCTGGTCAGTGCTATGAGGTTTCTATGATTATGACACATGGAAACATGTTTTCACAAAAGCAAAAGAAGTACTTTCAGAGAGACCGGTTTCATCACATTTATCCAAATTCAAACAAATGCAAACATGTGTCCCATTATTTGGACACTCTGTTGTTAATACTCAAGAGACTAACCGCTGATCATCTGGCAAAAAATAAATAAAACATTCCTCACTAAAATACTGTGCGTGTTCAGTGTAAAAGAAAAAATAAAGCAAACTAAATTATTTGAAGTGGTACTATTGAACATAGAAAGGGGGGACAATATTGTTTGGATGAAGGTTAATATGCATGTGTGTATTCTCACCTGCATGCATGAACCACTACAATAAGTTTATTCCTTTGTGAGCTGTGTCGAATAGTTAGCTGAACTTCACCAAGTGGATACTGGTTCAGACCAGAGCCGCTGTAACAGAAAAACAACATTGATAGTGAGAGACCAAGTTAGATTTTTTTTTTTTTTTTTTTAAAGGATGTCACAGATACTTCTTTCCTCATAGTTTTTCCTCCAACCATCTGGATACATTCTGGTATTTAATATCCACTTTTTATAATCCACCCCCTCCCCTACACCCCATATACACATTTCATCTTCTGAAAAAGCGAAAGGGTGCATTCTACATGTCAGATTGCAGTGTTAAAAGGGGAAACCAACTGGTATTTTTTTCTTCTTTGGGAATTTATCATTGCATAAAGGTCTCTCTCTCCTTCCACATATGTATGTATTAGGGATGTGCGCTTCGACTAATTTTTTTGTTGTTTAAAAGGAAGTTTTAACAACTATTTGCATGTTTGAAGGAAGTTAAAATAAAGTATCTTTTGAAAGTTGGCTTTCAAAAAATGTTCTGTCTCTGAATGCGGATAAAACAGAGGTTATTGTCTTCTTCCAGCTTCGCTTGCTTGCTAAAATTAAGCCTTTTTTACCAGAGAGGTCTTGGGAAGTTGCAATCCATGCCCTTATTACAACTAGGCTGGATTATTGCAACTCCATCTACTATTGTATACCTCAAATTCTGCGCTTACAAGTAGCTCTAAATGTGGCAGCGTGATTTCTGAAAGGTTGTACAAAATGTACACGTCACTCCCCTTTTGAAGGAATTGGCTTCTAGTTAGTTATAGAATTGAGTTTAAAATCTTACTCTTAGTCTATAAATCTCTGCATCATCAAGTACCAAGCTATCTGACTAATGTTCTCCAGCCTTATAATCCCTCACAAAGCCTAAGGTCTGGAGATCAAAACTTGCTGCAAATTCCTAGAAGTCGCCTGAAGAACCATGGCAATAGAGCGTTTTCTGTGGCTGGTCCTATTTTATGGAACAGCCTTCCCAACAACATAAGGGCTGCTTCTACTCTATCCGCATTCAAATCCAGCCTCAAAACATATCTCTTTTCATTGGCTTTTAATATCTTATAATGTCTTGCTTTCTTTAAACTATTTTCTTTAAATAAACTATTTTCTTTAAACTTTTTTCCTTTCAGCATGAACTGGATCACAGTGGCTGGACAGTTGCAGTAAATGATGCGATGATTTGCTCTACCAACATCTCTGTGCTTGTGATTAATATTATTATGCTCAGCTCCCATGGAATTATTATATGACAGTTTACAAACAATTTTTCCCTTCTCCTTCTCCTTCTACTTCTCACTCATCTTTCAAGTGGCAATTTTTTCGCCCACAACGAAAGACAGAGAGAAAACGAATGGTGTTACAAAAGCATAGCTCTTCATTAGAACAGTTAGATGTAATCACAGCAGTAACTAATTAGTTTGTACTAAGAACTGAATTTATAGCAAATAATAATAGGATAAAATTTACACAATTTAAAAACTTTTTAGCAGGCATTACAACACTATCACTTGATCCTTCTGAAATTTGTGTTAATTAACACAAAAACAAAACAAAAACAACAGTATTTTTTAATAGAAATATTTTGTACAATTATAAATATCCTTGCTGAACAAAAGCATTAATTTCACTAAAAACATTTTTTAACGATTTGAACAGATTATTTAGTATGACTAAGCAAAACTACTGCTCAAACACTCCAGTTAGTTTAAGTTAGCTCTTTGGGATGCCATAGGGGTTAGTAACAGGGAATCAGTTACAAACACAAATAGGTGGCATCGCACTTCCCACAGCTTCACTGTTCATATTGGTCTGCTCAGTGCCATCTAATCAGTCATGCAGTGTTGATCATTTGGGCCACACAGACAAGTACAGAGTACCGCTGCTGTGACTCACTTTTGTTTAGTTATTCGTCTTTTGGTGTTTCAAAAAAATGGCAATACATAACCAGTATGACTTCTAACAAAACATAATTACATTGACAAGAAAAAAGAAAACCATTTCATGTTATATGAAATGGACATAGACTCACTTTTGTAGCTGCTGTAACCGCTGCTGTAGTTCTGTTGTGGCACACGGCAGTGAAATGTCGGAGGCCAGACTAGGCGTAGAGTCTCTGTGAGACTGATGCTTGTGCGAGCTGGTTATCACTAGACTGGAGACACTACGGCCTGCCTCCGCTAGCCGCACCGGGGAGCCAACCGATCCTCTTTTCCCTTGAGGGGTGTCTGGTGGAGGTGTACATGGTGGGTCGTGTGACGGCTGGACGACTGTGGAGTTGCTGCTACTAGAGGCTGTTTGAGGTTGTGGGGACACGTAAGTGTTATTCTGACTAGCGTGTCTGACTCGAACAGATGACGGTTGGCTGGATGTGACCTCCTTTTCCAAACAGAGGACCTATTTACACAAAAACATATTTATATGGACAAAATCTACTGAAGTGCTGAAACAGACCTTTTTATTGCACACAGACACACCAACCCTGAGAGCCATTTTGAGTTTGAGGGTACTGTTGGGGCCAGAGTTCTGCAGAGGGAACTGCTGATTCACCGTCATGTCCGCTTCCTTCAGGAGAGAACCAAGTGCCACCCGCACACTACCCAGAGAGCACTTGTGCTTACTATCTCTCACCTGAAACACACACACACACTCTACGCATTTCAGTTGACTGTTTACAAATACAAAACCATGCGTTCTATTTTTGAGGTGTATATTGCAGCAAAATCTACAGCAGTTCACTACTACTAAATGTTTTTATATTTACATTAATGTGCTCTTGTCATCTTTAAGTCAAAATAACTTTCATTCCTACTTGCAGTGGCATCTCTTCTCTGATGTATTTAACATGTTTACCGACACAAGGGTGCAAACCACAGTGATACAACAATCCAATCAATTCCCGATGGACAAAGTCAAGTCTCGCCCTACATGTTTTTCTTGTTTGAGAAGCCGGAAATACTTTACAATTGGGAAGAAATGACTAATCGAATGACTTTAACAAGCAAGCTTTTCAGTGTGGTATACCTCAATTTCCAGTTCCTGCATGCGGGGGTTATTGATAAGGAAGGAAAAAGCCTCCTCCCACAGCGGCTCACTAGTTTTATACCTAACCTGAAAATACAGGAGCAAAACAGGACTGGATAAATGTGCACAGCTACTCTTCAAACAGGTATAAGTTGATTTATAATTGTTACCTTGCTTGTGTACATCTTTTGTCCAACAGTCAGTTTGACAAAAGGATTTGGATCTAAGCTCACTTTCTTCCCAGACTGTTGGACAAAACAAAAAAGAAAACTTAAACTGTACAGTATTATGACACTTACCATATAGCATTTACAAACTCTACTTAAGCTACATCCGTTTTATGGTAACATAATACAATATATGCAAATTATATCACAACTCAGTTAGCATTTTGTTTTTAAGTAATGTTCCTTACTTGTGTCAAGAAGATTATTTTAAGCTCATCTATACAAATGTAAATACCAGCAAAGTAAATATAATAAACCTCCTGTTTTACTTTGAATAAATTAAAAAATAAATAATTAAAACAAGTTAAAACAACAACAACAGCAACAATACAGTAGTACATTAGCTCACTGAATTTGGAAAGTCGATAAAAGCACATGTAAAATAAATAAATGAAAAAATGTATGTGTGACATTCTGCAAAATGCAGTGGTACATGAGGGAAGAATACATTGGAGAAGCATTTGAGAATTAAACCCCAATCACAAAAGAATGAAACAAATCATAAAAGATGTGAAATCATGCTTAGGATCCAGATATGAGTGTAACGCCTGTTATGCATGTCACAGTTTGAAACAAGCATTCTCGATGTGAAATCATGCTTAGGATCCAGATATGAGTGTAACGCTTGTTATGCATGTCACCATTTGAACCATGCATTCTCAATGTACCTTCAGGCATTTATAAGTGGGTTTGGAGCCATCAGGGTTAAAGTCAAGAGGATTGGTCTTTCCACAGGAAGGATTGAGAGAAATTGAAAACAAGAAAGTTATTATAAGAGGACATGCAAGAATTATAGTTAGATCGGTCCAATCTTATAAATTCTTAACAAAAGATATTAATTAAAATGAAATGCCATCTTTTTCCTGTTCACTGTAACATAATGTTGGCAGGGACACAGATCTTAAAATAACTAGGTTTTGTCTCAACTCTTCAGACAGCTTACTAACTCTATACCAGGAAACATCAATTATATGTTTAAGATTGACCAAGCTGTAGTTAGATCGATCATGAATCAGAAGTTTTATTTTATTTAAATATAGTATACGTAATAAAAAACTATATGCTTAGTTGCTGAGCGATTTGAATGGGACCTAAGAAATGTGATGTTCATAGTTTAGCGCAGAGGTCTTCAACCCTGATCCTGGGGACCCACTGTCCTGCAGAATTGGGCTACAAACCCTACTCAAACACAACTGAACAAGCTAATCAAAGTGTTCAGAACAGCTTGAAAATAGTTGGAAATATATTTTCCAGGAGCATAGTGGAAGACATCTGGTTTATTGCTTGACAATTGCACATTACATATGCCAAAACAGGCAAAAGTGGCAATTCACATGCACTAGATCGACATTAATCTGCATTGTTTGCTTAAATAAAACTTGAGTGGAAGAAATGTCTATTCACACTGTTAGGTAAACGGCTACAGCTAGTTCTGGAGAACCAGGATGCAGATTACTGGCAAACTCACAA
This sequence comes from Rhodeus uyekii, assembly GCA_037043235.1. Taxonomy (NCBI): domain Eukaryota; kingdom Metazoa; phylum Chordata; class Actinopteri; order Cypriniformes; family Acheilognathidae; genus Rhodeus; species Rhodeus uyekii. Next base: position 674,180 of record JAWRVZ010000037.1, on the reverse strand, counting down.
ATAACGTTCTATATAGATTGTCGGGGTTCTCACAAAAGACTAGACCAGATGCCCTCCTCTCCTTTAGGTTTCCACAGCCAAAGCTGCCCTCAAAGACACTCTTACAGTAGAGGAGGAAGGCACAATGAAAAGCATTAATAAAGTGGGCAAGACTGGGTGACTACTTAATGCTTGGGGTCAAGAACAACTAAACTTGTTTAATGACTATTGACTTGTTTTAATTACTATTTGGTAATGTAAATGTCATGTCAATGAAGCTGAAAATTATTTAAATGGCACTTTCTTCTGTCAATTACATATTTATATGGTCATATAATTAAAGAAGCAAAATTAATATAAAATATTACTTAAAGTGACTGTTGTTTTTGACTTTTGTTCTACGGACAAAATAGTTCCAGCTTGTGATAGAAATTGTATAAAATATAATCTTTTGTGTTCTGCAGAAGAAGAAAAAAATAAGTGTGCATTTTTATCATATTTGTATTCATATCCAAGCAGACTAACATAGAACATAAAAACAACAGATTTCAAGCATTTCATTAAAGTAGAACACAAAAACAGTGAGCAAACAAGAATATAAGACTTCAGAACACGTCGCCCAACAGCAGATCTTCAGAAAGAACCTATGTACACGCACACACAGAAGTACACTTATCATTATTGTTCTTACTGGCAAATTATTGGCAGAGTCCAGGTAAACAACTAGCAGAGCTGAAGAGAGATTGTCATTAACCCTTATGCTCCTCAGTACCTAATGAGAAATCAAAAAATAATTAAATGATAAAAGGTTTAGTTAGTTACATTTTAATCATGTCTATCAGTGTCAATCAGTGAGTTTGTGTGCGTATGTGCATACTTGATCTAGTTTTTCAGCATTCTGGTACAGTGACAGCCACTCTAATCTCAGATGAAGTTTGCCTTTCGTAACTTCTTCCAAGTCAAACCACTGCAGAAAAAAAAAGTCATTAGTGCACTGGAATGGCAGCTATGGGCTAAAATAGCATTAGTTAATTCCAAAAATGTTTACTGCAAATACAGCATTATCTCAACACTCAAAGTCAGTTAATTGACAAGAGGGTGCTGAAATACAACTTGATGGCATTGTTTTTTAATTTATTCGAAATGTACTTTTACATAAATGTGTGTGGGCAGTGTGTATTGGGTTCTCAGGCAAGGTCCCAATTTGTCCGTTCTGACTTCTGATGTAACATATCAGTTCCCTCCTTAAGGGTTACAATCTTTGCAATTACAAGGGTTACATGGACCTTTCTCCTTCCACTCAAAAAAGGGCATTTACCTATAATCCCCATTTATAATCCTACCCTAACCCTATAGTAAATACATTTAGTTAATTATTATTACTCAGTAGTCAAATGTATTTAAACACTGTAATTGGGACATATTCAAATAAACTATAGCCATTACATCTTGTAAAAATGGGAAAAATAGGTCCCCATTAATGATGTGAGCTGTAAATTATATTTAACAAGAATGTATGGATATTGGATATGCATATCTGAATATTAATTGAGGGGAAAAAATATTGTTTTGAAGTAAAAGGCAACGTATTTTTCCTTTGCAATTTAAAAGCGGAGGCAGCATTATGAACAATTGGAACAAACAAAATACTCAAATAGTTTGAAACCTCAAAAATGCTCTGCATGCAGGTCAATCACTCAGCAAGCAAATAAACCTGTTTAATGAACCTTGTATTACTATTAGTTGGTAATGTAATGAGTAATATTAATGAGAGTGTGAATGCATTACCTCATCAACCTTCTGTTCTTTATGAAGCTCACTCAAGTCAATCATTAGACTGTAACAAAAATAAATGAAATATACGGGTTTTTTTCTATAATAAACAACTTTGTACATTTCAGCTACCTTAAATAATATGGTACCTGCCCAAGAAGTCATCTTTATCTGGGTCTTCATCAAAGAGTTCTATTTCCAGATGTTGTCCTGAATGTTCATATATTTGTGCCTGATAATAAAACGCATGAATGCACATTGTAGTGTATGTGCATGAGTCTTATGAGTGCAGTAAAGGAGTGTATATATATTTATGAGTGTGTGTTCACCTCATACACTTCGTTCCATTTGGGGTGCAGACATTCTTTGATGGTCTTGCTTCTAAAGAGCTGGTTGCTGACCAGCAGCATGCCATATGGGTCAGACTTGCCTTTGATCAGCCCGCCCAGATAGGTGTCCTTCACTTCTAGATTCTGAGCCTCAAGGAAATGAATCCTTAGAACTCCCTAATGAGTGAGAGAAAGAATTAGATATAACAAGAGATTACTAAATATTAATATGGACATGCAGGGTTTGCAAAATAATAAGCACTAAGATAGTGTATGTGTGTGTATTCACCTTTGGCATAGGGAAACGAAGCTGTGCCAGTTCAACCTCACCTATCAATGGTACAGTGATCCTGTTAGGCAACACCATGTAACTGCTGATAATATCCTGGATCATGTGGTCTGAAAAGCCACTGTCAATGAAAAAGGAATGATGATAAACCTGAATCTTTGATTTTAAATGACTACAGTGTACTTCTGATGGGGGGTGAAAAGATGATCAAATTCTTGTTTTGATGTTAAAGACAACATTAAGATATTTTTCCTGTGGTGTTAAATAAATAAATAAATAAATAAATAATGAGTCAGAGAGTTAAAAGCAGAGATGTTATGAATTACTGGAAAGAAAAAAAAAAGAATAAATGAGCTTAATGTTTTTTGTGAGAAATTCTATGAACCTCTAGTGGTGAGAATTACATACAGTAGTACTTCGGTTTACGAGCGACTTGGTGTACGAGCATGGAGGGTCGAATCGGTGTACGAGCATTGTATCGGTGTACAAGCAAATTTTTCTCTCACCCACTCGCATTTTTGAACTAACGCTCAGCATCGTCGCGGGCATTTTTACTGGAAATATCCTAATGACAGCCTCTCATAACACAGTCACGCAGTTCCAACTCCTTTGTCACCCCTTAAATCATTCATTCTCTCAGCCTCCCTCTGTTTGGCTGCATCATTCACCACAGTGATACTTTTAGAAGTGATAACATGAATTAGTTGTGATCGCTAATGTTCACGTAGTGAAATATATATGTGGTTCATGAATTCATTTGTCATGAATTTCATTCAATTGTCTCCTAGTTCTGCCTGTCTGTGTGAGTGGGGGCGTGGTCACTGATCACCAACACCTGATTGTCATATCATCTGCCTCACTTCTCTCCACTCCGGAGCTCGCGGTGGTTGCGCTCCCATTGCATGACTTTCACTCTGGATTATCACTTCGTTTGTTTTCTGCACTATTATAATAAATTCACTCATTTGCACTTGAATCCAAGTTTTGTGTTTTCCTCCTCTGTCTCTCATCTCCTTCATGCCAGCAGATGCTGCTCAAAGTGAGTTACAGTAAATTGACAAGTATTTTTAGAGTTTAATTGTCAATTACTAATTAGTATTTATATGAGATCTTTATATGAGATCAAACGTTGACTTGCTGACTAAACAAACAATTCTACAAAAGATCACACTGTTTAATCAAGTATGTTTTTGTAACATTAGCTTGAACACATTTTCTATGTTCCCGAAGACTATAGCAGCATTTGGTGGGACAGTATGCACATCTAATTTCCCTGGAGCCTGCTTGTCCCAGCAAAAAAACACTATAACCTTGTTAAAATACAAGTGCAAGTAGGGGCAGAGGCAATGGAGAGGAAACACACAGAAGCAATAGTACCATTCTGAGGATTCTGCTGACATTCCTCAGATCACCCACTCACATTTTACGCGTACTCCTGTCTCTTGGCAGCTGCCTGTCTTTGTTGAAAAGGTTGTAGTTCTGTCAGTACAGCATTTAAGTTAAGTAAATTTGAAGTAAAAATACGTTTGCCATGGTATAAGACCCCATCAAGAATCAAACAAATTGAAAAACAACTGAACACAGAGGAATATATAATAACCCAATCAACAAGCAAGAACCAATAAGCTACATCCAAATCACCACAACCCTTTGATTCTTACCCATAATTATATATGATTGTCTGTTAAAGATTTATATTTCTATCGCAATTTAATAATTCATGCATCACAGAGTTAAAAGCAGTGGCAGAGTTATGAATGATTGTAGTGAAAATAAATTATTGAAAATTGTAGTGAATAAACCTCAACCCTACTCAGTGTTTATCTAATCCTCATACTCATTGGTCGGTAACCAGCAAAACCAATCAAATCAGAGAAGGCGGGCTTTATGTGCACACAGAAGCGGATGAGGCTGAGCGCGAATTTTAGTAGCGGGACTCCACTCAGTGTTTTTGGATGGGGTTGGAGCCCACGGCATCACTTGGTGCTCGTTGAGAAGAGTAAGAACGATATGTGCTTTCACTTCAGAGAGTCTCCAAAAGTCTCCAATAACTGAAGCGTCACTGACAGAGCGAGCGAGCATATGGGCCGCAATCCACGTGCAATGCGAACTCAGCAGTGAACTTAGTACGAGCATTAGTCACAAGATAAGTGGCAAGTGGCAAATTTATCCCTCTTTTGTGCTCTAGATATTAGGGTCGACATAATCGACATAACCGATGAGAAAATACTTAGACAAATAGGGAGTTTGGCTGTTCCACTTCAAAAACGTCGACATAATAGGGTTGGCAAGTTAACCGAGGTTGAGATAAGTGAGTTCCACTGTACTTTGACAAGTAACTTACTATACAAGCTAAAGAACCTTTCGCTATTTTTTTAACGTAGAAATTATTTATGTAACGTATTGACAAATGTTAAATATAGTTTACCTCATTTATTTTTATGTCATAGCTGTGTTTATTCAACACATTGTTTCTACAACAAAAAAAAAAACTAAGTGCAAATTGTTAACGTGATTTTGAGTAATTAGTTTCAGTTTGCGTTCAGTTTATTCCATATAATATAATTTCATCATTAATTTAATATCGTTATTCAGTCAATACTGGCAATATATGACCAGTAATAATTAGAATTGCTCCATAGCAATGTGCAGGTAAATTGACAAAAACATAAAAAAGAAGCATAACAGTCACCCAAGACGCTATGAAATACAGGATCAGGATATCTGTTCATCTGATCTGATCATTTATTTGACAACCCTTATGTGTATTGTTGGGCATGGGTGGTATATTTGCTTAGTTGTAAATTTGTTCAGTTCCCTGGAACCCACATCTACATGGAAATGAAACACGATACTCAACAAAAAAAACAAAAGAAAACTGAACCAGACTGGTGCAGATGCGAGTTGCAAACTATGAATTCATCAAGAAAGTTCAAAATTTGTTCAACATATCAACGTCAAACATAAAGTTAAGCTTAAGTAACTAGTTTTAATTATGTCCAAGTAAATAAAAGCCTTCCCTAAGCCCCATGACCATTAGACACATCCACTAAGAGCTTTGCATGGGGGATGTGGAAGACAAAAGTAATTTTAACAAAGACAAAAGACTTAATCTTCACCAAACCCACAATGGAAAATCAAATGAAATCAGTTTTAAAAATCTCTTCTCTTTAGACTGATTAAAACCTTCACCAACATATCTCACTCATTAAATCCTTTCTCTACATTAACCAAAACACATTTTGCACTTTCCACTAAACCTGTTCTCCTCTGTACATTCACCTCTATTATAACTATTATTCCCCATTTCTGAGCTCTCTTGTCAACAACATGAAATTTAATCTCTCCAATTTTAGAGTGCTGTGGTAAAAAGCGGATTCTGTGTGAATTACTTCTTAGTAAAAGAACAAAAACATCCAGCGGGAAACACATTACGCTGAACAGAATTATTAAACATCATAGAAAAAAAATGAAAGCAAAAATGACAATCATAACTCTCATATTGATTTCCTTTACAAGCAGATGCAGGTTCCCAAACGTCTTTCTAATGCAAGCATAGCACTCTCTAAGGCTACAGCAATCACTCAACAGTGGAACACTAAATATACAGCACACAATTACACTACATTAGGGTTTATGGTTGACTGGACTGACAGATCACAGATCAGTGTAATTTGCTTTCTTCAGTCTTACATTAGCTATATGATGCAAGAAGCATGGCTGACATGAAAGCAGCACATTCTTTATGCAGTGAATATCTAAAATCAACACCAATCAACTTTAATAACTTAAGAACAAGCACTCTCAAAGCTACAGTGCCTTTTATTATAAAAGATTATTATGAAATCAAGCTCCCAAACAGCCTCAACTAGTGCAATTATTCAGCTTTCCAGAAACATGATACATAAAACAAACAACTCACAAAAAAACCCCACAAAATAAATACGTACATATTTAAAATCTATAGCATGTGTAAGGGAAGAGCTACAACTGTGTAATCACACAGCTGTGTGTACATGCATGCGTGTGTAAGAGCAGCACATCCTGAGGTGCATCACTCATGAATCTGCTCCAACTCTTTACTGCAGACAGTATGCTAAACCAACACATTAAGGATCTCTCTACTCTGGCATTACAGTGGGCATTTAGAGGTGATTTGAAAACATTGTTTTACTGGCAAAATGGGTACTCTGAATCTACATGCATAATGCATAAATGTAATTATCGCAATTTAAGAGTGAATGCTGTGCAGGGAAACACTGCAAACAACATATTTATGATGCATGACCATCCATACAGACAAAATATATGCAAATACTCTCTTTTAGCCATGAGAAAGTTTGATATTGGAAATAATTTTAGCGTTATAATAATAATAATAATTGTTATCATTACCAGTAATAAAATTAATAAGTTCATTATGTTTTATCACACAGCCAAGGGAAGACACCATATTCAATCTTGGCAATATTTTTATTTATTGCCTTTGTGTCATATCACATATTTTAGTAAATACCATAAATTAGGTATAAAGCTTATGGGTAAAAGGTATCTTAGGTGTATTCAGTCGAGTGTGTATGAATTCAGTCAGACTGGTAGTAGTAGTAGTAGTTTTGGAGAAGTGGCTAAAAATTTTAACTCATCAGTACTCAGTAATGAGACGGTCAAATTATAATATGCATAAAAGCTTACAGTTATTTAAATTAATATACATTAGAGAGAAAGAAGGATGTCTCACATAGATTATTTACTAGTACTGCTGTACAAAGGCTCTTTCAAATATCTACAATGTATTGGGGTATAGACCTACAACAAAGATCAACTAAATGAAGAAAAGCTAAAAGAAATAAGAAAACCGGTCTAAACTAAATAGACCTCTAAATAAATAAATAACAGGTAATACAAGATGAGCTGACTGTTGTCTTAGTAAATACAGATATAATCAATTGTAGGAAGACAAATGTAACTTACTTAAGCCCTGGAATGTCCAATATGTTTGTGAGGCCTGTCCAGTTTATGTCCAACAGCTGAATGAGAGAAAGTAAAAAAATTTAATAAGATAAAGCATAGAAAAAATAAGAGAAGCACAGGACCTTAAACAGATCAAAACTAATGCTAATATAGAGAAAATTATGGTATATTGCTTCAGAGGACAGAAACAAGCACACACACACACACACATCTCTGGGGTAGTAATGTCACATCTTCACAGATGTCAAGCCCCATTGTAAAGCCAGCACATAAATAATAACACTACAGTATGTATGTCCTGTTATTTACTGTGACAAGACCAATCATTGTCCCTGTGTCAGCAAATAAATGAGAAAGAAAGAAAGAAAGAAAGAAAGAAAGAAAGAAAGAAAGAGGGAAGGAAGGAAAGAAAATAAGAAATAGACACCATCCATTAAAATGGGGACAGATATAATCTAAAACGGTTTCCCTCTGTAAGTTTGCTTCAGCGTCGCCCACAATGCAGAGGGATATCTGAAGTGAAACCACCTCTGCAGTGTATCATCAAGCTACAGTCAGACCGCAGGATGCTTCATGCAGCACTCATTCAAGCCTTCATTTAAAAACAGCAGCACTGTGACTAATCTGGTACTGACAGACTACAGAATCCGGGTCAGTGCTGCTGACTGTCTGCCACTGCTACGCACATGGCAGACTGGTTAGCAAACCTTAGTCTAAATAGTTTCAATCATGCAATTCTGCAAGAGAACAATGTCTTTAGGAACTTTCTCTTTTTCAGCAAATAATCATCAGTTGCATTCCCAATAAGTTCCCAGATGTTATTCTCACTGAATCTTTTGAAGCGATTGAGTAGATGATACCCTACACTAGCTCACCTCATGTCAAATGTGTCTCTAAGAATGATCAAATATTCTCAGACCACTAAAATGCACTTCAAGGAGTGCGTAGGAAGAGACAGTCCTGGTGGATGTTGGTTTAACTGCTCGCTGGAACTGCTGCGCCTCAAAGCACACGAGGCTGTGGGGTTGGCAGAACGACTCCTGAGTGCACAGAGGGTAAATGGGTACCATATACTGAGGTGTTAATCATTTCCCTCTGACGGCTAAGAGAACCAGCCTCTCAAGAATGCTCTCTGCTATTTCTCGAAAGATCACTTCAGTGCCCTGAAACGGCAAACCGGCAGAGAACAGCCAAACTGATTGCTCTGGGATCCTCCACAGAGACTGAGCGAGCCTCCTAGTGCCGCTCCATTTCCAAGCAGGCACTGAGATATGGGCTTGGTTGAGACCGCAGCACCCTGAAGCATACAAAGTGTCATGGTTGGCAGAACGTCCCCCTGAGGGCACAAAGGAGAGACGTGCACTGTAAAGAGAGATGAAAACCATTTCCCTCCAGAAGAGTCTACCCTCAGAAGCCTAGCGCCACAGCCATCAGGACTTCTTTGTTGAAGCTCTCTGGGATGCGATACCGTTTCGCCCCTGGGGGACTTGCTGCCCTGGCCCCCAGTCTTCATGCGGGGTGGTACGGGTGGCAATGTCCTGCTCCCAGCCAGGAGCCCCAGAACCATGGTAGGGTCTGATCTATTTCTATACTAACTACTGATTAGCCTCCTCATCCTCAGCTCTCAATGGCTAGGTTGGTGTCGTCAGGGATTTCAGGGACAATGCGGATACAAGGAAGTGTGTACAGTCAACAGACAGTCAAACTTAATTCAGCAATGGCCAGAGTTACAACCACCACCAGCTCCTCAACTGCAGAAGTCTGAAGTGGCGAGTCTTCAGTATCTCCTATATGGAGACTAACAACCTCCACTTTTATTTATTTTATTATTTTTATTGGAGCTGTAATGCCAGTGTAACACCTGAGATGAGGCATGATGAGAAAGGAATGACCTCTGGATCCACTTGTGAAAGAGTCGCCGAATTGCCTTGGCAGAAGCAAAACCTGTGCTGCAAGGAGCGCAAGTTGAGGCACCCTCCTCAAAGAGCGCGGCATTCTTAATGCCGCTCACAATGCTTGTAATCAGTCCTTTCATCTCAAGAGCTGAATGAGTGCGCAGTGCAACCAAACAAACAACACAAAGAGCGTGTGTATCCCTACTCGTTGTAGTGAGGGCAGGGATGAACACACTTCTTAAATAAAAATAAAATAAAACGTTCAAAGTTCTTGACTCATAAAGTATGTCTCAAAGTCATTCGGCTGGCCTTTGACAGATACAAAACTACTTGTAGAAGACAGAGAATGTCAGCTGCATTACCTTATCTGATGACACACTATCTCCATAACAGACTATAAAAAACAAAGTGAAAATATTTCCAGCTTTTTTAACAAGAACACGTCGGCCTTGACTTCTGATTGTTTGCCTTATCTTATTTCAGCATTCACAACCTTATCTGGTAGTTTTCTCAGAAGTCACCCTTAAGACACATAAGTCACTCCTTCTTTGAGATGCATCTTTTCTAGGCCTAACATTCACCCCTGATGGTGTATGTACAGTAGAAACCTGGAAACTTTAAAATTGTAAAAAAAAATAAACAATTGGGTTGGATCACACATGCACTTTAATGCAAGTTGCTATTAGAGAGTGTCTGCTAAAGATAAAAATGTAAATCAATATTATTTCTAGAGCTAAATAACTGCAAACAACAGCAACCCAAAGAAAGAGCTTACTTGTTTGCAATGGTAAAGTATAAATTTTTTTTAGGAAAATGTCCACATTCAAATACAAGTTCAACACAAGTCAGGGCAACAGAAAAAAGGGGAATATAAGCTTATAAACTCACTGGCTTCTTGAGGAAGAAGAGGGATAGAGCACCAACCAGCGGCATATTCCCCAAAAGTGGTTCAAGAATCACGCGCAGAACTCCATGTAGCTATTCGTACATGTGGCCATGTAGATACACACAGAGAGAGAGAGAGAGACACACATCACATTACATTTTGAAACACTGGTAAGGATTCTCACAAGAGGTTAGATGTGTATCCTACTCCTATTAAAGCAACATGACATATCTTGAACTAAAATAGCTAAATAAATAAAAATAGGCAATCATCATAGTATATTAACAAAAGCATTTTTGCCTTAAGAACAACTCAACTTCATTATTTTATCACAATCAGCGTAGGAATCCTCACATGGAATGACAAGACTACATTTTCTTGATCAATATTTTTGTCTTACTTTCCAGTAAACATGCCATTATGACTTAATGTCTTATGCACAATTGTTTCTCATGCAAACCTCTTATTCTAAGAATGATTCATTTTTCTGTAAAACAACAAACAAGAAAATACATTTTGCAGTGAGAGAGCAGCACTGTCAATCTACTAACCACTAAGTGCCTAAGGCTGATGGTGAATGCGTAGGGTTTTAAATAATCAAAAATATTGGAAAATGAACAAAGAACTGTTCTGTAGCCATAACCAGACATTGTTATTAAACCCTTTCAATTACAAATAATGTGCTAACTAGTTTTGATTTGGTATTAACATTTATATGCAACCTATTTCAATACAATATCGTCACTCCATAGCAACACTCTCACACATATTTTGGAATTGTAACTGCTTATTTCCGTCTTTGACATAAGTAGAAGTGGGTGGTTAATAGTCAAGAAATGCAGTTTTCTACCATCTTCCTGATAACATTTCTTTAGTCATTTGTCAATCCTGCAGTCAAACCACTGTAGGCAAACCACTCATACAGTTTGGTGCCGAAACCCAGAATTCCTTGCAGTGAGTTTTCTGAAATTTACTTAAAGAAAATCAGTTTTTCACAGTTGATCTTTTGACTGGATTAAAGCTGACCTTCTGACCATGGAATGGGTGAGCCTGTCTTCATTGTTTAGTGTTATGACTGGAAAAGTCTCCATTTGCATGAATTGCATGAAACAGAAATAAGATTTTAAATTGCTTCAATAGTCCCATTACTGTCCAATCCGAAACATTCAGATTATCTCCTCGGGGATGGAAGGGAAAATTTCTGATAGCAGTGACGTATTGTTTGCTTATGGAGCAAAAAGGTTGAGCCTGTTATGTACAAACTCAAGAAAGAGTACTTTGGGATTAAATGTTCAGGTAATGAAATGCTCAAATGGAGGGAAATAATTGGTAAACATCAAAATGAATCAAAACATGGTGAAATAATTGAAGCTTTAAACTTCATAAATTGTACGCGACATGACAATACATATATTTTCAGGAATAGATGCTAAACGTAATGAAGTGTATTTTGAAAATGCAGAGGCAAAATAGCGTGAGGTAAAGATTCACGATATTCAATTGTGATAATTTACTAGCTGAGAAGTTAGCCCTGACTTAAAAGTGTAAAAAACACAAGTAGACCACTGCTGATCTCAAGGCTATGCTGAATATTAATATTAGACTTTTCTCTAATGAATCTGGAATGTTTTGCTCAGAGGCCACTGCTCAAGAAAGTGCGTCTATTTCAGTTCTTAAGGTGATGCAGCACCAAAATAGCCATGTACCAGAATGCATGGTGTACAAGCATTAGAGAGTCACAGAAATCCTCAAACTCCAGGAAAACATAGCAAGCAACTCTGTGGCAAAAAGAGGAGGTTTTGTAGTTCCTATCCAAAAATGGGCCATACAGAGGAAAAATGCTGGCCACTGGGTAGGGGTTGACCTCAAGCTTGTTTTAAGAATAGGAAACCAGTTTCTAAGGGGCAAAGATCAGCGATGTGCACATACAGGTAAAACTCTGAGTGAGTTAACTGGATTGTTCATGCAAGGCTTACAGCTGTTGACTTCACTTGCTAATGGGTTAGCAGCCTCATAGCAATCAGTTTAATAGCCAAACACTCAAATTTCAATAATCCTGTTTGTAGTTTCAAATTTGTAATTGTAAACACATTGAGTTAATAGAACACAATTTATAGTTGTTTGTGCTACTGCATGTACACATAGACTAGCTGAGTTTATTCTTTAAAACACATGATTGCTTAAGTGTACTGTAAGTGTTGTGTGAAACACTTGGATTAAAGGTTATACTGTAGATGCAGTGCATTCTAGGCCATGTATCTTGTGTAAACTGGAACAGTCGTAGTACTGGAATTGAATTGCAATTTCAAGTTACATGTGTGACGATGTTGAAATTGTTTGTTTCCTAAGCTGCAGTAAAACTATGTACAGGAGCACAGAATTGCCATGTAGCTACCATGTGATTGACAATTGCAATAACCATAAAAATACTTTCCTTACAACAGGATTCAGTAACTCTGAACTTTACACTTTATCATGCTCCATAACAAAAACTTTGGTGCTCACATTCTATTGCTGGCTCCATTAAAAAACAGGACAAAATTTACATCACAATTGTAAAACCTCCTCAACTCTGTTTGGAGCAAGATTGCATTACACATAGCCACAGCTAAATGCAGCCACATAGATGACACCATGTGATCTTCATTGATTCTGCATCACAAAATATATGCATACATTTTAATATCAAGTCCTTATCTAAACTGTATTATAACTGTATCTCATCCAATTCTCGTTTGTTTTGTTTTTCTTTAGTTTTATTAAATCACTTAGTTATCATTTGTCTCACCAAGGTAAAAATCAAAAATAGATGTTATTATTTCTCATTCGTACCAAGATAAAAAAAAAAAACTTGTATTACCATTAATGCCTTTTAAACATTTCTGAAGCTTATTTGACTTCCGCTTCTTTGTATTTTGCACATTTGATTGATTTTTAAACATTAATTCTACTGAGTCTCTGTATTTGGTTATACTGAATATTTTGCTGATACTCTTCATAAAAAAGTGGGGGTTCAAATTTTGGAATCTATTGGCGCTTATATATATATATATATATATATATATATAGGAGAAGCTGTGTATCTGTGTGTGTGTGTTAGTATGCTTTGTTACAGATCAGCATGGGTGAGGTGATCAACTGACACCATAAGGAGATGGAATTACTTGTTTTTCTCGACAATCTGATGCAAAGAAATGCAATTCTGCAACCTGGAAGGTCACTTAACGCGTAAACCAGAAACCTTGTTGTCAACCATGCAAAGATTTACTTCTGACTGTCTGCTCTTGTGTGGAAAATTACTAGTTTTGTTTACCTTTCTTTCTGTCTTTCTTAGCCAATCAGAATCATTTAACCTTCAGTAATGTTGTAGTTAGTAGCTTCTGTTAGAGTATAATTTCTGCAACAATGTGATTGTAAGGGGGGTGGCCAACAAACTCCTTGTGAGACATGAAGCTTCTGCTGATGAAACTGCAAACTAAACTTCACTAAAATTTACTTCAATTGACTGCACTTCTGACTCCTGGTCTTCATTCATCATATCTGATCCTCGGGTCTTTAAATGTAATTCCCCTACAAAACCAACGAGATCAACCGAGCATGCATGAAGTAAAGAAGTCAGTCAAGGTCTCACAGTTCTCGGTTTAACTATCATAGACATGAATGGGAATGTTAACAGATATCTCTCTCCGGGTCTTTCAGATCCTGCACAGTAAAAAATAATAATAATAATAATAAATCGCACAGCATGCTGTCACAGAGAGATTACTCTGTTATGTGTTTAATAAGAGAGAATGAAATAACTTCATAAATCATGCAACAACAAAAAAGTAATTGTCCGTGTATATATCTGATCCTGCATTACAAACAGTACAAGGGCATTTCAGTATTTACTTACACGCCTTCCTATAAATAAACACACACCCTTTCTGTAAAAATAGGCTCCGTTCAGTTGACAGAATTCTTTCCATGAAACACGTGGTTGCATCACAATATAGGAAAGAGCTTCTCTGTATCCAACAAATTAATTCTCTGGCCTTGGCTAACATAATCCATTCGGTCATGGAGACAAATTCAATGGAAGCTGCCATTTACAGAGCTGATGTATATCTGTTGCGTACCAATAATAGTGGAAAATGCAATCCTATTCCTTTATGTGGCACAAGAGAAGAGAATGTCACTGTAAAATGCTTTATGAGAAAATATAACAATATACCTGTATACTTTTGATCCCTGCTCTACAGTAGTACCTTTTGATATCCACATCGATTTCAGTATTTCCAACGTAGCTGCAAGAGAACAGACACATAATAAAAACAGTGGCACAACCAGGATGATTGTCAAGATGTCAGAAAGGCTTAATCAAGTGATGTCACCTGATCTGAAGGTCCATGATGATCTGCCGTTTGTCCACGTTCTCAGAGTAAACTTTAACCCCGTTGATCCTGAGGGGCTGTGACAAAGATGAGCACAGATGCCCCGTCAGAGGGTTGCCATTTCTTTCAATAGCATGCATTCCCCCACAGAGCCCTGACAACATAAACTATTTCCATCTGACAGCTGGTCAGCTTTTCCAAAAGGTCTGAATTTCTAATGTCAACCTGCCTCCTACTGATACAATGTGAAACTTTTTTGTGCATGTAGTTAAGTAATGTCTTCAATAAAATATGCAAGATGGTCTTATACCACACTTAACATACACAGTCTTTAAATAAAACATAGTACAAAAATGTATTATTATCAGGATATTATCAGAAATTATACCGTATTGGCTTTCAATTCACTTATTGATACATTCCCTCCGAAAGAATGATGCGAACAATTTGTGTATAGGTTTTATTTGCTGAATAAAAGCCAACACCATCCATGCCTGTTAACTGTTTACTCATAGAGTATAATAGCATCAAATCCCATCGTGAACTGCTGCATAAGCCAAGTACATGATTTTCATAGTTAAATGTTTGAAGTGGCTTTTGAATTAATGCTTATATATACAGTTGTGTGAAGTGTGTACAGTTTCTCATAACAGTGGTCTGCTAAAGCACAGTCTCTTCTTACAAAGGCTTTAAGAGCAGAAATGCTAACATAAGCTGCCGTAACGTGGGACCTCATGTATATTTCATGTATATAGATTTCATCCTAAAATTGTGCGTATGCAAAATCTTTCTTTCAGATTTATAAAACCATGCATAAGATTGCACATACATGCATCTCAACCCTGAAGTAACCATATATCGATCTTACAAAGCCTAATTTTGCTATGCATATCCTCATCTGCATATCATTTGATTATTCCCATCCACATGACACCATATTTAACGATACAAGACATTAGAAAAATATGACAATAAATGTTATTTTCACTGTCGCATTACATTGCTAAACAAAATCATTCACTATCCTCGTCTTGTTTTATAATAAATAAAAAAAGTAAAATACTGTTAATAGAAATAGCTTTCTTGAATGCAATGTAAACTGCCAAATGCATAAATGTAAATGTAGAAATATTTCAGAGAATAGTATTTTTTATCGTTTTAAACACATTAAATGTATGCAACTTTGCCTATAAGATAAACATATACAGTAATACCTCGGTTTAACTCAAAATTCTTGTACACCAAAAAATGTTCCTCATAAGAATGCAATAAATTCTTTCATTCCACATAAGTTTCGTTCAACATGACCATAAATGCCCATTTAAAAATTTTTTTTGGTAAAAATATAACCATTAACATCTCATATAAATACTAATTAATAATTGACAATTAAACTCTAAAAATACTTGACAATTTACTGTAATGCACTTTATCTTTGAGTAGCGTCGCTGCTGGCGTGAAGGAGACGAGAGGAGGGTTTTACTGCTTACAGGGAGAATTTCGTACCGTCTTTCTCACTCATCTTGAGGGTCACGGTCTATATGCTGTACGTATATATATTTCACTACGTGAACAATAGCGATCACAATTAATGTTAACAACACGAGTAAAACCGCTGTAAATCACTTATAAAAGTATCACTGTGGTGAATGATGTAACCAAACCGAGCGAAGCTGAGAGAATGAGAGTTAAGGCAGTGCTTCTCAATTATTTTCTGTCGCGCCCCCCCTAGGAAGAAGTAAACATTTCACGCGCCCCCCCCCCCCCCCCCCCCCATTTTGGAACTTTCGCTTTATTGTTTCCATGGCAACGCGTCATGCTTGTCACGTGACAGACCGCAGTCACAAAGAGCATTGTTTGATAGATGTTTCACATTTATTTCGTTTTTTCTTTTTTATTCAAAATAGTCACCAACTTGTTGGCTCTGTTATCAACTACCTGACATTCAGATTCTCAGATATGTGGAAGTGAATGTTTGTCGCTTAAAAAACATTTATAATGATCAAGTTCTCTGAGCGCGTCTTTTTTGGATCAGTGCCAGATATCGCGTGAAAACACGTGTGAATTTAGCGATTGATCACGTGACACATGAACACCGGTGTGATCGTACACATCAACGGGTGAAGGGTTTGTTATCTGAACTTCATATCTGCTGCTCTTGTTCAGTGCAAGAAAACCTACTCCCTGACAAAAAAAGCATGTTCCCCACGGTCACGCGCGCCCCCCCTGGCATCGCTCAGCGCCCCCCCAGGGGGGCGTGCCCCACTATTTGAGAACCACTGAGTTAAGGGGTGATGGGATTTGTGAGAGGCTGTGGTCAGGATATTTCCAGTAAAAATGCACGCAAAGATGTTGAGCATTAGGACCACACAAAAATGTGTGGCACGTGGAGGAGGGAAAAATTTTCTCGCATTCCGATACAATGCTCGTACACTGATTTAGACTTTCTATGCTCGTAGACAGATTTGCTCATATACAAAGCCATTCATAAACCAAGGTATTACTGTATATTAAGAAGTTTATATATTTTTTATGGAAAAAGATAGGCCTTATTTTTTAAATGTAAATAATTGTCTGAAGTCACTGGCAAAAAAAAAAAAGAAAAAAGATGCAAATGCATCTCCCTCAAATGCAATTTTATTTTTCATAATACTGAAAAGACCACGAAAGGGGTTATCATTAGGCTACTGTGCACACGACACCAACAACACCTGTGTGCAGCAGAACTTGTACAGCACTGTGTCATCAGACCAATTAAGAGTCCTTCATTGTCTGCCATTATGCTACCTATGTTGTAAAGCCATCTGTTTAGACGGAGTAAGTGAGCATCATTGATTCTTATTTGGTCAAAAATATTTTTTCAAAACATGTTCTACTATTCAGATCACCATTTAAAGCGGAACTATAACTTCCTAAGCAAATCATTGTATGATCTGATGCAATTTTAGTGCTTTATCTAAATGAAAACAGAGATCTGTTTATTTAATTACTTCTCTCACTCCAGTAAAAGAGTGCATATGGCTGGTCTAGAGTGTCTATAAAGTGTGCATACTTGCGCCTAGTTAATTTTTTGAATGATACCAGTTATGTACATAGAAAATTGCGCACGCACATTTTGTGTATACGCAATATTTAATTGTTCATACAAAAACACCAGCACAATGTAATTAGCTCCGATTGATAGCTGCCCATTTGAATAAAGGCTGACGAGGCAGAGACAGTGGCTGTGTCCGAAAACTTAAGAAGCTGACTTTTAGCTTTGCTGCTTTATAGGGCAACAACCTTACAGGAACAGTTTCCGCACAAAGTTACCACAAAAAAAAAAAAAAAAGAGCGAGCTTTGGACATAACTAAGTAAATCTTTAATTATTGTAATAGCAGTTTCTTACAAGAAATGGAAAACGTGGTCAAAATGTATATTTGCACACAAACTGAACAGTTTTTAGCTTAACTGTCTCAAAATGGAAAGCACAAGAATGTGGGATATTAAAGGTAGCGAAGGATACATATATGCTGCCTTCAAACATTTATCAGATGAAGGTGACCGGAAACTAGAAATGAAGCTAACGTTGGGTTTGGACATGACTTCATAGCTTTGGATTCCTCCAAAGGCAGTATTTTTAAGCTTTCGGACGCAGCAAATATTAAAGCCAGACTCATGACTTCTGTCTCATGTCTATCACACAGAAGGGTTAAATAACAGGACACATTAAATCACAAGCTAATTCAGAGGGAAAGAAGCCAAAGGATTATGCAATGTGTTTTTATGTATATTAGGTCATATTAGGGCAAAGCTCTGAAAAAGACAAGTCAGCATGACTGCTGTTATATTAAACACCATGAACAGAGATTTACATGTTCTCAGTTAGAGATGAATACTTCTAGGCTGTGAAAACTTGCGCATACCTTATCTCCGAGATCAATCTTGGTGAAGCTGAATGTACTAAGGTGGGCATTGGCTTCTTTGATGGCTGGCTCGATTGTTCCTTTAAACAGCTTCTCCACAAACTGGCACACATAAGGCCACATTTGTTTCACTGTCTGAAAGGCAAAGCAAATTAGTAAAACTGAGGCAATTAAGGCATCTTTACTTCCCCTAATGACTTGAGAACGAAAATGAAGCCAGCTCAAAACTCATTAGTTGCCACAGCAGTTTAATTGTTGTTTGATACTCTCTAGAATACTAAATTGCTAAAAACAAAATTGTTACTTTGGGTAAAATATTATTTCTTTCCACAACAAGGTTGCAGATCACACACAAAGATACACAGACTTTGTTTAAACAGCCCTGAAGACATGTTGTAACTTGTCTAACTGTAAATATTCAAATTTCTTGGAAACTATTCCCCATGAAAACAGAACAGGTCGCCATACTGGGAAGGCACAAAAAGAATTATTAAAAACTGAATG
Source organism: Rhodeus uyekii (assembly GCA_037043235.1). Taxonomy (NCBI): domain Eukaryota; kingdom Metazoa; phylum Chordata; class Actinopteri; order Cypriniformes; family Acheilognathidae; genus Rhodeus; species Rhodeus uyekii. The sequence goes on along the minus strand of JAWRVZ010000037.1, from coordinate 655,275 downwards.
TAGGCTAGCTTGTCTGAAAGCAAAGAAACAACATCTATAAGTATTTGAACCAAGTCAGAGGTGTAGAAACGAGACTGAATAGAACAATGTTTTTACATTCATATAATGTACAGTATAACATTCATGTGCTTCAAAAGGCATGTGTATGAATATTTAGGTTGTAATATTAGCATGATAAAGGACATTAAGAGTTTTTATCCATCTGACTTTTTTTAAAACATGAGTGATTCTGCAGTGTTTCATGTAAATAGTTTTGCATGACTTTGAATGTTGCAGACATACTTTGCAGAGGCATGAGGCCATTCAGGAACATAAATTACACCGCTGGGCAAGAGGCCAATGAAACATTCAAATAAGGCATGTTTTATGAAGACTGGGAGTCACTAAATGTGTATGTACAATTAATATTTTAAAAAGCCACTGGTTATACACCGCTACATTTTCTCTGAGGTCCCCCCCCCCCCCCCAACACACACATACACACAGAGGATGAAAAATTGAGCAATATAACACAGTAGAGATAGAGAGATAGAGATAGATAGAGAGAGAGAGAGAGAGAGAGAGAGAGAGATTCCAGATTATTGACTCCAGACACATGTGAATGAAAGTGGTGGATAATGATTACTTTAAAAAGATAAAGGAATTTGAATTATTATATCATACTTCTCTCACCTTGTTTAGCCACTCAACTCTCTCCACATCTGGATAATGAACCTGGAAGTGAAAAAGAATAGACAAATTCTTTATTATAAAAAAGAGAGGGAGCGAGACCACTTCAATAAACCCCTCTGGCTATCACACACACCCACGCTTCTTCACGCTCATGCTGTGAAGAATAAGGAAAGTCAATGTATGACAAAAATAAAAGAACTTTCTGTCTAAACCTGAAAGGTTCTCTAAACAAAATAGTGGCACATATGTGTATTCTCTCCGGGGTTTTTTTTGGTTCTTCAGTGGTATCATCATGTATATGCAGCTGCAGTTAAATCCTTGCATGAGTCAAACGCTTGCTCAGCCAGCATTTGTTTCATGCAGTGGGAGGAGTGCAGATGACACAATATAATTGCCTTTTTTTTTCTTCATTTCCCAACCTAAAAACAGCAACAATAACAAAAATAGGTTTTAGTATTAAAGGCAGTGTAGGCAATTTGGGAAAGGCTAGCAATAGCAAGCTAGCTTTGAACGCATAAGATCCCACCTTCAGAAGGCTGTCCAAAAGCACGCCTCCTTTAAAACAAATGAACGCACATAGAGTACGGAAAACGTCATGAGAGACGGTGTTAAATTACCTCATGTCTCAAAGCACATTACATTACAATAATAAGGAACATAAACAACATACAGAACTCCAGTTGCACCACCTGACGGCTGCATATTCCTTTTGCCATTGATAGCGCTGCCAGGAAAATGATTATGACAGCTCATTTTCCCTCCACTGACTACTTTTGCAGCAATCTTTCATATTCACTGAGTGACCAAGGAACTAACGATCTAAAAAATCTTGTGAGTGACTCCAATCAGGGCAAAACTATGATGAATGTTGATCTGGAGGGATGTAGAAGTCACATGAATTCCAATGAGACATTTCAGAATGAGGTTGCATTACAAAACATCAGACTTGCATCTTACTTAGGACCACATATGAAAGTAGGCCTACTAAGAATAAAAAAGATGGTTTGTGCTGTCCACACTGTTCTGAAACAGGTCAGTCTGAATGTAGAACCACAACCACACCAATCCACTGTAAATACACATTAAAAATGAAACTTTACATTATAAACAAATGCAACAAGCAAAACAAATGTATAGGGCAAATTTGAATCTCATCACTATGGTAACAGCTGCAAAACCATAAATGTTTCTCGCCAAGACATTAAGCAAAAGATGAAAGGAAAATACCAGGCAAGAGAATACATTCAGCCTAAGAAGAGCCTGCGTTTTTGGTTCCTGACACATTTAAAGCTTACTACTTTCTGTATGTCCTACAAAAGTAACATCATTGCAATCTCAAGAGGAAAAGTATGTGTGAGTGAGTGAGTGTATATATATTATGTGTGTGTGTGTGTGTGTGTGTGTGTGTGTGTGTGAGAGTGAGAGAGAGAGAGAGAGAGAGAGAGAGAGAGAGAGAGACTTCCTTCTGCAGTGCACTCACTCCGAATTTATTTTCATACCAAAACAGTGTTGGAGTAGCTTAGGGTGGAGAGTCATACACGACAGCACAGCGCTGTCCTCAGCAAGTTCTCCCAGTGACATATTCATATCAGTTCAGCATAACCATCAATCAGGGCAAATATCACTGGACACAGCTAGTGCTGCAACAACCTGGAGTCCCTCCAACATGAATATTGAATATTTTGTTTAATGATATGAGGGAAAGATGTGATATGTTCCCATGGTAACCATGTTTCTATGGTCACTAGAGATCACTCAAGATTTCTCCTCACTGACTAGACAATAAACAGACAGATATCTGTGAGAATGTTTATTTAATAAAATAATGAGGAGACTGTAGTTGCCACAGTAATGTAGGGATGTTTAGTAAGTCTATAGAGAACTAAAGGTGACATCATTTGATGATAATGTGATGTACAGTGGAACCCACTTATCTCGAGGTCGGTTAACTCGCCAATCCTATTATGTCGACATTTTTGAAGTGGAACCGCCAAACTCCCTATTTTTCCTAGCATTATCGAACCGGTTATGTCGATTCTTTTATGTCGCCAAACCCTGATATCTTGAGCACAATGAGGGACAAATTCGCCATTTAACATCAGTTATCTCGTGACTAATGATCGTACCTCGTTCACTGCGCATGGGCTGAGTTAGCATTAAATGTGCATCACGGTCTGTATAGTTGCTCACTCCAATGGCGCTTCACTCACTCTTGCTGCGCAATGCCGTGCAGCCGAAGAAGAACTTGAGCAAGTGGTGCAAAAATCAAGCCTTGCAGATGCTGTCTTGGAAGAGGAGGCGCAGGAGTTCCTTCACTGTCCAGGAATTCCCAGATTACATTGACATCGACAAAGACGTCATTACTGATAGAAGCATTTGTTTTCAAGCAGACCGTTAAAGGCAAAAAGCAACAAAGCATTTTAGAGTTTGTAAAGAAACCATAGTAACCGCGTGTGCAATACTTTCAGAACTGTGTCAGACCGAAATGACTGTGTAATGAGTGAATGTGTTTATGCGTGTTGTGACTGTGTTTACGCTATGAGCGAAATTGTGTTTGCGATGTTGGAGAATATAATTAAAGGTCTGTATCGAGAATCAAAGGTGGTTTTTATCGTATACTGGTAAATCTTGTAACGGCTGTCAGAGTGGTTGACGACCGTCCAGACGTTAAATGGACATGAAAAATCTCGAGGCGATTAAACTAGTCACACAAGCTTTATAGATGGGTTTCAGAAAAGCACGCACAGAACGACATACGCCATCATCTTAAAGGTATATTCCAAACATAAAGTGGCTGTTACAATCTTGATGTTACAATCTGTTGCAAAGTGGCTAACAACAATGCCTTTTGTTGTTTGCAAACATATACAGTGTATATACATTTAAATATCTTGATGCTTTTTTGCAACCCCCGAGGCCGTCGACATAACCGTATTCCACTGTATATGGTTTGTCTTTTATTAATAAACCCATACTGAGTTGTGACTTGCTGATGAGAGAAAACTCAACTGAGAACTTCATGATCACTGACAGACATATTTTTTTTAAAGTTATTACATGTGTTTAAAACTGTTCTGTAAACTGCAAGAATACAACCTTTGAACTTTGCAATGCACATGTTGCTTTCCTGTAACTCAAACAGTAGAGAGTGGCGCTTGCAACGCCAAGGTCATGAGTTCGGTTCCCAGGGAAAGCAAGATCTGATTACAATTTCAATGTGTTCCTTGAATGTGATGCAAGTCACTGTGGATAAAAGTGTCTGGAAAATGCAGAAATGTGTAACAAGTTTGAAGAGGTTGTTTAGTTAATAAATTGACGTCATTGTTAACTTTATGGCAGCAAATCACCGTAAGAAGCCCGGCATATAATCTACTTCCAGAGAACTTGTTATATATAGAATAATTTATCTTCCTCAAGCATCACAGACTTCCAAGAAACCAGAGAGAAACTGGACAAACAAGTTATCAGTGTTTCAAAATACAATTTTTTGGTATGAGTGTGTGGTGCCACAAAGTAAATAATGAATGGTTCATTATAGAATTGATAACATTACTGTTGTGAAACATTATCTTAAAAACAAAACAAAAAAACAACTTCAAACTCATCAGCATAAACCAGTTCAACAAACACCTGAACTCCTACAGACAAGTTTCCTCATGTCAGAATCTGAGGGGATTCAGGATCTAGAGCAGTCGAAGACTGAACAAGGAGATTAATTCAATGGAATGAAAATGTTTCTAACTAAACCTACACAGAAAGATGATCACATAATATGTGCAGAACACAATGGATTAAAATATGATCCTATAGTTACAGACAAGGATGTAAGAAACTATTAAAGACTGGAGAGAGCAAACATGAAACATATTTGATTGAATTTATCATTGGGAATCCCATATTGAGTGACCATAAATAAAGCAGGTGGGTGGACTGTATATTTTACAGCTAATTAACATGTATTTTATTAAGTGATATAATGGTATTACCAACCTACTTGAACTATCAAAATCTGATTTTTACATGTAAATCTACTGATAACCACCACCATAACAGTAAATGCAACAACAACAAAAATTCATAATGAAACAAAACTATTACAATAAAATATAATGTCCTTTTACTATTTGTCATAGTAAATGATCTGGTAATTCATAGCTTTTACTAGCAACAACCAACATTTAATGTAAAAGAAAAATCAAAATCACTGTAAATGGTAAGGTTACAGTTAACCACTTAATTTCTTAACTTTCTCTTTCGTTTTACACAACAGTATACAGACTGCAGAGCACACATGACTGACCTTGGCACTCAACCGTCAGGTTCAAATATCTCATTGCATAACATATATTTACTAACCCTAGCCTTGGCTTTAGATTAGAGCCATGATGAGCAGAGGCTCAAGAAAATGCGCACATAGGATAAAAATAGATGGAAATATGGTAGAGACACATGCTGCATCCTCTAGAAAAATACTGTTAACCTTCACAAACACTCACTCACTCATGCCTGACAGCCTGGGATCAGATGGGATCCAAACTTATTTATGTTTCAGGCACTCACAAAATTAAAAGCAAGCAAGAACGCAACCAAAAAAAAAAAACTTTGATAAAGACAAAACAATGTCTTTATCCATCACATTTCAAACTTAAGTTAATATAAGACTTAACATGATGCACTGCACCTTACAGGCCTAAACAAGTATGGAAAGACGTTGTGGCATGTTGTTCCACAGACATCAATACCACCAAATCCCCGACTAAAGAGACCAGACCCCATTCCAGCTTTAATGAGGGAACGTTGTATAGCAACTATAGATATCCCCTAACTCCCTCTAGTTTCCATGTGTGTGGAGTTGGCTGTGATGTTCTGAAACACAGCCAATGCCATCACTGAAAGAAGAGTTGAACTCACCCATGACGGTAAGTCGGTTGCCTCCAGCTCCTGTTTAACCGTGTCCTCTTGCTCAAAAAAGGAGAGAGCTCTGCTCAGCCTCGTGTTCTTACATTTCATGTTTCTCTTCCAAAAGAAAAATATTGTGAGTGCGATTAAAAGCCAACTAAAGCTGAACTCAAAATAGCCCAAGACATATATGGGGAATATAATGACGAAGGTCTTGGCGAACTGCAGCCACGTGCGGGTCAGTTCACTGGTGCAGGACGAGGAGTCCTCGCGGAGCTCCGCGGGTGACAAGGAAGGAATCGCCCCGTTTCTTGGAGCACTTTGTCCGCTGTCCTTTTGTCCAGAAGCACTTGCTGTTTGAGAAAGATTTCCGCGCACAGCCGTCATAATGTCCTCTGTCATTTTCGGCTCAAACGGCGCTGATAAAACGTTAGGCACTGCTGTCAAACGTGAACATTGTGCTTCGCAGTAAACGCTTCGAGAGTAAAGACGATACTTCAGACCATCCCGTGTACGCGGTTCTCCCACGTTCAACTAACAACGCTCAGCAAATCAATTTGAGGATGTTTTCACGTTAGTTCGCTCGTACACCAGTCCATTTTGAAGCGGATACTGGTTCACATTGTTTAAATTTTAAAAGCATATCTGGCGGTGCATTCCTAAAGACACAACACAACTGTCGCAGCGCCCCTGTGCGCGTGTGTGTCGTCTGTTGTGAAGAAGCGCGTGCTGTTCTGACAGACAGCTGAGCGCTTCACTCGCGCACGCGCGCAGCGGCTCTAGAACGCTCAGTGTCGCGACCAGCACAAGATCACTGAGCAACTGAACAAACAAACAAGGCGATGCCCCTCTGTAAACGGATAAAGGGGATTCGGTCTTTTAGATGCCAGTGATCCCCCAAATATGACCCCGTCCTTACATTTAAAAGGCATCTATATTAATATTATTCAGATAATAAATATAAAAATTATTTCTATTAAGTTGCATTATACATAAACATGCGCTTTATTTTAAGAAGTACTGAGTAATATTATTAATTAATATGACTATTATTAATATTATGAATATTATTTATATTAATTAATCATTTAAATGTAATTAATATAAATTACTTTTAGGGTTTGGGGTTAGTTACCTGTAATTATGCATAGTTTGTTATTACTACAGTTGACTAACTACGCCACCTTAAAGAAAGAAAGAAAAAGATTTTATATATATATATATATATATATATACTGTATATTAATTCTACTAAATACAGTATTATACTGTAACGTGTATTCTTTATTTTTCTTAATTTAATATTTTTTTATATTATTTATTTATTTACATCTTTTTCATTTATTTTAATATTATTTAATATAGTTAACATTAAAAACTAAGTATTAGCTCTCTTATTTTAATCGCCTTTTTACTTATTCAATCATTCATTAATATTTTATTTTAACTTGGCCAGGACTCCCTGGTAGAAGAGATTTTTTATCTCAATGGGATTATTCCTGGTAAAATATGGGTTAAATAAAAAAACTTATGTCTAATTACTTATCTTAATATTATTATTATTTAGTAAGTTAGTTAGTTTGTCCACTTAATTGGGTTAGTTACAGAAGCTGTTTGTTTCACATTTTATTTCATATTTTCAGATGGATACATAGTTTGCCTGTTTTATTTGTGTCAACTTCAGCTCGACTTTAAACAAAACTCGAATACATCAATACAGTACTAATTTATCTTACCAAGATTCCATTAACTACAGACATGGACAAAGCATTTTCTTAAAAAGTAGGTAATGACTTTAGTTATGGCCAGATGTATAGTACAAAGCAATTGTGAGCTATGTCGTATTTTATGAGTTCGATTTTTCGATTACTACCAAAATGCAACAGTGTTGCCATAGTAACATCGGTATGAGCGATTGCTCGTTGCTCGATTTAATAGTCTGTTGAACCCATGGCTTGTCAGGTTACCATAGTAGCATTAAACTGCGCATTCGCTGTAGCGGGATAGCGGTATGGCGGTGAAAGCTGTCAACACAAACTTGTGATTGTTGGATTGAACAGAAGAACTGAGTTGTGGATCTCTAAAGTGATGTACCCCGGGAAGGTAAAGCAACACTTATCCCGTATGGAGCAGCTGTTGTGTAGCGAGTGTTTTTTTATTCGTGTGAAGATTTTGAAGCTGAACAGCACGATTAGCCTCTTATCGATAGTCAAATAAAACTGCTTACCCACTCATGTTAAAGCTGTATATTTGTTTACTTTGTTTAAACACTTGGTATGTAAAGAATCAACTTGTAAGTAAGCAGTGTTTAGTTTTAGCCACGCGCTTCATTGTGTACAATTTTAACGCATTTAATGTCCATTTTCCTCGTCCTCTCATAAGAAATTAACAAAAGAAGACACTTGGAGGTCTGATGACTTAAAAGTACACATACAGGTAAACTGCAGTTGGTTTGTGTGTAAGAAAAAGAGAAGGTTTTAAAGCACATCTCCATAAACATGTGATTGTGTTGTCAGACTCACAATGAGGAGAGCAGAAGAAGATCCAAACGAGAAGAGGAGCACAAGAAACACAGGGATGGAGAATCTCTGGATCGGCGACACAGAGACCCTGATCGAGATGCAAGGAGAGAGAGAGAAAAACAGAGACATGGAGAAAACGCAAGAGCGGACAGTAAACACAGAGACCCAGACAGGGACAGAAACCAGGACAAGAGGGAAGATGTGAGGGAGGATAGATATAAAGAGAGAAGGAGAGAGCGAGATAAGGCATTAGATTACAACAGACACGGAGCTGAAGAAGAAAAAAGACTTGATCGAGGTGAGAAGGAAAGCGGTGAAAGACTGAGGGATAGGGATAAAGACAGGGACATTGATATGTACAAACAACGGGACAGGGTAAGAGAACGAGATAGAAGGAGGGCTGAGAGAGATAGAGAGCAAAAAAGTGAAACCGATAGAAGGAAAGAGGAGAGAGTAGAAGGAGGAAAAGGAGAGAGGGAAAGAGACAAAGAAAGGGAACGAGAGAGAAGAGCAAGACACAGAGCCAGAGAAACTGAATATGAGGAAAAACAGAGAGAAGGGGAAAGGAGAGAGAAACGCAGTGATAAAGACAACTCTGGACACAAAGAAAGAGGTATGAACAGTTTGTGCTTAGAGAAAAAGGGAAAAGGTTTTTTTGTGGTTCATGTCTATTTGAATTTGTTAGAAAAGCACAAATTGAATATGATCTCTTGTATTTCAGAGCACAGAAGAGATAGAGAAGAAAGAGAGAAGAAAAGAAGGGATAAAGAAAGCCATGTATGCCATGTATAAGATTGTTGCTATTTATTTGCTTACAATGTAATATAATGTATATTACTAATCAAACGTTTTTTGAGTAATTATGATTAAAAATACCAAAATATGCTGAAATTTAAAAACTAATTGTAATTATTCCAAACAATTAACCGATATTGTTAATGTCAGATTTACATTATTATGGAAGAATGTTTAAAAATGTTAACTTTATTTAGCCACATTGAAAGTATTAAAAGTGTTGCTAAAGTTGTTGTTGTCAACAGGTGACAAACAAAAGTCACTCTCAAGAAGTTGAACAGCATCACCAAGATGTGGATGGGGAGAGGGAAAAGACCAGGGAGAAGGAAGAGAGAGACAGAAGGCGTGAAAGAAGGCAGAAGGAGACTTCAAGCTCCAAGAGTGAAAAGAGTGAAAAAGAACGGAAACAAAAAGATTCATCAGGATCTTACATTAATGCAAGGATAATTAAAGACGAAGAGGTACAAACATTGTCAAATAAATTGAATTACATTAAATGTTATAAATCTCCATTCCATATATGTTTTGTATTGTATGTGTGGGTGTGTAGGAGCCTATCAAGAGACCTCAGTTAACAACTTGGAGGTCTATTCAAGCTGAAATAAGTGATCCAATAATCCCTCTAAGATTTCTGTTTAAAGTTCAAATGGGTTGGGTTGGTTCAATCCATTTCACTTAGTTGTGTCACAGAATGAAAGGAAAGATCTGTCACTCCTTGCATGTAAATTCTATATATACATTTTAAAATGTCTGATCAAATCATTCTCTCTTTGTTTCTTGTTTGACTGACCAGAGCTAGATGCACAGATTCTTAGAGATTCTTACCCCTTTAAAATCTAATGAAACAATCAATTATTATACAAATTTAAACCAACACAAAACCAGTTAAATAAGAAAAAACAACATTGACAAGACGACTTTTGAGACGCAACAGGCTTAAGTCAGGGAGCAGAACCCTAACAACAACAACTACTTGGAAAGGGATATAAATATATATATATATATATATATATATATATATATATATATATATATATATATTAAGTAAAGACAAGAAGCTGCTACATTACAACAGCCCATATTAACCTAAATTTAAAAGCACTTCCTTTAAGTCTTACAAGCTAATAGCTAATTTTTACAATTGTTTTGTTGCAATTGTTATGTCTTTTTTAATTGTTTCCCGATTGTACATTTTGAGTAATAGAGTAAACCCACAGTTAATATGTCTTTGTGTTTCAAGGTGGAGAATGAAGATACTGAAAAGAACAAGCAATCAAGCAAAGATCATCATAATGATGATTATGATGAGGATTTTGAGGTGTGAAAAAGTCCAGTATTCCCATTACATGCATGGAATAAGTTAGATAGTACACAGTGCTATGAATGGTGAACTAATTTTGTTGTGAACAAAATAAGTTTAACTTGAAGTGGCATAATATTCTAAATGTTTTCTGGAAGGAAAAACAGATTTTGGTGAATATATGATGAATTCAAGTTAACTTAAATATAAATTATTGATTTATATTGCTCTGATATGAATATTAATGCTGGATCTAAACAACAAAACTATTGTTGATTTATATCCTCCTTATTCCATATTTTTTTTATTTGGCTGTGATGAGCTGTTCCTGCTTTTAGGATTATGAGGAAGACTTTGAGGAAGTAGGTGAAGAGGAGGAAGATGATAAGGAGGAGGAGGAGAAAGAGGAAGATGATAAAGTGAGAGAAAAAAAGAGGGAGCTGAGCCCCAGAAGAAGAGAAGAGATTGAAGCTGTCCAGAGAGCGATTGATGAGGAAAATGAGAGAATCTTTTCTTCAAGATCAAAACCCACAACCACAGAGTCAGCTATCACTGGTAGTTAAACAAATGTTTGTGGTGATTCTCAGTTTCATACATTCTACTGTTAAGCATGAGAAGAAAGACCTAAATCAGTATTTTGTTGTGTTTTCACAGAAAAACATTTGGACAGAAGTCGAACACATGGTAAAATTATTGATTTTGTATCAGCAAAGCAGCGAGAGGTCAGCCAGAAAGTGGCCAAAAAACAGAAGTAAATTCTCTATCGTTATGATAATCTGTTGATATATGATGAGTATCTAATAAGTAAAATATTTGCAATTGTTGACAAATTAATAAATTAATCAATAGCCATTTGATTTGAATTGAAGGAAGCGCAGTGAAGAACTTCTGCGTCTGATTGATTTAGACTTCTCAATCACCTTCTCTCTGCTGGACCTGCCTCCTGTCAATGAGTATGACATGTACATCAAAACCTTTGGAACAGCCAATACAAAACAGGTTCGAAATCTTGGAAGTTGTAGGTATTTCCACGCTGTACGGCCTGCATTTAAGTGTTTGGCCATGTTGTGAACAATATAGGCAACATGAAATTAATAAATGAACTCAGGACATATCTGACTCTATATCTACCTTATTTGTTTTATCAAGTATCTTTAACACAATCTTCTGTCAATTAGATTTGTTTTTCTTCCTAACCAAAATGGCTTTTTTGCAATCCCATGAGATTCTTGTGTCTCCAGGCTTACGTACAGAGCAATGAAGACAACACTGATCGAGATATACAAACAGAAGAAATTGACATGACAGACAAATGGACACAACACCCACCAGAAGCAAAGGCAGCATGCGGAGGTGCTGTTTTGAAAATGGCTCCGTCATAATTAATGAACATCAAAGGAAGTATAAAAATAATATATTATATTATGTGCTATTTTCTTCTCTGAACTGTAACCAGGATCTAAGGTGTCTCAAGAGACTTCAGTGGAATCCATTGCAAGAACTGATTCTCAACGTTTGACTAATTTTTTACGCTCTGCTGCACAGGTAAAGAATATTGTTGATGAGTTTATTTTTATTTTTAACAACTTTTTAACAGTTAGAAATGATCTGCTTATACCCAAAATAAGCAAAAAGCACTCATTTGCTCATGTCTTGTTATTCAATTCAAAATGTGCATGTGAACTCAAGTGGACGATGACACTCATTCCCCATAATCCATCTGATAAAGTGAAATACTAGTCTATTTATTTAAGTATTTTTTGCATGTCAGGTGATGGCTGTTCTGATAGAGGAGAATATGGCAGAGAGTAATTCTGTCAGAAGACTTCGCTCTCAAACAGACGCGCTGTCCTTCAGTGATGGCTGCATTCAACTCAATGCCAAACTCCCCTTCTTACATGGTATTATTTTATAAATAACATTTACTGATGAATAGCAGCTATTATGCGGTATATATTCAAGTACAGTGGAGTTCGGTTATGTCGACGGCCTCGGGGGTTGCAAAAAAGCATTGTGATAACCGTTTTGCGAGATAACCCATATTAACATATATTTTCCCACATATAAGTTATATTATAACCCGCAGACACAGATAATCTGCACGCTCATATCCAGCGGGTTTTGTGTAAAAAAATCGTTGGCATAACGATTAAAAAAGAAGTGAGATAGACCCATAGATTGATGAACTTTTGTGTAAGATCACATTTCAAATTTCATATGTTGCTCGCATGACTTCAATAAATTGTGTAAGATCACATTTCGAATTTCAAATGTTCCTCGCATAACTTCAATTATCCATAACTGTTCAGGCTCAGTACACAGTGCTTGTGCGCGAAATTCACACAATAAAAAAACAAACACAAGTCAGAATCAGAACAGAAAAGCAGTCTCTCCTGCTGCGCTGGGACCGAGCGCTTCTCTCCCTTTAAGAAGCATCTCATCTGACACGAGAAGAGCCCGCCCTCATGGCAGCACAGCCAATCACATCTTCTTGAATGATTGACAGGTCAGACAGCCTATCAGAGTGATAGTGGAAGTGAAGCGCCAGCTGTCAGAGCGGCAAAGATAACAACCCTTGCAAGAAAGAAAAATGAAAATTGATTGATGTACATGATGTGAGTTATTAAATGAGAATGCACATGCTCGAGTTTTTAGTGTCTTTTTACACAACAGTGTTGCCGCGATTTGTTTCATGAAGCGATCGGCATTCATCAAAAAAAATGTGCATACACTGTACTGTGTATATGTTTGCTAACAACAAAAGGCATATGTAAAACCACCACAATAAAAGCCACCTTCGATTCTTGATACAAACCTTTAATTATATTCTCCAACAATGCAAACACAAAGATTGCTCACAAAATCAATGTTATCCCTCAAACGAGATCAACGACAGGGAGTGAACCGTGAGAGGACCGCGATCAACGTGCAACGCCAACTCAGCGCATGCGCAGTGAACTAGGTACGCAAATTAGTCACGAAATAACCATGTGAAGTTGCAAATTTGTTGATTTATTTTTTTATGCTCGAGATATCAGATTTTGGCGACATTAACAAATCGACATTAAAGAATCGAAAATACTAAGACTAACAGGGAGTTTGGCGGTTCCACTTCAAAAACGTCTACATAATAGTATTGGCGAGTTAACCATGACTCGAGATAAGTGAACTCCACTGTACATGATTTTGATGTAGAATAAATGTGTTGCCGTTAGTTCTGGGATTTTTGTGTTCATGTAAATGTGCTTTCATTTGTATTACTGTAAAGTTATTAACAATTTTTTTGCTATGTACATTTCAGTGATATTGATATTCAATTTCAAACTTCACTTTCAGTGATCAACATCAATAAATATGAACTGTAAACTGTTTATTGTGGTGGTGTTTATATGTGCATGTCTACCTTTTTTCAGGTCGGCAGGTGAGTCTGCTGCAGTTCTCTCAAGTCCAGAGACAGACTCTTCTCTCTGTTCATCCTCCTTCGTCTAAAACCAGTGCTGTTCGGCTTGACAGCGAGACTGTCATCTGTGTGTGGAACATCTGGGAGCCATCCAGACCCCAAAAAATTCTTCTTTATGAATCTGAGGTATAGAAAAGAACCTACTAAAATAATAAAATTCATTATTGATATTTCTGAAAGTAAGTGCTCTGCCAAAAGTGAATAAGAATCTTTTTCTCCCTTTTTTCCTATTATCTCAGGTGAGGTGTTGTTGTTTCAGTCCTGGTAAAGTTACATTAGTGTTTGCTGGTACGTCAGTGGGATCAGTGGTGGTATGGGATCTCAGAGAACATTCTGGGACTCATTGCAACTTGGTGGTTGGAAAGGAGGTGTGGACATTGCGCTACCCGACCTTCTCTACGGGTCAGTCAATGATCACTTCTTCTTTTTTTTCTTCTTTTTTTATCTAACTTCATTTGTATTTAAATACAGATATTTGGAGTTAGGTCACAGTTAAAGTTAAACTGATCTGTTTTTTGTTTTTTTGTTGTGTGTTGTATCTTCTTAGATGCTGTACTTTCAGGGGTGGGTCATCTTTGTCCTGTGGTGTCTGTTGAACCTGTACCGGCAACTGCTGATACTTGTTCAAAGAGCATGCTAACTGCAAATATAGAAGGTAACATTAGCCGTTATAAATATGTGTTTGACATACTTTTTTTTTTTTTAAACTACAGTACATTTCAAACGTTTAGGGTTATTTTTTAGGTCTTAAAGAATCTAGTTTTATCCAGCAAGTGTACATTAATTCATTTAAAAGTGACAATAACAACATTTATATTGTTACAAAAGATTTTAATTTCAAATAAATGGTTTTCATTAAATATTCTATTGATCAGAGAATCCTGACCAAAAAATAATTTTCCATAAAAATATTACACAGGGTATGTAGATAATAAGACATATAGATAGTTAGTTATAATATTTTTTTCTTGAATACAGAATTTGATTGATTTCTGAAAGATCATGTGACACTGAAGACAAGAGGAATGGCTGCTGAAAATTCAACATTGTCACCACAGGAACAAATTGCTATTAATAATTATCAATAATAGTAATATGTAATTTGTTATTGTAATGTCACAATATATGTTTTTTTTTAATAAAATGAATCCAACCTTGGAGAACCTTGAAGCATAACAGAGGTCTTTGGAAAGCATTAAAAAAATCTTACTCGACCTTAACATTTAAACAATAATGTATTTTTCATAGAAATTTCTTGTTTCCTTGTGCAAAATCTAGAGTCTCTGGGACTGTCATTCCAGTTAGGATCGCTGGATGAAAATGGGGTGTTAACTCTCTGGGTATGTCTGATTTTAACCAGTAACTTTATTTCACAGAAACTCACTTTCATTTGACGCTGTGTCACTGTAACTAGTGATTGATTAGAGACAGTTGTATATTCCGTCCCTGACAGGTTGTGGTCGAGCTGCCCAAAGGAAATGAGTCTGGATCTCAAACAGATCTAGGTAAGAAAAAGTTGAAATTTATTTTCCCTAAAGCTGCTTTCAACAATGACTATTATAAACAAAACATTATACAAATAAGTTGAATTAATCTTTGCTGAAATCATATCTATTAGACCTCACTTAAATAACGCTTTCTGCCTCGGTAGGTCTTAGGCCTGGCGGTAAAGTTAAATTGCTCCACAGCTCCTCTCTACAAACCACTGAGAGATTACCTCAAGACATTATAATGGGATTTGGATCTCCTGTGAGCCTTCAGTTAAAATTCCTCCCTTCTGACTCCAACCATTACTTCATTGGTACTAACATGGTGGGTGTTGCATGAAGTTGCTGAAGGTAGTGGATATCTGGTTTGGTGGTATTTCCCATCACATAGAGTTTTATCTTAGTTTTGAAATGTTTCTTCATTTTCTTTTATTATCGAAGGGTCTGGTTAGACATGGTACGAGACATAGCTTGAAAGTTCTTCCAAAGTTCTACAGATCGCAGTTTGACAGCAGTAGACCAGTGGAGGTCACAACACTTGACTTCAGTCCTTTTGGAGAACCTCTTTTCTTGGTAAAAGGAGCTTGAATTCCTTTGTATGTGTGTTGTGTATTTCTGAATTCATGGTCATCTGTTATTAGCTGAAATTCACCACATGCATTTCTGGGAACATTATATGCACCCCTTTGATTCTTTTCTTTAGGTTGGCTGCAGTGATGGAACAGTTCGATTACACTCTGTCCTGAGAGAGGATCCATTGATGGAGTGGTCTGAATGTTCCAGTGGCACTTCTATTCTGTCAGTGCAATGGTCGCAGACGAGGCCAGCTGTGTTCTGTGTTCTGGATGCTGCCTCTGATCTTCTCGTCTGGGACCTGATAGAGAAGGATTATGTGCCAGTCATCACTGAGAATATGCAGAATGACCGGTATAAAACCAGGGACATCAAACATTACATCTTTATAATATGATAGAAATAAGTTCAGTTAGTGTTGTACAGTTAGCAAATACATCAAATAATTTCTCTGTGCAACTCCAGAGGTAGAGCTTATACCTCAGGCACTAAAAAGTTCTGTTTTCGCAGGGTAACAGCCATGGCAGTGTTTGGTGAGCCAGCCAAACAGAACACATTTTCTGGCGTTGCGCTCGCCAAGCAGTCTGGAAAGCTGGAGATTCAGTATTTCAAGAAGTCACTTACAGTGCCTAGCGCCTCTGACAAAGAAAAACTTCATTCTGTTTTGCACGATGCTTTTTTGATATGAGGTTTGAGCCCAGATTCACAATTCAAATTCAATATGTATGGACCTACTGAATTACATTTCCTTGTTACATCAGTAAGGTTCCCAAAGATACATTGATTCTGGCTATAATAGCACGAACTGTAAAAGGTGAGAAATGGTTTGTTTGCTAGTCACAGTGGCTACCCTTTTAGTGTATCCAAATAACAAATGAACCATCCTGGCTTCAAATTCATTATATCCAAAACTTTGTTGACGTTGGCCGGAACATAATGATTTTGTTGCTGTCAGCAGCATTTTGTAAAGTTGGATCAAATGCTAAATGAAACATAAAAATGAGCTTTTTGTTCCTCAGGGATATAAATACTTTATATCTTTTTTGTATTATTTTACAATATGTACAAATGAATATTTACACTGAGTAGCATTTAAACAGGTATATAGTTCTTATTTATGGTCCTTTTATTTACGATAAAGGTTACTATCATACTGTAATTATTAATGCATATTTTTATTAAAAGACAATTATGTTCAGACTGGGGCTTCTCTCGTTATTTACTTATGTTGCTTTTTATGATCTAGGAGTGTACTTTCTTCACTATTTTAGCAACTTTGCTATGTTGGGATTTTTGTTGTGTCTCAATGTTGTCATTCTCTGAGAGCGAGCACCATTTATCATCTGCCTTTCAGGTTAACTGCATTTTAATACTGTGTTCTGTCAAGGATTTTTATTTTTTGCTGTTACCATGGTTTTACTTCAGATCTACTTCCGAAGTTATTTGTTGTTGTTTTTACATAATGAAGTCACTGCAGTAAGAGTTACTGATTAATTGTATATCAGTTTGTCAAAACATTTACATGTAAACATGTAAAGATCAAATTTCTATATGGTACAAGACACATTTGGGAGCACATTGCAATTAGGTTTCATTAGTTAACATTGGTTAACAAGAACTAAGAATGAGCTGCACGTCTACAGCATTTATTAATCTTAGATCATGTTAATTTCAACATTTACTAGTACAGTACATTATTAAAATCAAAAGTTGAGTTTGTTATTGTTAATGTAATGTGAACTAACATAAACTAATTTGAAATAATAAATAAATTGTATTAACTAACATTATTAAAGATTGATAAATACAGTCAAAAATGTATTGCTCATTGTTACTGTTAATTAATACATTAATATTGACAATTGAAACCTTATTGTAAAGTGTTAGCAAATATTTTTCCATGAAACCCTCTTTTAAACGTATTTATTTTTGCCTTATATATATTTGCTGGGTAAAGTTTTGACGAGGAACCGTAAACTAGCTAGACGAGCTGAGCGGACTCTGAGAGTGGATTTGTTATCTTTCTGTCGTTTTCTCCATGGTTACTCTGTTACCCAACGGCTCTCTGTTAACGACCGAATGTTCGCTCCTTCTGCGGCAGGTTGACTAGTCAGACTTTTAATAACAAAGTATCATAAGTTACAAATGACATAATTTTTACGAACTTATAAATATAAAACAAATCTTGGCTCTAAATTGTTCTCTTAGTATAGAAACTAGCGCTACATGCAAGTCAGATTATTTTATCTCGCAACAACTCCGAGAGACATCCGTGAAAGGACATGGTGAAGATATGGTTAAAGAATTGACGGAGAACTCGCGGGTGGAGTGTTTAAAAAGTTCATATCCTGGACGAGGCAATGGAGAAGAAAGGTGTCAAATGTTGCAGAAGAACGTGGAGAAAGTAAGGGAATGTCTTAAATTTGCTCGACCTTAAATCACTTTATTGTCACGTGTCTTATATTAATATTTTATGTGTACCGGTAAGCTATATCATATTTTCTCTATTTATTCATAAGCGCAATAATGCATGAACACTTTTGCTTCTCCCCACTCCCTCTTTTTCCTTGGACCTTTTCCATCATTTTGCTTTCGCCCCTCTCTATTGAACATTCTTTATCCTGCTTCTGTTCAGATGAGTCATGAGAATGTCCTCACCCACGGCCTTCGTCATGTCCTCCACCTCTCCTGTAAAGACCCTGTTTGTCACATGACCTGTGGTTCGGGAGCCGCAGGCTTTGCTAGTCTCCACAGTAGCGGTCATGTGCAGTTCTATTATCCTGATGGCCAGTTTAGAGATTGCCAATCCCTCTCCATCCACTATGCTGGACTCACCTCCACACATCTGCCAGGAACACTGGTTGGCTGGGGACCTGGGGCCGTTCTTACCATATTAGATGCAGAACTGAACCCTCAGGTCCATGCTGTGGAACCTATGGATGTTACAGTGTGCAAGGTGTGACTTTAATTTATGACTGTTATTTTGAATATTGTTTTTGACAGTGAGGAGCCATTGAAAAAAACTTAAAGGTTGAGAACCACTGGTGTAGACATTAAGACAGTTTGATTCGTCATGGATTATTGAAACTTGTATTGAATGTATTGAGACGTTTGTCTGTCACAGATTGTGGAGCACTCGAATGAGCTTGTCACAGCTGGAACGGGCAATGTATGTGTGTGGCACCTCACACACTTGATATGTCACAAACGGGTGGTGGAGGGTTTGGAGAGACACGTTTTCACACATCTAGCCCTGGTGCCTAGCAGGACTCAGCAGGGCCTCAAAGCACTGGCTGCATGCGGACGAACTGTGGTTGTGGTGGACCTTACAAAGGGATGCATTATGGAGCAAAAGAAGAACCTGCATTTAAGGTTAGTTTTTTTTTTGTTTTTTGCTGTAATTCAGTCATTTGCAGCTATTATAGGGATAGTTCACCCAATAATAACGTGTTTTTTTTTCATCATTTAATCACCCTTGTGGTGACAAAATCTTTTATCAATTTTGAAAAAGAGACAAATATCCCAATTGTCTTTATAAAGGTTTATTTTCTTGCAAGAAAAGGTCAACAGTCATGTAGACATCGGCAGCTGCCCCGAAGAGTGTGACAGAGAAGGGAGGGCTGCTTCAGCATTTACTGTATATCGCTAATCTTCAAGGCTAAAGAGTCTTACAACAATTGTAATTTTCCATTTCTTATCAGGAGCACATTACCCTCTCTGTACCTCCAATGTATTTCTTCCCCTCCCGTGATGGTCATTACATTTTTACGGATCTTTGTCCAGATAATTAATGTCACATAATAATCAAAACATAATCTTGAAAACATAACATACATGAATAAAAATGTCTTTTACACCCTCAAGTTGTTCCAAACTTGTTCCAATTTCCTTAACCAAATGGCTGATGGGCCCCACGGACTTCCATAGTACAAAAAAACGCCAATGGCTACTGTCAAAATAACTGTGTGGTTACTGTCAAAATATCTTCTTTTGTGTTCAACAGAAGAAAAAAAACATTCATATTTGAAACAACTTGAGGGCAAGTAAATAATGACAAAATTATAAGACCTTTAAGGTCTGTTTGATTTTAATTCATGCTATAGAATATACAGTATCAAACCCAGCAGTTTTTTTCTCTAAACATTAATAATCTCACCAGTATTCCATCTGTGTGATTAAAATTGACTTTTGAGTTTGAAGTGAATGGTGAATAGTTGTTGCTGAATTTTAAACAAAAATTGAAAGTACCAACTGTCCTGAGTTTGCATGACGTTTTTTATACCAGTTACATGACCAGAGCTAGATTGATTCACATTATGAAATTGTATAAAACAAAGAGTTGACTTGTTCTGGCCATATTTGCTTTATTGCTGTTACTTTATTTTCTTATTTGAACAGAAATAAAATGGATGTGCACTGCAGTTTATTTTCATTGTACTGTCCAAGGAGTAAAATACATGTATTCACTTATTTGGGAAACATTTGCGATGAAACCAATGTCTGTGTGAGACCTTCAGTTAGTCCTATTAAATCGTTATCTTTTTTTTCAGGGAAATCACAGGGATGGTCTACTGTCCCCTTAGGGAAATTGTAGTTACTGCATCAGATATGACAATCCGAGTGTGGGGACTAAACTGGGAGCTTCAAATGGCCTTTGTGGGTCATACAGGTCAGAAAATCAGTGCACTTCTCTGTTAACAAAGTTTCAAAATATTTGCAACTGCATTGTTGAAATTACATTAAATGTCAACCCAGCTAACACAGAACATTCTCTGAATTTTCAAAATGTTCTGGCAAGGTTCTCTCAAAATTATGAACAAACATTCTTCCATTAACTTTAATAATGTTCTCAAAAGTTCATGGAACTTTTTTTCTAAAACATTTTAGTTGGACATTTGGTTAACATTTCTAAGTGTTAAAATGTTTAAATGTTTGTTTCTAAAGTAACATTCCCATAATGTTTGCAAAATAATAAAAAGGAATGTTCCCTTCACGTTCGTAAAATCAAGAAAAAAAACATAATTTTTTTTTTTTTTAATTTTTTACTTAATGATGCTAGAACATATTTTTGTTAGTTGGGAACAGGATAAATGAACAGCATTAATTAGATCTTTGTCAGTTCACTGACCATTTTGGACCAAGTCTTCACTGATAATAGACTGTACTTCCATCAAGAGTCTGTGTTTTGTGTCCTTTTTCCAGCTCTGGTCACTTCCCTAATTCTGTGTCCTGTCTCTGGTCTGTTGTTGTCATCTTCTCTTGATGGTACTTTGAGATCCTGGAGGCCTGAAGTTGGAGACCAGGTCCAGACTGTTTCTATTCCTCAAGGGTGCTCACCTCCTCTACACATGGGAGGTCCAGACAGTGCTGGCACCTATTTCTCATACTCCACCAACAGTGTGGACTTCTGGACCGTCAACTGCCTCTACGATCTACACTGCAGACTGGATGGATTCCTAGGAGGTCCTGTCCGTCAAATCTTGACTCCACCTTGCCCCCCTTCCTTCCAAGCCTGCGTAGTTTGTATCCATGGAAACAGAGATGTCACAGTTGTTGTAGCAGAGACTGGTGCAATGCTCACTAGATTCCAAGCCAACGGAAAAGTTAGATGTGCTGATTACTGTGTGCCCAAGGAGTACTTATTGGTATTGACTGAAGACGGGGTGGTATCTATTGCTAGTACTTTGACCAGTCCTGTAACAATACTGGATGAGTGGCAAGGGATAGAGCATTGGGATTGGTCAGGTGGGCAGGTGAAGGCAAATATAGGTATGGTGTGCTCCATGGTGTTATACAGTGACGTTGCAGATATACAAAGTGGACAGGAAGAATGGAGATCCTTACAGAGAGCGCAGAAGCCAAACAATATAAAACTTCTACATGATGCAAAAAACAGGTTTGTATTTGTGATAGAGTATGGCATGCTGAGTTAGATGTAGCAGGTCAGCATATTGTGTTGACCCTGCAACAATGTTCCTATACAAAATTTATTCATGACCACATCTATACCCCTAAACCTAATCCTACCCGTAAGTTATTCCTAAAATCGTACTTATTACGTAAATAAAACTAACTGTATAAGCACCAAACCCTGTTTTTTTTAAGCCCCCAAACTTAGGGCTTGGTGATAAGAGGCATAAGAGAATTTCTTCTCAAAAGTGAAAATATTTCTTAAGATAGATTTATTACAGGTATAAAGTAAATGTTATTTAGCAGAATTAATTAAATGTGCAAGGAAAAGTACATTTCGTAGTATCAGACTTATTGACAATATTCAACCTAGTTATATCAGTTCAAGAACATAATCTATGTTTGTATTTATCACATTTGCTTGCATGTCCTGAAACATCTAAATTGTCTCTTTAGATTGTGTAACCTCAGTCTGATATTACTGAAATAATAAGAACCATTATGTTTGTTGTAATTTTTTACAGGTTTGTTGCAGTGTGACTGCATTTCACCGTCTTTTACACTGTCTCTTGTTTGTTTTTCTGTCTCTCTGTGTGTGTGTGTGTCTCATAGGTTTCTGGTTATACTGGGCCATTGTAGTGGTTGTGTGTCTGTGCTCAATATGCTTTCAGGCAAAGTCCAGTTCAGAACTTCTGCTCACAACAACCAAAACATCAGCAGCATGCAGGCACACCCCAACAGTGGCTATCTACTGACTGCAGGTGCACACCCACTTTACACACTCAGCTACATCATCACACTGATCGTTAACATTCATTGCTTGACTGATGATCATTTTGATGGCTTTATTTTGTAGGTGAAGATAAAGTGCTGCTGATCTGGCGTGTTTCCCCATGTGCTAAGCAGTGTTTGAGTCTCCATTTCAGCATGCGGTGTGATGTGCCTCCTATTTTCTTGGCACTGATGGGAACCCAACTCACCCTTACTTTACAAGATCCAGAGAACGACACTTATAGCCTGGTACAGTACAGTTTAGAGAGTCAGAGCCAAGCTGACCAGCAACCAAATGAACAGCATCACAACAAAATCACAGGTTAGAAAAAGCTACCTACATTCATTGGTCATAAAATATTTTTATAACAGAAATATTCTGAGCTTGACATAACTAGAAAGATTCATATTTATCAACTCGAATCCATAGATACCCTGGGTCTTAAATAAATTACAGAGAACTAATGAAAACAGGAGACACACAACTTTTGGAGAGACAAATAATATTACAAAAAGCTTGAAAGCTTATATTGTAAGTCAAACAAAAATGAGAAAACACACTTAATAGTTTTCCAAAAGTTTGTCCTGCTTCTTATCTAAGCAGATTTTAATTAAATAAAATGATTGTATAACAAAAAATATACCCACATAATTTTGGGATGATACAAGCATCCTTGACCCTTTTAGGATAATAGACAGTCTGCTTATGTGTACCCAGGGCTCTGTGCATGTTATCAGCTGAGCATGTTTGCTTCAAGCAGCCAGGATGGGACTATACGAATCTGGGATATGGAAAATCGCCTCTTTAGGTCAGGACAAATGCTACTTTTTTGTTTTTAGTTGTGTGTATTATGTAAATGTAAACTTTGATTATCTCTGCTTCTGTGGTGTTTATTGTAGAATTCTTGAGTTGAACGCAGAGCCAGAGTGTTTGGCGTACAGTGAGAGTGGAGACCTCCTGTTAGGCATCACAGGAGACCTCTACAGAATCCCACTCACACAGCTACTTCATCCCGACTGCAGGACACAAGTACAGCTTAAACTCTCATCAGACAGCATAATGTTTTTGTCCTTCTTGAAGAGTTGTCAGAATCTTAATGTCTTTACAAACACTGTTGTTAAAAACAGTCCAGAATAATAATTTACACAGATAATTATACAATAATTTACTCTAGGTTTACTCCACAACATGTATAGTCTGTTAAAATAAAATTAATATATTTTTTTAATGTATTTACTTTATCACCCACTGAGAAATGTGATTCAGACTCTGAATTACCCAAATCCCGGATCCACAAATTGAGGTAACTTTCTACTCAATTAAGTACACACATAAATACACATCAGTATTTGTATTCTTTACATTTAACTCCTATCTCTAGGACAGAGAGTTGCCATATTGCTAAAAAGGATGTTCCTGAAAGGCTTGACAGGATACAGGATTTAGTAAGTACCGAATATATGTAAGGATGTGTTTGAGTGTCAGAGCTCATCCATATGTTTGTCTTAAAGGACTTTGGGGCAGTCTTGGCAAGACATAAAGATCTTGAATTGTTGCAAAAAGGAGAGGTTGAGTGCAGAAGGAAAAAACGAGCCACTGTACAAATTAAACAAGACGCCTTCAATAATTACCTACGTCTAATTTACAGGCCACCTCCTGATATAAAAGTACGTTCATCAACACCATTCACTTTTACTCTTTTCAGTCAATATTTTCCTAATAAATGATGAAAAACCACTTCCATAGAAAAATGAAATTTTTATGCACCTTAACAATGTCTTTATCAGGTTTTGACCACCTTAAAATTCTGATTTCGGTGTACAGTGTATAATCGAATAAAAGAGGAATAATTATTTGTTGTTGTTTTTACTTGACATGAACAGATCGAACTAGATGAAGTGCAGCTCTTTTGTACTGAAGAGGAGAAGAAGGGGAAGGAAGAGGCTGTCATACATTTTTCATCCATCATAGAGACAAAGAAAAGTCATCTTCCAACCAAACCAGCAGCACTGAAATTCAAAGAAAAAAAACACCCTGTTAGGATGTTTTAGTTTTTTTACATTAATTCTAGTCACATCCACGTCCAAAATGACAAAACTCATGAAGTGATTGTGTCTAGAGTTTACTGCTGTTGAATTTCTTTGCCTAAAAGTGTGGTTACATCAGCAAAATTATGCAGGCAAATAAGACTTTACATTTTTTGTTGTATAGCAATGTTTTGCTGGTGATCATGACGAATTTGTCTTAAACATAAGTAAAATCTGCATGGGGAACTTTTTCACCCTCATTTGAAATGTCTAATTGTGTGGATTCCAATTGAAATGACTTGATCTTGCCATGCTATGGTAATTGTAACCACACTTTAAGAAAGGTATGGAATTATGTCACTTAACCATTTAATCGTTTGCTCTTTTTTTAATTTTCTCTCGCATGCTTACTCTTCACAGCCACCAAAGCCCCTTCCACCACTAACGTGCACTACTCCCTCTCTGGCACCACTTTCACCGCACATTCCCTCACCTTTACTCACCCCTGCACCACCCTCGCCCATCACAGGGACTCAATCTACACAGGAGAGCCCTCTTCCTCCCACACCAGCAGCAGAGAAACTTATAAACCCTGTTAGGATATTTTTTAGTTTTTTATGTTAGCCATTATATCCATTACACGCATTCTGGAATAAAATAACAAAACTCATATAGTGATTAAATATGTGTAAAGTTTATTCTTGCTGACTGTTTTGCATAAAAGTGTGGTTATATTGTCGACTGTCAATATACAATTGGATTCCAATTGAAATGACGATATTTTGCCATTCCACAGTACATGTAACTACACTTTTAAGAAAGGTATGGAATGATGTCACATAACCACTTAATTGTTTGTTCTCTCTTCACAGCCAACAAAGCCAATTTCACCAATAGAGCGTCTTATGACCCCTCTGACTCCACCTAAACAACCCACATCCTTGCCTCCTCCACCCTCGTCATCATATCTGCCAGAGTTCCTCAAGCAGTTTGTGGATGAGCAGTGGTTTCAAAAGATGTTCCCTGATCTTAGTGTAAGATGGCTTACAGACACAATAAGACAGCAAAGTAACTCTTTGATATGAACACAATATTTTGTATAAATGATTTTTATACACAATAGAAGTTTCCTTCTAGTTGTAGTTAATTTCTGCATCATTCCACACTCATTTGTGTCTGTGTTTGCAGTGTATTTCAAGTTCTTTAGGCCCCAATGAATTCTGCAAGCGTCTGTTGGACTTCATGATGTCTTGCAGCACGGCAGATAAGAATAGAATTGTGAATGCATTATGCATGTTAATTCAGCAGAAGGTGTTAGACAAAGAATCTCTCAGCAAAGGACTGCAGGATTGCTTACAAAATTGCATTCACAAAAACATGGTGAATCAAATTGTGATACTACATAAAATAAATGCAGGCATGATTTAAATATATTTGCTAACATCTTCTAAAGTTAAAATAAAATATTATTTTGTATGGATTATGTATGAATTCTTCATGAACATTACAGTTAAGTATTCAGTAAAAGAATATGTATTAATACGTGAATATGTTCTACAGTCTAGGGAGGAACAGCATTTTGTCGGTGAGCTGCTGAATTTGATAGTCCATCTGAGGCCTGACAGTTTTGACACCGTTGTCGAGCTACTCGCCACATTGGCAGACAAACAAGTTGATCTTAAGTAAGGAATAATGCATATTCAACACAAAACAAAATACAATGTAGTTTTATTTTCACTTTTATAAACACTTTTATCCATGGCCCACTTTAATACTTAATTAAATCACTTGTGAAATTGATGCATCAACTGCAGAACATCAAATTATTGAGCAGTTTTCCACCACTTTTGTCATTGGGCTTCTCCTGTATGAATATAAAATACTGTATAGAAAATGAAAATAAATAAAATGTAGGAATTAACCATTATTTCATTATATCTCTGGCAGGGCTTTAGTTCTGTGTTTATTGCAAAGGCTGGGTGTGGAGGAGGCTGAGCTGTGGTTATGTCCAGAATTAAAGCCATGGAACTCTCTGACGAAGCATCAGCCTAACCAGCACTGCAGTCTTCGAGATATGGCCAGTCACTGGTTGCTTACCTGGACCACAAAGTACAAGGTATCAAGAAGATATCAAATTGGTTGAGATACTTTTGAAGAAAGCAAAAGACTTAAAAGCATTTCTATTGTACTTCACAGGTGCACAAAAGGTCTGTGATCCCACGCAGTGAAGGAGTACAGAATGTCATTGCTCCTGTGGACGTGCTCAGATATTTCTGCTCCGTGCAAAGAGGCAAAGCATCCCGACCACCGCCACCTCTACTAGAGGGCAGGAAGGATGCTGTTATTGTGCCTTCAGGCTTGGCTAAGTATGTCATACAGACACAGGGACACCCTCTATCATTTGGTTTTGTCTGATGTATATTTTCAATAGAGTTGAGCCAGATACTCGAAACGAGTATCCGGTACTGATAAAGCGCTTTTGCCGAGTATGAGTATTATACGAGTAATACGAGTCAATATCTGTGCTCGGATTGAATAAAAATCCTCATTGGGTCACTGACTGTGTCTATGTTCTGTGATAGGCTAGTCACAGCGCCTCTCCCCTACACATACAGATTTGCTGTGTCCCGCTCTGCTCACTCACGCACAGAACACTGAGAAGAGAACAGCTCTCTTTCTCTCTCTGTCTCTCCCTCAGTCACTCAGGTTCGCGGGTCTTCCGTTAACGTTTAGGGTTTCTTTAGCCTCAGTTTGTTTTTTTATTGTGGTTTGTTTGTAGTACTTCTTAACCAGTAGAGTTCTGGTAAACGTGGAGTTTGTTCAGACGTGGTGCTTGATAGAATGCGAATAGCGTTGCGTCTCTGCCTGTCAGTTTTAGTTTTTTTTACCGTCTGCTGGCTCTAACCAGTTTTTTGACTTCACGCAAAAAAAAAGTAGTGGTATAAAAACTATATTACAAATTAATTATCTACACTCACACACACCTGGTATGAAAAAAGAGCCAAAAACCATCTGTTTTCTGTGCCGTAGCTTTAAAAAGAATACATTTCTTACTGCTGTTGTTAAATGAAATAGTCATAAACATAGATAAACATGACTGTGAACAGCTGATTCCGTGGCTAGTCATGGACTGTACCTGTTCCGCTGTGACATCACAATGGATGATGACCTGAATGGCTCATTTTGAGAGAGGTGGAGCAGCCTCTCTCAACAGAGCCAGTAGGTATAGTTTGACGTCTAGTACCCCCTTGCTTGGGTGGAGCTAGATGGTCAGACCATACCCTAATCCTATTGCCAAGCATAACTCCACCCATTAGGACCACAGAGGTTGAGCTGAACAAGAAGTGATGTCTGGGTTTACAATGATCAGAAATTTCTGTTTTTATTTAGACCGAATCCTATTCAGCGCCTGGGAGAAACACACAGTATGTCTAGGATACGGGAGCCTCAAGGTTAGTATATATTGTAGACTTTCAGAATTAATTTGTTGTGTATACAATAACCTTAAATCCATTATGTGTGGCAATAAAAGATGTTTATTTTATTTTATTTTATATTCAGTTCAAGTGGATACCTGTACAAAAAGCAGAATTAAAGGAATATGGAAATTATTTTATTCCGCAATTTTGAAGTCTGTATAATACTGTAATTTAGTTTACTGTATTAACAGTTTTGTTAAACATCTTTGCTATGAACCAACAGAACATCTGCTGCCACCCTTGCCACATCGACCTGCATTGATGGGTTTCACTCGATTCCTCTCTCTACCAGTGGCAAATGTCATATTATCTCCATTTCCCTTTTCCCTGGAATTTCAGAACCTCAAACGCCCCTCAACACACAAATACTTCTCCCTGGAACACTCCTATGTAGATTATTACAGATAGGACCCAATTATTACCAAATGCATTGTTTGAAATCTTTAAAAGACTGCTACAACTGACTCTCTCTATAATTGTGTCATTAATGACATAAAATAAATCTAAATGTATTAGTCAACTTTGTTTCTCCAGTGTACAGAAACAAATCCTTTATCATCTTTATATAATTGACAGTTGAATGTTTAAAGCATTGTCATGTTTGACGTATGCTTGGATGGATACAGAGTGAATACTAATGCTTTGAAAAGCAGTCAGTTAATTGAAACACTGAGTAGTGAGAAGTTTCATTGTCATTAATTGAATATTGTGACATCGTATCAGTGCTTTTGCAACTTGAGCATTCCATGGAATTTAAACACTATGTAAATCATGGTCCCTGGAATCATACATCCATAATGAATACCTACATTTAGTAGTGACTGAGTTGAACAACATACTAGGGCTGTGACAAGATCTTGTGCCATGAGATCTCACTATATTAAAGCGTGAAATATAAAGTTGAGGTGAATAGCTGTCTCGTGATATCAGCATGACAGAGATAAGTTTGTTTACACTTTTACAGTGCATGGTTTTGTTCTCTTTTTGTGTGCGTTTTTTTCATTTTCTATTCTTGGTCTGTCTTTTACGGCATGTGGCAATTCATACTCAGGAAGTAGAACTGAAGTGACATTCATAAGATGATTAAAACATTTCAAAATGCACCTGCATTGTTTAACATTCTGTGACTTTCACAATACATAATATTTCTTTATTGAAGACTTCTTAAAAACAATGTTAAAATATCATCTCACTCTCAGGAACCCAATATTGTGTGTCATGAGCTATCAGGCCTATTTCTACACTTATCAAAGTGTAAACTATTTTGTCGCCATGATGCTCAAAAATCATCTATGCATAAACTACCTGTGGAAGACTGTCAAGTACCTGGGGATTTTTCTTAGCAAAGACAGATCAATGCATCTGCAACTCATTTTTCACCTAAAATAATGAAAACTAGAACTTAGTAAAACTAAAAACTTAATAAAAAATTAAGGGAACACTTAATCATCATAGTATAACACCAAGTCAATTAAACCTCAGGGATATCACTAATTAGCAAGAAGAAGTGACTGTGATTCAGTTTCACCTGCTTTAAGCAAATGAAAGTGACAACAGCATGACAAAACCCAAAAAGGACATAGTTTTGCAGGTGGTGCTCATAGACAATTTAGCTCTCCTTTTTCTTCCTGACTGATTTGTCTTTAGTTTTGTGTTTTGTAAGGGTCCTTGTCACTGTCTGTAGTATGAGGCAATACCTGCAAACAAATCAGGTTAAACAGGTAGTCCTGCTCCTCCAGGATGGACCATCTTTTGGACCATCTTGGACCATCTTTTTCTATCATTAAAGCACGTATGCGGCAATTGAAATTGGTGGAGGACCCAGACCCATTGCCTGTGGTATGCCCTTTTTCAGGTTAGCCCTCGTATTGGGTTAGTGCTGATGCATCTTTCTATTAAAGATGTACTCCAAGCACTCGCAATACTTCTCATAAAAAAGACAACATAATTTTCAACAGCCGCTTTGTCGTATCCAGCATAGACAGCTTCTAGTTGTTGCGGTGCAACAATCGCATCAAGTGTAGACACGGTGTTTGCGTCTTTGCTGCATCCCAATTCGCCAACTTATACTATGCCCTGAAAGTCATACATTTTCTAATTTAATTGTTACCCTTTGAAACCCAGTGGACAATTCATGAGGCCAGTGAAGATTCACACTTTTACTGCACAGAGGAATAATTAATACAAAGAAACAAAATGTAGATTCAGGAATTATTTTGGAAATGGATCTAATCGTGAGATTAGATTTGCAGTATAATACTTAAAACTATTTTGTCAAAATATAATAGAGATGACAGAAAATAAAATGTATAGAAAATATAATCTTGAGTTGTAAACAGTGTTAATGTCAATTTTCCAGTGTAAATAATTATTTTATTTTACCCTGGATAATTATTTAGCTATTATATAGAATTATTGTCCATATTATCCAGAAATCGTGGGAACCCTATAATGTGAATATTAATTAAACAACATGGTAATTAAAGAATAGTTAACCAAAAAATAACATTTTGGTCTGAATTTTCTTTATGAAGACATACAACCATACAGGTTTTTCATCTATGGGTAAACTATGCCTTTAGGTCATACTTCAGACTTGTTTAGAGTGGAAATAGAGCAAGTGACTTGAAAATGTTCAATATTCAAACAAAATATTTTTTTTGCCTGGCTTTTCCAGATAACTAGTTAGAAAGGAACAGAAATGTGGATAAAAATCATCCTTACAGCCCTGCATTGAGATAACGAAGAAGAAAACAAATATTGATTTTTAAAAAAAGAGGCATCTTAGTTTGTTCCATCAGTGCAGGCCATAGACATGATATAAGGCAGTAAAACCATATGTAATGCATAAAAAAATAATAATACAAATATTTTTTATATGAGATGCAGCATAATGCTTTAGGTTTTTTTGTTTTGTTCTAAGACTGAATGTGTAAGCCAAGGTTTGCTGTTTGTGAATAATCTTGGTAACCTACAGGTAAATTCCCCATGAGTGGTTAAAACATAAGCTGAGTACTAGTTTAAGCATAGTTTCGATTGTCAAGTGCTTATAAGAGCAACCTCTGAGACATTCACTCCCTAATCATCCACAGTCAAGTCTGGGCTATAGTTCAATAGGTCAGAGGTCACAAGAAGGTCCTGAGAGCGTCCTCTCAAGTTCAGAACCTCATCCAGCAGCTTCATCGTGAAGTTCCTGCTCTCAGGTTCCTCTAATAGAGGCCAGTCCAACAGTTGAGCACTGGAGGGGAGATCAGGCAGACCAGACTCATACTCCTCTAGTGGATTGGGATAGAGCAGCAGACGAAGAGAAGGGATACCTGCTGCTGTACGGGCCAGGGAAAGAAGTCCGGTCCTAGATAGTGGGTTTAAGGCCAGTCTTAAGCTACGTAAAGCCCGACAGCAGGACAGGGAGGGGAGAAGAGCTCCTAGGAGAGTATCTGAAAGGCCACAGCCACAAAGTGAAAGCTGAGATATGCAGCTTTCAGCTTGACCTAAGAGACGACGCAGAGAGGACAGGGACGATTCATCGAGCCTGTTCTCACTCAGGTCAAGTTCTCTCAGGAATGAAGCATGCTGGCTGCAGGAGAGGTAGGTCAGGTCAGTGGAGGTCAGGCACAGGTATGGCAGCTCCAGCACCTCCAGGGGCTGAGAAAGAGAGCTGAAAACAGGAAAAAGAAAATGTGTTAAAATGTGCCAAATTCATGAAAATCTTACTTTCATGTGGTTTTGAACACCAATCTTCAAAAGGCTTTTAATTAATGCCTCTAAAAACATAATGCAAAAAGTTTCCTTTGACCCTTAATACCCGTGAAACGCTTTCATATACAGTATATACATACATATATAAATAAAATGTATTTGCATGTGTGTATCCTTTTACATGAGTATGTGTGTATATATTCATTATGATAGAACAATTGCATCACCCTGATATTGACTTTTTTTCAAAATAATTAAACATGCTCATCAATGACGAATACAACGGTATATTCATCATTGTTTGTATAAAATGCATTTTTAATATTTTTTGAAGTGCATCAATGCCATTGACCCTCTGAATAAAATTACAAAAGAATATGTGTGTGTATTAGGAGTGTATGAGTGGGCATGACAAATACAGCTGTGTAATCCCACAAGTGTATGTACCTGAGCAACAAGCACAAGTGTCCTGGTAGCCGGAGTGCAGTCAGGCATAATCGCTTCAGTCTCTTCAGTGAACCCAGTCCTTTAGACATGTCCTGTAGTGCCCCCTGCTGGCTAGGCTGTGTACGTTGCAAGTCTAAGTTACAGTAATGCAGTTTGAGAGAGTGAAGCTTAGGGAAGGGAGATAACAGTGGAAGTAGCATAGCCAGACCCGACACCCCAAGGCTGGTGTAGCGGATGTCCACACCGAGGAGATCCTGCTGAGGCAACAGACCAAATAAGGAAGCTATAGAGGGAGCTGAAAGCTCCTCCACACGAAGGTAGCGGCAGTGGAGTTGCAGTTGGCCCAGTTGACTAAGAGCATCACGGACACGGTCCCAGGAACGGGAATTGATAAATAAATCAGCCTTGACATGGACCACAGCTACCTCATCCCAGTCTTGGTCACATAAACTACTGTTATTTCTGATAGTGCTTGATTTCACCTCAGATGAAATCTTTCTCCTCTGGATCTCCATCCTCCTCCTAATACCCTTCACTGACTCAACTTCTGGTGACATTTGTTCATTGGGTCTGCAGTCCATCTTCCCTACTACTTCCACTCCTCCCTGACTATCTTCAGCACTATTCCCACACCCAACAGCTCCACGGTCTCGTTTGATAGCACTCCGGTCGCGCTCTGCTTCCAGCCCTCTTTTTCTCTCTCTGTCACCATCTCTCCTGTGAGCCCTGGAGGCAGCAGCTCGAGCTTGAAGCACCGTTGAGCAGAGGGCAACAGTGAGGGACCATCCACCCATTGAGTCTTCAACCTTCCCATCCTCACACTGAAGTCCGCTGAGATCCAGCACCTGCAGGCAACACCTGTTAAGAGAGGCAAGGAGATAATTAGTAAATAATGTTAAAAAAAATAAAGAAAAGATATTAAATACTTAATACGAACACAGAACGTCAGAGTGAGAAAGAAAACAAAATGACAGTGAAATCTATTTGAGAATGCATATGTATAAATGTATACTTGATTACAGTAAAATCAATGGAACACTTAAATCACACATTGGACCTCAATAAATGAAATATTCAATTTGAATATATTTATTTGGATTCCATAATTTGAGAATAAAATTGTGACAACAGTCAATAGAAACGAAAATCATCAACAAACTGAGGACTGGATTCAAAATCCATACCAAAAATCTATGTAAAAAAACAATGTTAGACTAAACAGACTGATCTAACTTGCATGAAGTTCATCACAGCAACTCAAGTCAGTCATGTGTATGGTCATCACGGGCCTCTATGCACTCACAACAACGTATGGGTCTGCTCCTGATGAGATGGAGGATGGTAAATTAAGAGAAACACTTAATCATCACAGTATAACACCAAGTTAATTAAACTTCAGGGATTTTAATCTGTCCAATTAGGAAGAAGAAGTGACTGTGAATCGGTTTCACCTGCTTTGGTGCAAATGAACGTGACAACAGGTGCACCGAAGAAGCAACAGCAAGACAAAACCATAAGGGAATGATTTTTGCAGGTGGTGGCCATAGACAATGGATCTCTACTTATTCTTCCTGACTGACATGTCTTTAGTTTTGTTAGGGTCCTTGTCACTCACTGTCTGTAGCATGAGGCAGTACCTGCAAAGTATCTGCTGTTGCAAGGATTTTTGGTGTGTCTCCCAGCACAGTTTCAAGAGCATGGAGGAGAAATCGGGAGACATACTTTTATGGGCATTGATGGGAAACAAGCCAGAAGCAGGACCGGCTTCTGCTCCTTTGTGTGAACAGGAGGAACAGGAGAAGCACTCCCAGAGCCCTACAAAATGACCTCCAGCAGGCTAACCAGCATGTTTCTGATCAGACTGTCAGAAACAGACTTCATGAGGGTGGAATGAAGGACTTAAATTCCTCTAGTTTAGTCTTTACTGATGAGAACAGTTTAACACAGAGCACGAGGCAGATGTTAAAGAGTCTGGAGACGCCGTGTGGAATGTTTACTGTGTGCAACATTCTCCAGCATGACCGATTTGGTGGCGGGTCAGTTGGTCTGGGGAGGAATTTCATTGGAGGGTCACACAGGCCTCCACGTGCAAGCCAATGGTTTTCTTACTGTTGTGAGGTACCATGATGAAACCCTCAGAGCCATTGTCAGACCTTATGCTGGTGCAGTGGGCCCTGGGTTCCTCCCAGCACTTGATAATGCTCTGCCTCACGTGGGTAGACAGATTTTAAAAGAAGGCATTGAAGCAATTGGCTGGCCCTGACATTACCTCGCGTTACTCTGAATCCGGTTGAGAACCTCTGGGACATTATGTATCGCAGCATCCAAAGCCACCAAGCAGCACCAGAGACCGTCCAGGAGCTCACTGATATCCTAACCTGGGCCTGGGATCAGCCTGTAACTTCAGTCTTTTACATTGATTTTTAGTATTGAATCCAGCCCTCAGTGTGTTGATTATTTTGGTTTCCATTGACTGTTGTCACATAATTTTGTTGAATATTTAATTCATTGAAACCCAATGTGCGATTAACTATATTCATGCATTACTGTGATGGTAAAACTTAATTTTCAGCTTCATTACTCCAGGATTATTTGATGAATACAAAGTTCAAAACAACAGTATTTATTTGAAATGGAAATCTTTAGGATAGTAAACATTACTTTATTGTTACTTTTGAACAGTTTAATGCTTACTTCCTGAATAAAATATTAATTTCTTTAAAAAAAACAGAATGCTGCTGTTTTGTATTAAAAAGATTAATTAGACAAAAATATAAAATTCATAATTCATATTTATTAGTCAACCACATGTGCCTTGTTGTTTACTGACAGTAAAAAGGGGGCATCAGTGTCATTTCTAACCTATATTTATCCATGCTGTCAGTTCAGAAACACGTCACATGAGACGTGCTGTGAAGATGAAATTAATGTCTATATTTAACACGGCACTGTACTGACTCTTTTACTTCACATTTTGTCATTAAAATATAGATAACATCGATACCTCTTGTCCGTCAGTCCCCTGACCACAGCCAGCAGCAGTGCCTGAACGCACAGGCGGTTCGGAGGGCACTGGTCCGCCTTTCTGCTGCCTCCGACAGTCAGTGTTCGCTCAGGCCAGCGCTGGACGAGCTCGCCGACGGCGAGAGGACGGCTGTGCGTGAAGGCGGCGTCCAGCAGCGCTCGGTAGAGCTCCCTCGGCACACAACTCAACCAATACGGCGAAGAGCTGTGGTCGCTCACTACCTCCCGGGCGCACAGGTTCACCAACGACAGAACCATCTGAGGACGGCAACCGAGACCATTACTTGACACGCAAATCAAATGGCAGACATGTTGATAAAGGAGGGAAAAGAACGATTAAATACCTTTATCTCTCAAGAACGCCCAAAAGCACATCGGTGTTTCTAAAGAAGCTACAAAACGACCTCCCTCATCACACCGTAACCCTGCATACTAACTACGTTACACCAAAGTCCGGTTACATTGAACTAGACTCGTGTAACTCGCGTGTGAATGTCTTAAATGTCTAGTAATACCTAAATTTAGTCTGTAATATGTTCAACCTTTCGTGGGTTGCAGAAAACAAATTACTGTTTTTTTAAAAAGTGGTTACATCAGCAATGGCAAATAAAATTCAGCTCTGTGGGATTTGTACGAATCATACTAAGTGTTTAAATCTTACTTAAGTGTTTTTCCACACCGCTCCGACTCCCTATCCGATGTTTACGATTGCATGCTTTATTGCGTCGCCCTTTGATGACGCAATAAAGCGACTACCCCTGCACACAACAATATGCTGGAATGAAAGTACGACCCATGGGAAACGACAATGGTTATTCAGATAACACGGGCCAGAAGAAAACATGAATAATGATTTTTAACTAGTTGCAATTTATTATAAATAATTAGGTGTAAGCACGAACTAAATAATAATCACAATCAAATTTAATCTGCCATTTAAAAAGTAATGTTTGATTTGAATACAGTATATTGATAGCCTTCAAAAGTGCCTCAAAACGACCGCTAACACTCAGATCTAGAACAAGGGCCTTATACCATGATGATGGCTGAACAGTTTAGTTGAGGTAGCTAAATGGTGTTATATAAAGCTTGAATGGTAGTTGGTTGAATGGTAGTTTTGTGTTGCTTTTTAAAAAAACTATTAATTCAGGAATTATTAAAAAGCAGAAGATTTCAGCACAAAACTAGTTTTATTGTCACAGATGCTTAATTATCCTTAATCTAAACGGAAAGTAAAATGTGAATGGAGTCTGCCATCTCAACACTGTTTCACATTATGAAAACAAACAAACATTCAAATACACCAGCCTAGACGGCTTAAACAACATTTGGTTCGTATATTTATCTTTCAACTATGCAAAAGTAACGACATTTGGTAAATCCATAGCAAAGCAACACAATGTAAAATTTGCAGACATTTAATAATAAAAAAAAAAAAAAGATCAGTGCAGAGTGTACTAAAAATAGACGGATTTCAAATAATTAACATTGGGGAAAAAAAAAAAAAAGTTTAGTTCAACGTTATATAAAAGATATCGGGGAAATAAAAGTCTAAAATGTCTATAGCACAGTAGAGCATGGTAATATAGCAGGGTAAAGGGTTTAATTTCCAGGAAACGGGTGGGTTGCGTCAGATAAAAAAAAACAACCAAAATACACACAAAAGAAAACCTTTCATATAGGCAGGCAGACAAAATTAAAAAAAGACAAACTTCACAACCCCCCCCCCCCCCCCCCCCCCCAATCCCCCATTATGAAAACAGTTGAACCACCAATAAAACGGAAGGGGCAAAGATGGTTCATGCAGTTCAAAGAGTATTCAAAAGAATGTCACATCCCATTTCCTCTGTCAAAATGCTGGTGTTTGAACCATCTTTCATTCCTGGGAGAGCTGGTTTCCAGTGGTTTTTACAATCTCAGCCTCACCAAAACCTAAATGAGTCCATGTCAAACCTTGTCCAAGCAGCTCTCTTGGAATGCTTCTCATTCTTTAAACTTAGGGGCAAATAGGAGGGAGGTATAAATGCCGCTCATATTTCCCCTTTTCAGTCCATAAAATTAAGTAAAAATTAAGTACACACACATTTAAGAAAATCCCCAGAAAATAAAGTTTCTTTCCCCTTGAAAAAGCAATAAGAAAGTGGGTGCAAAGTTATCGGCGAGGCCCTTTGGCTGAAGCTCAGGTTGTCATCTCTGAGGAAGCTTTAGACACATAGAGCTCGGGGGACCCTACAATACAGAGCAAAAGAAACCACTTTAAAAGACTATTTCCAAGTCATCGCTGAAATACAAGTAATACCTTTATGAAGCACACCACAACATTCTAACCTGGACCTAAAAACCATCTGACATACAAATGAAACATGCACAATAGTGCTTTCAATTTTCAACTTGTGGGTCCTCACCTGTCTTCCATGAAACTGTCCACTTCCTCTTCATCATCATCCAGCTCCATGTCCAACTCATTGTCAAAGCCACTGCAACCATAACTACTGAGAACACTGAACAGAAGTAGAAGTAAGAAAAATAATACTAGTAAATTATTTTTGTACAACGCATGTACAGTGAGTGATTACTAACCTGACTGAGCGGCAGGTGAAGAATACAATGCGTTTAAGTTTCTTGTTGTAAAAGAGGTAATTGAAGGACCATAGGCTGCCTTCCTCACCAAAGGGGTCAGAGTCAAGGTCTGGGTTGTAGCTACAAACAAAACCGCAGTGACTTACTAAAGTAGATGTATAGAACTTTTAAATGTCATTTTAGACACCTCTACAGCTGATGCCAGGGGTTAAACAATTTCTTCACTCATCTCACCTATAGATATCACAGCTCTGCAGGTTTATCTCTTGGTCAATGGCATTCCACAGTTCTGGGCCTAAAGAGTTAAACTGCTCCCCTACAGCAGAATAAAGGCTGCTGTTAACAGAGTCTGCCACCTGGAAGACACAAATAAAACAAAATCAAACCATGCTAGAGAAAAAAAAAAACAACAACAAAAAATAAAAGAATAAACCAAATTGATAATTAATAGCTAAAATGAATCTAGTTTTATTGTGAGAAGCCACATTTCTTTCAGTTTATGGAACCTTCTAAATGCATTATGTTGCTTAGGATTTTTAACAATTCATCTTTACAGTGCATCTAAAAACCTTTGTACCCGATATTTATCATCATCATAAATAAAATAAAAAATGCAATGATGCAGCATATTCTCTCTTTAACCAAGCAGATGTGTTATGATACAATGGAAACCAGTCATACTAACCCAGTTAGCGCTGGGCTCTCGGCTGAACTCATGCGCACGGGCAGCACTGAAGTCATAATCAGGCCGGAATGACTCGTTCAGGGTGGTGATAAGATAGAACAAAGTCTTCCTGCAACACTTATCACTTAGTGGGTTCTCGCCATCCTCCCCACTCTTGCCCAATCTAAAATAAAGACGGGAGAGATTGTGTAATGCAAACACAATCGCTGAGGTAAAGCTACTGGTCGTGAATAGTTACGGCTTACAGGTTAGGGCTCGGCGCGCTGCTGGACTGAGGAGGTGACAGAGCCTCTAGTACGTGTGGCTCCCCCTCCTGACAGAACTGCTTAAACATGTGTTTGTCATCTCCAGCCATCTTACACGAATAACTCTCGATCCTACATGTAGGAAAAGAAAACGAGAAAAGTGATTTGATTGCTTGTTCATACATACAAACATTTCATATAAAAAAGATTTCATAGAAGATACCACAAACATTTTGTATTGCGGCGTTCAAGACATCAGTGACATTTTAATCATCCTGGACTTGCTTGCTGGGCTTTTTTTCAAACCTATATTTTTAGATTTAGCTAAATGTTACAAATGTAAAGCTAAGGAGGAGGGCATGGGAATATCGTACGTGTTTATCTTTCTGGCTTATGCAAGAGAGACCGTCCCAGTAACACTCCACAGATATGCTTATTTATAGGTGAAGGGCAAAGGCTATAGCAGGACACAGGAGTCATATGATTCGGTACACTGTAGCCAGCTTACTTTAAGCAGTTGAAGCTCCACAAATC
Organism: Rhodeus uyekii; assembly: GCA_037043235.1. Taxonomy (NCBI): domain Eukaryota; kingdom Metazoa; phylum Chordata; class Actinopteri; order Cypriniformes; family Acheilognathidae; genus Rhodeus; species Rhodeus uyekii. Next base: position 616,165 of record JAWRVZ010000037.1, on the reverse strand, counting down.
AGTGGAAGAAAAAAAAAAACAGTGGAGAGCAAAGATTAAACTGTAAATGAGTTTATGTGCCTGGCTGGCTGCTGCGTGTAAAGATCAGTTTGAGGGAACTAGTTTGAGATCACATAAGTTTGAGATCACATCGAACTAGACAGTTTGAAATTAAGGCTGTAACAAGATACTGATGATGACTTTAGCAAAACAGATGTGCCATGCAAATGCATGGGTTAGAGGTACTTGACAATGCCAACTATTGAGAGATGTATACATATATTGACATTTGTGTTCATGGATACCACATTTGATCTCTCTGCGCTAATCCAATAACATGGTTGAAAGCCAGAGAAGCTGGCAGCTCATTTGAAACTCAGCTGTGTTTACACGCGTCCTTAAATAACCACACCAGTATGTGTTAGAGGACACTAAAATCTGCGTCACGGCAACAACAATCATCTTGGTAATGGATCCCCTTGTACTTGCATGACAGCCTGACAAAGTGAATTGTCAATTAAAACTTTTCCAGTTTTAAATGAAACTACAAATAGCTTATAAAGAAACCAATTGTGTTCCAATATTGAACCTGCAAATAAAGTTGTTCAATATCCCTTTCATCACGACTGTGATGATTTGAAGTTTTTCAACATTTAAAACCACTGGAATATTAAGAGACACACAGTGGGTAAAACGATATAGGTTTTATTAACGTGGAGGTCTCAGGACTGTTGTAACAGTTCTTACTTTCCTCTGTCTATCAGATGCAAGTTCCTGTACCGAGCCAAAACGCTAATGTTTTCAGAGTAAAAGTTAAAACAGTGACGCACAAAACGCTTTAACTGACACTACAATAACCACAGGAAAAACTAAAGTGTTTTTGTTTGTGTGACAAGATGCTCAGCAGAACAGACAACTGAACTAAAATTCATTAAATTAAATCTAAATCACATTTCATTTTGACCAATGAATTTCCATGACTTTTCCAGAAATATTGTGGTAATATTACTATTATTTCTTCCCCACCCCCCCGCCTCACTCTGCCTTTGACTCAACAAAGCCCGCAAAACACGCTTCCCTTATAATTCTTGATTTTATATATATATATTAAAAAAAAAAACAATATTCTTGGATTTATAATGAGCTTAGAGAGAACAGAATTACTCAAGATTATTCCCCAAGCTCATACCTGCCGAGGATGCGAGCGTCTCCAGTTTCGACGCACAGTTGAGAGCTCAAGGCCTCAAAATTGGAATTCTCTAAAAGCTTCATAGCTGGAAAACAAAACACACACTTAAAAGAAATCAAGTACCTGTATTTCAGTGTTTGTGAATAACCCATTACAATACAAATAATTAATGAATGCGACTAGCAGTATCATGTTCAAATGAAACTGCCATGGAGATGCCCAAATGGAAACAGTTGAGAGCGTCTAGTGTTGCTTATTTCCATACAGACTTCACTGACTTCCGTTTAGTGTGTTACGTTAAAACACATTTACACATAGACACTCACTACATTAACTCTAACTGAACATAAAATGGCCATATATAAAACTGCATTATTGCAACAACAAAAAAAAGACGGATTCTTTGTTGAATCCAGATCTGAAAACAGTAAAACAACCAAATCCAATAAACCCCCCTTACAAAACAACAACAACCCACTTCCTACTTTCGAAATCGACCTGGGCGTGTAAGGGTACGTGACCCCCTCCCCAAGATTAAAGTGGAGGACATTTTACTGACAAAATAATAGCTAACGAAGCAATATTAGATTTTGAAAGCGCAAAGTGATTTAGGTGATCAATACATCATATTATTTACATTAAGCAACATCTACTGACCTACGTTTGGCGAACCCGCTTGTTAATAATGACGACATACGTCACTGGGTATCCTTTGTTATTCTTACCTTTGCTGTTACACTGCCACTTTAGATTTAATAAATCTGGGTGAAAAGGGCAGTGGGATCGGTTCACAGAAAGATCTGCTGCCCTACTCAAACAACACAAGCTCGAATGCGCTGGCGTCTACGCAATAAAACACGGCGCACAGAGTGAATTTAATATATTTGAAAATGACTCGGTCGAGACTGACATATTCTGCAGGCGTTTTCTCTTATCGAAAAGCTTCTTGATTCCACTAAACTCAACATAAAACTCAGCGATTGTGTCGAGCTCCAAGACAGCAACTGCGGCAGCATCCCCTTACTTGACCTACAACAAATTATCTTCTGAAAACGAGATAATCCTCGCTTTAAATGATGCGACTTAATCAAGTGATGATCCAACGACGCTTAAATTACCACGCGTAGCCTATCGCTGACGGTTATACGTTCTGATTATTGGATTTTGACGGTAACAATTTCGAGAACATCTAACGACAAGCTCTATATCCGACAACAGCGCACAAAGCCACGCCTCTTAGCACTACGACACATTCCACTGACAATGACCACGCCCACTTAAGTGTCATTTGGACACTTCTATTGGCTATTCAGTCTGTCAATTAAATGTCCTAGTCAATCTATTGGCGAAATGATCGCATAATTAAAATTATGAGCGACAGGCCTTTTCTGAGTTCTTTGTTAAAGTGTTTCTTTTATGTCGAGCGCAAAAAAGATAAATGTTAAAAAAAATAAAGACAGATTATTAATGTTATTATTATTGGTATGCATATGTTGTTTGCACAGATAGAAGGTGTTATGATCATTTGAGAAGGTGTTTACTAACTGGCAACTTATGGTTAACGTGCCTAAATAAAGCAGATTTCTTTCTTTGATTTCTTTTGTGTTTTTAAAAATATTGATCATTTCAAAAATATATAAACAAAATATTCAAAAGAACTAAATGCAAAAATCAATTTATAAACTAATCAATGTAACAGTTGTTTTAGTCTAATTACATTACGTTACTCATACACAATCTTTATAGACCTACAAATATAAAAATGGAACAAACCAGGTACAGTAGTAGGTAGACATGACTGGTTAAAATATTTACCATGGTTTTACTACAGTAATCAAGGTTTTACTGTTGTATTTGTAGTTTTTGTGAAACAACATTACTGTAATCACCACAGCTGCATTACAGTTGTGTTTCATGAGATTAAATTTCCGTTTGACATGGAAAATTGGGATATCCCCCAGACATAGTATCGGTGTAAATAGCAGTGTGTTTTCAACAGGAGGCGCAGCGTCTCATATTTTAAAATGTCTGTCTCTGCTTGAGCCGTGTTTCTTCCTGCTGTGACGCTGGACTGCCCTCCACCTGAAACTAAAACAATGATGACAAGGCCGCTGCTTTTGTGTAAGTATCCGGATCAGAGAGTTACAGGACACCTCCTAGCATCATATTAGCGATCAGAAGCCGGCTGGTACTGGGGTGTCAACACGAGCGAGCCCGTCGGTCTGCGGCATGTCGCTGAGCTCGGGCGGGTGGACTCACACGTCTCCGCCGGCCCAGTCCTCCTCGTCGCATCTCGGCCATGAGGCCTTGCAGTCGGTCTGCAGCACTGTTTTGATGTCAGTGAAGGTGTCAGTATGCCACTCCGGTATACGACCACTCTGTCTCCCGGGCGCCGGAGACGAATCTCTCCGTCTTCAGCTCAGCATGGATCCGGGGAAGGCAGGGGAATTCCGCCTTGCGCTACGGGACATCAGCGGAACAGCGGCTGGACGCAGTGTGGTGAGCAAATGTCGAACTTGCCTGAAGTCTCAGTCTGCTGTGATGTGAACACTGCTTAAAAGTTTATAAAAACGCGACATAGATAGTAGTATTTTCATTCCAGAAGTATCTGCGCTGTCATTATATAGCGCTGCCCTCTGGCTAATATAGAATACACGCGAGTGAATCACATGTTGTTTTGCTTGTCTTTGTTGCTGAAATTCACCCTCCACCCCCTAAATCTATTAGTTTGACGAGAGTTGTGAGTCATAAACAAACTTTACACTTTACTTAGTTAGTTAACAGTTCAACACTGTAATCACTGTCACGAGCTGATAGAAAGAAAGCGAAACTGTCCCTTCATGTGAATCTGTAGATGTGGATTTTCTGATTCCAGAGACCTCGGTAAATATACATTAATGCAAAATAATAATAATACAAACTATTCTAAACCTAACTATTTCCCTTCAAATATGTGTAATGTCATGTCTAATTCTGTATCCCTCTGTTTTACAATGATGCATGCTTACTCTTTCAAAAATGTGGTTGTAATTAAGGATTGTATTATTTGGGGACTCTGTGATTGTAGATCCTGGGGAGTGAACAGCTACAGTTTACAAACTACAAGTACTGCAAAGCAGAAAATTGTAGCATGTGAATATACCCAGGGTCTCTGTGATATAATTTTGAAATCTTATCAGTGTTCTCTTTGCAAAACAATTTTTGCCCAATGAATGTACTACATTATGATAAACCCAGATTTAACAAATGAAATAAATAATGCCTAATAAATTTGATTCAATTCAAATATTTGGTTTGTTCTTAATATGAGGGGGGAATAAAAATGTCTAATTTTGAATCAGTAGATGAAAACAAGTTTTAAATATATTTGCTTGTGCAAGAGATATTTCCCAGACTATATAAACACATTCTCTACTGAAATGTGTCAAATCCATCGTATTGTGTGTCTCTCTGTTTATTTTCATTCAGTCCATTGCTGAGTTTGACCTCAAGACTGTTCGCTATGAAGTCAAGTCCCCACAGTGCCATGAACTGAGTTTGGCAACACCTCCACATGACCGTATCACTTTCAACTTCCGCTGTGAGCAGGAAGCACAGGAGTGGGCTACTGTGGTGATGTCATCGCTCCGTGAAGCACACAGAGGTTTGCCTTTCTTCTGCATTCTTCTAACCGTTTATTGTCAGTTTTGTTCATTTATTATTTTTTTTCCAGTTTTATATAGTGTCTTTGATTCTCCATTGACTTTTACTGTTGGTTTTGTGCTTATAAACCACTATGTCTCTTGCTCATTATTTCAGTGGCGATTAGTTCCTTCACTGAAGAAGGAAAGCTACCTCCCCAGCCTCTGAATTCACAGAGCAATGCACCAATGCCACGGACAGGTAGTCATTTGTTCTCTCATTTTAATTTTCTGCTCACGATCAGCTTTACCCTCTTGCCAAACAATAAACAATGTGTCAATTGTCTGTTATGTTGACAACTACAGTTACGGTTTGGGTTAATTATTCTTATTCTTGTCCTTATGTATTTTCTCTCTCTCTTCTTTGCTCTCCAGAGGACATATGTGCAGAGCTGGTTAACGCAATAGAGGCAGGTGATGTTCAGGCGGCATCTGTCTGTGCATCATCTTTAGCTAAACAGAGAGCTGCTCTGAGCATTCAGCCCTCTAAACATAATTACACTGACACTGAAATTAGGTAAAATACATGTTCATAGACATTATTTTTTAACAATGTGTCCTAACCAGACGCATTACGACAACCAATACAAGATGTCTGTGTCGTGTTTTGCGGTGCTTCTTTCCAGCTGCTATTGTGACAAGTGGCATTACATTTTGTCAGGCACTTGTTTTCGATTTCTCTGATGGTAGCCCCGATCCACATTGGTTGTGCTTTGGGTGACTCAAATTCAAATCCCATCTTGAGGTCTTTTTATAATATTGCCCACTTTGCTTTCTGTCCCCACGCTACATTGTCCTATCTGAATAAAGGCAAAAACATAAATAAATAATTCAAACACGGGTGAGGAGACTTTTGAATTGAAAACTAGATGTCAGTTGTTCCTCTTAAATAAAACCATAAAAAAATATTCTTTTTCTTGTAAAGCATGATATTAAGTGCAGAGAGTGCAGGCAAACAAAGAGAAACTGTTTTGATTGGCTGTATTTTGGTAATTGAGTTTTTTTTGTAATATTGTTATATTGCGTCTGGTTAGGACACAGTTTGAGAGCATTTCATATGTCTGTTTTTTTTTGCATTTTATCGGTAATATTTGAAGGTCTTGTACCCAAAAAATTTAACATTTCTTTTTCATTTACTTTCCCTCATGTTGTTCCAAACCTATTGACTGTGACTTACTTTCTACTTTGGAATACAAAAAAAGATATTTTGAAAAATGTACATAAAAGACTTTTCTATGTTCCACACGAGAAAGAAAGTCACGCAGGTTTGGAACAACATGAGGATGAGTAAACAATGACAGAACTTTCATTTTTAGGTGAACTATTCCTTTAATTTACATCAAATCCATCCAACCACTCAAACGCACACATTTTTTACATGTACACACACGTTATGTTTCCAAGCCATTCTGATCTCAGCTGATGCATTGGTTTATCATGCAGCCTGGCTGTGGTGGTAGAGGATGCATTCTCTTCCTGTTGTGTCACAGTGAACGTCTTCCCCCACTCCACAATTGGTGCTCTCAAACAGAAGGTAGGTGCTGATTAACATTAATAACCATCAACCAAATAAACATTCATCTATCATTTTTCAGTGCCATGTGATTTTCAGAATTACTTTAGTTACCATTTAGCTTTGTTAATGACACAGTTTTTGCCCTCTTAGGTCTTCACAGACTATGGTTTTCATCCTCGTGTGCAGCGCTGGGTCATTGGCCAGTCTTTATGCTCTGATCATCGCTCTCTGGCTTCTTATGGAGTTCAGCGAGATGGCGACACTGCTTTCCTGTATCTGGTTTCTGCCCGTCAGGCTCGACTCAGTCGAGGGCTGTACCAACAAGATCAGGAAAGTACTTTACTCATGCCAGCTTTGGTGCCAACATCTAATCAGCCCCACCAAGAAGCAGTAACCAATGGGCCAGCAGCACTCAACGCAGCCTCAAGGCCATACAGCACCCTGCCTACGAGACTTCATAGTGCCCATAATACTCTGAGTGTGTATGCGCAGACACTAATTAACATCGTGGCCACAAAAGGCCATCAGTCAAATTTATAACATGCATTTACACTAAGACACATTTTTGTTCATTATAAATGGCAATCTCAGTATTTGGGTAAATTAGGAATAAACTAATCATTTCATTATCAATTTCTTTGTGTATAAAGTCTTGGATGATTCAAATTTTGGTTATAACTCCCAGGCAACAGTGCTGGAGGGACAGATAGGTTGGCTTTGAGTGATATCCGTGACCTGATCAACCTTGAGCTGCCGCAGTTGAATGAAGCCTTGGCACCCAACAGAACAAGCACACAGGTAAATGCTGTTCACAGATAAAGCACAGATCTTTCATACTATTGAGCCTTTAATAATGTTTGAAACAACTCAATTTAAATTGTTGAAATACATGAATATATAATGCATATCATTGAAACAGCAAGTATTATTAAAAATACATAGATGCTTATTTGAATCATTGTTTTTGGCATGTAGCTGGGATGGGCCTGCCCAACCTGTACATATATTAATAAACCAACACGTCCCGGCTGTGAAATGTGTAGCGCAGACAGACCTGAAAGCTACACTGTTCCCGGCAACTACAGACCTGATGCTCTGGAGCTACGACGCATTCAGCAGGAAAAAGAAGCAATAAGACAGTACCAACAGGTGAGGCTTGCAAAATACACGCATAATTGCCCATATTTATAGCTGATGGTAGTTTAAATTGAGAAAGACATTAGCACATTTTACACAATACTTCTGCCTGCTTCCACTGGAATATTTCACTGTTTTGGTGCCTGTGGAAATCATTGAGAATGGATGAGAGTGTCATTTTTCTTTTGCTGTTGGTTTCTACAGCTCATGCACGCAACCATTTTTCATGCACGCAACCATCTTCAGTCACTTAATTTTAGGATAAAATCCTCAGGTCAGCGTAGTTATTTTGTTTGTGTTCATTTTAATTAAATGAAAAGGAGTGGTAGACCTCACCTGCATATGTAATACAGTGGATCCCGGTTATGTCAAGATAACCAAAAGCCAATATGGCGATTTGTTTGATGAAGCGATCGGATAGAAATAGAAAGCGATCGTTTCTATTTTTCTTCTTTTATTTGTGATGTTTGTCAGAGTGTTTTCTTTTTCCTCGTTTGTACTTGCGCTCTTTACATGTTTGAGAAGAGTGTGAAACCTATCTATAAAGCTCGTAATCTGGACAGTCGTCAACCACTCTGACAGCCAGTGCAAGATTTACCAGTATACGATAAAAACCACCGTCGATTCTCGATACAAACCTTTCATTATATTCTCCAACATTGCAAACACAATTTCGCTGACAGCGTAAACAGTCACAACACACAGAAACGCATTCGCTCATAACACAGTCATTTCACTCGGACACAGTTCTGAGAAGTATTGCACACGCGGTTACTATGAATAAACTATTGAAGTGACTATACAGACTATAACGTCGACTTAAGCAGGTTGGCAAGATAACCAAGGTCGAGATAAGTGGGTTCCACTGTATATGCATTTTTTTGGTGATTCAGAGAGTATTATAATATGTGTTGTGTCAGTTCCAAAATGTACAGATAGTCTTGTAACTTGATAAACATTGTATATTTTCAGAATTTTGTAGTGAGTTTCATTAAAGTCACAATAAAACGGCAGTAATTCGAGATCTTTCATTTTGTAATGTAGATCTAAGTGCAACAATTATGAAAATGGATGCAGATGAATGTTTGCAGGGTCAGGGTTTATGTGGAATAAATTATTGGAGTAGTCCTGTACATGTCTCCAGAACTATAATGGTTTGATAAAAATAATGAGGTTAAAAAAAGAGTCGTTGGATGAATCGTTCTCAAATTGAGATCTATAACATGCAAGATAGGGTGAATTTTTATTTCATGCTGTCTACATTATAGCAAAATTCGAGTGTATCAGCAGTTTAATTTGCATCCCATTTGATATCCACATACACACACGTATATATACATGCAGTCATCAGTCATTTAAAAATCCATGTTGGTTGATCATTATTCTGGAGCTACTTTTACTGATCTCTTAGGGTTTGTGAGCTCTGATTGACTCCTCAGTCTGAATCTCTTCTCTTTTGTCTCTATTTCTTTTTAAGGAGAAAGGGAGAAGAGAGGAGCTGAGGGGCAACAACTCATTACTGCACAACCTCGACCAGGACTACTGACTCACTCACACACACACTCAAATTCAGTGCATAGTCTTCAAAAACCAGGGACACTCATACCACAAATGCAACCTCAGCACCAACACCCTCCAGTATACTGCACAACTTGTATATATGCCAACAGTTTACTGCTAATACATTTTTCCGTGTAAAGCTCATCTATTCAAATGGCACCTTTTCAGATCACTTGCAAAAGCTAAACATTTTGACCCATTTTAAAAATATCTTTGTAATTAAACACTGCAATTAATCCATGTTGCAGTCATACAGGAAGTCATTTTTATATAAATGCAAATACAGTAAATGTATGGTGCTGTTAAGTCACTTGGTCTAATAATTTGACCATTCTCCCCGTGTCTCAACTAAAATAAAATTTACAACTTTATTCAGGTACAGACTCTTTTAATGGACAGATGCGTCAAGCATTAGATCCTGTATATCTTTGTAAGTAGATTTGTGCAGTCTAATATTGTTTCATGTAAATAATTTTGACGCTCGTATATTCAAGCTCTGAATTATTTTCTTGAAGTTACAGTTTTCAGTTCAGAGATGAACTGTTCCAGCTTATGTTTTCTTTTTTTCTGTGATGGGTCTAATGTTTGCTAAACATTAAAAACTAACTTTTGCTTACCACAAAGTAACTTATTCTACATCCCTGTTCGGGATGTAGAATTCACACAAGCAACATTGTTTTAACTTTGACGTAAAATTTATCATTAAATGAAGAGAAGCAAAATGGTTTTGGTTAATCTGAGCCCATGTGAAAAGTGTTGCAAAAACCTTTGACTTTCTCAACCTTTGACTTGAGAAAACCTGACCTGATACACGTTTTCTGCTACAGACTATTGCACTTAAGTGTAAAGAATTAACTTTGTTAAAATATTGCTGGTAGAATTATTATTATAATTTTTTTGCTCATGCTGTCACTAATATTTATTCAGTTGACAAAAATATAATGAAAGAACATTTGATAAGTTACTCTATGAGTACTGGCAATCAATGCATTCTGGATAAATCTTGTCTGCTAAATGTGTGGGCCTGAATAGTGAAAGAGAGAGAACCAGAGGAAGACATGTCTTTATTGGTTAAGTTAGGGCTGTACAGTGGCATAACTTATTTCTCTATATCACCGTGGCTTGATTCTTTCACATTTAGTCATGTAAAATAGCCTTGAAATTAAGAAAGACATGGCTATGCAAGCAAACTATGTGACAAACTCAAATAAAGGTATTTTAATAGGTACATACCTTGTGTTGTTACTTTATAGTACAGTACTTATAATATAATGTCATTGGTCAGTATAAAAGTGTACAGCAAGAAATTCCATTCAATGTGTATATAATCACAAACTTTATGTAAGCTATATTTTATTTATTACAATACTTATATTTGATGTAATTTAACTAGAATAACTCTATTCATATAAATGCATAAACACTGAAAAATAATCTGTTTTGGCGCTGCTTGTAATTACATATAGCTTGTTAGTATAGTAATATTGTGTAATATTACATTACATTGCAATACATCACAGTATAACACCAAGTCAAGTAAACTTCAGGAATTTCAGTCTGTCCAATTAGTAAGCATAAATTATTGTGAATCAGTTTCACCTGCTTTATGCAAATGAAAGTGACAACAGGTGCACTGGTGAAGCAACAGCAAGACAAACCCCTAATAGGGAATGATTTTTGCAGGTGGTGGCCATAGACTGTTGTTCCCTACTTATTCTTCCTGACTGATTTGTCTTTAGCTTTGTGTTTTGTTGGGGTCATTGTCACTGTCTGTAGCATGAGGCAGTACCTGCAACCCAATCAGGTTGCACAGGCAGTCCTGCTCCTCCATGTTGGCACATCCATACGTACCATCGGAAGGAGGTTTAGTGTGTCTCCAAGCACAGTTTCATGAGTATGGTGGAAACACCAGGAGACAGGCCATTATAGGAGGGTAGCTGGACAGGGACATAGAAGGGCAACAACCCAGAAGCAGGACCGGTATCTGCTCCTTTGTGCACTGCTAGAGCTCTAAAAAGGACATCCTGCATGTTTCTGATCAAACTGTTAGAAACAGATTCATGAGGATGACATTAGGGCCTGACATCCTCTAGTGAGACCAGTGTTCACAGCTCAGCACCGTGACATGGGCCCACTGCACCAGCATAAGGTCTAAGAATAAGTCTGAGGATTTCATCCTGGTACCTAACAGCAGTAAGGATAGCATGTGGAGGCCTGTGTGATCCTCCAAGGATATTCCTCCCAGACCAACTGACCCACTGCCAAACTAGTCATGCTGGGAGATGTTAGTGTCAGTGTGTAGGCAGTTTACATGTGACGAAGACATTGATGCCAATGGCTGGCCGTCATGTTCCCCAGACCTAAATCCATTAGAGAACCTCTGGTACATCCAAAGCTGCCAAGACACTACAGACTGTCCAGGAGCTCATTGGTGTCCTGATCATCCAGGGCTGGGAGGAGATCACCTAAGATGTTATTGTAGGGGAATTTACAGTTAAGACCCAAGGACCAGATATGATGAAGAAAGACCAGGAATCAGAAGTATAATTAATTGAAGAAAATTTACTGAAGAATAGTTTTTTTAGTTTCATCTGCTAAAGCAAAAGTCTCACAAAGAGTTTGTTGGCTGCTCCGCTTACAAACATGTTGTCAAAGCAATAATACTCTAGAAGCAAATAACTCTGTCATTTCTAGGCATCAGTGTGTAAAAAAAAAAACCCTCTCTCTCTCAGTGAGAGGTTCAGACAATATTCATCATTATTCTCTAGTGTTTGAATATAGAAAAGTAAAGTATGCTTTAATAATTGGTCACAGGTGACTGACTGAAGTGTACATAAATTCGAAGAAATCATACAAAAATGTAAATTATAAATCAGTAACTTGATTATAAATCACTCGTCACAAATCAAAATGAGATATATATATATATATACATATATGTATATGTTGAAGCTGCAGTGGTTTCCAGAATCGATCCCTTCACCATCCATCAGGAGCAGGCCCAGATGTTGATGTGAGTGCACATAGGCACATGGCAGCCATACACACTACTGACTTGCATTGTTAGTTTGGATCAGCTTGGATCATTGGATCAGCCTGTAACTTTTTTACAATGATTTTTTTTTTTAATCCAGCCCTCAGTGTGTTGATGATTTTGGTCTCCATTGACTGTTGTCACAACTTTTTTCTTAAGTTATAGAATGTTTCTAAATAAAGACTGAATATTTCATTCATTGAGACCCAATGTGTGATTTCAGTGTTCCCTTTATTTATTTATTTATTTATTTATTTATTTATTTATTTATTTATATATATATATATATATATATATATAGCCTGGTCTGATGCATCAGTTTTTATGATGGCAATTTGCGTATATTCTAGGTCTAGAATATTATGAAGAGTGATTTGCCATGGAAATTAACCTGATCCCAAAAAAACATTTCCACTGCATTTCAGCCCTGGCACAAAAGGATCAGCTGATATCATGTCAGTGATTCTCTCGTTAACACAGGTGAGAGTGTTGACGAGGACAAGGCTGGAGATGCTAACTGAGTAAGAATAAATGACTGGAAGCTTTAAAAGGAGGCTGGTGCTTGAAATCATTGTTCTTCCTCTTTTGAGCGTAGTTACCTGCGAGGAAACCTGTACATTCGTCATTGCTTTGCACAAAAAGTGATTCACAGGCAAGGATATTGATGATAGTAAAATTGCACCTAATTCAACCTTTTATCGGGTCTTCAAGAGCTTCAAGCAGAGAGGTTCAACAGTTGTGAATAAGGCTTCAGGGCTTCCATGAAAGTTCAGCAAGCACCAGGAAGTCTCCTAAAGTTGATTCAGCAGCGATATCGGGGCACCACCAATGCAGGGCTTGATCAGGAATAGCAGAAAGCAGGTGTGAGTGTATCTGCATACATAGTGAGGTGAAACTTTTTGAGGATAGCCTGGTGTCAGGAAGGGCAGCAAAGAATCCACTTCTTTCCTAGAAAAACATCAGGGACAGACTGATATTCTGCAAAAGGTACAGGGATTGGTTTGGTGAGGACTGGGGCAAAGTAATTTTGTCTGATGAATCCCCTTTTCGATTGTTTGGGGCAACCAGAAAAGGTGAGCGCTACCATCAGTCCTGTGTCATGCACAGGTAACAGGTAAGCATACTGCATCACAATTTTGTCTAAGAACATAACCATGAATAAAGAATGCTACAAAAACAACCTCAGAGAGAAACTTCTCCCAACCATCCAATAACAGTTTTGTGACGAACAATGCATTTTCCAGTATGAGGGAGCACTTAGCCATGAGAAAAAACAATTCTGCAAAAAAGAGTGGGTCAAAATTCCTCCACAGTGCTGTAAAAGACTCATTGTAAGTTATCACAAATGCTTGATTGCGGTTGTTGTTGCTAAGGGTGGCCCAACCAGTTATTAGGTTTAGGGGGCAATGACTTTTTCACACAGGGCTTTTTCATGTAGGTTTGGATTTTATTTTCTCTTAAAAATAAAAACCTTCATTGGGATTTTTTAGGCTATAGACGCTGTTCCCATCATTCCTATTTTCAAGATCGAGACAGGAGTGACAACATGTGCCATGTGTTTTACTCACACAGGCTCTCCATTGGATGCCCATCCATATATGGTTCTTCAGTTCTTACAGCTTCTCTTTCTGTGTCTTTAGGCCAGAGAAGCTGAGCGCAGGGAAAACTTTGCGCGTCTGGTGAAGATGGATGGACAAGATCTCGTTCCTAATCCAGAGAGAGTGGAGTGCAAGATCTGCTATGTGGAGCTTGAGTCTGGTGAGGGAGTCCTGCTCCGAGAGTGTCTTCACTGCTTCTGCAGGTGAGGAAGAAGTGTGCTGCTGTAGCACATATACAGAGACATTTACTGTTCCCATTCAGTCAGTCACATTTGACGCTATATCAGACTGACGTCATGAGATCTCGTCTGGGAGCCCAATCACCTCTAATTGGTAACTAAGCGAGCCAGTGTACATTGGCCAGTGAGATTGGCATGCCAATTCAAACACACCCGGACATATGGGTATAAAAAGGACTGGCATTACTCACTTCATTCAAACTTTACTTCGGAGACGAGCGGTTGCACAGTAATCACTCATTCTAGTCAGGTTCACAGAAGAAGAAGAGCAAAAAAAGAGCAAATGGCAATTTTAAACCAATAGGAGGTTTCCTATTTTAATTGCTTCTTGCAGCTCTTGCAGAACTAAAACAGCAGTTTTAACTGCAACTTAGGAGTACATCTCTTTTTTTCTTTTTTCTTTCTGACTCTGCCACAAAGCCACATCAGGCTGGAATCATTCCATCTGCCCTGAACCTCACGCATGAAGGCGACGCAGTCCGCTAAGCCCTCGAAACGTACGTCGAAGCAGCCCCTACACAGGTGGCCCAGAGTTGGAGGGAGCTGCTCTGAACAAGGAGGAGGGCTGGGTGGAGAATTTCCTCAATCTCTAAGTAATATTGGGTCCAAGCTGACAGCAAGAGATGCACTGCTTCCTCTTCATTCGGCATGGGCAGGGACTCTGTGTTTTTAGGACGCACTCTCTCCTCTTGCCTCCCTACAGTCCTTCAGGGGACCATGGAGCGAGGTAAGTGCACCAAAATCCCCACCTCTACTCCAGGACTCTATGACTCCAAGGATAAGTCTCAGTGCTCTTCACCAGACTGAAGCCCGGGAACCTTGCCCGTTCTCCCTTTGCTCGTTATAGACAATCTTGGATCTCCGTGTCTTGAGTCTGGCCCTTCACAAGCTCCTGTTTAAGATGTTCATGCAGAAGCACGTCCTCACCTGCCTTCGCTTCCAGTATTGGTTTGCAGTGATTGACCTAAAGGACGCATACTTTTATGTCTCAATTCTCCCTTGACACTGTCCGTTCATTCGTTCGCATTCGAGGGTCATGCATACCAGTGTAATGTCCTCCTATTCGGGCTGTTCCTTTCTTCCTGCGAATGTATTTATTTTTTCTAAATATCAAAGCCCTTAACCCTCTCCGGGCCTCCGGGGTGGGCGCAGCGCCCTGGGCCAGCACATCCCGCAGCAACTGTCGGTCTTTCTTCTGGAGCTCAAGGAGTGACCGAAACCTCCTGCCTTGCTCTTCCCGAAGCTCCATGAGGGCCTGGTGTTGGGCATGGTGAAGGTTGGTGAGAGATTTTATGACCTCCCCCCAGTGGCATGGACTCCATGACGGAAAGCAAAACAAATCCCTGAGTTTGGATCTCGGGTTTCGGCACCACTGTGACAGTTTTAAAGTGTCTAAAGGAAGAAGGCGGGGTCGGCTATATGCAGTCTTGCTCTCTTTTATTAGCAATACCACAAACAAAAAAATAAGCTTGAGGGCATAAACAAAAATAAACAGAACACTTTTCAGCAAGCTTTTCAAATGGCAGGCTTCTGTCTTGCAGAGACCAGATGTACAACACTCTCCCAAGGCAGCCCGCTCTCCTTCTCCAAAGCCCGGCTTTTATCCTGTCCCTAAACTCACTACAAAATGAGGACACCTGTTAGATCGTATTAACAAGAGGGCGTGTCCCTTAACCATTAGCCCTGCCAAACTCCCCCTTCGCCTACAGCAACCTCTAAAACATGCCCCGCTGGCCACAGTCACGTTAAATGAATAGCAGTTACGACTGTCGCACATTAAGTACTGTGTCTTCCATCCCATTTTGTATGGAGGACCACCTCTGGCTTACTGGGGACTCTGGGTTATGACTGTGTGAGAACAGCAGCCAAAAGGGTACAAAGTATCTTGCCAGCATTTGCATGCTGTGGCACGTAGCACTTTTCACAGGGACTCAATGACATCAGTCTGATGTAACATCGAATGTGACTGAATGAATAAAAACGTCTATGTTACGTCCCCCTGCCACAGCCCTGAACCACCGGATCTTTTCTTGGCTCCTCAGCAAACATGAATGAAATGTGATCCTATTTTTTACCTGTATGTCCAGGCAGGTGTGAATTGGCATGCAAATTTCACTGGCCAATATTCATTGGCTCATTTAGTCACTACTTAGAAGTGATTGGGCTCTTAGGCAAGACCCCAGGATGTCAGTCTGACGTAACGTCTCTGTTCCCTCCTTCAGGGAGCGGGGCTTAAATAAGTAACCTAGACTTTCTATATTGCTGTGCAGTAGTTAAGAAAGCTGTTTTTCAATGGGTAGGGAGTGTCTGCGCTCTGTGATTCTGATGTCAGAGGACCCTCAAGTGGCATGTCCATACAGAGATGAGGCCTATGCCTGCGACTGCATCTTGCAAGAAAGAGAAATCAGAGCTGTGAGAACTTTCATTTATTCAGCTTTTAATTTGTACATTTGTCTACAAAACTACATTGCTGTCTGGTATTTCTGGTTAGATTTGCATGCACTGATTAGAAGTGTGTGTGTAGCTGTCTGTCATTCTTTCACTCAGCTGTTGTGATGCTGTCCGTGGTGCTGGAGTGCATTTGACTGGAGACCTGGAGCAATGCTGAATTTAAAGGCTTTTAATATCTGTACATTAGCTAAGATGAAACTCACAGCACTGAGTCACATTTATGTATCCATGTGACTTTTAGTAATTAGTAGTAAAACATGTTTCAATACATTTTATTAAAACATTTTTTTATTTCAAATAATGAAAATATTTCTTTATGGTTTTAGTTAACTATAACAATCCACACTCTTTTGCTAGTAATGTGCTTGTACAGCAAGGTTTTTATTAATCTGTTATTTTTATTTTATTTACTCCAATTCTGATTACAAGTAAACTAACCTTTTATACTTTGAATTTTTTCCTTCCACTCTCCCACATAGCTAGTGTCAGTAGACGATTATGAGCGCTGGTTGCAGAGGGGTCTATCTGTTGCAGAGTCTCGATGTGAGGGCAGTTATCACTGTGCTACTGCAGACTGTCCTGGCTGGTGTGTTTATGAAGATATTGTCAACAGTTTCCACTGCCCAGTGTGCAAAAAACACAACTGTCTGCTCTGCAAGGTAAAATACTATGTCATATGCTCACTGAAATAATTATATATCCAATTAAAATCTAGGCTTTTGCTTCTCTATTAGGTTCTCATTGTAAAATAAGGTCAGTGACTGGCATTATTTTTCCTTCACTTAGGCCATTCATGAAGGGATGAACTGTAAGCAATATCAGGATGATTTAGCAGCTCGTGCCATCAACGACTCTGCAGCTCGAAGAACAAGAGACTTGCTGAAGGTCAAACATACTAATCCAAGTAGTTTTCTTATATCAATGCTGATATATATGCTCAAAAAGTCCCTTTGACATGTTCTTCATAAGACAATTTTAAAACCATTGTATTATTGGAGTTGAAAGTGCTAAATGTTCATCTCTCTCCCATTACTCACACATGAACAGACTCTTGTTAATTCTGGAGAGGCAATGCACTGCCCTCAGTGCGGCATCATTGTGCAGAAGAAGGAGGGCTGCGATTGGCTCCGTTGTACTGTCTGCCACACCGAGATCTGCTGGGTCACCAGAGGACCACGCTGGGGCCCTAAAGTAAGAGCTGTTTTCATAAGACTGGGATATAAGCTTTACTCTCTGCATCCACTCAGAAAACAAGAGCAAGAAACTACCATAGTGTATAATGCAGGTTTCATTTCCAAAGACCACGTTCTGTCAGTTAAAGGGATAATTCACCCAAAAAATTAGAATATTGTCATTAATTACTCACCCTTATGTTCATGTTCGAAAACACAAATGAAGATCTTTTTAATTTAATTTGAGAGCTTTCTGTCTTGCATTGAGTTTGAGTTTCATTCTTGCGTGATACACAGAACGTTTGAACCTGTGAGGTTTGCTCTTGCGTGTCATTGTATCAATTGAGCTTCTGTTTGTGTTCACTTATCATTGTTTTTATGTGAATAAAAGTGAATTTCTTCAGAAAATTTGGACTAAACTTCTCAATTCATATGAATTAAATATACAATCTCTTTTTGAATGTATTGAAGCATCAGTGTCAGTTGTGTATAGAGGGACAGAAAGCTCAAAAAGCTCTTAATTACTGATCTGAAGATCAAAGAACGTCATGAGGGTGAGTGATCGACAAATTATAGATTTTGGGGGGGTGAACTAACCGTTTAAACCATGCCATTATGAGCAGTTATCATCATGACAAAGCTATAAATATCACAATCTATAGATTCCGAAGAATCATTGTTAATTGGAAATATTTCATAGTTGAAAACCGAGATACATGCCTTTGTTGCTTCAGGGTCCTGGAGATACAAGCGGAGGCTGCCGATGCAATGTCAACAAACAGAGATGCCACCCAAAATGTCAAAATTGTCACTAAAGGGAAGAACAGCAGACAGAGGTGGAGGTACGAGTAAGAGAATGAGCGAAGTATTTACATCATGATAGACATGCTCTTTTTAGTGTGAACTGACATACACTGCCCACATGTTTAAGCTTTCAGTTCAGGTTTCTGATGTTGAAATATAGAAATGTGTAGGTCTGTTGTAGAGCAAATGTTGAAATGGTGCATTTTATGTGGTTAGATCATGAATCAAAGGATAAGCCACAGAGGAGAATCCATTTGAAAACAACGGATGGACTCCACCTATTGGACAACTACTGAATCAGTCCAGTCAGCGTTCTAATATGGTGTAATTATTTCAAAAATCCACAGAAAAGCTTTAAATTCACTCAACTGTATGTTACATAACACATCACCTCTACTATGAAAGAATTTTATTTCGAATCGGCCGCAAAAATGTTACAACGCTACAATTAGGATGATTGAATTAGTGGTTTGGAAATGAATTATTCTTTTGAAGCAGTTATTTTTAATGAATCAGTCAACAGGTTCTCACATCACTGGTAAATCACTCATGTGGTTTCACTCCCAAACGTGAGATTGGTGGGAGATCGGAACTTTAAGCAACACAGAACTGAACATTTTACATAACCTAAATCATAAACATTGTGATTAACTAAATTTTTTTATTTTTTAATACAAAAGAATAAAAATACAAACAATACCACATGGCAATGTTTTTAAACATTTTTTAAGCTGTTAATTAAAAAAACAAACATTTTTTACCAATTTGATCAAATGATCACAGGAGGACAAAAATAAAGCCATCAGAAACTGCCAATGAAAATGAAAACAAAGGAATCGTTACAATGCACTTGTCTTAATCTTAAAGCTACTAAACTGTTAAAGCGTGTTACTGAAAGTGCCTTTTCTTGCCTGTTTTCGTCTCCAAGTCATCTAACCACTAACATTATCGGTCGTTTTACAGTGTTACATTATTATTATTATTACTATTACTATTATTATTTTAAATAATGTATGTTGCTGTTGTTGTTGTTGTAGATTTGTGATCCAGGATAATTAATGTATGCAGTGTTTTTCCCTCCACATTTCCGACAAACCAAGAGACATTGTATTTTGTGCATATGTTGCACATTTGTTCAGTAAGTTTAACACAATTCAGTGTACTTTCAGATGTGATAGTTTGTTTTTAAGTTGGATGTGGTTAATATGTAGCCCAGTTATTTAGTGTCGTTTTAATGTTACATTGCAATGCTATGCTAATTTAAATAACAGTAATGGTCAAGAGCAGGGACCTGAGGCTTGTGTGGGAAGTTCGCAAGCCTGATATAAGCCAAAGGACTGATGTCACTTCCAAAGCTTTGAATCTATGCACTGAAATATTTCAGCACCCAAAGCATTTACTTATGCATCTAAACAAACATTTCAAGTCATCATCTGAAACATAAAAAAAAAAATCAAAAAAAAATGTTGTGGTTTACTTCCCCCCCCCCCCAAAGCATTTATTGTAACTGAGAATCCAATGAAAATATGCAGTGTGTTTGTGAAAAAAACAAACAAAAAAAAACACGTATGTGCATCCTTTCTCATGATAATGATAAGGAACCTCATTAATGTTCAAATATGTGCACTATGAAGTTTGAGTGTACCTGCATGTACCACAGAAGTAAAGTGAATGACTGAAAATGAAAAGGTCCCTGCATCTGCAGAAATCTTACACTTTAATTTAGTAGAATAATCTGACCTCAGGGTTGCAAGTCTTAGAGTGCCTTACAGATTATAATACTGAGCACCTGTAGTTACAATATTTAAATCTGTTAATAAATTCTCATTATGTATTTGGTTTAATTTAACATGCTTCGTATTTTGTTCTTAAAAAATAAAAACAATTACCAACAAATACCTACATTGTATTCAGTTGTTTTGTACTTTGTTTTTCACTGCTGGAATTAAAAAGCAAATATGAATAAACTAATAAAGATAATAATAAGAAAATAAATTGAGGTTATGGTCATGTAAAGAAAACATCAAAGGTGTTATATACGTTTTACTCCATAGACTGAAAAGAAAAACAGTATCAGTTTAATGAATAATGTTAAAACTTTATTAAACAGCTCAAACTAACAAAACAAATCTTTACAGTTAGTGTGTTTGTATTCAGACACGCTGACTAAGTGCTTTTCACTTGCAGTGGAGTCAAAAACATTTACATCATAAAGGAACAAGAACAAATGAAATTGGAAAAAAACAACAACACAGAATCAGTTCAACTGTCTCTCTCCACCATGTTCGAGTCTTAATTTCAGAAAGGATCCTGGTGTGTATTTAAGAAGTGTCCTTGTTGCTGGAGTGTGCCATTACAAAAGCTAAACTGATGCAGAAACACCTCTGAATATGAGCTGTCTCTCCAATAAGCCAAGCTTTTGCTCTTTTTCACTTTCATACAGATGCCACTAAACAACTTTTCATACACAGGCTTAAAAAAGACAGTTCAGCTTCTGGTGCAATACGTCCACGCTGTTTGCATTGTGTAGAAATAAACAGGTTTGTATCAATGATATACATAAGCATAAACTGGTCAGTATAGAGATGTCTTTTTTTTTTTTGGTTTATGCTGAGAGAATCTATTGACCCAAGACCGCTATAAACATTTTCAATGTGTGAATTAAACTTGGAAAAATATAGGCTGCTCAAGCTCCATAACAGAACGTTTTAAAGAGACAGTGACCCTGCAAATCATTTATTTGGTCAAGACTTTCCAAACTGATTCTCTCTGATGTAGTGTAACATAATAGTGTAACAGTTGAAAATGACATGTTCCCTGAACCCACCTAAACAACACTATACAAGCTATGAACTGTGATTAGTGCAAGTGAGAAACCCTCATCCATAAAACACTAGTGATTCCCACAGCGAGAGTTCATACGGAATACAACTGTCCCTTCGGACAGCCACCTTGATTTAAATATTTGAACCCATGAAATGACTAAATAAATTCAGTATGCACACAGACACAGTGCACCACTTCTCACACAGTTCTCTAGTCGTGTGAGTGTGAATGTTATAGATATAGATGTGAAATATTAAGAATATCTTTCAGTAAACAACGCTGAATAAAGACAAAGATGTAGAAGTGATCATTTCACGTCCATGTAGAACTCCTGAATTCAAGAAAACCCAGTGCGAGGCATTTGGGAGAAAACAGTGCACATTTTGGTCTATTGAAAGTGTCATATTTAGGAGGGGCTATATACAGAAGGATCTATGTACACTTTGTTATATATATACACAAGCCAAGCGATAGGGAAAGTAACTGTGTCTTTCTACGCCTAATATAGGCTTATACACATACTAAACCTGACAGGTAGCACTTGCTACGCTGTGAATCATTCTGTGTTGACTCCCTGTCAAGATCCGATGGTTGATGCTTGTGAGGAAACCTACTATAAATTCCAATAAATAACCAAGCATTTGAATTTAGCTAGCTTTCACAAAGAATTTCAACAATGAACAATGGGATTTGATTTCTTTTTTGTATATGATAATGTTTCATTATGCAGTGAAGATGCCTTAGAAGATGGACTATAATCTAAAAAATGAATATTTGGCACTGCAGTTCTTTGAGAAAACAAAGGTCTCTGGGCAAGCTGACTATTTCCAGAGCTAATGTCCCATGCCCTATCGTAGGGACACCCACAGAATTGTAGTTCTGGACTACCTCTGATATTACCTCTATCCAGTAGGTAATTAGTTTGAATAAGTAATTATGTCATGGCCGCTAAAAAAGTATATTATGCACACTTCAAAATCTCGTTGGAAGAAATAGGACACTTTTCGCCTACTCTTTTATGAGTACTGTGAATTCGGACATCTTTTTTTCACATAGTGTTTTTTGCCTACTATATTGTAGGGAACTATGCAATTTCAGATGCAGCCCAGGGCCTTGTAAATGTAAGCAGCCCTGATAATTGGTGCAGGTTTTTCCAGGAACACTAAGAAGAATCTAGCTGTATTCTTTTGCACCTGCCTTTTAGACATAATTATAGACATTATTTGCTTTCTAAAAAGGCAAACCATGTTTGTCTGCATTTCTTGGGCAAATATAATCAACATCACAATTACTCATTTCACCATGTTGCAGAATCAGATGAGACAATTACTGTACTGCACAGCATGTTTGCAAAATAATATATTTTTGTTATTGATTAAAGCAAAGATGTGTTATTGCATATGAAAAGTGGTGGCTTTAACTAAAATGTCTTAAATGTTTACAAAAGAATGAAAAGAAAGTGACTAGAGAATATCTTAAGTGTCCCTTTGGCTATATCTAACAAACATTGCTTCCCCTGAATTGAATGTGTATCTTGTGCACTGCAGCACATCTGCATGGCCTTCACTCACCTTTTAGTCTAATCTGAGTTTTACAGTGACCACGACAACTCAGTGGCCTGAGAGAGTCAAAAAACCTTCGGACCAAAAGAATAAACACAGAAGAGGACACAAAACAAGCCAGTGAAAAAGATTGGAAAATAAAGCATTGGTCAATGTGTTTCTCCCTGGGCATTAGTAAGTGCTTCCATGATAATAGCAGATGACAGAGACAGAGGACAAGGATGAGACAGACTGCAGGGTGCGCACATCAACAGTCAGACAGGAAATGTATGTGAGTGTACGTGGTCATCGGCAAGTGGCTACAAAATCCACCTTTTGGAATAAGGGAATGGAGGCTGGAAAAGACAGAGAAGAGATAGAGAGGACAAGGAGAAGGTTTGGTGCAGGTGTGTCTCGGCTCTCTCTTCTGAAGGGTCAGATCTGGAGAGAGGAGGAAGGCATAGTCTATTGTGCTCATCACTGGCACCTTCACATTGGTCATCAGCTGGTCAGGTAACTGTGCAGCTCCCTTGAATTTATGCTCAAAACCACACCTGAGTGGTTGCCTGGAAACAAGAACATCAGAAACAGGTTTTGTTAAGACAGCAGGTGAAATCATTTTCACTCAAGATTGTAGAAAATGCTGTTGAAGAAAATTTATATACCTACAGATTATTCTGGATTCATTATAATTTTGTCTTTTTGTAATGTATAGATTTTAAATCAAGTCATGAGGTAAGAAGTGATGTATGCAAGCCATTTAAAAAACATTTACATACAATATAAATGAAAATATATATTTTTAAATGTTGTAATCACATTTTTTTACATATATTAATAATTTTTTAATAAGGTTAAATTTTTTAACATTAGTTAAAGGTAGGGTGAGCAATTTTCGGAGCTGCTAGCAACAGCGAGCTAGGTTTGAAAGAATAAGATCCCACCCACCCTTCACGCCTCCTCAAAAACATGAGGACCACCTGATGACTGCAGATTCATTTCGACATTGATAATATAGTCAGAGAAATGCATAAATCCGAGTCTGACAACACAAACTGCTCCATTTAGGAAATCACAGGTTGCCGTCTTTAAATTATTATTACAACAAGGCATGAACATAGCATAAAATTTTTGTTTTGTTTCAGGAGGAACTGCTCCGTGACTGACATCTGTCTAACTCTGCATAGCATGAAATGTGCGTGAACATACCTCTATTTGGACGGACATTTTTTAGTATTTAGACCACTTATATTATTGATTGCTATCGGGATGTGAAGAGAGTTTCAACCATAACAAAAAGCATTTCTGAAAAAATTGCCTACCCTACCTTTCATGCATTAAGTATTGTGAATCTTGGTTAATGTTAATTATTTAAAGAAAAACAATTACACACAGTAAATACAAAAATTTTTAGTGTAACATTAGTGTATTATGAATTAACAATAAAGGAGAAGAATTTTATATAAATTAATGTCAATTTAAATGAATAAAAATGCTTTAAAAGTATAGTTCATGATACCCGATGCATTACCATGTATGTATTTTATTATGAAACATTATCCACAACAAAAATCAAGTAATGGCCCCATTCTGAATTAGTGGTAAATGATGTTAGAGCAGGTTTTTTAAGAGTGACTGATCGTTACCTAGTGTCTGCGAGTCAAGGTCGTCATCAATGAACTCCTCGCCTTGAATGATATTCTGCGTGTCCTCACTGTGATTGACAGGGCTGGTCATTTCCTGCTCCTTCTCATTGTGCATCTGGGCGTAGACATTTCGGCCAGGCAGTTTTCTGAAACGCAGCCAGGGACGCGTTAGGCTGCTCTCCTCTGGTCTCAGCAAGGAACCATGGTTTTTGTAGTTTTTCCTGTCACAGTTTTGTAGTTCATGTTCTGTTATATACGCTGGCTGTCAATTATACATGTGGGGACTGAACATGCATTCTTCTGTGATGGGGTATGACAGGACAGTGACACTCAATAGCATAATCTAAAGTTTAAAGTTTAAATAAAAAAAGTGTGGTTTCTGCATAGATGTACGGTATGTGCCATGCAGTTCAGTGATGGGCAGCAAGACAAAATGCGAGTGCAAGCTATACCTACAAAACAGACAGCTCTGATAATCATTCCATTCATTTGAAAAAGGGATTTAGTGAGTAAATAAAATGTTTGTCCTAATAACACACATCAGCAATGACAGTCTTCTAAGTCTTCTAAACATGTGGATTGAAAAACAATTTTAAAATGTAAATGAATCGTTTCTTCCAGAATAAAAAAAACCAAACAGAAGTAACGGACAAACCTTTTAAACTTGAAGAGTATGAATACTGCAGCAGAGATCAGGCTTACGAGGAGAAAGACAGCGAGAGCCCAAACACCTGGACCTGCTGCACCCAAACGAGAACCTGCAGGAGACCAGCTCACATTTGTGATTCAATTCATACAAAATTTGCAAATTTTGCTAAACTTTATATGATTAGTACCTACAATGCCACAGGAATAAAAGGCACAATTTATGGTTGATGAGAGAATTTCAATTTTTGGGTGAACATCACCTGACTCACTTTTTATAAACTTACCAAACACTTAAAAAGCAAACGAAACAAATTCAAACAAAAACCAAAATCACACACAAATGTACACACCTTGTGTGGATAAAACAATTTGTGTGGCTGTGATACAAACAACAACAAAACAAACAATCAAATACAGAAAAAACGAACAAAAAATAGAAACAACAAATGATTTAAAAAAAAAAAGATCTTTGCAACAACAACAAAAAAAGATTATTCAAACATGCATGTGTTATTCAAACTAAGGAGCACAGTGACTTTGAAAGCACAAAACTGAAACAGAAATGCAAGCCAACAGAAACATACATATGAAGAATAAATGAAGTCAACTTAACGTAATGACTAGACCAGAAAACAGAACAGAAACAAGAAATGATTGCATTATTTCCCTTAGATTTTACAACTCTGCAAAAGCAAGACAATATTCTTCGAGAGTTAAGAGGACACTTCTAAGAGCGAGAGGTAAATGTGACGCACCAGTCTCTGTTGTGCTGGCAGACACATCACTAGTTATAGGTCCTTAGAAATACATTGGTAATGTTTTAGTAAATATTGATGAAGGACTTGCTGTTAAGTGACTCACTGAAATATTTCATATCTGTACTATGTGTCTGTCAGATTGTGGAATCAGTTTTATTTCGCTCACCTGAATCTGAGTCTGCCAGAGTCACCAACACTCGTAACCCTCCTCTCACAATGAAGCTCACATTGTTCTCACTCAGAACCTGCTTTATGGTAGGAACACGCTACAGAAATGAAGAATGCACACACACAAACAAAACAGTTTAATACTAACAAATATCACATTACTGGTAACACTTTACAATAAGGTTTCATTTGTTAACATTAGATAACTGCATTACTACATTACACAAATTAGAATGAACAATACTTCTACAGCATTTATTACTCTTAGCTAATGTTAATCTAAAAATGTATTTCAGTTTACATTTGTTAATGCACTCTGAACTAATGTGAACAATAGCATTTCTATTAACTATTAATTCATATTAAATATTAATATTAAAGAAACTACATTTCTATTAATTTCTATTAACATTAATGAATGTAAACGCTGAAAAAATATTTTGCTTATTAATGCATTAACTAATGTTAACAAATGAGAAATTCTCACAATTTATTTCTCTAGTAAACAAAAAAGTGACTTATGCATTTACTGTAGGGTGAATTCAGGTTAAATGTGACACTTTTGCCATTGAGATGACAAAAGCCATTCTTGAGTAAAAGTATAGATACCTTAAAGTGGAAATGACTCCAACACTCTAATTTTTTCACCCTTAGATTATACATTGTTAGCTAACGGCATGATTTGTGTAAGTACATTTCTGTACAACTGTACAACTTTCTGTACAAATGCACTCGCGCTCATGTAAGGTAGAGATCTTGACAAGTTTGGGTGAATAAGGGCAAAATACACAAGATATAGTACATTCAATGTCCTGTAGATAGCAATAACACTTTTTTGAAGCAGAAATAAATTGCTGCAGAAAAAGTTAGGTGCCATGCAAAATATAATTCCATGACATTTAATTGCATTACTCATGACAATTGTATTGGAGTAAAGAATACACATACTTATTCAAAAATGTAGTCAAGTAGAGAGTTAAAGTTGCTAATGTCTTTGATCTTTGATACTCAAAACTATGACAGACAAAACGTTACTTAAGTACAGTAACTAATCACATTTACTAATACATTGCATCACTGGAATTAATTGTTTATTAACAAGTTTATTTCTAATGCAAATAGTATCTCCAGGCTCTGACAAGTTGTTTTAGGCCACCGTATCACTAATTATATTGCTTTACAAGGATTTATATTTTCTCTTTTGAGTGGCTTCTTCATTCCTGGGAACATGACACACCTACCTTATCCACAAACACACTCCTCTTCACTGGTGTGCTGACTGGAGGAAGAACATACAGGTCTGCAGTGGTGGGAAGACCAGGCTTTACCATGGTAACTAAAGAGTCCTGAGGAACCCCTGTGAGCTATTAGACAAAGAGTGCAATATGATGCGTACATTTAAAATGTTTTGCATAAAAAAATAAATGTTCATGATTAAGGCAAGGACCTTAGCAAGAATCTTGGTTACGACTTGTCCCACATCTTGTCTCCATTCAGGGATGTTTGGGTTAAAGCGGTCCAAATTGTGACTGAAACTCAATGGGACGACCTGGAAATGATCTGAAGAGAGACGTTTAAGGTATCGTCATGAACATATAAAGGTTAATACAGCAGTTGAAAAAAAAATCAGACTGTATAAAGTGAGTTGCAGTATGCAGTTTTTCAGCATACAGTATGATGAATCATGGCAAGTAAAAATTTACCATACTGTTGATCAAAAAACAAAGAACAGGTTCTATATTAAGACTAGCAACAGTTTCAAAGTCAATTTTGACTTAAACAATAGCTTTATTTTAACAAACTGAGTTCTGATGTGTTCAAAAATACCCATAAGATTTCTATTAAAAGCAAAGCAAATGGGTTTGGAATGACATGATGTTTAAGTACAATAAATAATGACAGAATTGAATTTTTTGGGTGAAAAAAGACTCACATAAATAGTTAAAAGATGTGAAGATTTTTACAGCCAAGTCATTCATCTACAGAAATTTAAGTTGCATCCAATTAAGTCATCCAAATTAATGTATTAAATTACGTAACCAACAGATTTAATTTGAGCTTGTATACAAACAATATGAAATGACACAGTTGGGAACAACAGTTCTTCATTCTGCATTAAAGCTGAACGTTGTCTCTGAGGAAGACTGTCATTTCTGCTTTCCAAGCATGACCTCATCCTATCACACCACACTCATAAATATTCAATCCAGCCCTGGAATCACATGAATATTTTATTTCTATTTAACACTGTCATTACAAGAAAGAAATACGGTAAGTACGACTTTAAATTTCACACATATCAAGAAATTAAACAGTATCAGCACATAGATTTTTCTCAATCTATTTCAAACTTTTTAGTATTGATATAATTTCCTTTGAATGATGTATTTAATCATATACAATGTGTAGTTGGTCTCTGACTATTGAAGTGGTCCAGGACTTTCTGTCACTCGCAACATACCAAACCATAACACACTGGCTTGCTGATGTGCAGAGCAATTTGAAACCACTAACTAATGTAAAAATACAATAAAGACATAAATGCTATTTTTGCTTTTTGTGCTTATCACTTACAGTAATGAAAGTGTGGCATACTTCAAGTTATAATTTGTCTGTAGTACGTCTTGGTGTTACTAGGCGAATAGAATTTAGAAGAATCAGCTCAGTTAAGTATCACTAATGATTAACTGTATCATAAAATGAGTCCATACAAGACTTTTAATGTAGCACAGAATCCATGTGGACTGCCTTCAAGGTGCCTTTAGTGGTTGTAGTATTTGTCCTTTTTTGGAGCTTGATAGACTCTGTTCTCCAGTTGTGGAACAGAGTTTAAACATTGTTTTGTGAAAACCAGACCAAATGGGATTGGAATGATGTAAGGGCAAGTAAATGCTGAAAGTTTTCATTTTTATGCGAACTGTCCCTTTAATTGGCTGCTTCTTTTAAACACAGACCAGACATAGACATACCCAAAATAAAATGTTTGCATTTAAAGAACCCTCGTCGTTTCTGACACTAGGGGTTTTCTTATAAAAAAAATGAAAAAATAAAGTCTGAGGATAATAACTCTTCCACTTTGAGTGTTATGAAAATGTTTCTAAAAAAACTTGAACATGATATCAGTCTGAACACAATATGGTTGAATTGAATAGAATAGAATAAAATAAATTAATTTTGAGGGATACAGAAATTACAAAATTTGGCTGCATAGGCAATTTGCCTGGGCTGAAGGAAAGGATATGTAACTATCATTCATTCTTTACTTGTGTAGAAGCAATTCTGGCCCACATTGACCTTAACGCTTCATGGGATGTTTTATCTTACCGTAAACGATAACAGTCTTGCTGTCCTGCACCATGGAGCGACCATTAGAAGCCTGAACTGTCACAGGAATTTCACCCTCCTCAGAGAACCTTGTAATCAGGGTGTTCTCCAGGGTCAGCTTTGGCTGTCAAGGGGAAAGGCACATCATATGTACGTTTGTTTAAAAGGCATCACTTGACTCAACTCTCACACCTGAACCTACAAGCATTATCATGGATGAGACTACACATATATAAGAAATCCTTCTCCTTACAGCCTCAAACATGTAAGCATATAATCTTCAATGCAAATTCTCAATTTATTAAACACCCACATTACATGTCTTTTTTTCTTCAAAAAAGAACAGCTCTTATTGTTTTTGTTTTAAAGTCTGCATAAGGACTTTAAAACGTTAACACAAACACCAAATAGAAAACAGAAATACTAAGGAAACTAAAATGTGAGCATTGGGTCAGAAAATGAGCTTCTGCAATAGGAAACATTTAAAGTAGCCCAATAAAAACATATTATTATGTGTATATTTTTTCATATTATTATTATTATAAATTACCACAGAGTACCTGAAGGTTATCTCCAATCCACCAGTAAAACACAGTAAGGTTTGCCTCAGTGGGAAGCACTATAGCTGTGAGATTTACTTCTTGATTTCTGCCAGCGATTGGGACCACCTCCAGATGGACATCCTGTAGAGGAGCTGGAGAGAAAGTGAGGGCTTTTGTTCAGATTTTTTACTTGGCCCTGATTACCGGTTATGACTCAATAAAACCCATTCAACCTCACAGTATTATAGATAATACTAATCATTATGTTCCAAAATTTAAATGTAATGGCCTTTAAATCCAGTTCACTCTCGCTCAAATTTGAAGATTTCACTAACCTGTGACCTGAATGTAAAGCGTGGCTTGGTCGTGTCCAGCCGAGTTTTCAGCCTTAACATTCACACGGTAAACACCTGGTTTCTCATAACGGTGCTGAATGGGTTCGTCGATGACAGTCAGGTTTTCATATATAGCCCTGACCCCATCCATTAAATCTACCTGATATCTGGTGCTGGTGGTGTCACCCTAAGGAGGGAAATTAAATAAAACATGGAATCTAATATATTTATATCATTCAAGCTCTTACATTTTATCCATCAAATTATAGTTCTAAGTAGTGTAAATAATCTATGTACTTTACCTGTTCCTGATGCACTATAAAGGTGATGTCATCACCAGGTGCCACGGCCAACATCTGTCCTTTGATGCCCAACTGCAGGCCTTTAGGGGGCAGCAGAGGGCAGGAATGCTGCTTCGCGCTCTGCTCTTTATTCAAGCCACCTTCACAAACATTAGCGATGACCTTCCGGTAACTTTAATAGACAACACAAAACATGTTAGCCTTGACTTGCTTTTACTTGCCTTAAGGTGGAAAATCCCTGTAATGTTGTTGCCTGGATTTAAACTCTTGGTTATAATGTAGTTTTGGAAAAGATTCATTACATTCCTAAACAAGCATAATAAGAGGTGGATAAAACATCCATTTAATGTTTTCAGAAAGGTCTCGTTTCAGAAACGTAGAAAAACAAACATCAACTAATGTGTCAGCTGAGGTTTTGCTGAATGAAGTTCTACTGAAATGTCATGCTCTACTTAATACAGCTCAGTATTGCTCTGATGCACACAAATCTGATTTGGTTTAAAAATCTAATCTTTTCAACTAATCATTTTGCAAGCAAAGAAATCTGATGTGTTTGTTGAAGTCAGTACTGTATACAGTATATCTGCTTTGGTTGCTATAGTAATTGTGTAAGAATTGAGAGTATCTGTCAGCATCGCAATAGATTATGGAAAACAATTTTTTTTGCCTCTGCTCTGTCCATCTTGAAAAAACAGCAAAACAGCTGAACTGTTCACTCATTCACTATGCTTTGCATATTGACATATTTTCGGGTCCAATCGCTTTATCAATAGTCAAAAGCAAACAGTGTTAAAATACACACATAGGTGTTGTATTACGACCAAATCATCATGATCCTAACCTTTACTTCCATATCTCAGTTGGCCAGAATCTCTAAAACATTGGTGTCTGGGATACCGTGAGCCTGGAGACTGTACTGTAAACGTAGCAAATGTAGTGATAAAAAAAAGTTTTACTTAAAGGTGTGTTATAAATAAATAGTGCTCATAAAAGTTGTTGAGCATTCTCACTTGAAACAAAGTAGAAGCTTAGACCGATAAACAGTATGCCACAGTTTTAAAAGCAGAAATGGCGAAAAATTAATGTGGACAATTCCTGGTAATATCGGCCACTACAACATTTACATATGTGATGTAAAAATAGTACTTGAAATCTGATCTGGCTTGATCGGACATATTAGAAATCTGATTTAAAAACATATGTGGACATGGTACTGATCCGATCTGGCTGTCTGAATAAACCCCTGTGTGTACAAAAAAGTGTGTTTATCCAAAGTGTCAATGGCATGCATGTGTGGGAGATAATGTTTTCTGAGATAATAATAATAAGCATAATAAGTGTGGTGATTTTACCCTGCATTGTCTAATGTTCTGCATTGTGTGTGTGTGTGTGTGTGTGTGTACATTACCCCGTGCTGGACTTATAGCTGTGTCCTAAATGGCAGTTTTCAGGTGGAGCATCAGGATCATGCCAGAAATCAGGATAACAGCGATCCCCCTCTAACCTGAGGCTGGGTGCTCGCTCAAAACCATAGTCACTGAGAACACACAGAGACACGTAAAGCTCTATTTTTAGCCCCGGATCTAATTCACAATTCACTGCACTGAGGTTTGAAAGTGAAGTAAAGAGTGTCTGTTACAGCAAAGACATTTGCGTATAATTGCAATTGGATGGAAATGTGCAAAGGTTATCTCTCTGTTTCGTACCAGGCAAAGTCTTTCTCTGAGCACTGGCAAGGTTTAGTTGTTAGAGCTGATGTATAACTCTTTCCTTTAATGCAGAGCGATGACTCTTTCCTCCTCCTGTACATTCGTTCCTGGCCCATGATGCATTTCTCTCCCTATAAAAGAAAAAGTGTCAAGGATTTCCATAAAAAAATCAACACATTTTACAATAAAGATCCATTTGTTAACATTAGGTAACTAACATTAACAAAGAAAAAAAAAGTTGTTTAATGTTGGTTAAAGTTAAGTTAATACATTAACTATTCTTAACTAATGAGACCTTATTGTAAAGTGTTCCCAAACTGGTGAACTGATTCACAAATACAAATAATTTTTAAATTATCTTAAATATTTCCATAACTGAAATATTGCAACACATATGGCTTTAAATATTATTATTATTATTATTAGTAGTAGTATTTTCCTTCGTTTAAATGGTCTTCAAATCTTTCTTCTTATTAGTTTAAATTAGTTGTACAGCACTTTGATTCAGCTTTTACTGTTTTTGAACATGCCTTAACTAGAGAAAACAGTCTGATATTACCTGTAGGTCAGTGAGTTTCCAGGAGTCATAATCAGCTTCTGTGCACTGTCTGGGAAATGACTGACGGAAATCCACCTTCACCAGCTCCCAATCCGAACGGTAACTTATGTGGCCAAATACCCTGACGACAGCAGTAAACCCAATTAAACATAATCCTTTGCCCCGTCCATTAATCCATCCCTCAATCCATAAACATCTGATTATCCTTCAAGCCGTAAATGTTGGAACAAAAACCATTCATACCTTTCACTAAAAAGCAAGACTATTGTAGTGTAACCTTGAGTTCAAGTCTCAACACATTCTCTACCCAATTACGGATCTTGGGAATGGAGCAAACGAATGGATAGACACATGAATTTGCTCATCAGTAGCGTATTAGTAATAAGCAGAGGCCTCTTTAATTGAGGCCTTTGAATCTCACATTGCCTTTATCAAAAGGACAGCCTCTTTATAATACAGAGACCGCATGCTGTTTGGCGTCTATTGGAAGATGCTCTACACTTAATCTCAACTAAAAAACTGTTCACCACCACAAGGTGGAACCTTGTATCTGTGTCAGCACTCATATCTGACATAGAAAAAAAGGTCTAAAAGTATGGTCTGTGTACAAATTTAAAAATATACTTCCTTTAGTTAAATTAAGTTCTGCAAGGAATATATTAATCTCGTGCTGGACTAAAGGCCTGGTTGGGCTCAAACAGCACAATCAAAATTATTGTAAAATCTATATTTTGTCCTAATGGCCATATAAAATCAAAACTTGATAAAACAGTCCTAAATGGATAGTTCACCAATAAATAAAGATTTAATCACCCTCATATTGTTCCAAAACTGTAAGGCTGTTTTGTCCACACAATTAAAGTCAATGGGGTCTAAAACAATACATGACCCCCAAACATTCCTGAAAATATCTTCTATGTGCCAAAGAAGCCATAGAGGTTGAAACAACATAAGGGTTAGGAAATCTTCAGTTTTAGGTGAACTATCCCTTTAAGTTGGACTATTAACTGCCGTTTAATTTACAGAGGACATACTCATACTCACGTCATAACCAGTGTCTCATCTCCAGGTTCACTCAGAAGTCCATCCACAAACACTGAAGTGCTGGTGAAGTTGTGGATACTCCACGTTTGTCCTTCATCTATGCTGAATCTAAGACAAATATATTTGATGTGATGTTGTATCAGCAGTATACGAAGCATCAGATATATGAAGGTTGTTTATAATGTCATACATCATATTACCTATTGTGTAAGTCTCTGCTTTGAAGTGAGACATTTGTTAACCAAATGTGAAAACAATTAGTTTTCGCATTTCAAAAAAATCTTCTAACATTTATTTGAACTGTGAAACATATTTTCTCTCTTTTACAAACATTCTGGACACACTGTTGCCTAAAAATATCATTCAGTTGCCGTTGATTCTCACAGTGTGAACGTGAGAGTTTGTAGGCTAAAAGCCAGCATAAGCACTACAAGCTCTTAGTCTTATCCTGACAGAAGCGGTTGTTTGCACTGCCAAGACTCAATGCTGATGAAAGGCTTCGAGGCTTATGTGAGAGATGGTAATGATTTTCTCTTTGATCTTCATAGGCTTCCTTTTTACTCACATTTGTGAAGTAAGGTGAACTCAATGTCTACTATGTGAATCACTTCATATTATGTGGGTTAAGGGTTGGGTTTTACCAACCCTTTTCAGAGGTAGAGATTTAGGCTGCTCAGGGTGGTCTGAAGAGCTCTCCAAGGCCAAATGAGCTTCTTAAAGTCCTCACTCAAAGGATTGCCAGCCCAATCAGGTCAGCAAAAGCCAAAAGTCTTGAACACTTGTTATCCCACGCAAGTCTGACTGTTTACAGTATTTACTACAACTCTTCTTCTCTTTTTATATGTTCTTCTGTCAGTCTTTGTCAGTGATTAGTTTACGCTTACAAATGATTACAATATAATTCGACCAGATAATAGATTACAGAAACAAATTATCTTACTTGAGTATCTTCAAAGGGATTGAAGTGTCTTTAATGGCTACAATGACACCACCATGATCCAGATAGAGAATGTGATGCTCTTCTTCGAAAACCTAGGGTGGGCAAAGGAAATAAATAATAAAAAAACTCATAAAAAACATTTGTCCTTAGAAAAAAATACAGTTGAGCAAATAAGATGCAGCAAAAATCCACAAGATTTGAATTCAAAGAGTCTGTTGGGAAAGGTGGAGGTTGCAAGTCACATAAGAATCTATGGTGAAGTTTTTTCTGACACTGAATAGTCATTTAAAACAACTTTGATCATTAGTCTTCTCTGTGTTCATTCTCACCTGCCTCCAGGTCTTGCCACAGTCTGAGGTGATGTACATTTCTTCTTTATATTCAACCAGCTGAGACCCAAGGTTGCCTGAAGAGAAGAATAAGGAGAGAGAGAGAGAGAGAAAGAGAGAGAGAGAGAGAGAGAGAGAGAGAGAGAGTGAGATAATCTTTCATTTTCTTCTTTTTAACTTGAGGCAAACCAGCAATTTCCTCACTTTGTTTGATTTTAAGAAAGAGAGGGTGGAATAAACGTGAGCAAGACATAAATATAAAAAAGAGTGAAACTGTGAGAAAACTGGAGGCTGTTGGGAATCAAAGGCTAAGAACTATTTAGAGCATTTTATTGAGGGTGCACAATAATAGCACGAGACAGCTTGATTTTGATTGAGAAATATAATAGTAATATAAGCCAAGAGTGATTAAGTCAGTGTGACACTGTCTGTGTTTGTGTGTGTTTATGTGAGTTAGTGTATGAACGTGTCTGAAACTCTGGGGGAATGCACAGACTTTATGACCTCGGGAACTGGCAACAGCTCTAGCCTTGGATTCAAGAACATTAATGTATTGTCTTCTTCAATTTCCCATGAACCCTGTGGCAATAAAGAGGAAATATTTCATATATTTGTCCCTGCCTCGTTTTGTGGCTCAGTATGGACTCAATGGCTTTGTCCAAGAAATGGGGAGGAGGGGGGGGGGGGGACTCAAAACCAAGGTTTCTCTCTATTTTTATGGTACATCACATTTAAATTTCCGACCCTAAAAATACTCCCCTTCCTTTCCTTTTTTTTGCGAACAAATAGTCTGCTTTG
This sequence comes from Rhodeus uyekii, assembly GCA_037043235.1. NCBI lineage: Eukaryota > Metazoa > Chordata > Actinopteri > Cypriniformes > Acheilognathidae > Rhodeus > Rhodeus uyekii. The sequence goes on along the minus strand of JAWRVZ010000037.1, from coordinate 580,337 downwards.
TACACACTATCATAATTTCCCTGAGCATGCTGCAGTGCAGATTTGAATCTGGACTATAATTATTCCTTGTAAATGAAAAGTTTAGGAGTACAGCATTTCATTTCATTTGAGTTTTCAGGCTCCTCACTGCTATGTTGACAATACCAAAGGCCTATAGTTGTCATGGAGACTGACCTGCACCCATTATGAGGCCTGGGGCAGAATCTTTAGTGTGGACAGTTCCAGATACATACGGGTTGTCAGCCCAGCGCAAGTGGAGATGGAGGTGACAGTCAGGCTAGGAAGAGGAGGAGAGACAAAGAAAAATATTACTCTCTTTTGGTGTCTATACATACACCAAATTTTCTCACTTTGCTAGTCACAACCAACAGTTGCAGCACCAATCAATATTTACATAATGTCTGCACTTAGTAGAGAATCTGGGCTCACTAATAAACACACCAAACCATCTTGTTTTAACACAAAAACAACAGTCTAAGTTCTACAGTAATGAGCCTGTCATTTAAAACCACTTCACATGTCACACTACATAACGTCTGGAATAAAAGATGGATCACAGCATTAATATAAAGCATATTTAAGGTGTCAAAAACCTCAAAAGTTGGTGTCAATTAAAAATAAGAATAAATGGTTAAAAATGGAAGATGAGCAATAAAAATGAGAACGGAAGATAGAGAGTGAGCAGGAGAGGAGAATAATAGGAAAAAAGACAAATGGAGCTCTGAGAGGGGACAGATGTGAGAAGGATGGCTAGACAGACAGCAAAGGAGAGAGAAGTCGATTTATGTCCTTTTAACTAGTTTGTATCTTGTCTCGTCTTGTCTCATGTTTGCCTGAAACCATATATTTGTCTTATTGAATGGCTAGCTATACCAGTTATAGTGTTTAAAATTGACATTTCATATCACATATCGTATTACATATAATCTCTGGCTGTGTGTGTCTGTAAATGTGTATGTGTGTGTGTGTGTGTTTTTGTTTATGTGTATAAATAGTAAGCCCTGTGGATATGTATGTATGTGTGTGTGTGTGTGTAGATTGATGACTCGGGTCATTTTTTCATTTTTTTCTCATGAGACAGCAGCAGAACTAGTGCCTGCTCTACCCACCAACCCACAACCGCAAACAGCGGGAGATGAGTCAGATCAAGGGGTCAATGATTTCACGACTGTGTCTGAGACAGTTGTGGTACACTCATCTTAAAGAGAAAAAAATAGCAGAGTGTAGGCTGGATATCCATAGCTGTATATTAAGTATATAAAGTTATGAATATGCAATGAATTGATGGTAAAATTACATATGCACAACTATATTGTTTGCATTTGAGTTTTTGGCTTGTAGGCATGTTATTTTGGTTTGGGAAACATTTTAATGTTTTGAAAAAGGTATTTTATGCTCACATAGGTTGCATTCATTTGATAAAAGAGTAAAATGTAATGTATTCCTCTGATGCAATGCAGAATTTTTTGCAACATCACTCCAGTCTTTAGTGTCACATGATTCTTAAGAAATCATTCTAATATGCTGATTTGGCACTTCATAAGAAAACATTTAATCTTATTTTCAATGCTGAAAACAGTCCAGTGCTGCTTTTGGTAGAAAAAAACGGTGGATAAATAGAATGTTTAAAAGAGCAGAATTTATTTTAAATAGATTTATTTTCTAAAATAATTAATTTCTTAATATCCAAAGACTGCTGAGCCCAAACTTTTGAATTATAGTGTATCTACAATATCATATGTTAATATTACTTTTGGTAAAACCATTTGAAACAAAAAACAAAAACACTGATTATTCTTCTTAGCTTTCATTGCATTGAGAAACTCAGTCCTACACAAATAAAATGAATAGAAAGGAAATATAGCACTGATATAGATAAACAGACGTTAAAAAGACTATTGGAAATGTGGGAATGAGCACGTATATGTACCTGTTTGCAACTGACTGGTTTGCTGTTCATATCAGTTGTAGGAGGAGCCAGTGGTTCCCAGTCTCTGCCTTTGTTGTAGGTGATGAGAGTCATCACTTTTCCATTTACTTTTTGATTAGCTAAGAATACACCCTTAATGCCACGAACCTGAAAAATACACCCACATACACTAATTATATTTATATATATATATAGTATTCCTCAGTATCGCTGTAAAATCTAATCATTAAGTTAAATCCTGGTAAAGTCACAACTGTCTAAGAAACTGTAATACGTGTTAGATCAAGCTTGTTTTTGCAGCACAGGGACATCAGCTTCCTAGAATCACTTATTTATTAAAGCATGCTACTGGCTATGAATAATGAGTGAGTGAATATGCCCGAAGGCTTACTTGACATCACAAGCACTTTTATGTGTCACACCTCCACTTTATGTGTATTTGTAGTGTTATAGGCAAATGTCTCTATTAATGTGAATGGATACAGGTCATGCAAACTTTACTACATCTGAACTATTTTCAGTTCATTATGCATTAAGTGGGATGTGAAGCCCACACTGCCTTGTATTACACAGGCACTGTTTATGGTGAAATGATGACCTCCAGGATGTCGATGAGAACGTTCTCTTCGGGTTGCTTGGTGCTGCGGACGTTCTCCAACACAATGGAGTAATAGACTCCCTGTGGATCTGACTGGTAGAGGTTGTACGTATCCGTCTGATACCACTCCTGAAGAGCCAAGAAAACCTGATTCTCATCTGTACTCACGATTTGCACATCCTGCACAAAAAGACGAAAAAGAGAGAAAAGAAGAAAGATCCGACACAAGGAGATTAGAACATGTAAGGGTAAAAATTAACTCAATGCAAATTGTAGTTTCAGTTTTCTCAGCAGGTACAAATAATTAACATCATGATTCTTTAGTGTGTGTGTGTATGTGTGTGTGCGCATTTGTGAGAAATACACTTGATGCTTTCACTGGAGCTTTCATAAAACAACAACAAAACAGTGATGTATAATTCCATGGTGATTATACTTAGTTGCTTTGAAATGAAAATGTTTATTTTGACCTGCTGTAAATAACTGATTTGGAACATAAACTGTGTATAGACAAATTTAGATTTAATGAAAGCATGAACAATTAATAAATCCAGCCTATAATTATATCCTCTGGTCTGCTTTAAAATATAGAATCAACACTGAGCTCTTAAGTTTTGGTGGCTTAGCTGCACACATCTGGGTGCTGTGGCAATGACTGGGTCAGGACGGGGGAGTTTGCAACCATGTTGTTCTTGCCGATAAAGTGAAAGTGGGTCATATTAATTTAGGCACAAAGATGAAGGGTACAAGCTCATGCCCCCAGCTGAATTCATTCATAAGAACTTAAGTGAAGAGCTAGCAAAGTCCCTGAGGTATTGAGTAGCTTTAAAGTGCTTCAGAGTCCAAATTCTAAAACTATTTCTCACTTATGTCCCACTAACAGCAGTTTAGAGGCACTGAGTCCCCTCGTTGAGAGGACAGTTACACAACACCTGTTTGCTGGGAGAATTATAGGAATAAGAACCATAAGGATAAAGTATCACACTTGAAGAATAAAGGTAATAACTTGCGGGTGTGCATGTCCATTTGGACCAACTAACATTATTGTGCATGCAGCCTCAACATAAGAAATGATTTTAGTCACAAAAGACTGCAAGAGAGGCTGTATGAGTGAGTTCACTCTACATATACAGTATAAACAATGTACATCTTATATCTGTTGTGTTCAATTCATTCTGGAAATATCACCTTTGGAAATCATAATAATGACAATAATTCAAGTGATTTTAGTCATAAATGTGGAATTTTATGAATTCAAATTTCCCTGTCTTTTCCACGTCCCTTTAAAGACAGTAATCTGTTCTAGTGCTAACAAAACATAACGATATACATTAGATTTACAATTCCTGTAATGCCACAGAATATGATGGGAAATGTGATGAATTTAAATGCTAAATTAGTTGTTTTCTGGCAAGCGTTATTGTTATTTATATCAACACTACACAAAATACATACACACAAAATGGTATGATAATAATAACTTTTTATGATCAATAATCAAACTCAGAAAGTCTTGGTAAACACCTTTTGAGACCTTCACGAAAAACTTCCAACTCACCATTACAGAGCCTTCTAATCCCGATACATCCACATGTTCTCTTCCCTCCTAAAATATCTTTCTATATCCGCACACAAACACTTCTGAAAAGTACCAATTTTCCCTGAAGGCTTTGACTGTTCTGATGAAATGAAAGCAAATATTTAATTTCTGAGAAGCTATTATACAGAGGGGAATTTAAATGTGTACGTGGGTTTAGAAGCATTATTTCAAACTGAATTTAACCTTTTACTGATCCAAGTTGTCATGAGGTTCATGACATCAGGAAACAAGCTTTTGCAAATTGTCATAGCCTAGAGAATGAACCTTTTCAATCAGATATGAGGATGGTACTCAACACGTCTCTTTTCTAAAACTGCAATGTAATTCATGTCTGTTGTTTTCAGGTCAAATAAGAACAGCTCAACATCTTTTAGTTAGTGGTGAATTAAAATTTTAACAATGAGGTCATTTTTCAACCAAGGCTTACACAAGGCAATGAAGTCATCGCTGTGAAACATAGCTGCTAAAAGTTCCCCTAGAGAGTGGAAGTTTTATATTTGGATTATTAGATCATCTACATCAGCACACAAACAGCAGCAAGATCAACAGAGTAATTGGATTAAAATGGAAAACGCTGTAAAGCACTTTTAGTTTTACATTTTAAAACACTTCATGGATGGATCTGTTCTGTTTTTCTCTATCATGCAGTGAGACAGGATTCTCAGGCCATAGTACTGATAACTGCACTATCAGAACACAAGACAGCACTATCCGTCTGTCTCTGACAGCAGGCGCAGGACCCTAAACAGCTGCTGGACATTTGTGTCTCTGCCTGTCGCCACAATCCCTGAGTACATTATTGGCATGCTGAATGAACATCTATGTATAAGAAAAAAAGTTACAGTACAGTGCAATCGTCTGATGGATGGAAAGACATGCAATCCTTAAAGGTCTCTTTGCATACAAAAAAATAAATAATGAATTGGCATATTAACACAGTAGACTGTTTGCTTTTCTCTGTGTCAGGTGGATTCATTGTGCTTCAACAGTGGTGCATTTGAATTCTGGTCATGCTGCCACATTCTTGAAGCAAAGAAACAGGTCTTAATTGGACAAAATCAATAGTATTGTTTCTATTCACAGTCTGCTTCAAGTAAAAGAACACCGGGCTCTTTATAAGTGATTTTGTGTGGTTAGGGAGATTGCAAATTGACTGCAATACCAACATTTATCCAAGTTAAAACATTTAAACCAGGCCTACAACATTACAGATGCACCATATAGTTAATTTCTTTGTAATTGTGTAGTTTTTCAAGTTCAGTTAATGTTTGGGAATCTTTGGAAATTTGTTCATTTCAGATTAACATGGTTTGAAATTAAAAAGAATGTAAACCTAAAACATAGAGAGCTAAACATTATCATCTGGTGATAGTTTATCCAAAAATAAAATTTCTGCCATCATTTACTCATCCTAATTTTTATTCAAACCTGGGACTTTCTTTATTCTGTGGATTTTTATTTATTTTTTAGGAAATACTAGTCACCAAAATTCTTGAAACTCTTCCCTCTACCCCCAAAATAACCCAAATTATTTTGTGTTCCACAGAAGAAATGAAGTAAAAGGCTACATGACTTATAACAACCTGAGGACGAATAAATGTTTTGTTGAATTATTCTTTCAACTTTTCTACAACCTTTTTATAATAGGCAGCTGAATGGCTATCCGTTCCCTTAATCTTCAGATATAGCTGACGTTTAAAATAATTTAGGTAAAGGAGACAATAGCCAATTGTTTAAAAAATCATTGAGATGAGCTTTAAAGGTAGAAAGACAAAGGATGAGAGAAGAAAAAAGAGAGGAAGTGGTCGAAGGTTTAGTTGCACTTAGCCATTTAGTGCTAGGTGTGTTACAACAAACAAATCGTCCCGCTGGAGCCAAGAACCATCACTAATCCATAACGTAAAGAAAGGGACTTAGGAAGAGATCTGAGACTGCATACTGGAATTGGGTTTTGCATTTTTCAAAAGGTTTTCAATTATTCACTCTGGAAAATATGGGCACAACACCACCCAACCCCATTTCTCTCTCACAGACTCCAGCTCTCCTCTGGGTTCTTGAACTGGGTGTCTAAAATTTGACCTATCTGCTCAGTCAAGCGACACGCCACTAAAAGAGCAGAGGAAAGAGGGTCTAGGGAGGGGGGAAAAACATCAACATTGCTTTAACCCCCAAAATGACACCACAAAAGGGACATTTATATATATATATATATATATATATATATATATATATATATATATATATATATATGTGTGTGTGTGTGTGTGTGTGTTAGTGTTTTCACAAAAGCCCTTGCATATGCACTTGAAGGCCCTGAGCGAATAAATCTATAGCCTGTTCAACATCTACAGTAATTAAATCAAAGCTTTTATCCTTTGCCATTAAGGCGAATGTCTGGTAATCTGGAGCATCTTTCTTAGTAATACTCTTTCTCTTACACTTCTCTCTCTCTCTCTTTCACTCTGTCACAGTGAATCAGTGGTTGGCATAGTTACAAATGCCATTGACAGCAGCTGCCCTACAGCCTCTTCTTTCCTTGCCTTTCTCTCTCTGAGGTGAAATATACATGAAGCAGGCCCCCCTGGCCTCCACTCCAATCAATGTTATTCAATTACAGTCAGCCAGCATTTTACTGAAGCACTCCCTTGGGTTAGAGCCACAGACAGCCTGGTCAGTCATCAGCTGTAACCCTTAGCCAGCTGTCTTCTTTCGCCAGAATATTACTGCCATACATCATGGCTCCTCAGTAAGTTAAACCCACATCTGGGTTGTAATGGTGCAGTATTCCAGTGCTAGACACCAACTGTGCTCTTCAGTTCATGCATATTGCCACAATACGTCATAGTCAGTATTGGACTTTAAAGTGAAATACTTAACAGCTGTAGTTGATCAAAGAACAATAACCACCTTCAAACAGTAATTCACTGTTAGCACATAGTTCATGACAAAAACATGAGTAACTTCAAGCACACAACTATACACACACATGATATTGCTACACTATATGGTAGTGAAAATGTTAGTAAGTGTATTTCAAGAAGCACTTAAATCTTGGGATATTTAACATTTATACGACAGTTTCATTGCTTGTTCAAGAGTTTTTTCAGTGACATTTTTTGCAGGATAAAACTGTAAAACAGCACATGGAGACAAGTCATTGTCTCCAAGATTGCGTCATTGATTCAGTTTTGAGTTTTTAAAAATTCTCTAATTCATTCAACAATGTTTCAATTGCCTTTTTTATGAGAGAGCCATTGGATCATTTACTCAACCAGTTCGTTCAAAAACACTGATTCAATCAGTAACAAAACACCGCTTTTGTGTGTTTTTGGAGATGCAGCTGTCTAAAATATTACTCAGAAAGCACACACTATTAACTTCTTGTTTATTAAACTATTGTATAAAAACAATTTCACACATGCAATCATGCTATTGGTCTTAATATAGAAAAATGATGATGCATTAGCTAGAATTAGAATAAATAGCAAAGAATTCAATATCATTTTTAATGAATAATAAGGAGAAAAAATAATATTATTATACATTATAATAAATGCCTAATCACTTTGCATTGCACCTGCACAGATTGATCTGCACAAAAAGTGTTTTATACACTAGAATTCTGAAGTAAAATGTTTTTTTTTTTTGTCCTAAACTCAACAAATATTACAACCCAAAACTGCACAAAGCATTTCAGAGTAAATATTGGTCATTTAACAGCCATATTTTTGAGTTCTGTACCTTTGGAAGGGCGTATTTAGGGAATCTCATTTGAACAAATTCATTCCTCCGGTATGAGACATAATACTTGGTGCGATTTCCTGTGGTTACCTAAAAAAAGGAAAGAAATACAGTGTGTTATTTTGTTTACCAGTGCAGTTTTTATTTTACTATCCCAATGGTCATGTCATGTCTTCACCGTCAGCAATTTTGAGACAAACCACTCTTACTTTCCAATTCAACCTTTTCATTTTAAATTCACACATTTTACCTGGCTGATACTATCCCAATAGATTCAGTCTCTACTAGCACTAGTCTGTTGGTGTCTTGTACAAACCCTTTATAGTTCATATGAACTGTGTCCAGTCTGCATCAGCATGCCTTTGACCGAACACAAACATTTCACATACTGTTTCTCAAGGGCATATCTGAATTCCTTTTTAACAGCTGCAATCCCTTCAAAAAACAACTGAACAGGTGAAAGGGGGTGGGGGAGCGAGTGAAATTAATACAGAACAAGACCAAATGTCCTTGAGTCATTGTCTAATTATAAAAGATCAGAAAAAGGAATTAAACAAAGAAAAAAAGAAAAGAGGAAAAAATAAAGACTGTAAGTCAAAACAAAGTATGTGAGATTGCCAATCTAGTGGACATAGCATATATATTGTGTGTCCACTAGAAATGTTCCTCCAAAGCTAAATTAAATCTTGAAAATCTCCCAATGCTTCAGCTGTGGCTGCATTTGATTTAATTTAGAGATGAGAGACGTCATCAGTCTAAACATGTAAAAATAGACTGTCATGCTTTTGAGAAAGAAGCCTAGCTCTGCACTTCTGAAAACATTTCCTGAGCCATGAATTGCCCACAAGGTCTAGCACTTAGTTCAGTTCTTCCAATATTAGTCAAAGGGACAAGGTTAATGGTCATGCTTGGTGTCCTGCAGGTGCATTGATTGCTCTGGCTCTGTTACAGTGGAATTAGATATGCATATGTACATACACACACATATATATACTGTATGGCTGCCTGGATTTATTTTATTCTGCAGTCAGTTTTTTTTAGTCACGATTGGAAAACCGAATAACTTGACTATTGACCCTCCCAACAGATTTTCTAGCGGTGCTTGTTAATCCATTAATTTATCTGGCAAGTAGTTGTGTAATAAGTGGCATAATGTGCATTCAGAGGGTCAATAAAACCTTTTAAGGTAATATAACAGCCGGTTTATTTTGCCTGGCTAAAGGTACATTCTTCCTTACATTCCTTACATGTGTGTGTATATGTATATAGATAAATTCTTTGAGCAAAGATGCATTAAATTGATCAAAAGGGACAGTAAAGCAATTTAGAATGTTACAAGAAATTTGATTACAAATAAATTGTTTTCATTGAAAGTTTTTGTTTTCTATTGATCAAAGTTTTTTTTCTTCAAAATACTGATAAGAATAAATGGTACTTGAGCAGCAAATCAAGCATATTAGAATGAGTAAGCTGAAAATTCAAAATTGCAACACAGGAATACATGACATTTTATAACATATTCAAATAGAAAACAGATATTTTAAATTGTAACAATACTTCACCATTGATATAATTTCATGATTAACACATAATTGTACCTTTACAAATATGTATTCATCTTGGACTGAGAGGGAATTGTGGTCAATCTTTCCCAAGAACTGTGCTGTCACCATTTTATCAGAGCAGTTTTGGATGAGACATGTCACATAAAGGTATCCTGGTGAAAAACAGAAACATACAACACAAAAAAGTTTACAGAAAAGTGAAGGTCAAAAATGTGACTTTCAAAAGTTTGAAAAGATCTTTCTTTTCTTTGTCTGATCATATGGCTTTTGTAAGTGAGTGTTTGGATTCCATTACATAGGTTGAATGGAGCAAAAGATATCTGCAAAAAAGGGAGCTTTTAACAAAATTAGCTGAAGCTGATCCTCACGGGACACATTGCTTTGCTCTAGAATGGCAGGAAATTAATTATGGGAAAACAGTGCCGAGGTGCCCTGTCGACGTGGCCTTTCTGTTTAGAATCTCACACAATAGCTTGCTCAGCAACCTCTACAAAACACACACACACATTTATCAATTCTCTGAACGTGCATATAAAAATAACAGCCAATTGGAGAATAATTTAAAAAAATGAGAGGATAATGAATGCTCCAAACATCATGGTCAAAGGTTAAAAAAAGGTCAAAGGTCAAACTTAATCACTATTCTCATATTCCCTCTCATTCTCAGTGGTTTCATTTTTTGTTATTAATTTTAGGAAAACAAATGGGCAGACTACTTCTGTGAAGAGGACGAATGGTTAATCAAAGCAGTATAGCAGAGAAATTCATTAAAAAGCAATTAGAATGGCTGAGCGCTTTGCTTCTGTCTTCTGTCACACAAGGTCAGACGTGTGCACACACACAAACACACACACACACACACAGAGCATCTTATGAGAGGATGAAGGAGCCATCGAGTGGAAGCAAAAACACTTGAGGTGTGCATCTTTCTGACCCAACCAATATAGAGAAAATAAAGTTAATTTATCAAGAGAATAGCTGGATTTCCAGTGTGATCTTTTACACTGGTTAGGCAGAAGTGCACGTGTTTGTTGGTTGCAATGTGACTGTCAGGTAGAGTTTAACCTTCACTGGCTAGAGTGTGATGGAGATGGAGTTCTGTGCAACAGTTTGCATCTATACAGCGGGTCTCTTTCACACACAACAAACACACAAGCCTCACAAAACAGCTCAGCCAGGAGGAATTCACTGAGGTTTGTGTGAATGAGGCAAAACTAAAGGCAAAACATTGCATCTTCCTTTTTTCACAGTGGTTTGTTACAATATACAGAATTGAATGAAAATGCACTGTTCCATAAAACATATGCACTCCCTTACCACCGCCGATGTCCTGAATTTCCATATGAACCAAATCAGGATCCACATCCACCCCTGTCACAGCCCTTAAACAAAGCATACAATTAGTAACACACTGAGAGGATCAAACAAGACTGAGTCACACACAGAAGGACACCTTAAAGGGATAGTTCCCACAAAAATATAGATTCTGTCATCATTTAATCACCCTCATGTTGTTTCAATGACTTTATTTAACACAAAAACTATGAAAGCTTTCTTCTCACACAAACACCTAAAATATAAGGCATAACTATTTTTATGATACTTTATTGTGCTGTTGTGCTTTTTAAAACTCCCATTCATTGTAATTGCATACAAAAGATTGAATAGTGACAGTCTTCAGAATTTGCCTTTTGTGTTCCATAGAAAAATAGTCATAAATCATAGTTTGTAAATTATGGCAAGGTAAATAATTTTTTTGTGTAATATCCCTCCTCACCCAGACACACACACACACACAAAGTTCCTGGTTTCAAGAAATGCAGACAGCTCACTGTCCTTAGTCGAGTTGTGTCAAAGACAATTGTTTGGAGATTCTCAGTGAAAAGATTCTCAGTGAAATTCTAGCTCAGTAAACCTGTCCAAAAACTACACGATCCTACAAGTGTTTTAACAAGAAGCACATTAATAGAGCCTATTAGGAGTATGTGTATTAATCTGTGACTCCCAACAGTCGGGTCATAAAACCAATCCATATGAATGTTTTTAGCAGTTTAGTGCACATTTTCTGAAGAGAGACAATCACTTTATATGATCAAAAGATTTATTTTAAAGGTAATTACTGATAAAAGGCTTTTGTTAACATATAAACATTGATCAGCGAATGTAAACAAAAGCTCAAATGAACGTTTCTGTTATGAATGTAACCTTGGTTCCCTGAAGAGGGAATGAGACACTGCGTCAAAACCGGTATGGTAACGCTTTGGATGACTACGTCGTGGAGCACATGTGAAATCGAACCAGTGGTGTGAATGCACGTCAGAGATGGGATGACGTCATGGATCAAGAAGCTATAAAAGCATGCCAAATCCCGGAAGCAGCAGCTTAAACCTGTCTTGAGTAAGACACCGGCAGCCATGAAGGAGGTGTGGCAAGGTGACGCAGCGTCTCGCTCCCTCTTCAGGGAAACAAGGTTATATTCGTAACCGAGACGTTCCCTTTGAAGGGAACTCACGCTGCAATCTTACTTTTTGACACATCAAAGTGGTAGTGTCATATACTGTCAATGGTTTATATATATATATCTTCATACATATATATCTCCATTACCGTTCTAAATCCATGTTATATAATCTGGTAAAATTCTAATCTGGTAAAGTTTACAACATCATGTCTACATAATCTTAATCTACTTTGATTTATCGCAGATTACTAGGCCATCATATCTCAACATCACATGATGAGTCACAATGAGCTCAAGACTCCTTTCCTGACCACACTACACGAACCACCCTCCCAGACAGCATCCTTGTCCATTAAAGCCACACTGATTTATGCCCTCTCCTCTCCAGACCTCCCTTTCCGTTGTTTTATGAGCAAGGCAGCAGACAGGGAGGACAAGAAAGATGCAACCCTCACTGTGAACTTATTCTGTTGCGTCTTCTGAGGCAATTCTCTAAGATGTTTTAAAGAGGTTTGGAGACCATACAGAGGGAAGGAGTACGACCCTTATCAAACCCTCTGCTGCTGAGGAATAGAGTAAAAACAGCTTCAGATTTACAGTGTCATTGTAAAACCTCCAGCCAAATAAAACAAGTTGGATGGGGTTTATTATGGCAGATGCTGACAGGGAGCTGATTTTTTCAGCTTTTATCACTATCAGCCACACACAAACTATACAGAACTGTGTAAGTGAATCTAGTAAAGTACGCTGGGAGGATGGCACACAAGCAGTAGAGAGCGAAAGATCAGGAAGGAGAGATCAAAAAAGAGAAAGAGAGGGTCAGACAGAATGACTGGTTGGGGTGGAGAAATAAATCACTTCTGTCCGGGATTTCAATCCCAGCTGTGGTAGCAGTGAACCATAACCAAGGACTGAAGGAATGGAAAATAAAAAAGGGTATGG